>CM062811.1:1061592539-1062192539 GCA_031772625.1 Pinus tabuliformis
AGTTTTAAATTCTGATGTAAAGGTACTATTGCATATTTGCACTCATCCATTCAGAACTTTTCCAGTAAGCTCCTGACATACTTACTCTGTGACAAAAAACTTTGTCAAGAATCTCGCTAGACTTCCAAACCCAAACAATAATGTATCTCTCCAAGGTATTTCATCTCAAAGACTTGTGACATCTTCTCCTTGATTTCTTTAATGAGATTATCAACATTCCTTGTAATGATTAGATCATCTACATATAAAGAAATCAAAACAATCTTTCCCTCTTTATCAAACACGGTATAAAGATTAGGGTAATTTTTTCTTCTTTTATAACCATGTTGTAGGAAAAATGAATCAATTTTGTCAAACCATGACCTGGGTGTCTATTTTAGTCCATACAATGCTTTCTTCAACCTGCAAACTAAATTTTCTTCACCCTATTTGACAAGCCCCTCAGGTTGCACTAAGTAGACTTCTTCTTTTAAGTCCCCATTTAAAAATGCATATTTAACATCTAGCTGGTGAATCATCCAATGGTGTTTGGTAGCTAAAGCAATTATCATTTTGATTGTGTTTAGTTTAGCTACAGGGGAAATGTTTCATCATAATCTATACCTTCTTGTTGCGAATGCCCCTTTGCAACCAACTTAGCTTTATATTTATCTATGCTCCCATCTGCTTTAAATTTAGGCTTATACAACCATTTGCATCCTATGGGTTGTTTTCC
The DNA here is from genome assembly GCA_031772625.1 of Pinus tabuliformis. Taxonomy (NCBI): domain Eukaryota; kingdom Viridiplantae; phylum Streptophyta; class Pinopsida; order Pinales; family Pinaceae; genus Pinus; species Pinus tabuliformis. Next base: position 1,061,593,255 of record CM062811.1, read on the forward strand.
TTCAGGTAGTTTAACTAAATCCAAAGTTTTGAGAGACATGAGAGCAACGCATGCGGACCCGCCGCTACATTACAAAATGGCCTAACCTGTCATCGCGCCCGTCGCAGATCGCAAGTTGCAAATCCTTGCCACATTGAAAGTTCTGATTTCGATAAGACGTGAAAGTGCCAAGTTATATGGTCGGGCCTTATGGAAGTTTGAGCTTCGTGCTTAAGGACTGGGGCTAAAAAGGGGTTTTATTGGATTTCGGAGGGTTTAAACTGGGTTTCGGAGGAAAAACAGAGATACGGAGGTTATGAGAATGTGAGCGGGGTGAAAGGGAATGAGAGAGAGAGAGAGCTGATACGAGACCCTTTTAGCCAAAACAACCCAGCCAGACCTGCATTTGACCCTCAAATTGTGCACATATGTAGCAGATCTACGAGTACCTTTTTCTCACACTTATCAGCATAAAAAAGGGGGTTATTTGACTTAAACCTTTATCGTATCAACTGGTACATGGAGTGTTGTTTAGAAAGAAACATATTGGGGTCCTACTGGAATGTCTGGAAGTACTTGATTTAGATAGGGTATTATGAGACCTTCACGACAAACCAACTAGTGGACATTATCGGGGTGATACTATTGTGTACAAAGTAAAGTGGGCTAGTTACCATTGACCCACACCTTTCAAGGATGTTGATTCTTATTCCCATAAGTTTCTAGCATGTCAGAAATGTGCTAGTTGTGATAGAAAGTTAGCTACCCCATTGCATCCAATTCTTGTAGAAGAGCCATTTCAACAATGGGGATTGGATACCATTGGTGAAATATTTCCACACTCATCAAAGCAACACCGATATATTGAAATTTCTACAAGCTATTTCACTTCATGGACAGAAGCAGTTCCTCTCATACAAGTGAATAAATAGGAGGTTGTCAATTTCCTCAAACAAAATATCATCACCAAGTTCAACATTCCTATATCACTTATTTTTTATAATAACTTATTTCTGGTTGCTTAAACTTATGATTTTTAGTTAGAGAATGGCATTTTATTGAAAGGGTAATGATCTTGATAAGTCAACCAACAAAAATATGATTCACATTATCAAGAAAATTATTTACTCTAAACAAAGGAACTGTGATAATTCTTTGGTGAATGCTATATGGGATGACCGTGTTACACCTAAATCTCGTCTGAAAACTTCCCCTTACTTTCTGGTGTATGGAAAAGAATCCATTAACCTCTGAACATATACCTCCCAACCCTCCAACATTCTCAAGCATCTCAGTGGAAGCCATGTTTTGTGGTTTAGAGTAGGGTAAGCACTCTTTTGAAGTTACAGGAAGAAAGGAGGAAGGGAAAAGAAAAATGTTCCAATCATCAGAGTCATATCAAGCGATGGTTTGATAGGAAGTGTTACGGGAATAAGGAGTTCAATGTGGGAGACCTAGTATTGAAGTGGGATAAATCCCATGAAGAGAAAGGAAACACACTAAATTCTAGTCCCTGTGTATCAAACCATTTGTAATTCATGACAAGCTTAGCCAATACACTTATCTTCTCCAATATTTGGATGGGAAGATGGAATCTCTTCCCGTCAATGGTCAAGATCTTAAACAATATTTGCAATAGCAGTCTAGGGTTGTGTCCCTACCCTATGTACATATTTATTTCCATGTCTTGATTTTCTTTGTTAGTTCCATCATGTTGAGTCTTTTCCATTGTCATGTCTTGTCCTTGTGAATAAAACATTTCATGAAAGTTTTTTGTTTGGTTCAAATGCATGTGGAAAAATGGAAAAGGGCCTTATGACACTGCAACATTTGGATAACCTTCCATCTTTCTTCTTTGTCTTGGTTCATACCTTCGGTCAATGATGTTTCAATGAAAATATGATCCATTCATAAGGAAAGCCTTATGTAGAACTATGATACCCATATCTATTCTTGTAACCTCATTTCTAAGCTTGGTTGTTTATGATTCTATGTTTTGCATGTTGATCCAATTGAGTAGAGAAGGGAAAGGGGAAAATATATAATGATCATGTTAATATCAGAAGCATATATATAACCATCTCCGAAGAAACAAGCTCTCCTTCTCTCATTATGTCGGGATCCCTCTTCTATCGTGATATAAATTCCAATAAAATTTCAATGAGCATAGATAAATAAAAAGAAATAAAGATAAACGAAGAGAAAGGATTCTTTCACAGAGAGGTGATGCAAGTAGCTTCACCGGGGTACTGAACAAGCCTACTAGAAGCGAAGTGATGTTCGATTCCCTGTAGTGACTCTGTCAGGGTCCTAAACAGGTCATTGGCAATGGAGAAACACCAGAGGTGAACACTAAAGACTTTGATCATTAAAGTGACAACTATATTAGACTCCTCCCTAATTGAAACCATTACGATATAGCTAGCTTTGTGAATATGATTAATTGAGAAAGGAAAGGAGGGGACTATATCTATAACCCAATTATGTGGGAAACCAGAGTAATCCACATGGTGAATCAATAATTCTTGAGAAACCAAACCATGCACGTAAAGTTAGAACAAGGTATAGAAGTTGGTGTTCTACCAGTGTGTTGCCAAGTGTTGTCATTGCTACAACACCCTCCAAAATTTTGGACTATATCCGAATTTTAGAGCCTAGTTTGACCCTGCAAGTTATTTTTTCTACTAGTAAGAGAGTACATTTCTTTTATATCTTCTAAATTTTCTAGTCTCTTTGTGAAGAAAACCAAAATGTCATCTTTTGGCATGGAAAGTGTCACATGTTGTGAAAGCGAAGTTTTGGATTCATTTTAAAGGGTAACTTTGGTGTTGATGGGTCGTATTTATCATATAAACTTGTATTATAAACATTCCAAAAGTTTCATGCACTATCACACTAGTTTTGTCATTGTCATCGCAAAGGATACAAACTTGTATTATAAACATTCCAAAAGTTTCATGCACTATCACACTAGTTTTGTCATTGTCATCGCAAAGTGTATCCTAAGTGTCACACTTGGAGGAAAATGTTGTTTTGTTGTCACATAAAAGTGACCATGTTGATTATGACTACCAAGTTTCCAAAGTTGTGTTGCCAATTTTTTTTAGTGTGTAATCATTTTCAAGTCCAACCTTGGTTTCACCTCTAGCTCATTGATCTCACACTTGGTCAAATTCCTGAATATCTTATGCCCGACCAACATAAGCTCACTCTGCCCCTATGAACTATGCATTGCATAGTTTCAAGCCTCAATCATGCATCCCTGTCTCCTAGAACTACACAATTCATATTCATTTCCCCAAGAATTTCACATTGTGCAGTCATAGTACACACGAATTTCCTCTTGACCTCTAGAATCCTCCTTCCTAGTCAGTCTCCTTCTGCATACTACACATTTGAAAGAAACATTTTGTCTCACTACCTCCATGAACTATGCAATTTCACAATCCACTGACCCCCTCTCTCTCCTGAAATTCATATTGTGCAGTTGTAATGGGAAAGCCTACCTCACTATGAACCTAAACTACATAGCCTTATCTCTTAGGTCTCCAATGTTGTTCATTGCACAATCAAAAGCATTAGTCCCTCACTTTTTCCCTTTGGAATTGTGCACTTCATGATCCTTGAGCCTTCCTCTAAGTAGAATACCATGGTCTAGCTCGACTAATGATTTTCTTGAAGTAAGATACTAGGAGATTTCCAGACTAATATTGTAATGTCATGAGTGATTTTCATCTGTAGGTACTATATGCTAACATGACAGGATGATGCTCATAGATAAGGAGAATGAGACTATGTTATAAGACACTAATGAAGTTATGGAGACAAGATGGTCATTAATAAGAAGGTGAAGGAATACTAGATTATGATAGAAGCTAGAAGATCAAGATCATAATGAACGCTCCCCATATTCGAGCCTTGTGAAGGAGGAAGAGGAACATCATGCATCATATTTTGAGAAGAGACAAAGATAGTAGCAGGAAGAGAGTCTATACATCACCAATTCACCATCAAGTACCTGCCATTAGTGTCAAGTCATGTATTGTCAAGATGTCACTTTAAGATTCATATGAATCGTCATTTTCCACATCATTTTTGGAATTAATTATGTAATTTTCAATAAAATGAGAGATGTAAAGTAAAGTGGAACTCCAAGAGTCACCTATAGTATATGAAAATTCATGTAGAAGTCAAAGAGTTTCATTGGAATTTGAAAATTCATATGGAAGATCAAGAGTCATGAGGGGAGTCCAAGAGTCACAAGGGAGGTGGAGAGTCACATCATTTGTTATATATACACCCTCATAGCTCATGCAAAGTACTTTTCATTGTGGCTTCTGCTACTAGGAATTAGAGAGGAAGATAGTTATTTTGGAGAGAAAGTGTTAGCTCTAATGCTCCACTATCAGAGCTAGTGATTTTCATTGTATCGATGTATCTTGGGAGTTTCACTTAATACTTGAATTTCATTGATCTGACACACTTTCATGTGTATATAGTAAATTTTGTAAGACTACTCTTTGAATGTTTTCGGTGTGCATTGTTGTTATTTTGTACTAAAGAAATTGAACTATTTTAGTGATTTTGGTGCTATTGAATGTGTGTTTTATTTGTTTTAACAATCATTACTTCCATGTGAACTATTTCATTGGATGATTAACAATTCTTTCATATATATGCTTGTGTGCCTTTATTAGATTGGTATGGTTATTGTTCTCTTAAGGACCCACTTTTGTCTCCTTTAGGTGAAAGAACCTCAATACATTTTACAATTGAACATTTCACAAGGTATAATCACTTTTTCATTTAAAAGTAGATGTACATTGCTCTCTTGTGTTAACCATTGTACCCAAGGAAGATATTTAAGAATAATGGAAAGTGGTCCATATTTCTAGAAGGACTCTTATACTAAATGGTGTGATTTCTAATTGGGACTTCACATTGGAGAGACCCCCTTGCACATTGGTGGGCTCCAACACCGTAAACACCCCCTTAAGCTTCGACCTACATAAAGTGTCCCATGCCATTATATACCACTTATTTTATAGGCGAGCTCCTCCCAAGAGGAAAGAGAATTAGATTCTTCATAATTCCTATAGGATGAATATTAGTGCCATCATTGTTGAACATAAGTGTTGGTGTGCGGAGGGAATGCACATGTTTAAAGTGAAACAACAACCAATAAAGACCCTCATACCCATCCCTTTTACAATCAGGCACAATAAGGTGAAGTGTCACCCAAGGCATTTTATGAGGGGCTACAGGAACCTAGACAATTCTATAGGGGTGAAGGAGACCTAGAGCTTATGGTATTTCTATAATTCTCAATATAGAAAAATTAAGTATATTCCTAATTCATGTAGTAATTCAATCATTAAAAACATATAATAGAAAAATCAAATCATTGACAACATAATGCATAACAACAACTCATGAAACCATATAGATATTTTGATTTCTTCTAAAAATCCTTGAATACATTGCAACTATCACGGCTCATCAACCTAATCCATCATGTTACATCATAAAAAACACCTTTTTTTCTAAGTCTATCTTCATATATCTCTCTATTACATTGCAAGTTTAACTATTTATAAGTTTACATTAGGGTGAAAAACTAAGAAACAAGCGACTTTTGCTATGGGAAATTCTTTAACATGGGGAAAAAACCACAAAATAGCCTAAAATATTTCCTACATTCTGTGCACCGACCCTTATTTCACTCTTTAGTGTGACGCTCATCTCCACAGATCCAAAAAATCATTTTTGAAAATTGCTACTCATACAGACCCCCAACACTCACCTATGGCTCAACCTTAGCCACTCAGTATTATTTTGAATATACTGAGGAAACTGTTTCATTTTCCTTATCAATGAGTACCTCTAATCGCTAGGTTATTGTAGTGACCTTTGTCTGGCTGTCCTTTGCTTGTTTCTGGATGATCCAGGTGGATATTGGTGGCCACCTGCCAAGTCCACCTGGACCCCCACCATTGTTTCTCTCAGCATTTTAAGTTTCCTTAATTATAGCACAGTTTACTATTTTTAGCAGTTTTTCGGGTCCTAAACTTCCGGAGCCGTTTTGAGGCCCTAAACGACGTTTTTTGGGAAATCTACCGCCGACGATTTTTCTGTCAAAAAAATCGTCCTCTCCGTCGTAATCCTCGGAGAGACCTTTCTAACGGGCTATCATGTGCGTCAAACGGAGATAATACAACCAATTCGCGACCCCAAGAAGTTGGTTGTTCAACTCACCCCAAAACGGGGCCCACAATTTGGCGTTTCATCTTCTAGGGTTAGTTTTGGGAAGTGAGGGGTTTTCCATTGTTTCTCAATAATAAATAGGCCTTCGAGCCTCATTGTAACACAGTTCAAAATAGTTCAATATCTGGGATACATTATTGATGAACAGGGGGTGCATGTGGATCCAGCCAAGATCCAAGTCATTCGGGATTGGCCATCTCCAACCACTCTGACAGAGCTCCGCAGCTTTCTAGGTCTTGCCAACTTTTACCGCAGGTTCGTGTTGGGGTTTTCTCATATCACTTGGCCCTTGAGTCAAGTCACCAAGGGAGGAGTGAAAGAGAAATTTTTTTGGTCTGAATCTCAACAGAAGGCATTCATAGAGTTGAAAGATCGACTCTGCACAACACCCGTGCTCGCATTACCAGATTTACAACAACCATTTGAGGTCGAGACAGATGCCTCTGACTATGCTATTAGGGCAGTCCTTACTCAACACGGGCATCCAGTGGCATATCACAGTGAAACACTTTTAGACACAGTCTAGAAGTATTCCACTTATGATAAAGAGATGTATTCCATTGTGTAGGCCTGTCGACAATGGAAGCATTACATTTTGGGGAAGGAAATGGTCATCCACACAGACCACCGACCCCTGCAGTTCATACAGACCCAAGGGAAATTGCAGAATGATCGCCATCAGAAGTGGTCTACATACCTGCAACAGTTCCATTTGAATATCAAGTATAAGAAGGGCAGCACCAATAATGTTGCAGATTGCCTCAGTCGACCACCGATCATGGCATTAACCACTATGCTCAACTCTTGTGGGCATGAGACTTCTGATTGGCCACATCTCTACAAAAGCGACCCAGAATTCGGCCACACATACCAGACACTCTTGGAGGGTCAGCATGTTCCAGATTTTCACCTCCAGGATGCCTTGTTATGCCATCTGGGTCACCTTTGTGTTCCTTCAAGCGAGCGTGCCAAGATGATTTGGGAAGCACACTATAGTCGAGCTGCTGGGCATTTTGGGGTCGAGAAAATGGTGGCAATGCTGCAAAAGTATTTCTATTGGCCGAATCTTCGACAGGATGTTGGGAAGTACATCAGATCATGTACTGCCTGTGCCATTGCAAAACCGACCATCAAGAAGCAAGGCCTCTATACCCCGCTGCCTACCCCTAGTCAACCTTGGGAATCCATCTCCATGGATTACATGTCAGGCCTTCCTTCCACTAAGCATGGAAATGATTGTGTTTTTGTGGTCGTCGACAGGTTCTCGAAGATGGCCATCATGGCGGCTTGCAAGAAGAACATCACAGCAGAAGCCACTGCTAAACTCTTCTTTGAACGAGTGTGGGTGCACTTTGGGATCCCACAGTCTATCATCTCAGATCGGGATAGTCGGTTCCTCAGTACATTTTGGTCTAGTCTCTGGTCAATGCTAGACACCAAACTCACTAAGTCCACAGCCTTCCATCCTCAAACTGATGGCCAGACAGAGGTTGTCAATAGGATGATTGTACACATTCTGCGCATGTACAACTCAAAGCATCCACGCACATGGGACGAGAGCCTCCCCTATGTTCAGCACAGCTACAACCGAGCTCTTCACATCTTGACTGGCCACATCTCTTTTCAGGTGGGCTTGGGATTCCAGCCACTATGCCCCATTGATGTGGCCATGCCACTTGTAGCTACTCACACAAATTCGGCTCATGTCCAGTCCGAAACAAACAAGGCAACTAGCTTCATTGAGCACATCCAACATATTCGCCAGCAAGTCCATGACATTCTGGAGAAATCAAATGCCAAGTTCAAGCAGCGACATGATCAACATCGGGTGCCACACAAGTTTCAGGTGGGTGACAAAGTCTGGGTGCATTTGCAAAAGGAACGCCTTGCTGGAGCCTATCGGAAACTGATACCACTCCGATATGGTTCCTACACCATTACTAGGGCTGTGGGAGACAATGCAGTTGAACTCAGCATTCCCCCATTCCTTGCCCTACACCTAGTGTTCAATGTGGACCGCCTTCGGCCATACTTTCCACCATTGCTAGACACATCCGACATTGCAGAACAGCTCACACCCACATAATTAAATCCAGATTGCATGGAACAAGCTGCAACTGATCGAATCATGGACACACAGATCAAGAATACTCGCCAACAGAATATCCAACTATATCGAGTTGTCAAAGAAGGGCAACTCCTTCACCATGGCAAGTGGCTCACCAGGGACCAAGTTCAACAAAAGTTTCCTCATCTCATGGAGGAACTCAACGCAATGGGGACCATTGCTTCCTAAGGGGGGAGGAATGATCCAGGTGGATATTGGTGGCCACCTACCAAGTCCACCTGGACCCCCACCATTGTTTCTCTCAGCATTTTGAGTTTCCTTAATTATAGCACAATTTACTATTTTTAGCAGTTTTTTGGGTCCTAAACTTCCGGAGCTATTTTGAGGCCCTAAACGACGTTTTTTCGGAAATCTACCGCCAGCGATTTTTACACCAAAAAAATCGTCTTTTCCGTCGTAGTCCTCGGAGAGACCTTTCCAACGGGCTATCATGTGCGTCAAACGGAGATAATACGACCAATTCGCGACCCGGGAAGTTGGCTGTTCAACTCACCCCAAAACGGGGCCCACAATTTGGCGTTTCATCTTCTAGGGTTAGGTTTTGGGAAGTGAGGGGTTTTCCATTGTTTCTCAATAATAAATAGGCCTTCGAGCCTCATTGTAACACAATTTAGAACAGTTCAGAGGCATGTAGCCGCCACATCTCTTCTCAGAGATAAGCTACCATCGCCCTAGCTGGTTTATTTCTATTTCCGGTTGTAAGCATATTTCAGTATTTTCCATTAATGAAATGAAGTATTATTTCCGCTGCATCCTTGTGTATATGGTTATCTCTGTATTTTGTTGCGTTCCTGTTTAAATCTGGATCACTGGATCTCATCTACAAGCTCAGTTTTCATGGGGATCCTCAGTATTTCCACATTATCCTGTATTTATTTCTTGATTGTTTGATAGAAGGTCCCAATTTACTTAGTGAATATGAATGCCTCTTCCTACGAGGCATAATTTTTTTTTGCTAACTATTACTACTTAGTCCTCCAATACTTAAGGTGTTTTATGAGTTGTGCTTTTTCCATCATGGTGTCCCGACACTCTTCAGATTGCAAGGTGGTTATGGTGTCATGGAGCTTCTGGATTTTTTCCTACATAGTCTCTATGTTTTGTACTATGTCATTAAGTTTTATGTTTTTGAGTGATGTTTTCAATATAGTTTCTCTCTTCTCGTCTAACTCGTGACATTATTCATACTTTTTTCCAGTCACCCAACATGTGTTATTAATGTTTTCTCCCTCTCTCATTTCTTCTGCTTGTTTGGTATGGTGGGGTTTTCATATGTGACTCCATCTCTATAATATTTTCCTTTAGTTCTTGTATGTCCTTTCCAATATTTGTTATTTTCCCTTATATCAATGTATTTACTTCCATGGTTTCCTATGGGAGATCACTATATATATTCTCTAGTACTTTACTAAGTGTTTTTTCCCTCTATTCCACTTGCTCCCTCTCAACCATTAGTTGAATTTTTTATATCTTTAGTGTGTCATGAATGGTAGTCAACTTTGTTAGTTACATCACTATTGTCATGATGCAAAATTGTATCTCTTGGACAACGCTATCTTGTATTTGAAGTAGGTTGTCCTACATGAACTATGAAAACATAAATTTGATATGGCTTAGTTCTTCTACTTTCTTTTGCATCACTTTGTTGGAAATATCATCTCTCCTGGTGATACCTAAAGCATGTGGTGTTGATATGAGGTTTTTAATCATGGTGCCTATTGTTCAATTACACTAGGAACACTCCTTGTTGTTTCCTAATTTGTTCCCCATGACTGTGCTTGAGTTAGTTTTCTTGTCTTTAGTAGTTGTTGTAGCTATTCAAATAGTTCATGTGTCAACACTCCTCGGGTGATGCTTTTAACCTATTCTCGAATTATTTATATGTCATCATCAATCAGTGATGGACCCTGGATTCCTGCCATTTTAGTGTCTTTCTGCTTTGGATATAGAGGAACCTTCTTCCATTGTATGTTTCTTATTTTTCTTCTCTCCAACCTATGTAGTATCCTCATATTTGCATCTACCACATGTTTACATTGTTTAGTTTGTGGCACATATTCATGAACTAACTAAACCATGCTACTCTCGATATTTCGGGGTTCCTTTGTCTCAGGGACCCTTCATCCTACATCCTAGCTACTAATAAAATTGTTGAATTCATCCTTCATCAACCTATAATTATTGGAAACCATTTTTACATTTGATCCCTCTTCAACTATATTGACATGTAGTGTGGAGTCACTTTTAAATGCACTATTCAACTATATACTTTAAAAATATAGGGAAGTATGTGAGAGATACATTCTATTATATGTTGTATGGTTTCTGTATATACAGAAAAGGTGACATTATTATATATCTATTGTTTCTTTTATGTGGTATGCCACAGGGAGGTGAATTGCGATGCCATAATTGATTTCTCCTCTATAGCAAGGAATTGCATCTCCTCTAGTTCCCTCCATGTGATGAGCATGATTACTATTAGGAACCACACATAGTGGAACTATGGATTGTTTCCATGTGCCTCCTAATAGTGAATTAGGAACTAGTTGAGTAAGAATGTAGCCCAATTCATATGGACCCCTATTACACACTTAGCTACTGTAATTATGACTCCCGCTAAGACCTCATATTCTAAAATTTATGTAGTAACCTGCATGTCATCGCCTATGTGGAAACATTTATGGCACAATAATTTATACTAGGATGTGAAATCCTTACTTACCTTGTGTTTTCCATACTTTTCCTTGACTTCCTCAATAGTGATTTTTCTTTTCTTTTATCTCGAAGTAAAATTATGGATCTTCACCTGCTATAGATAGCCTTGTAATTTTACTAATCAATTTTGTGTCAATGGATATTTTCTAATCCAACCATAGGAATCCTTGATGAATGTAACTCAATAGGTGTTTAACACATATGTTGATTTCTACACTTCTTTTGAAATGTGGGATTTTGGAAAAGTTTAATATACCTAATTTGTGTAGCTCAGACACCCAATCATGTGGTTCCACTATGATAATTGGGCCATATTTTCTCACTATAGACCTTAGTTATATGTCCCACATGAGCTCTAGTTTTTTTTTTTTTTTGTCCCTAATGTCATGTTCTAAAAAACTTCAAGTGATCAATTGCACTGATCATGTTCCCCTCACCAATCAGTATAGCTAGGATCTGAGGAATCATCATTGGGTAATTAGGATTCTTTTGGATATATATTGATCTGAAATGGGGGTTTAACAAATTGTTATTCTTACAAGAACCTCCCACTCAAAGCTTGACAAATAAATGATCTAGCTTATGTATGACATTTGTGGAATTAAATACTTGAGGCAGGTGTATGTTGTTTGTTTGTAACTGTTTCAATGTTTTAAGTCCATTTGTTTCTGCTGATATTAAACACATATAACAGTCATATAATGCAGCAAATAAACAACCACACATAACAACAAATTTAATCTAGGAGTTCACCCGAATATCGTGAGCTACGTCTCCTTGAGCTTTTCTCATCTTGACTTGGCTCTTTGAGATTATGGCAAAGTTTCTTTTAAAAGTTACACACTTGACTCCAAAGGTTATTGAACTGAACCAATGGGCTTAGAATACCATCTATATCGTTTTCATCACTGTCATCACTTTGCAAACATATCCAAGCTCCCTTAGACTTGATTCCTTCAATTAGTGCTATGAGCTATCTTGAGCTTCTTGATGGAACTAACTCCTTCAAAATTATTTAACTATCACTAAAACCTCTTATACTGTCTCTGGCACATATATGACACCAACAATAGACTGATCATTTTCTCAAAATGAGCATTGCATCCCCAAACTAGGCCTTCCTCCACGGTTTGCACTAGGCTGCCTCAAACATACCTATAGAATATCGGCCTTTAAAAGTCTCTAAATTCTTCTGCAAATCCCTAAAATGGATTCAAAAGACTCGTTACAGCCAGGAATGACTATTGGTTCACTGAGAATGAGTACAGGTAGCTCCTACAACCGCCTCCAACCCCTGGTGGCCCTGAGCTCCAAAATATTCCTGGATGAAAATCTCTATGAAGAATGAATTCTTCAGCTTCTCTACACTATTACATTGGCTTCAGAAGGCTCCAATTAGCCTAGCTAGCCTCTTGTTTCACTCACTCTCATTGAAAACTGCTCCTGGAGTGCATTTAGTCAATATCCCCTAAGGATACTCCACCAAATTTGGTGAACTAGCACTTAACTCTAGTTAAATTTAGCATATCCAAATTTTTGTCCACTCTTCCAAGCCTAACCATCGGAGGTAGCTATTAACATAACTATTTGGGTGCACATATGGGGCGGTATAATCCCGACGGTTAGGGATAATCCTCCGTAGATCTGGCGGTCATGCAACCGCGCGTCAATCTCAGAATCTCCATCATCGTTCTGTCCTGCTCAATTCAACGGATATCGTGTCATCCGCTCACCAACTAGCCCAGATGATCTCCACCGTCGATGTCACCCGTCTAATCGAATGGTTGTCGCACAATTTCTTGCAGATTCTTGTATGGCTGATATCAAGTCGAGAGCGTGCGAGAAAATTAGTTTTCCCATGCTACATGTCGACTATTAAGGTCAATCACGTGAAATCGTAGAATACCATTTACAGCTTTTTGTCCGTGCGAGATATTGTTTCCCACTTTCCGAATACTGCCCACGTGCTCAATACAGAACTTAAAGAAAGACGTTTAAGGAAAGTTTTGGTTCTTACCTCAAAAGAGAATATTCCAAGGTATATTCCTTGGAATATACCTTTTTTTAATATTTCCAAAAATCAAATTATTCTTGGTCAAATGTCCATAAATTACAGTTTACTAGACTTTTTCAAATTGCGATAACTCCTTCATATGGTGTCGGTTTTTGAACTGTTCATGGCACCGGAATCAGGAAGACAAGATCTATCCATTTGCTGAGGTTTGAAACACTCTTTCGAACACTTTGAAATTTGAGCTATTGTTAAGGTCCTTGATCAATATCTGATCACTCCTCCCCATTAGGAATCTTTTGGACCCCAAAAGACTGATATACTGATCTGTACAGTAAATGAGAGTACAACACCCTCTTCTTTCAGCCTCCATACACTTTCCTTGCATGGCTAGTGCCTTTGAACCAAAACTTGAAGGTAGTCGACACTTCCCTTCCTGGATGCACTTGTCCTCCTGTTAAGAATAGCCTTCCTTGAAATCATTCAAAATTTCTATTGGGAAGATTACAGAAGGTAGCTGAACACCGCTTCCTTGATCATGACCCAAGGTGGGTAAAACAAGCGTGAGATTACATCATAAATATATGCATGTTGAACTGAAATTTGCATATGTACCAATGAAAGTATATTTTACTGTGTCGAGAAGTCAAACCATTTCTGACCAAGCCACTTCTATGGTGACTTTTGTTGCTACAAATCTTCTTCTGACATCTTGTCCAAAAAACATAATGCAAGAAATAACTTGATGACATAAACACTTGCTCCATCAAAATAAACAAATTTCACATCTTGTGAATCATCATCATGTCTTTTACATCTTTGTGTACAAATGTTCGACTAAATCACAAGCCAACAAAAACATACCTTTTCAAACAACTGAATCTCCAAGTCAAACATGTACAAAAAGAACTTGATGATTGTTTTTCAAAGGAGAAAGAATTCCACCTCTTGTGAAACACTTCATCATTATCTCCCTTTTTCAATCTTGGAGATAAAATCAACTTTTCCAAGTCGATATGACATTGCATGCATGTTTAAACAAAGCAATTGATTGTCAAGTCAATTACACATGCATGTTCAAATACAATGAAACCATCAACATTCCTTTGTTTATACGTACCATTCTCATGTACGTATTCCATTCTTTGACTTTCTCTCAAGCACAATCATAAGTACAAGATCCTCAATCGTATGTAAATGTACTTACAAAGTTGAAATGATCATAATTTTGCTACAATAAAGCGAGTCTCATACTCAGCTTTTTCATTCACCTTTTTGGTAAAACCCTACGACTTGCATTCCATTAGCAAAGAAATGCATCAAAACAAAAGACATGCAACTTTAATTCGATAAGAAATCTAAACATTTCTTACCAATCCACATGAAAGGCACTTCCTTTAACTACACATTGACATCAACATGTGAATCATCCTAAAACATATCAATTATGGAAACTTCCTTTCCATCCTTGCCATTCTCTTTTTCCACTTTCTTCAAATTTCGTGGAAGCATTGTTGGATTCAAAATCCAACACTTTTCAGAAATATTTCCTTGCTTATGGCAATAAGTGAAACACATGTTCATCTTGTTTACAGCATAATTTTACCTGTACAATGGACCTTTGGCTTCTTGCCTCCTTTTCTTCAAAAGGTTCTTGTATGTGGCCATTTTCTTCCAAAATCTAGAAACATGCAATTTTTTTCCAATGCTTATGTGGAAATTTAACATGCTTAACATGATCAAAAGAAATATGATTGAAATCAGATTTATACCTTTCTCTTTCACCTTTGTTGCCTCCATGAGAAGGTGAATTGAATGAAGAATTGGCTCCCTTCGGAACACCATCAATCCCTTCAATGATTTTAGAGCTTTGAAAACTCCCTTGTGCGAGTGCATGCTTATGATCACCTTATTCTTGAAAAGTATGTTTCAAACAATTGCATTCCCCATCAATACAATCTTTACAAACTTGAGGTAGAGAACCTAACATGAAACTCCTTCTAGTGATTGTTTCAATTACCTTCATGGTTTCTTTGGAACTTTCTCCACAATATTGTCCATAGCCAAGACCCAAATACATAGGCCTTTCCTCAACCGTTATTGGCTCAAAAATGCCCTGTGCATGTTTTCCCAATCCTTTTCCTTCATAGCCCATTTTTGATATCAACTTGGTCCCTATGCCTCTTGTATTTTTTTCAAAAGAACCAACATAAACATTCTTAGAGGAAATTGAAGACAAACTAGGATTGTTTACCTCTTCTTCAAATGGCAACAAGGAGTTGTGTCTCCAGCTTATGCACCCTTTCTAGGCTCATATTTTCAATATGAAGTTGGCTCTCCATTTCCTGCAATTTGTCAAAAATAAATTGCTTCTCTTCCTTCATGGAATTCAACTCCTGTCAAAGGTTGGTGCTCTTCATTTCATCTTGATACATTTGTTTCACCATATCCATCATGATGAAAAACTCTCGCTTCATGTCTTCATCAAAGAATCTTGTGAAGGAGGAGGATTTTGAAAACTTACTTGTAGAAGTTGTCATTATAGAAATGAACAAAAGAACTTCAACAAAATTCACAAAGCTTTCAAAATCTTATTGACAAAACTTTTGGACTAAATGCTTGTAAAGTCAAACTCTTATTCAAGCATCCTTTTGCAAACAAACCCTATTGTGCTTCAAGGGTTGCCTTGATGTCCTTTTGCGTAAGGAGAATGCCTTCATCCCTTCTTCTTTCTTGTCGTCAAATAGCAGTCAATTTACAAACAGTCAAACAATCAAATCCTTTGTACTGTTTCAACAACTTTCAATTCAAACAAGCAACCTATTGCTCTGCCAATCAAGCAAATATGCTCTGTCAATCAAGCAACCTGCTCTAATACCACCTGATCTGAAATGGGGGTTAAAGAACTTGTTATTCTTACAAGAACCTCCAACTCAAATCTTGACAAATAAATGATCTAGCTTATGTATGACATTTGTGAAGTTAAATACTTGAGATAGGTGTATGTTGTTTCTTCTTAATTGTTTAAGTTTTTTAAGTCCATTTCTTTCTGCTGATATTAAACACATATAACAGTCATATAATGTAGCAAATAAACAACCACACATAACAATAAATTTAATCTAGGAGTTCACTCGAATATCGTGGGCTACGTCTCCTTGAGCTTTTGTCATCTTGACTTGGCTCTTTGAGATTATGGAAAAGTTTCTTTTACAAGTTCCACACTTAACTCCAAAGGTTACTGAACTGAACCAATGGGCTTAGAATTCCATCTATATCCTTGTCATGGCTGTCATGACTCTACAAACATATCTAAGCTCCCTTAGATTTGATTCCTTCAATCAGTGCTTTGAGTTATCCTGAGCTTCTTGATGGCACTAACTCCTTGAGATTTCTTTAACTGTCATTGAAACCTCTTCTACTATCTCCATCACATATCAAACGCCAACAATAGACTAATCATTTGCTCAAAATGAGCACTGCATCCCAAAACTAGGCCTTCCTCCACGGTTGGCGCTAGGCTGCCTGAAACTTCCCTGTAGCATCTTGGCCTTTATAAGTCTCCAATTTCTTCTGCAAATCCCTGCAATGGATTCAAAAGTCTCATTACAGTGAGGAATGACTATTGGTTCACTGAGAATGAGTACTAGTAGCTCCTACAACTGCCTCTAACCCCTGGTGGCCCTTAGCTCCAAAATCTTCCTGGATGAAAATCTCTATGAAGATGACTTCTTTAGCTTCTTTGGACTATTCCATTGGCTACAAAAGGCTCCAATTGGCCTGGCTAGTCTCTTGTTTGACTCTCTCTCGTCGAAAATTGCTCCTAGAGTTCATCTAGTTAATATCCCCTAGGGATACTCCACCAAATTTGGTGAATTGGCACTTAACTCCAGTTAAATTTAGCATATCTACCTTTTTGTCTACTTCGCCACGCAGGACTATCAAAAGTAGCCGTTAACATAAGTGCTTGGGAATGCATATGAGGTGGTATAATCTAATGGTTAGGGATAATCCTCCGTAGAGCTGGCGGTCATGCAACCTTGTGTCAACCCTTTGCAATCGGTGGTTACATATACATTGTAAGTATTTCAAATAGCAGAATCTCCAACGTCGATCTATCCTACTCGATCCAATGGATATCACATCGTTCGCTCACCAACTAACCCATACGATCTCCACTATCGATGTGACTCATCCAATCAAACGACTGTCATGCAATCTCACATAGATTCTTGCATGACTGATATTAGGTTGAGAGCATGCGAGAAAATTAGTTTGCCCATGCTACTTGTCGACTGCTAAGGTTAATTAAGTGAAATTGTAGAATACCATTTACAACTTTTTGTCCACGCGAGATATTGTTTCCCACTTTCTGAATACTACCCACGTGCTCAATACGGAACTTAAAGAAAGATGTTTAAGGAAAGGTTTAGTACTTACCCCAAAAGGGAATATTCCAATGTATATTCCTTGGAATATACATTTTTTTAATATTTCCAAAAATCAAATTATTCTTGGTCAAATGTCCATAAATTACAGTTTACTGGACTTTTTCAAATGGCGATAACTCCTTCATATGGTGCCGGTTTTTCAAACTATTCATAGTGCTGGAATCAAGAAGACTAGATCTATCTGGTCGCTCAAGTTCGACACTCTTTCAAACACTTTGAAATTTGAGCTATCATTAAGGTCCTTGATCAATATCTGATCATATATATTTTTGTGGTGTCTTTTATTAGTGGTATATATTCTCTCTTAAACTTCCCAATACCATCTCATAAGCCTCTACTACTATTTTTGGCTGCACAGGGGTCAAAGTCAACCATAGCGTCTCAGTCTTCACTTTACATCTTGGGGTGGAAGTTCCTCCTCTAACAAACGTCATGGTTCTTATCTCTATAATTTTTGTGTCACATGAAGCTTCAACCTTCTTTATGTGATTAAAATACTATAGGAAAAATTATCTTCCCCCCTTTATACATGGCTTCCTTATTATGTCATTTTCTAGCTGCAATAATCCAAATTTGTCAGGTGTCATCCAATATCCATTCATATTTATACCTCCATATTCCTTATGCCTTAGGGCATGGATTCACGAATGTCAATGGCCTATCGATAGCTACTTCTTCTAGTTTTTCCATTTTATAATTTTTACAAACTATCATCAATGTAATGGATTTTGCAATTTTATTGATGTTGATGTTTTTTGGCATTGTCTTCCTTTTCTTGGTTTCTATATTTCCCCTTTGCTAGTGCATAACAATTGGCTTTTATTTTGGAGAGTGTGTGTAGTTATATGGACTCCTCTTTCCCACACCCAATGTGTGGTCTATAGCAATTTATGTTGGTTCTTTGTTCCAATTTTATGTGCAACCCTCCATTGTTCAAGAGTTTATTTTAGCACTACATCCAAGGCTAGTAGTTTGAGCTACTATTATATGTGACTCAAACAGTTACACAAAGTTATATACATATGTCATCCCATATTACCTCTGGGGATAGTGGATACTTCATGTATTAAGTGCTAACTCTCAAAAACTTCATCTAAATCTTATGCACATGAGTTAACACTTCATCAGCTTAGAACTCTGTCATCAGTTCCATCCTCTCCCCCCCCCCGCCCGCTTTTTTCTTGATATATTTGATCTTATTTAACATAATTAATATTTCTCAATCTCCTAAGTACTATGTTTTAAATAAATTCCGTCCTCTACTTTTATGTATATATTGATAGCATATATTATCCCTTATCTTTATTCATATTCTAACCATATTTTAACATAATTAATATATACTATTAAGCTCTTAATTGATTCATTAGCATATAATAATTTGAATCTTTCTCTTAACTCCTCTTTCCTTCATTATCATAACTCCTCTTTACCTTATTCTTTATAGTATATAATAATTTAGATCTAAACCTCACTAGTATTTAATATTCTTATAATCTCTTAATAATTGTCATTAGTAATATTTGTAGGTTATTCTTAATCATCTTATTAATGTGGAGTATTCTTAATAATACTAATTTATAACTAAATTTATAATAATAGATAATAAATATTTACTAATTTATAACTAAAATTTATAATAAATAATTCCTATCCCTTGTAGCATATCTGAATCTTTCTCTTAACCTTAAAACCTAAATATTAATTATATATAACAACTAGCTTTTATCTTATTATTATATAATCTCCCATCATCTTTTTATTAAGAACTTCTTTTAACTTTCTTAACAACTTATTACTATTATTACTAATTTACAATTACTAAAATATTAATAATTCATAATTAAAATTAGAATATTAAATCATTTATAACTAAAATTATAATATCAAATAATTCCATCCTAGCTTCTTTGAATTTCTATTTACCTATTCAACTAATCTCCGATGGTTAGTTTTGAACGGCTAGTTTTTCAATGGATGACCCTGGGCTATGATGCATCCCTGCTATTTATTATTAAATATTGTATGATTTTTTTCACCTTTCCCTAAGGATGAGCTACATTAGTTGGTTCGAAATGTCGACCAAATCTCCTAATTCGAAAATCATCTTCCTTCTCTTAAGGTTGATTATAACTTTATTTTCAAGTAATGCAGGATAAGGATTAGTGTTTTCCGCAATCTCAATTTCCTAGAAATAAATAATGTTATTCAATCCATCAATATTATCTTCTACTCCTACCAACCTACTAATGAGGAAGATTCTCTAATGATTGATCATTCTTAGCTAGATAAGTATGCAATTAGCTTCATTCTACCCATCATCTCCCATGCTTGCTTAAGAAGAATGTTAACATATGATCTCAAGTCTAGGATAATGTCATCCATATCATATGTTGTGATATGTACATTAAGTTTGAACTCGCACTTGTTCTCTTGTTGCATCTAATCCACTTAACTACAAACTTGTAGTTCCATGTTGTAGGTAATTTTTTTCCTTACACACATTGGTCAATCATTTTGTGCATCTTATCTAGAGTTGATATATGTTTTATTAAATTTAAAAATCTATCCAATAAATTCTTAATGGGGCCTACCTCCCCCTCCCCCAACCGACTCTAATTTTGGTACAAATTTGTCATATATCGAAGGCATGATGTATATGGGTAATGGTTGTTGTGCGGTCAATCATGTTAGACCCCATTCTTTCACAACCAACTGTCTTCTTTCTTCTTTTCATGTTTCTTTTTCCCTTAATACATCAAAATTTTGAGGTGAATCTATTGTTTTTATCACCCATTGGTATGATTAGTTCCCTAGTCCACTGACGTCTTCTCCCAACCTTCCTCCTCAATGTGTCACTACTCCTACTTGGGGTTAATCTATGTGCTCTTCAATAGCTCTCATCTACACGTTGTGTCCCTACATTTATTTCCTTTTTTCATAAATTTAGGATAGTTCATAGTAATGTGGTCTAATTTATTATAGTAAGTACATGTTATGCAAGGGTTCGAGTAGTCTCATGTGTAATTTCCTAGCTTCCTAGAGTTATAACAAATGATTGATCCTTGGCATCTTTGTGGATTGTTTTCTCTCTGTGTGTTATACATTAGTATTACGGCTTCGAAACCTTTTTTCCTCTTGCAACCTATATGTATGAGTAGTGTGCTATCTTACTCCAATGTTTTTCATTTCCTACTAACATGCAAAATTCATAAACAACATCATTACTAAGTTTTGATACTTCTACATCATAAAAAATTATGTGGTATATGTCACCAAACTCTACAAGCCTCACA
This sequence comes from Pinus tabuliformis, assembly GCA_031772625.1. Classification (NCBI taxonomy): domain Eukaryota; kingdom Viridiplantae; phylum Streptophyta; class Pinopsida; order Pinales; family Pinaceae; genus Pinus; species Pinus tabuliformis. The sequence goes on from CM062811.1 coordinate 1,061,614,102, forward strand.
CCATAATACCTTACCTTGCACCAAAGGATTCATAACTCTCATAGGCATGCATGTTGTGACAGTTCGATAATTGTTTCTATGTTGTCCCTACTTTTTGCATATGGTGCACTAGAATTATTTGTACTTCACTTTTCCTTTTGCTAGGTCCTACAATTGTATTGTCAATTTTGCTAGCTATGACTACACTTGAGCCATTCTTGCATTGCTTTCACTATCTCCAGGGGATGTATCTAAGTTTCATGGCAGTATCAAGTGATTTAGATTACATGGAAATCTTTTCTTGAGTTAGCGAATACATATATGTAGTAAAAAACATGTAATAAACCATTCCCTATGTTGCACATCAAGAATTAGAAATGATAAAGATGGTCAAGGTAACAACCTCCATAAATCTCTACTGTGTGGTACCCTCTATATGACAATAAGTCTTCCCACAATGGACAGATTTGTGAGGATCAAGTCATCCTCCATGTGTCCTTTGTTGGACAACCTGCAGCAGTGTCCAATGCTTCAACCACACCCACGAAAATAGATATTAGTATGTCCCTGTGAGAAAATTCCACAGATTTCTATGTTGCACTAGTGTTTGATTGATTGTGGCTATCACTATATGGGTCTTAATAATTCTATCTACAACTAGAGGATGTTAGGAAGGCGAGTTAGGCCTTCATCTAGGTGGATGAGAAGCTAGTGTTGGGTTACACCCAGAATATTTTCTATCATGTGTAGACCCATGACCAACCCCTTAGAATTATTGCATGTCAAATTAGTTGACATGGATTCCTAGTTGAAACTCCACCCATACTATCCTGAAGAAATATTGAGGTACCTACCTATTATTATAGGGATGTTTATCAACAGCTATAAACCACTTATCCATATAATTCTCTCAAAATGGTTGGTAGTTGTGTTAGTTCATACAATTGTCTTTTTTTGACTAGTAAATGTTGGTTATTTCTTAGGTCAACAAATAAGGACAACAAATCTTGTTTAGCAATGTCGAGGTCTCTAATTTGGTCTTTATTTAGACCAATTCTATAGTTTTCATATACTCTAGTGTTTTAATCATAAATATAAGTTAACTGGATTTGGGCATTAGAGATGGATGATACAATTATGTTTAATGAACTTGCAAGAGACAATCATGACGTCTCTTTGGCTTTCTAGATATCTTATATCAATCACCTCGATGTAGCTAAGGATGCATCGATTTTGCAATTTGGATTTCTTGGTTTATGGTTCAAGTGTTGTTGTTCTAAATTTTGGGATAGTGATGTTTGGTTTGGGTTCTATTTAGGTTCCATATTAGTCAATCTCCCTACAAATCAATACAGTGATTATGCTTATATTATTATTTTGGCTATTTTTTCCAATGTTAAAACAAATCTTTAAAAAATATAAACAAAAAAAATTAAGAAAAGAACATTTAAATGCTTACTTGGACTCCAAAGACGAGGTATGGTGTTTATTTGGTGCTCGAAGTTCTTGGAGAATCAATCAATTATTCAATAACTCCAAAAAACACATTGTATTATCCCAATATGGTAAAACAATGGGGCCACATGTTCGTAAATAAAAAAATATCACTAGAAACATGTGTGCGTTCCTAAGAACACATCCATGTTCCTAGGGCACATTCACATTCCTAGGAACACGTGCACATTCCTAAGTTGTGTCGAGTTAGCAACCTAGTTGGTGTCCTAATTGGAAACTTAGATCTTGTTGATCCTTGATGCCCAAGACTACACATGCATTTGTGGGAACATGCACAAATTCTTGTTTTTTGTGATCCTGAATGTCCTATTTCCACTTTTGGGGCCATCGTCTTGCTGTGAGTTCCCATGCATAAAACAAGATATATCACCAATTTCAACACAATATATACCCACATTCCATCAAAATTCAATGTAAATCTCAAACCAAGCCAACTTAGAGCCAAACATAATTGATTAATGGTCCTTGAGTTTATTTATACATGGGAATTCTCAACTCAACTAAGCTACATTCACATTAGGTGCTAGTTTTAATGAAGCTAAATTAAATAAATAAACCTCTAAGCCATAGGTGAACATTTTTGAATAAAAGTGTAGTGTTATGCTATCAATTGTTTTCTAAGAGATCCCACAACTGAAGCAATGGCATGTATGAAATTTCCATTTGGAAATATTTTTATGATTGAACATTATATGAACTTCCTAACTTGGACAAAGCACCAACTAGGAAAAAGAGAAAAGAGCTTCCCAAAGGCATTGGATTGGGCTCACATTTCTTAATGCATTCCTCTTTTTTGTCTCCTTTAAAGTCCACGAAAAATTTTCTCCATTAACAATGAAATAAAAAATTACCTTTTGTTTTGTTTTTGATGTGATTTTGTTTGCTTGTTTGGTTGTTTTATTGGGTTTCTTTTTAGTACAACAAATTTTGTTTTTATCAATAACTTAACAAATCCAATCGAACAAGGCAAAAGACATATTTTCCTAAAAAAATAATTAGGAAGTAACATATTAATTATGAATTTATAAATTATAATTATTTTGTATGAATTTTATCATTCTCTATAACTTTATAGAGACTTATTATATCCCCAATATTTATATTTAAATAAAATAATAAAAATATGAAAATTTACAATAAAATAATTTCCTTATTATTCCTGTGGCAGGGAAAGATATTACACATTTGATAATGGGTTGATTTTCAATTAATCAAGCTTTCACTAAAAATTTAAATACAATGTATATATTTAACTTTACAAAACAAAATTTCTTTATTTTTATTTTTAAAAATATTCATATTTTATTTATTTAAAATTTAATTGGTTAACTTTGTCTTGGTCTTATTAACCTACATTTTTGAAAATATGCATTGTGTGGAAGTCTAATCCCAGGATTTTTTTATTAACTCTATTACACAGATCGATTGTGATCAATTAAGGTTGGCTCAAAGATCATGTTAGTCAACCTAAGGCAGTGAGTCTTGGTACCAGTGCAGTTAAATATATGGGAGAAAGTACCATCTTTATTTATTAACTCTCTTACACAGATGGATTGTGATCAATTAAGGTTGGCCCAGAGACCATGTTAGTCGACCTAAGGCAGTGAGTCTTGGTATCAGTGCAATTAAATATATGGGAGGAAGTACCATCTTCAAACCAAAATCTTGCAGTCATTTGGTTTTTAAATGATTTTTTTCCTCCATCTTTTTATCACATTAGTGAGACAACCATCTATTTAATGCACAATTTCCAATGGTGTTTATTCCTCTTAGATCATTATGATTAAACACATGAATTAAAATTATAGGAAGGATAACCAAGGTTAAGAATCAGACTTCGTAGCAACATTGTTTGATGATTCACTGGCCTCTGCAATCCATCTATAAAAATTTCCAGGAAATTTCTAACTTCACTTCTACTCCTAGAAATGTACAACGCATGGGCCATATGCATGCTTGCTATAGATTTTGAAGGTTCATTAAAGTTTCACTTGGTAAATTTATTCGACATATAGTTGTGAAAGTATTGTATGCTTGCAAAGAGAACTACATGTGGACTAAACTATGAGAATATTTGGGTTAAGTTGTATATTGATGAAACTCAATTTAATTCTAATCATACTACCCACCCTCAAATATCGTAAATAATTTGAATTTTATGTTTATAATATTGTTTATTTTTTATATGATATTAAAATTAAATATTTATGTTTATATCATTAAATTTAATAAATATATAACAAAAATAAATCCAAAAATAAAATAATCAAATATGTATTTGATCAAATATAATAAAAAAACAAATAACATTCAAATTTATATTAATTAATAAATATATAGTAACAAAATCTAAGATTTCTCTATATTAATCTATTTTAATAAAATCTAAATAAGAAAACAAAATTTCAATTAATAATAATATTTACAAAAATCAAATGTTTTCCTTTATTACCTCCTCAACTCCTATAATGCAGCTATTTGGTGATCATTACTTAAGAGTGACCTACAGACTAGACTAGCGCCAACACTCTCCTATAATGCAGCTATTGGTGATCATTACTTAAGAGTGACCTACAGACTAGACTAGCGCCAACACTCTTAAAAGGAAGGATGTACCTGCACAGATTTTCTTTGTTGGCTGCAATCGCATATAGGTGTCATCCATGCCATGTTAGCATTCTTCTCTATATGATATTACGAGAAAGTATAAGTGCATACTTTTCTACCTAAGTTGATACCTGATGATACCAAAGAAAAAAAATCCTATAACGAGTATTATGGCTACGTAACCCAAAGGCAGATCCGAGAACGAACGAGGAACCAAATGCCTTAAATAACATATAACTTTTGTAGGCTTCTTTTCTTCTGAGGAGACCAAAAGAAATTTACCACGAACGAGGAACCAGATGTCTTAAATAACATGTAACTAGTCTATGTGTTGCTATAGCTCTTGTCTGCTTCTTTTCTTCTAAGAACATACGAAAGCTACTTAACAGTAAGTGTGTCGTGTGATGTGACAACATGCTTTCAAATTATTGATATCACTGGTAATTTGAAGTTGATTGCATAAGGAAAAGATCTAGAGACACCGGGAGAAGTTGCCTCCCTACTCAAGGGGAAGCAAAAGCAAATGTAATAAATATTTTAAAAGTTTAGTTAAGCGTTTGAAATTTTTTATTTTAAAAATGAAAAACGATTCTCTTTATAAACCATAAATATTTAGAATATTTATCATAAATATCTCACATTTGATACCTATTTGTTTAACATACTTAAGAGGAGGACACATGGAGTCTTTTTGACATTGCACGCCACACAAAAAAAACATCTACATATAATATTATAAGCATGATTGTTATTTATAACTTATATGATTATTATTTATAACTTATTTTAATCTCCTAGGCATTAGATGGTTATCAACAACTTTTTTTAACATTTAGCAAAGAACACGAGGTAGCGGATGACAACTAGAAAACGGGTGGTCGAATTGAATCTCTCAAGGCTGAGAATGGATTTCCTTTGGAGCCTTAAATCAAATCATGGGGAAAATAATATAGATTTCACATATTACTATATTGAGATAATCAAAACCCAATAAAATAAAATAATAAGATTACAAAGAGATAAAACTGTAACATTTCAAATTTTTAGAATATAGAGTTTCATCACATGGTCCCCACTTTTTCTATTACTAATAAATTAAAGCAAAAAAACCATAAATGGGGAATTTGATTATTCATACACATCAACCCATAATAGAACAACCAACTCCATTTTTTTTTTCAATGCAAGACCTTGATTGCATTGTCCATCCAAATCCAAAGTTAGCTTTCTCAAATATTTCTTTTATTCTCCATAATTTAATGATTACAATTTTATTCAGATACATATATGATATAATGTGATATAATGGATAGGAAAATTTTCAAAATTAGTCATGTTATTTTTCATGTGGATATGTAAATTTTCAAAGTTAGTTTTTTTTGCCAATAATTTGTATAATAAAATATTAGTGTTTATATTATTATAATTTGTGATTTACGTTTATATAATTAAGATTTTGAAATATATTATATTTAAATATTATTTTTATACAAAAAATTTATGTGGTTTTATATATTAACACTATTTATGACACAATCCTGCTACCACTTGTTGTTAATATTGACAAGAGTATTTTTCTTCACCTTAATCGTGTATGTCATAACATTCAACTTATTCATTGCTCTTATCAATGTATAACTAGGCTCCAATTATATTCAATACTAAATTTTATATATATATATATATAAAAGTAATCAAACTAAATTCATAACAACCAAAATATAAATATATAAATTTAATAATAATAATTTGCATAATAATTTTAAACAAAACATATCTATAAAATTAATGGTACAAGTTTTAACATTATATTGCAGTCATAAACAATTGGAAAATAACAAACAAGAATTAATTAATTATTCTCAATTTATTCATGATATTTTTTTAAATTATTCGCATAGAATAGCATTAACTGTGAGCAAGAAAATAGTTGATAGCAAGTTGAAGTGCTTTATAATTTATCTTTGATCAAATCTCGTAAAATACCACTATGAATAAATGTTGAAATGTTTATTTCTTTATTATTCTAGTCTAATTTAACTATATTATGTCCAAGGAAAAATGTGCATAGCTTTAGGAATTGTGCAACCGATATTATGACATCACGCACACACACACACACATCAAGTGCAAGAATCTTTCACTATTTTTTAACTAAGTGGAAGGAACAAGCTACTATTTCCAAGGTTTCATTATGTAAGGTGGCCAAGGATTGAAATTCATGATAATCAAGAAGAGAAAAAAAAAAGTTCATCTTAAGAATTGTTGTGGCCCAGTCCAATATCCCCAAATGATATCCTCTTAATTCATGATAATTTCTCACAACATGATTGATCTTTTAATGAGTATATTTTTGTATTGAATTTAAGCCTTGAAGATTATATTTTATCAGGGGTATTATCTTTAAAATGAGGGGCAATGTTTTGTGAGTTGCCCTTGGACATGCTCTACCCAAAACATGTTTCAGTCAACATTATGATGCCTCCACATAGATGCTGTATCCTCCCAGCAAAGTACAATGATATTTTCGTGCATAAATATAGGTGTTCAGGTCAAACTGGCATTTCCTCTAGAGCCTGTACATATGAGATCTTGGCGGATTAGTATATTCATTGCATTTACAAACCATATAATCGAAGTTATTGAAAGAATTGGAAGCCATTAAAGGTCATCTTACATGGGAAGGTGACTTTTGTAACCAAGTTTGTAGTGTGAAAGACTTCTTATGCTGCTTTAATGGCTACATAATCACTTAATGAAGATGGCTTAATATACAACTGAACTTATTTTCCATGGAATGACAGAATTTTGCTAGCGTCATTCTAGGAAGTTTATCAAATAAAGTTCAACTTCCATGCACCCATTTTGTCATGGCTAATTTATACCTTCTTATTTTATTTTAAACTTTGATGAGATTTATCATGGTATAACATTGAATAAAAATATGGCATAATTGTTGAGTCCAATCATGAGTCATAGAGAAGAATTTTATCATGACATATGTGTACATTTGGACATGATTGATAGTCATAGAAATCTACCGTGATATATTTTACAAAGTGAATTGACTATATATAGCATCTATAGCCCTTGTTCAAATGTGGGACTTGGTTCATACCTTTCAAAGTTCAATAATTAAAATAAGCAGCAAGAAACACTAACTATGTGTCCTTGTTTCATGATCCAAAATCATATCATTAATACATATTTAATATCTCAATTGCACAAACCTTTATTATATATTTAATATTTTCAATAAAATTACAATTACCTCATAAAATTGATAATTATACTCATTTCCTTTTATTTCAAATTAGGGAAATTGTATTACTTTATGAAACACAAAATTACAATATTGATTAAATATATAGAATAAATATGTGAAAACGCACAAAATGGTAATTTTATTTGAGAATATTAAATATATAATAAATGTTTTTAAAGTTGAGATAGTCTCTACTAGTCTGCTAATGGGGAAACTAAACTAGTAGCATAGGGTCAAAACTTTTAGATTTCCTTTACTATTCCTAATATGTTGATCCGATAACATAGAGCATAAATACAGAGCTGTAAGAATAGACCAACATATACTACTAGACATTATCATGTTAAAAGGAAAAATATTTCTCAATTCCCGAGCTTTGAGTGCTTCATGTTATCTTTGTGTGCATATGATCAGGGTTCCAGGGATCTCCACTGGTGTTTGATGATAAGGGGTTAGTGCCAAAAATTCTCTTGATCAACAAATTGACTTTCCCATTGATATCTTCCATTTTATCCAAAAACAAATCCATGCAAATAATAATATTCTACTATGTATCGACTGAGTTACTGAGAACCCTCCCCATGAGGGTTTTAACATGCTAGTACAAGTTTAATATTTGCATGTAGGTAGATGCATAAGCCCAGGTTGAGTTTCCAATGTATAGGACCCTATCTTTGGTGTCCCATTCCACATGAGAGTCAAGAATCCAATGTATAGGATCCTATCTTTGGTGTCCCATTCCACATAAGAGTCAAGAATAAATCTGCAGGATAGCATAACTTTATTTTCTATGTTTGAGATGGTCCTTTCTACAACTTCTATAATTATGCATTTATATCAATCTATGGCATCCCTAACATCAGTTTGGGTGTGAATATCATGTAGGGAGGGGGGATTGAAGATAGGGGAGGAAGGGGGGACACTGAACCTACCTCTACAACCTCGTTGCAAGGTACCTACTAAAAAACGATGAACCATGATAGAGGGAGAAGAATAAGGGAATGTTAGGAGCACATAGAATAACTAGGAATATGCAAAGTATACAAGGGAATAATGTTAAGGTATTATGAGCAAAAAACCAAAGATAAGGTCTGGAAACTAGCGAGCTAGGTGTTGATGTCATGTAAGGGAGATGGTGTGAGAAAACCTCCTATGAACACAAGGTTGGGGTGGTAGTAAACCAACATTTGTAACAAAAAATTGGGGAAAACATTGAAAACTATTGAAAAAATACCATTCTTGAAATGAATTGTAGGGGTCTAAAAGAAAGAGTTTGAACCTGAGTGAAATAGTACCATGAAGAGGAGCATCCCTTAAGAAAACTGAAAGCCTCAAAACACCAAAATGAAGTGCAATTCATACTTTTTGAGATGGAATTTTTTCCTTATGCTAGATATGATGGGTTGGATCTTCTCTTCTTGAGGAATTTCTTCCGTGATATATTAATGGGTAGTAGCTGCAAACTCCTTCAATTAGCTGGGTAGCAGCCTTCCCCCTACTTCCCAGTATTATAGCTCCATTTATGCTCCTTTATCACCATGATTTATCCCTTGTATCCACAAAAGTATGGTCTCCCATGCTCGTATAACTTACCAAGCGTTCAAATGCTCACTACTTGTGCCATGTTAAACTTCCTATGCGTGAAAAAAAGAGCCTCATGGTAGTGGGGTGGAAATGAAAGCTACTAAGTGGGGGAAACATATGGCCTTTCATTAAACATGCCCATTTTCATTATCATCCTCGTGCATTATTTCTAAGCACCCATGGTGGTGAGTAATGTCATACTTAGCTATTTCATTACACATATGTTTTAGTTGTTATGGGATCAACTATTCGAAATTTGAGTCAAGGGTGTCTCATTTGTAATCCAATCCTGCATTTGCAAGCTTATCCACCAGCTTTTTTCCATTTCTCATAGAGTATTAGGGGTTGAGTGCATTAACTTTTTTATTTGTTATGCTATGATTTCCAGAGTGGCTAGAAGTATCTAACTCTTTGTAAATTTTTTTGGACTAGAGATACCTCTAATTCTTTTAACCATATTGATGAATATTTTTGAATCCCCTTCCATGATGAGCTTATCTATGTTTAATATGTTGGGTATTTTTATTCCCTATTATACAACATATAGATTTATTGCATTACCAGTTTCTTTGCCAAGGGCTCTCACATAGACATGTTTTATTTCCCCTTACTTTTTTCTAAACATCCCTCCATCGCTAGTTGGTCCTAAGTTCCCTTTGGAGGCACCAGCAAAATTTAATTTGATAAACACAGTAGTTGGATATTTCTAATTGTCAAGGCTTTCTTGGTTGTGAGGATTAGTAATAAATTTTATTGTTTCCATTGACTAGTGTAACCCCAAAAATTTAAGAATATATGCTTCTCTACACAAAGATTCCCAGTTTTGTGTATTGCATGAGGATGTAATAATGGTTTCTTTGACCCTATCAATAATCTCTTGCCAAAAATGGTTCATATCCTTTTAAATGTCATGGAATATCCTTTGAATTTGTACCTTCCAAATTTCCCATATTATGAAGCCCAAGAATAATTTTCAGGCCCTATTTATGATTGCAATTTTAATGATAAAGGTATCCAATCCTTGATCGTCAATTTTATATTGATTTAATTACTTTAATTCTTCCTAGAGATGATTGTTAATTTGTCCGAAATTTTTAAATAAAATGGACATTAATTTAGCAAATGTTTTGTTATTTATGTGTTTGAGCAACAACGACGACATTGAGCTAGACCATAGAAGCCTCGTTTTTGGATCTTGTCCCATGTTAATGTTTTATTATTTAGCAGAATGCATATAAATATCATTACCTTTGGCCATATCTTAGTTCTCCATAGATTTCTGCATCTATACTCATTTTTTTTTATTGTAACTACTAATATGTTGTATGATTATTTCATATTGAAATTTCCTCTGTGGCTTTGACCCCACCTAAGAACGTCATTCCCATTTAGGAATTTAATCTTTCTATGCCCTAATTCTTTTTCCAAGGCTCTATATGGCTCCATACTTTTATTAGATGCATCTTATTTTCCCCTTTTCCTTTGTCTCCGTAAAGTTTTTTCTGATGTATTATTCGAATAGTCTTGACCAAGACTTCGCTCTATTGTTGTAGTTCGACTTTGATATCAAGTATGTCTAACATGTTTTCAAGATTTAGTTGTTGTTTCCAAGAATCCTCCCAGAATAGTGCAATATTTCGACTTTGTATCTCCCAAAGACTATGATTTTGTATGAGTTGATTTTTATTCCATGCTTGGCTCTAGAGATAAGACTCATTTGTATATACAATCTTATGATTTGGTTATTAGCTATGTTAGGAACCCAATTTTTTTTTTCCATATTTTACTCCATAAAGCATGTGGTTTCTTGATCCATCTCCAAAGGGTTTTTTCTCCCATTTCTTTGCTCAAGTTTTTTGGATATCTAAGCCCAAGATCCCTTTCTTTTTATCTATGTAAATTTTCCCATGCACCTAGTTCCCATTTCCCTTCTTGTTTAACACCTCCCACGAGAACTATTTTTGGATAGAGTGAATTTTTTTTGGGACAACTTTGGGTGAAATAGGGTAGAAATACAATATAAGGGAATGGTTTGAAGGATGGATTTCAAAAGAGTTAATACATTTTATAGGTTGAGAGATTTTAAGGTCCAATAATATAACTTATTTTCAAGTTTTGAAAGGTGGTCTTCCCAAACATTAATTGTAAGTGGGTTTTTAACCAAGGGAACACCAAAGTATTTGAATGGATGGGAGCTCCACTGAAAATCAAGAATTATATAGATATGGTTACGGGTAGATATGGGAGTGTTAAACAAAAATATTTTTGATTTGGAAAGATTTATGTCAGCTCTAGATGCATCAACAAATTATGAAAAAATAACTTTAGAAATTGAAGTTTCTTTGATAGATGGTTTACCCATGTGAAGGGTTTCATATACAAATTGTTAATATGAAGAAGTTCGAAATTTGCAACCATTGGTTAGGCCTTTAAGAGAGACATAGGAGACTTCATATTTAATATACCTACCAAGGCCTTCAGACATTTAAAATAAATATATAGGAGAAGAGAGGATCTCCTTATATTATACCCCTTAAAAGAAGGAAGGTGTGGGAGGGGAATCCATTTACTACGATGGAAATGAAGGGTGTATAAGTAATATTCATTACCAATGTGATCCAGGGGTTTGCAAACAAAAGGAATTCAACATATGAAATATATGATGCTAGTTGAGTTTGTCGAAAGTTTTCGACATGTCTAATTTAATAATCATGCCATGAGTTCTGTTAACATAAAGGTAGTGGATTTTTTCACGTGTAGTAATTATGTTGTCAATTATTTATCTCGCTTCAATTTATCCAAATTTCTCTTGAGAAATAATGAAAGACAAAAGGGGCTTGAGTTTATTGGTTATAACCATGGAAATTATTATATAAATAATATTGAAAAGGGAACTTGGATTGAATTAAACAAAATATTTTGCTTGGTAATGCTGGGGTACAAGGGTAAAAAAAGTGGCATCCAGAGCTATAACAATGGAATTTCAATTTCTGGAGTTTCCCACCAATTGAGCCACATATTTTCCAATTATATCCCAACGTTCTTGAGAAAATTCTAGTGTAAATCAATCTGGGCCTCGGGCCTTATTTTTGGGCATATCCATAATTATTTTATCCAATTTCTCTTGCATGATTTTTCTCATTAGCATTTCATTATGTTCCTTACTAATTATGTTTCGAATATGAGCAATCATTTTCCCTATTGTTTTTCTCCTATATGCAATAGGTTCAGTTAGCATATTTTTAAAATCGCTAATGAGTTCTTGAGTTATATTTTTTCGCCCCTCCAGATTTTGATTTTACTTTTTTTAGGCTAATAATTCTATTTCTATTGATGTGTTGTATCATGGATTTTTGGAAATACATTTTATTTCCTTTCTCCTTTCTTTAGTTAATGAACCGTGGACGTTTTTTCCATAATATAACTTATGGTTGTATCCTTTATTCCACCTGCACTTGCATATCTATTTATTTGTTTATTATATCCTCATTTCTTCCATCTTCCATGATTTCCAACTAGATTATTTGCATTTCATGCTCCAGCCCTTTTTTCTTTCTTGTATATTATTGAATTACTGTAGGTTCTACATTTTAAGATTTTGAATTATGACACTTAGATTTTGTTGAAATTTATAAATGGAGCTACCTCTATTGTATCTACTTTGTTTCCACCCTTTGTCTATGTTATTTTTTAAAGAAATGTATCTAATCCAAAATGCTTCAAAGAAAAAGAGTCTCCTTTTTAATATCGTGGCCTAGTCTATAAATAGTTGAATGGGTCAATGGTCTGAGCCATGACATGGAAAAAATGTAGCATGTAAACTTAAAGAATATAGAAGAAGTTTTTTCTAAGATTAATTATCAATCCAACTTGAAGATACTTGAGGATATCCTCCACTTATATTGTTCCAAGTAAATATAACATTTTTGGTTTCCAAATCTACCAACTTTGAAAATTGTATGAAATATGTGAGATGTTGGGATTCTTCTTCTAATTTTTTGGTTCCTCCCTTTTTCTCTTGTAGAGATTTGATCACTTTGAAACACCCAACAAGAATTCAATAATGGTCACTAATTATTTTTTCAATATTTTTAAGGCTTTGTATAAAGAATTTCTTCTCTCGGGAAGAAGTGGGGTCATAGACATTAGTGATATGGCCTTTCACGGGAAATCCAAAAGGTTGTAACTGAGCAATGATGGTGTTTTGTGTGGGTAATAAGTTTTGTAAGTTAATTTTTTTAGTTCCATAATATAGAAATTCCTCTTGAAGCTCTTATGGTATCATTGACAATTATTTAATAGGTTTTCTAGACTGTCCAGAAATATTTTGTAGAGTATTAATTGAGCATTTGATTTCTTGCAACATGACAATATAGGATTTTTTTTCTTTTTTTTCCGAGAGTCTTTCTTCGGTTTTTCCATTGAGACCCCTCATGTTCCAGATGTTATTTGCATTGGGGTAGACGCTGAGAAGGTATGAATGACTCCATCATTTCTCTAACCCTACTATAATTTACTAGGTAATCCTGCATTTATCAAATTAATTGTTGATTAGATTTTATGCCCCATTTTTTCCCATCCTTAGCTCCTTTTGAATGACTTTGTTTATATTATTCTTAATCACGAGGGAAGAAGAATGACTAGGATTTTAATTGTTACGTGAGGGTTGTTTTATTGCTTTTATTTTTTTCTTGAAGTAGACCCTCACTATTAGATGCACTTATTTTTCTAGAATGTTGACTTGATCTTTCATTTTCCTTTCTTGCACTATTTTCTAGAGATCCACATTTTTAAATTTGGGCCCTCTAGTTCTTTGATTTCTCTTTCCTCTTGCTCATCTTCAATCATCTCCATGTTTTCTTCGTTTTTTCTTTGTTTTGGTTTTTCTTGTTTATTTTTTATCTATTCTTTCCTTTAGCATTTTCTTAGATGTGCCCTTGGTATTTCTTCTTTTCTTTTCCCTATTGTTGATCTTTCTACATTTATTCTTCTACTTGAAGGGTTGATGATTCAGATTGGATCATTATATTTTTTTTATTCCATCTCAATGCATTCAGAGTGGAAAAAGTGGAGGAATTAGCTCATGGGGCTATTTTTACCAACCTTCTGGGAATGTTTTGAGGCATCAAATGGCCATTTTTGGGAGGGGGGAACATTGTTGCATCATTTTTTCATCATTTCATGTTTTTTTGCACACAAAGCTCTTTCCAATGGCATAAGAAGTGCATAAATCATAGCCTGTATGTAAAAGTTATGCCACTCAGAAGTTGACCTTCTTGTTTTCACACCTATAGTTTGGGAGGACGTCACATCAACCCCCATTATTAATCGAAAAGGGGCTAGCACATGTTTTTGATGTAAAATACTTTGGAAGATTTTATATTGTAACTCTAGTTAATATTTGATGTAGTCAAACTTGAACACTAGTAGGCTATTGGGGTGTGTTATAACTTGGCCAATAGAAAGAAGAGGCATTCAATTATTTTGAGAGAATTTTGTTACATAGTTCAGAAAAGATATCCAGAAGAGATAGGAGGTAGAACACACTAGAGTATATGTGCACTGTAGCAACCTCCAGGCCACAGGCATTACTTCTTTGTACTTTTTGCCTTATTTTCCAAACAAAGAAAATAGTGAAGCGACCCCACCTTCCAGCTAGGTTTTCTCCAGAAAGAGTTTCCCAAAGCATATATTGTGTCTTATGTGTGTGTGAGAGATTATTATGTCATTCTCTAATTTTATTCATAATTTCCATTCACATGCGTGGAGTAATTACAATAAATTTACAGACGTAGAAGTTTAATAAAACTGTAATTGTGTAAAAAAATTAGAAATTTAATATATTATTATCAGATCTGTTGCAATGAACGCTTCAGTGGAATATCCACAGCAGTTTACATATCAGTTGAAACTATGTTGTTTTTTGGTTCCCCTAAGGAAGAGGGGTATGTTGTTCCTATTTTGGCTGCCTTTTTCCTATATGTCACCTTTGTAAACCCTTTCTCATCCCCTTGTTATTCTTCATGTGTTATTTTTAATATTTGATTATGAGAGAATTCTCTTAATAAATTCCCATATTCATTGAATTTGTGATAGTGGAATGGAAATTGTTCATATTCTATGGCTTATTCCATACATGATCGTGATAGATGATGTTGATACTTCCTGACAAGGCTTTGGGTAGGTCTATATATGCACATAGTCTGACATACAACGTGTACGGACCTAGTGTGGTAGTTTCTGGGAGCATCATGAAAGATCCTATGGCATTATATCCCCTCCAAAATATCTAGTTCATAGAACTCTTGTAGCAATGAATCTAGTCAAATCCAGACGAGGTTTGAATTGAAATATTCCTTGTTAAGGTTAAATATTTCAACCCAATGACTCATGCACAACCATATTGGATTGAAAACCTATCGTTGGACCTTAAATATCTTGTCCCTAACTTTAACGTTGTTGAAAATAATAGTGAAGAAGCCCTTTGAGACTAATTTTAGATCCATATCCCCTTTTATCTATGAAATTTTTTGAATCCATGCTAGAAGAATTCTTTTTGATAGCCATATTCCCACAAACTTGCAGATCAGTGGCTAGTCCTTCATGTATTGGATTCTCTCCCCTATTTTTTTTTATGTAATCTCATAAGTTTGGGGTTTCTCTGATTACCGGAGGTAGACTCTTGAGTTTCCTAGAATTTTACCTTGTTGGTTTTTTGGGTTTGCCCCATTTTCTCTGTTTTCTCCCCTTTCCATAGCCATGGGTGGGTTTTTTTGGTTTCATTTTGGTTGATCCTAACTGCTAGGCCTACATATGTTTTGCCTCGAGTTCCTTCTAGAAGAAACATTGTTGAAGGAGGCATCACTTCCTCCTCCACATGCGGGTTCCATGAGCTTTTAGCAAAGGGTTGTGAATTGAAAGAAAATCCTAGTTGAGGTTGTGAGTTTGAATCCTCAAAATTGAGTCATTAGCATCAAGCTTCAATTATACTCCTTAATGTCTAGCCATTCAGAATTATTATGAAATTCTTATCAGGTATTTAGATTACTTGAAAATCATGAAATTACTTTTTGGAAATAAATATTTGTTATATAGATATTAATATTAATTATAAAAATGTGTTTTATGGTATGAATTATATGCATAATTTTCAATTATAAAATTATGAAAACGATAAAATTGTAAATTTCATTAAAAAAATTATTGAATTATTACTCTCATATAAAAAGAATTATATTTTATTTATTATTCTAAATAAATTGTATGAATGGAAATGTATAATAATTATTAAAATGTATATATTGAAATTTTTCTTAAATCTATTATTTAAGATTCCCCTCATAGGGGTGACCAAACACTTGGCCAGATCACCTCGGAGTTCCCCCACAAGGAACATTGTAGGTGAGGGAATGATGGACTATAAAGTGATGCAATGGGATGGCAGGTGGCTGAACTCTCCAGATCCACCTCTAGTAGTTATATTGTGTAGCGGACATTGTGTAACTGATGTAGTATCTTGGGCATTGAGCTAAGAGTGTGGGGTGGTGGATTGGAGCATTGAAAGCCACATGAGCTTGTTAGGGCCATGGAGTAGTTGGAATTCAGTGGAGTGCTTGGGGATTGGTATTATGGCTTCTCCAAAGGGATTTTGTTCTTTCATATGGGATCTTGGTTCATTTGGAGGAATCTCTCATCTCTTGTGCGGTAAGGTTGGTAATTTCTGGTGGAACCCCAGGTGTCACCGAAGGAGAGCTGCTCTAGGCTTGTGGGTACTTGACGGTCTCCATGCAATATAATGCATTTGGATCCAGTATTTCTCTGATCTGTTGATTATGATGTTGACTAGTAATTTGATGTTGTCGCTTTTCCTGTGGAGAGTGTGGCCTGGTTTGTGGATACACTCTCATTCTTAAGAAAATTATCTTAAGGGTAGTCAAGGTTTGTGGTGGTTTCAACTTTTGTTGTGCATGTATGACAAAATTCAATAAAGGTTGGGGTGTAATCAGTCGTTGGCGGCCTACAATACCCTCATTAGTTGTTACTTGCTTATTAGTATTATCGTATTGGGTGAGTTGTTGGGTATGTTGTTGTGTTCTTTTGGGCTCAGTATTGTTGTTGGCCCTCCCATGTTCTAGTTTTCGACTGCTAGAGGAGAAAGGTCATCGAGGGGCTTTGGAAGGGTGACCATTGAATAGACTCAACGGGACGTCTGGCTTGGATCGCACTGTGAAGTCATAACATGGAGATTATGCTAGTGCTCATGTCTACTTCTGTGTGTCTAGATGGTTGATTTGTTTTGGGCAACAGATCCATATTTGGTCAGTATGGTAAGTGGTCTTTGGGTGTCACTCGCCATGCTCCACCAGTGTGGCCATCCATACCACGGAGGTGGGCATCATGACCCTGTTGAGGATCAAGCTAGTGACTCGAGCTAGAATTCTGAATATGCAGTCAGTGGAGAATGAGCGGGTGAGGTTGCTCATGATCCTAGGCATTCTCCACGTAGATTGGAAGCTCTAACCACACTGGAAAAAAAAAATATCAACTGAGAGGCATCCAGGCCAACCTAGACATTATAAGGGAGCACCTATATGAAGGCCAGAACGATTTAGTGGCTTACATGAATGACATTCAATTCTGTCTCAATGAGGCTTTGGAGCTACTCGTCAGCATTTGACGGAACCAGACACACCTCAATTGTCGCATGTGTGATATGGAGGCCCGAGTAGAGCACATCAAATTTCATATGCATGGGCGAGATGGCTTCCCAGTTGTACCTCCTGGACTTCCTCCTTGCCACCCTCCATGATATGACTTTCTCAAGTTCTCTGTCTTTTTTTTCCGTCTTTTTACTGTGTAAGGATGGTAAGTTACACAGTAAGGCTATTGAAAATAATGGCTGTATGATTACATATTATGCTATCTCAGACACCCATTGCTCTCATCTTTGTCTTTAGTTAATCCACGAGGGTTGTGAAGTCAATTTTTGTACTCTAGTTTTCACTACAAATAATATAATTCTACATTTTTTAATCACAATTATAAATTAAATGACTCTAAACATCTCAAAAAAGCAATCCATAATATGAGTTAAATATGTATGCATTTCAAAAAACATATAATAAGTTTCTTAACTATAGACATTATTAACCAATAAATATGCTTTCTTATAATACCATGAGCTAATACCATTGTTTATTAATGCCACATGCCAAAAAAACCATCCCTTATTTTATATGATACTTGTTCATACCACTTTTTTTTAAATTAGTCAATTTAAATAACTTAACTATTTTTAAAATAAATTCAATCTTTGATACACTAAAAATTAATTAATTATAAATTATATTTTTAATAAATTATATAATTTTTTTTTAATTTATAAGATAAATTGATTTTGAATTTTATTTTTATTTGATTATATAAAATTCTAAATAGATTAATTATACATTTATGTTAAAGTGTTAATGGTTTATGAGTAGATTATTAGCATGTAGCCAACATAGTTATCCAATACAATATGTAGAACTATAACATAATATTTAAATTTCATTGCGATTTTGATGTTGGCACCAAGAGGTGCTCTCTAGATGGATATGGGGCGGATGTTCTAGTGTCCGCAAATAAGAGTGAAAATTTACCGAAAATAAAAGTGAAAAATTAATTGTCTTCTCAATAGGGAAGAGATGGATCATTTTTAAAATTAATATCAAATTAAATAATAATAAAATATAATATTAATTTAATTAAAAATTAATAAAAAGATAAATAATAATAACAATAAAACTTAATTTTTTTTAATAAAAATAATAAATAGATTTAATTTACTATACTATATTTTTTGAGTTGATAAAATTACCAATCATGTTTTCTAAAACATCATAATATACATATTATAATAAATAATAATTATAATAATACATATTCATAACAATAATATTTTAGAGCAGCGGACGAGGTCACGAGGCGCTCTGCAACTCGACTTAGGGTTTCAGCAGATATCTGCTACGGCAGGCCCTCCTGACAGCGATCACCCTTTGCAGAACACGGAAGAGAAGTAGGTTTCAATCCGTGGGTTTTGGCCGACGGAAATCATGAACCCCCCTCAGGGGGAAGGAGGGGCGCCTCCTCCAACAAACGACAACCAAAAGAGACATATCGAGGACTCAGACAGTGAAAAAGGGCACAAGGATGGAAACGCAGATAGCAGCAAGCAGACACATGCTGAACAAGCACAGAAAGATAAGCCTAAAGTCAGCTCTTCCACATGCAAGCCAGTTGCCACGCATAGGCAAAAAGTAGAGTTACCCAGCCATCGCATCAATGCCAGAATACAGTATATGAGAGATCATGCCCTCATTGGCAAATTCATTGGAATATGGCCAAATGAGAAAGCGTTGAGAGCCTGAATTAACGTCAAATGGCATCCAAAAGGACACATAACCTTGAATCTAGGGCCTAAGGGGTTTTTTACTGCAGTCTTCAATTGTCTGGAAGACAGAAACAAAGTTTTAGATGGAGGGCCTTACTTCTTTAACTCTGCCGGACTGTTTCTCAAAGAATGGATCGAACGTTTTAATCCAGATAAGGAAGACCTAAGTTGCGCACCGGTGTGGATCAGGCTGTACTCTCTGCCATTGGAATACTGGGAAGAGGAATCTCTCAAGGCGATTGGTAATGTTCTGGGCGAGTTCGTCAAGGTAGCAGAAGAAACAAAGACGCATAGATACACCTCATACGCCCGGATCTGTGTCTACATGGACCTTAAACAAGCTCTGCCTGATACGGTAAGTCTTTTTCATGAAGATGTTGAATGGATACAGTTGATTGATTATGAGCATGTACCCTTTAGGTGCAGGAAATGTCATGATTTAGGACACCTCTATAGAGACTGCCCGCTGAATAGTAAGCCCTCATTTCAAATAGACCCGGAAAATCCAATGCCGGATGGTTTCACTAAGGTGCTGAATCGCAGAAGAGGAAATAAAAAAACAGCAGTCTCTACAAAGATTCCTCTGGCTGACCAATCAAAACCCTCAACAAGCAATAACTTTGCAGCCTTAGCCAGTGAAGACATGCAGGATCCAGATAATACACCCTCCAATGAAAAAGGATCCAGTCAGGAAAAGATTGAAGGGTCTCAATCGAAAACAGGGGAAAAGGTAGCAGAACAATCGGATAATCATCTTAAGACTGCTTCAAATACCTGGAGCTTCCCTGAAATGGATATAGATGGTACCAATCCCAATATAGAAAACGAGAAGGAAAGCGATGGAAACTCTAAAGAACCTCAGATCATGGAGGAGGACACAGAATCTATAGATATTGGCGAGCTCGATATTCTAGGCTTAGAACAGGCCTGTAAAACGGGAACCTTCGACAAAATACCTGAGAGACAAGTGGATAATCTAGTGGCAGTCCTCAATAAAGCCCAAAAAAAATACTCATTAGGGGTTCAAATTGGTAGCCATTGGGATGGGAAATTCATCACCAAAGATAGTAAAAAACGGGGAAGGAAAACCACTCTGGAGAGAACCATCAAGATAGGAGAAGTGTTGGTAGAATCAGGCCGATATGCCAAGTTAACCAAGTAATTCAATGTCAACCCCAAACCTTCTCAATGAAGTTGATCTCATGGAATATCAGGGGGCTCAATAGCCCAAGGAAAGGAAGATTACTAAAAAATATGCTAATGGAGGAAAAACCTACCATTCTCTTTCTGCAAGAAACAAAATGTAACTCGACATTCTTGGAAAAAATAGCAGCAAAGGCCTGGCCAGGAGGGTTAGTAATAGTTGTTGATGCTCAGGGTGTGTCAGGAGGACTTGCAGTGCTCTGGGATGCACGAGTGATTCAACTAAACAACATACATGCAAATAAAAATTTCATTCAAGCCATATTTCACATAATTGGCACCAATATCTATGGCCACATGACAAATGTGTATTTCCCTCAAGAAACCCAGCACAAAGTTGAAATTTTGGATACCTTGACGTAGCTGAAGACAGAGAGGATGTACCCGTTATGGATATCTGGAGGTGACTACAATATGATAGCAACAATGGAGG
Organism: Pinus tabuliformis; assembly: GCA_031772625.1. Classification (NCBI taxonomy): domain Eukaryota; kingdom Viridiplantae; phylum Streptophyta; class Pinopsida; order Pinales; family Pinaceae; genus Pinus; species Pinus tabuliformis. The sequence goes on from CM062811.1 coordinate 1,061,635,120, forward strand.
AAAAAAAGGGAGGCAGATGCAGAATCAATAGAGATGGATCCATATTAAAAGACTTCATTCATAACAACTGGCTGATCGATCTCCCTTCAAATAACGGCCTATTCACTTGGAACAACAAGAGGGCAGAACCAATGCAAATAGCCTCTCGTCTTGATCGATTTTTGATATCAGATAATGCAGTTCACCTAGGAGGAGAATTCATTGCCTCTATCCTTCCTGTCTCAGGCTCTGATCATTGGCCAATCGCCCTCCATTGGAATCGTCCTGGTAGCAGTATTAGGCGCCCCTTCCGGTTTGAGGCTTTTTGGTTATCTCATCCTGAATTTTATGAATTTGTCAGAGCATCTTGGTTAAAATTCAATCCTACGGATGGCACTAAAATGTCTATATTCCAACGGAAGCTGAAATATCTCAAAGGGGAAATTAAATGCTGGAATCAATCCATCTTTGGCAACATCTTCAAAGCTAAGGAAACCCTCAATCCATCACAGAAGGACGCTCTGAAGAGCTAGCCAAAAAAGAGCAGTACATAGAAAATCAAATCCTTGAAAGAGCCTTACAGGAGGAAACTCTCTGGAGGAAAAAATCAAGAGTTAGATGGCTGAAGGATGGGGAAAAGAATACGAAATTCTTTCACAAAACTACAATGCAAAGAAGAATGAACAATCAAATTTCCCATATAAAAAATGAGCAAGGAAGCAAAATTGAAACCCATGAAGGCATTGAACAGGAATTCCTCAATTACTTCAAAAAGGTGAATCAAGAACCTAACATAGATAGAACAGAGGCCATTGATAAAGTCATTAGACATATTCCCAGATTAATCACTGAGGATCATAATCTTCTCCTTCTCAAGCCCATAAGCCTTCAAGAGGTTGAGACTGTTATGCATAAGCTAAAAGCAGGGAAAGCGCCAGGACCAGACGGATTCACCTCAAAATTTTTTCATCATTTCTGGGATTTAGTAAAATGGGAAGTCTGGCAGGTCGTGGAAGAATCGCGTACTTTAAGATGGATGTATCCAGGTTTGAATGCAACATTTATTGCACTAATCCCCAAAGCAGAGGAATCCAACACTCCGGACAAATACAGACCGATTGCTTTGTGCAACATCATATACAAAATTGTCTCCAAGGTTATAGCTTCCAGATTGAAGCCTTTGCTTCCCCTTATTATCTCTCCAGAACAATCTGGATATGTAGAAGGAAGGCAGATCACGGATGGAATTATTTTAACTCATGAAATAATCCACTCTCTCAAGCATTCAAAAAAACCAGGTATGTTACTCAAAATTGACTTATCTAAGGCTTTTGATAGTATAAGTTGGACCTATATGCAAAAAATCCTTAATGCCTTTGGTTTCGCCCCTTCCTGGGTCAGATGGGTCAGTAATCTCTTATCCTCCTCATTCTTCTCTATTCTCATTAATGGCATCCCGTCGCCCACATTCCGTCCCTCTAGGGGTATCAGACATGGTGACCCGCTCTCGCCCTTTCTGTTTGTCATCTTAGCTGAAGGACTAGGACACAGCATCAAATCAGCTATCCTCTCTCAAAGCCTCAAAGGTCTCACTTTCCACCATGCTCCCTCCTTTTCTCACCAGCAATTCGTCGATGATAATATGCTTTTCGGTCATCCATCTGTTCAAGAAGCTCGTTCTTTCAAATCCATTCTTTCAAACTTCTCGGATGCTTCTGGAGCCCTCATTAACAAAGTTAAGTCTCAGATATTCTTCTTTAATACTCCTCCCCCCACCCAAAGAGCCATTGCCCGTATTCTAGGCTTCACCATTGCTTCTCTTCCTTCTAAGTATCTGGGCGCTCCCTTAATTGCCTCAGCTCTCAAGCATTCCTCCTGGAAAGACCTTTTAGAAAAACTTGAAGCCAGACTATTCCTATGGACCCACAGAGCTCTTAATATGGCCAGCAGGTTAGTGCTAATTAAAGCTGTCCTTCAGTCCATGCCGCTTTACCTTTTTTCCTTTCTAGCTGCACCTAAGTGGGTTCTCAAAGTAATAAAGCAGCTTCAGCGCAATTTCTTATGGGGAAATTCAAGTCCAAATCGAAAGTGGGCTCTGGTCAAATGGGAGAAGGTCTGTCTACCAAAGAAAGCTGGAGGTATTCGGCTAAGAGACCCAGAACATAGCAATATGGTAATGGGGGCCAAAATTTGGTGGAGATGGCTCTCAAATCCTGGCACTCCTTGGGCCTCCCTATGGACAACGAAATATGCGAGCAATACGACCATAGAGGATAGAATTAGAATGTCAGAAGTAAGTAATGGATCAGTCATCTGGAACTCAGCCATTCAACATCGAAATCTAATACAAAAGCATAGCTTCTCGGATGTGAAGGACGGCAACACAGCACGGTTTTGGGAAGACTCATGGCAGCAGCTTCCAAATCTCAGAGACACTCTCCCTGACCTTCCAGAACAAGATATAAATCAGTATGATAAGGTGAGTCAATTTTGGGACTCACTCTCTGCTAAAGAATACCGAAAGTGGAAAGAAGCTAGTCATATAATACCGCACAGCCCGGAGCAAACTCAGATTTCTCTTTCCTCAGAACTTCAAAAACGAAAAATCATATCTTCGGCAGGAATGGACATTCTCAGGTGGGGATACGAGGAAAAGGGCACTTTCACCACCAGAGAAGCATACAAAATCATTATCAAAGACAGGATAATCAAAGATAAATTATGGGATAAAATCTGGAATTCATCTATCTGGCCAAAAGTATCTACTTTTCTGTGGCTTCTATCTCATAACAGGATTCTCACATGGGACAACCTCAGGAAAAGGAATTTCTCTGGGCCCTCCATATGTCCTAACTACAAACAGGAAGAGGAATCAGCATTACATCTAATGCAAACCTGTCATCTAGGAAGGAAACTGTGGGAAAAGGTTACATTCCGCTGTCAAAAGGAAGGCAAAGTGCATGGGGACATTAAAGGCACTCTTCGCACTTGGAGCTAAGAGCCATATCAAAGCAAACTTTTAAACACACTCTGGCAGCTCATTCCGGGGTTACTAATGTGGAATATATGGAAGGAGAGAAACAAAAGAATCTTTAAAGATCAATCACTGTCGATTGAGCAGATATGGACTGGATTGCACCAAAATATTAAAGAAACCTTGTCTATCAAAGCCTGGTCCCAAGAAGACTTCCCATCAATCCCGCAAGAACAAACTATCTGGGACAACTGGAAGATTCACTTAGAGCATCCGCTCTCTTCCATTAACAACTCCTCAAGGCATCATAATCCTCCAGCAAGATGGACTCCGCCGCCAATCAATGTGTTTCAACTTAACTTTGACGGAGCTTCGAGGGGTAATCCTGGGAAAACAGGATTTGGTGGAGCCATCAGAAATCATCAGGGTACTCCCCTTCTAACATTTTTTGGCTCAAATGGCTGGAACACCAACAATGCAGCGGAATTGGAAGGATTATGGAGAGGGCTTAATCTTGCGCAAGAAAGAGGTTTCTTTCCTCTAATCGTTGAAGGGGACTCCCAAATTATCATCGATATGGCCTCAAAACTTATGCAAGGATCCCCCATTCACAAGGTCAGCAGCAGCTGGAGAATGGCTCCAAGACTTGAGCTTCTCAACCAATGGCTTTCTCATCACCAAGCAATCTCCTTCAAACACATCAGACGGGAAGGGAACAAGCTGGCGGACTTTCTTGCTAATTTAGGAGTGGACACTGGAATGGAATTCTTCGAAGGCCCTCTCTCCAGCATAGCATCTGAGAACCAACTCTCTAACTTCCACACCATTGTAAAAAATGATATGCATTCGAAGGAAGATACACACCCGGATGCGGGTGCATTAACTGCGTGTTAATCGCATTGCATGCGACAGAGGCAGCTGTCCACCCACTTGGACGGATCCAGCAGTTCGCGGTAAGTGATATCAAGGCATTTATGGTTCATTCGGCTCGAGGTCTGCAGGTAAGGGATTTAATCATGGCGTGCCTTAATCACGGCTCATTCGATTCGAGTTCTTCAGGCATTGGTAATCTGGTTTTCCTCTGTTTGTTATGCCTTCAGCACCCCTGCGCAGCTCAGGGTGTATGGAAGCCCCTCTGGCTTCTTAACCGGTCTCAATTTGCCTGTTTCTGGTATATTGATTTGGTCTTCTCCGCCGGTGTCTGGTGTATTGAGTTGGTCTTCTCCGCCTGTGTCTGGTTTATTGATTTGGTCTTCTCCGCCTGTGTCTGGTTTATTGATTTGGTCTTCTCAGCCAGTGTCTGGTCCACTCATTGGGTTCTTTCTGCCTGTGCCTGGTTTCTTCAACTGGTCTACTCCATCTGTGGCAAGTCTTGCATTTGGGTCTACCTCACAGGTGTCTGGTCCTTGAACTGGGTCCATTCAGCCTGTGTCTGGCCGCCTTACTCCCAGCTTTAGTCTCCCTGCTCTCCCAAGCTGCCTGCGCATCCTGTAATGGCTCGTCGATGCGGCGCCCCCCGGCGTGGTATTAATTCAGGTTCTCGTGGAGGTTCTCGGGGTCGTGGTGGCTCTGCCCCTCAACGCATCATTCCTTTAGCCTCTGCCTCTCCATCCTCTCCGCCCTCTGATCATTCTCGGCCCTCTCTGAATAGCTCCTTTCAAACGACCCGGTTCAAGTTCAGAAGTAGGCTCAATAAACCTCTAATCTCAGCCACTACTACTGTTATCTTCTCGGAGGAGGTAGATGAGCTTACAAGCTCGGATGAAACCTTCAGGGCTCAGTCTCAGTCTCAAAATTCAAGTGACTTTCAGGGTGACATGGCTGGAGTTGTCCTCAATGACACTTCCGTGCAGCACGAGGAGGGCCTTCAGGAAGACCTTCAACCCCAGCCAGCTTCACCACAAGAGAAAATTCTTGCTTGTGAGCCAGCACGCCTCTCTGGAAGTGTTCTAAATCTTGTTCTTCCTCCAGAAGGCAGTATGATGGAAGCTGAAGACAATGTAATGGTGACCTGGATTGGCTCCCCCAACCAGGCAAACGTGGACGCGACAGGCCCCCCTCAGCAGGTTTAAAGACTTTTGGCTCCAGTGTCATGACAGCAATCTATCTTCTGATTTTTGGTACTCGTGTGAAGTTCCCATGGTTCATTATGTGCATGTCTACAGCTTCTTTTGATATCAGCATGAAATACTATAGTCTTCAGGTCATAAGTCTGGTTTTGAATCTTTTTGTAATAGCAGTTTTAAAGGACAACATTTTTGTAAGTGATCAGCTACCTCTGAAGCTTCGATCACCTATAGAACAATTTAGTTTTTGGTCTCTCAAGCTCACTACAATTCTCGCTTCTATGACTCTCATTTTTGTAAAAGGAATGCAGCTTGCTACCTGCAATAGTCTTTTTGGCGGAGGGCAGGCTACGGCCCCCTCAGAGGTTCAATCCTCTCTGTAAATATTTTTTCCTTTTATCTTTTTAATAGAATAGTCTTTATACAGAAAAAAAAACAATAATATTTTAGAGCATATTATTAATAAATATATAAATTTTTAATAGATTTAAATAAAAATATATAATTAAAATAAATTATTTTTAAATATAGAAATTTCAAATATATATAATATAAATAGTTGTCAATTTGGTAGTAATGTTGAATGATTCTTATTTCTCCTTTTGGTTCAAATCTGTGTTTTTGGTTCAAATCCGTGTTAGTGACATAAACTATAATGCCTCAATATACATTATTGCAATGGATTCTCACCTATCGAATTTCTTTAATTATATATAATAGCTTTTAATTATCAACCATATAAATTAATATTATTCATGATCATTATACTACACCTTCATCATGTTTATCCAAGACCTCGTGGACCTTTTTGTAATATCCCCCATTAATGTAAATATTTATTTTATTTACTGCAACTAAAGAGAGTGTTATTATTTGTTTGAATTATAAACTATTCTAGAATTGAGTTATTGAAAAATACATTTTTCAGTTATGGGTAAACACTGTTTTACTAGGTAATTAGTTATGGAGATAGTTATATGTTCCAAAACTAAAATCGTAGAGCAGTTTTACCAAAATGATCAAGAGGATAGGGACTTGAGATCAAGAGAGAGAGAGGACTGTACTCAAATGTCAGGCAGTTTATAATGGCTATGTCTAGTTAAGACTAGATAGTTGGTAAACTTTAAAGTCTCTAATGAGAGAAAGAAATCGTGAAATAAGGAGTAGCACGGGAATATTTACCAGGGTAGGTAATCTCACGACAGGGAGGAAATTAAAGTGCAAATCTTATACCAGACTCAGTCCTGGACAACGTATACAAATAAGTAAAGGACAACGTATACAGATAAGTAAAGAAATGCTTATATAAGTTGTTCACTGAATCTAAGAACAAGTAAAACAATTCTTATATAAGTTGTTCAACGTAAACTTTTTGAGATATATTTATAATTTATTGTGTAAGAATTATAGGCAATGTTTCCTATTTCTTGAAGTATGTAATTAGAGTTAGTTTGTATTTTAATTGAAATAATTCTTTAAGAGAATAATCAATAACTGAGGGATAAACCCTTATTACATTCATAGAAAGAAACTGTATTAAAGATATCGGGATATTTAACAAAGAAATTAGAATGATAAATAAATTTGGAAAAGATGGGCAGATTTAGCAAAGAAATTAGAATGATAAACAAATTTTGAAAAGATAGGCATTTCCTGTAAATAGAACTATTACAATAATTCGATAAGGTAGAATTCCCTATATTGTATCTTATCTAATTCAGGAACAAAATTTAAAATCATCTATTAACTGAAAGAATTGCAAACAATGATAGATGAAATATACAGGTATACTTAGATGAAATAAACAGGTATACTTAAAGATCAACCGATACTAAATTGTTCACGATTCTAAACCATAAATCTTTGCATGCATAAGAACCCTATTAATGCAATAAATATACAAACTAGTTCTATACAACCACGACGAAAATCAAGAATATAACAAAGCTCACGAATTTAGTTATGTAAAACAGAAGGAAATCTTCAATAAAATAATAGAAGATTACAGTCTTAGCCAGATATCGAATATTGTGGCATTTCTAGCTCCTAAAGAAACCATTTAAGCATTTTTTTCTTTTAATTCAAAAATACTAATATTTTACCAACCTAGGGTTAATTCAATACAAAATAATCATAGATTTCTGAGCCGCATTATAACTCTGTATCAAACAAAGTGTAAACCAAACAGTCACAAAATCGAAGAAGGATAAGCCCTCAGTTTCCAAAAACTCTGTGTTTGAATAAAACTCATAAAACAACCGAAACCCAACAACTAAAATTATGAAACCCTCATCTCATTAAAAACTCCAGACATATATTTCAAGTGTTCCAAATAATCTCAGGGATGGCGGCCTGAGAGCTCCTTGCTAAAACCCTTCCATACTTGGCTGAAGTAGTAGGCCTCTTTTCTTTAAAAAGGACCTCAAACAAACACACAAAACAAACTATCAGAGGAGTGATGACTCGAGTGGTCTTGAAGGACCATCTAGAGCTTTCATTACTGTCTTTTCGACTTGGTGGCCTGTCCATAAAAACCATACCCTAGAAAGAATTGGAGAGTTGGATGCACACGACAAAATCAGAGGGATTGTTTGCCACAACCCCAAGTTGAATCGTTCGTCTCGAAAACCAGAGCTTACACCATAATAGAGATTTAGTGCTAGAACATGCAACGGAAAATAGAAATTGCATTAAACTACTAAACCCTAAGACACAAAGATAACTATGCAGAAAAGAAGATCTGAAAGCTTACCTTCAGAGGGAACGTTGCAGACCTTGCCTCTGCAGGACGAATTCCAAAGCATTGAAGCGGTTTCGGGTTCATCAGGGTATTCTGAGATGCCAAAATGCAATGTGAATTGTCTAGTGAACCCAGATTGTAGACAAAGACAAACACCAGAGGATAGAGCAGAACCATAACCTCTTAAAAATTCTAGAGTGAAACAATGACAAATTGAAACGACACTGTTGAGAAATGAAAGATCAATAACCGTAGGACCATTCGATCCAGCGGACCACGGTGAATCATTGATGGAGGAACCTGATCCCAAAGGTTAGATGAGATGTGGACATATGGATCACCTCCAGGTAGCCACCAGGACTTGGACAGCTGAAATATTAAATACTCATGTGTTTCTAGAGTGGGATTCGAGGCTATGGCCTGTAACTATTTAATACATAGGGCAAAATTGTACCCATATGTTTAACATACAAGATTGTAATGATTGTAAAGTCAAATTCTGCATACAACCAAACCCTGCGGTATTCATTATACAAATAATACATAGCATGTAAAGTCTAACCATTGCATTCGTAGAATTTTGATAATGAAATTTAGTAAGGTTGTATATAAGTCATATATGATGGTTAATGAATGATTATGTCTCGTTTATCATAAAAATGTAATATTGGGGTGACTTAAGTTTTTTTTTTTTTAATTAATGTTTAATAGATGGATGTGTTACATTTTTATTTTATTTTGTAGTACTACATCTTCATCATGTTCAATGTATCACCTTGATCAGGATGGAGAATTGAATGAGTGACTTGACATCAAGGAGTTCCTTAACATAGCACCCAAATCATGGTATATCCAAAACCCCATGGACATTCCATAACTTTATATTGAAATTTAATTAAAAAGCATATTAAAATTTAATAGTTCAAATAAACAATTTTTCGAAGCTATTTATTTATCTATATCTTTAATGTTATACATAGCATATTAACAAATTTTGAATATATATATATATATATATAATGGGTCAAAGGAAGATGATTGATTATGAGTCAAGATAGATTTATGTCTATTTAGATGCATTTCATATTAATCACATTATTAGTTTTAAGTCAACTTTTCGAACTATCTACTTTGGTTCATGCTCAGGGCAAGGATGAAAGAACAGATCTATTATTAGGTATAAATAGCAGAGATGAACGAAGCCCCATAAATAAATGTTGGAAAACAAGTATAGTAAAATAAATATTTTAGGTTTTAAGATGAACGTTAAAATAAAATTTGGTCAAAATTCTAGGTGATAATAATATTAAAAGTAGTTAATTAGTTAGGGAAAGAAAAGAAAAATATAAATACATTTATTAAAAATAAGAATTAAAAGTCGAATAATATAAATAATATTATTAATATAAAAAGTCATATATATATATATATATATATATATATATATATATATATATATATATATATCTAATGGTTATAAAAAATACATAAGTGGAACCCACTTTAGCCATAGAGAAATCCAAGTACCTCAACCGCATGGATGAGGCCCATGGATCCATATGCATGTGCATCTCCCCAGAGTTGCAGTTTCATCTATCTGCCTGCAATACTCCCAATGAGATTTGGAAAAAGGTTGAAGAACTCTACGGGAAATAGGATGAGATGAAAGGACATCTGCTTGAAGTGGAGCTGCTGCCATTAGATCCACGGAACTATGACAAAATTCAAGACTTCTTCACCAAATATAATAATCTATTGCTGCAACTCAAGGGTTGCGGAATTGACAAATCCAAGGAGGAGTGTCGCCAGGTTCTCTCTATTATGTCAAAGCTCGGACCGGAATACTCTGTCTTTGTGTCTACATTTCATTTAGTAAGGCTTGGAACATGTAAATCCTACACTATGCCTTCTCTCAAAGAGTTCATGGAGTCCCTTACTTTTGAGCAAGATAAACTCATTGGCATGGGGAAAATCAAACCTCCAAAAGCGCATTCACTTGCTGTGCATGATGGCAGCCACAATAAAAATCGTAGATCTAATTCAAATCAGAAAAATCAACAGTAAAAAGACAAGGGAAAAGCGCATTCCCATCCAAAGAAGGAAGGGTACACCAAGCCCTTCAATGATTCCTCTGGCTCGAGAAATGAGAAAGGGAAGAAAGGAAACAAGTGCACCTATTTTCAAAGAGGATTCCATCCAGAATCCTCTTGCATGAAGAAACAAATTGACCAAATGGTAGAAATCCTTCAGAAGAACAACCTTGGGGACCACATCCCTCAAGGCGCCAAGAAGAAAACTGAGGATTTGCCACATGGGAAAGGTAACAATTTTCATGCTTTAGTTGCAATTAATTCTTCCCCTAATGCATGGATTATAGATTCTGGTGCATCACATCATATGACTGCTGCAAAGAAAGTCTATTCCTCTTTGGATGCATGCAAAGGACCTCCCATCCTCATGGGAGATGACTCACCTATTGAGGTCATTGGAAAAGGTAGAGTGGAACTTTTACACGAAAGCTTTGAAGATGTGCTTCATGTTCCAAAACTTTCGGTAAACCTACTTTCAGTTTATCAGATCACTCATTCCGACACTAGAAAGAGAGTGGAATTCACTCTAGATGCAGTGAACATATATGACCTACATAGAGCTCCAAAATTGTAACCTGTGAGGTAAATAATGGAGCCAGACTGTATACATTTTCTGAATTTATTGAATTTGAATCCTCCTTATTGCTTACACATGCTGATGATAGTAGTATGCTTTGGCACGAGAGGTTCGGTCACTTAAATTACTGGTATATCCAGTAGCTAAGCAAACATGAGATGGTGGAAGGCTTGCCAAATATCAGTTTCTCCAAAGGAGTTTGTGAAGGGTGTGTCCTTGGAAAACATTCTAGAGAAAATTTTGACACTGGCAAGACTCGCAGAGCATCCTCTCCTCTAGATCTTATCCATAGTGATCTCATGGGGCCTTTTCCTCATCCTTCCATCAATAAAGAAAGGTATGTGCTTACATTTATTGATGATTTCTCAAGGTATACATGGGTGTATCTTCCCAGGAACAAATCTGAAGTTTTTGTGCACTTTGAAGATTTCAAAGCACTAGTAGAGAGATAGTCAGAGAGAAAGATCAAAGCCATCCGTACAGACAATGGAGGGGAATATGTTAACAAAGCACTTCAGAACCTTTGCCTTCAGTCCAGCATACAGTTGCAGTACACAGTCCCATACACTCCGTAGCAGAACAGAGTTGTTGAGAGAGAACCGATCTCTCAAAGAGATGGCTTCTTGCATGCTGCATGCTAAGTCACTGCCTCATAAGCTATGGACCGAAGCACTTAATTATGCCAACTACATCTAGAACAAAATTCCTCATAGTTCTGTCAAGGATCAGACCCCCTTTGAGGCTTGGGGCAACACTAAACCGGAGGTCACCCACTTCCGTGTTTTCGGCTCCAGAGCATGGGCCAGGATCCCCTTTGAAAAGAGGAAAGCTCTTGATCCACAAAGCATTGAGTGCATCTTTGTTGGATACCCTAATGGTGTGAAGGGATACCAACTCCTGATTTCCTCTATGGACAAGCTCATCATTGAGAGAAGTGTCAAATTTGAGGAAAGTCTCTCGCATGCACCTCAATCGTCGCATGCAGACACCTTTTATCTACCTCATGTCCGAGATGATGACTCAGTACACTCAAATGCAGATACAGAGCATGCAGATGCCAAGGTAGATTATGCAGATGTAGAGACAGAGTCTCCAGATACAAATCTAGTGCATGCATATGATGATCCACATCCAAGCACAGATCGGGCTTCCCACAATGAATCAACTTCCCCTGTCATAAATCAGAGAACAAGGAGCTTACATGAGATATATGCACAAGACCACCCAACTCCTAGAAATGATCTTATGGGGGATAATTCTGATCTACAAAGGACTAGCTCAGAGTTTATTGAGCCTCTTCTTGCCCTCATTGCCACTGAACAATTGCCATCTTGGCATTGCCATTTGGTTCAGTCTTCTAATCCGTAGTCTTATGCTGAGGCTACTGGGCATCCATCTTGGGAGTCTGCCATGGAGGAGGAGTATAACTCCCTCCTTGAGAACCAAATCTGGGATTTGGTCCCCCTTCCTTCAGGAAGGAAACTTTTCCGATGCAAATGGGTCTACAAGACCAAGAGTGCTGCAGATGGGAAAATCACCGGATAGAAAGCTAGGCTAGTAGCCAAAGGCTTCTAGCGAGTGCATGGCATTGATTATGATGAGACCTTTGCTCCAGTAGCAAATATGGATTCCATACACCTTGCACTTGCCATTACGGCTGCCCAGGGGTGGGAAGTACATCAGATGGATGTGAAGAATGCCTTTCTTCACGGAGACCTATCTGAGGAGATCTACATGGAGCAGCCACGTGGTTTCATTCAGGATTCATCTTTGGTCTGCAGACTGAAGAAATCTCTCTACAGCCTTAAGTAGGCCCCGAGAGCTTGGTATGCGAAGATGGATTCTTTTCTCTTATCACAAAACTTTGAAAGATGTAAGTCTGATCTGAATGTTTACATTCTCAGGACACATGATTCTCTTCTTCTCTTAGTTTTGTATGTGGATGATCTCCTAATTAACAACAGCTCGGCTTCAGCCCTTGCTACAGTCAAGAGGGCCTTGCATGATAGGTTCTTGATGACGGACATGGGTCCATTACACTTCTTTCTTGGTCTTGAGATCAACGAGGATGCCATAGGCATCAAACTCTCTCAGGCTAAGTATGCAGGGGATCTCCTCAAGAGATTTTACATGACTGATTGCAAGCTAGCACTGACTCCTTTTCTGTCTAGGGTCTGCCTAACACTTCATTAGTTGACAGCACTCTCTACCGACAGCTAGTGGGGAGCTTATTGTACCTCACCCACTCCAAACCAGATCTCTCATATGTAGTAGGGGCAGTTTCCAGTTACATGCAGGAGCCGCATGAGCTACACTAGAATTCTGCCAAGTGCATCCTCTGATATGTGCAGGGCACCATCACCTTCGGGATTCACTATGCAGTAGGAATTGCATTGAATCTCCTTGGCTTCATAGATTCTGATTGGGAGGGAGACAACATTGATTGCAAGTCCACCTCCGGATATTCACTCAGTCTAGGATCTGGCCCTATCTATTGGTCGAGCAAGAAGCAGGCTGCTATTGCTCTCTCTTCAGCTAAGGTCGAGTACAGAGGAGTAGTCAACATCACCATTTAGGCTCTGTGGCTACAACACTTCCTCACTGAGTTGGGCGTCCAGTTCCACCAACCCATTTTTATCTGGTGTGACAACCGGAGCACTCTCAAATTTTGCAGGGATCTAGTACAGTGGCAGCGGATAGAGCACATAGAGATCCATATGCACTACATCATAGACTTAGTACATGATCGTGTCATTGATTTGCAGGTCTGTCCTTCCGCAGAACAGAGTGTAAACATCTTCACCAAGACATTCATTGAGCATAAGTTTCGTTCTTTGCACGATCGTCTTGGAGTGAAGGACACAGATTCTTAGCAACTATCTTTTCTTCTTTTTTTCTTTTGATTACATTGTATTTTGAGGGGGGGTTTTTCCCACAAGGTTTTCCCTCTTTCCTCATTTTTAGTACAAGTTGCATTTTATTTTGGCTGACCTTTGGCCTTAGTTGCCAAGGCTGATTTTCTATTTTTCCCCATAGTGGTGTTCAGGGGGGTGTTGGAGGTACCACACACCTACATGCGGACACTTAGTTAGAGCATGGGACTACATGCAAGATTCCTTCTACATGATTTACTCCCTGATTTTCTGCTTATTTAACTCCGCAACTGGTTAGTTCTTCTGCATGATTTACTCCCTAATTTTCTCTTTCTTTAACTCCGCAACTAGTTAGTTCTTTTGCATGATTTACTCCCCGATTTGCTCCTTTCACTTCGCATCTGGCTAGTTCTCTTCGGAACTTGTTGTAGGTGTTGAGTCTTCTCATTGATCACCACTATGGTGCATTAGCTTGGGATCTTCACCCAGTAATGCTAGATCATGACCATTGTAACCTATTTTCTAATGAATCATTATTTTGTTCTTTCGATTTCCTTTTAGTGTTTTTTCTCTGCAAAGTTGTGTGTTCAACATTTACTAGCTAGATTCATCTATGCAGGTTTTCTAACACATTTACAGTGATAGTGGGTGTCGCTAACGACTAACTGGAGGCCATATCTCCCCGCCACACTCGGCAAACGGTTGGGTTAACGAGAACATTGTGCCCTTCTATTCGGCCACCAATATCAAATACATTGTAGTGGACAACGAGGTTTTGATAACCCCGAACAACATTCAGTACGTACCGTATCTTATTTCTTCCATGAGCAACATTGAAACCACCATCCAGAATGCTAATCTGCAGAATAACATCAAGGTCTCTACCATCCACAGGCCGGATGTTAGCAGCGGCTACCCGCTGTCTAAGGGAGTCTTCGTAAATGATGCAAAGGACACAATGAGCCAAATACTCAATTTTCTGTCACAGAATGGTGGTCCCTTCATGGAAGATGTCTATCCATACTTCCGCTACATCGGCGACACAAAAGACATTTCTCTGGATTATGCTTTGTTTAAGTCTATGTCTATGGTGGTGCAAGACGGAGATCACAGCTACACCAACCTGTTCGATGCCAAGGTTGATACTCTTTTGTTGGCCATGGAAGCCTTGGGGTATCCCAACATCCTGATCGTCATTACTGAAAGTGAATGGCCTTCTACTGGCGCGGATGTGGCCACCATTGAGAATGCACAGACCTATAACAATAATCTCATTAAACATGTATTATCGAATGTAGTAACACCAAAGAGGCCGGGAATGAGTATCGACACATATATTTTCGCACTCTTCAAGGAGAATTTGAAGCAAGGCGACGAGATAGAGCAACACTTTGGACTATTCTAACCTTAATAAACAGCCTGTATACTCTGTCAACTTCTCACCATGAGTTGTGCTGGAATCCGCATCACATGTAACCCCAGCCGATGTGGACAATACCTTATCTCCATGCTGTGATATATATGATTTGCTAATTGTATGGTCATGTCCGAAATAAATTGTGAATAATAAAATGCCGGGGAAGTTGAGTTTATATCTTTTTGGAAACTGAAAAGCTTTACATTTGTTTTTAAAAGTAAGGTTGAGCGTTTTAAAACAGCCTGTGTAGTTCGCCAATTAAAACTATACAGGCAGACTGCCCTAACAGTTAACCAAAGAAAATATCCGTATCGAACCTTCTTTAAAGCTATCGTGCAACTTAAAAAACAGAAATCATGTACTTTGAGATTTGAGTCCATCAAAATTAAAATTGCACTATTACTAAGAATTCATGCAAAAAAATTCTTCAATAACTTCTGTATTTTCCAATACAGATGAATATTCCACAAGAATGTAGACTAACTGCATGTATTAGTATTGCTTCCATGCCTATGCAGGTGTCCAACCTATACGCCTCTACAAGTTCTTTGAATTTACAGAGTTGTACATATAAAATGAACTGACACGTTGGATTCATGCGCTTGTCTATACAAATGGACATACAGTTCGAGAGTTTTTTGGCGCAGTCGCTCTTACTAAAAAGCCATCATCTGGAAGGGTAGAGGAGAAGACACAAAATATAACACAATTTAGACACAAACAATACGAGCGGTTGCTTCGGTATTGGTCACAAAAAAATCGATTTTTATTTGATTTGAATTTAGTGGATTACAATAAACTTGGTAAAGGGGATTTATAGATTTTTTCCCGGTTCAAAATAACCTAATATGCACACACTAAATTTTGACTTCTCCAAATATAGGCTGTATTCAACCTGACTCACACCTAATCGGGACTGCACTTAATTCAATTTATCTCTTCAAACATCACTAGACTGGGATGTTGACTTAGATGTTGCTAGATCTTCATGTGAAAGTCATTACTATTTCCATAAATTGCATTTGGTTTGGTTTGTTAATTAAAATGATATACCATGAATAACGCTTATTCTAAATAGGTAACAATTTTTTCCAGAAAACAATAAAAATTCAGAATGATTGTGAGAAAATTGTATCTGATTTTTTTTAGAATTTTGGTTATTATGGTAAGTTTCGAGATTTTAAGTGCTTTAGTGATTGGTTCTTTGATAGTGTTGAATCTATTTCTGTCATAAAAAACTGATTTAAATACTCCCACAATCAAATTTCTTAAAAAAAATTCACTAAATTCTAACCCAAAAAAAAATACCATCCTACAAAATAATGACCTTTGTTAACCACTCCGATGAATAATAAACTCTGTAATGAGATATTAATCAATCACCAAACTAATACCAAGAATTGAGTTTTTTAATAAACAAAACCTAATGTTATAATAGAAAGGATATACATAGCTAACTCGAATTAATGAAACTGATTATCTTCTGAATGAAAAGGATTGATGATTAATTCAAAAGTTCAAATACAAGCATACAGTTATATATTAAAAATTTATGTTATAATTCATAAAATTTAACAATAATGTTGGACCAAACAATGCGTAGCGGAAATAAAAATAAACATACACAACACATTCCTAAAACCATAACACAAAGATTTAATGTGGTTCACCCAACCAATCTGGGCTACATCCACCAGAACAGAGGCATCAGAAATCTTATTATTCAACAGGAGATTACAACAATTTAATTCTTCACACACACTCTCAGCTCTTCCTATTTTCTCTACACTCTCTCAATCCTCTACGGGATTACATTTCTTATAGCTGGAGTATAAAACTGAATCATAAATTCTCTCACAACAAATATAGGATGCATTAACTCCTCCTCAAAAAATACTGGAGCTAATATAGCAACTAATCCTATTATTGTCACATACATGAGATTTTTTTCCAAAATTAATTAACAGAAAAATCTCAACAATCTCCACCTTGACAACAATTAGCCTGATACCCTGTTCATTTATTATTTTTATATTTTCTGCAAGCCAAGAGAAGCTAGAAACCAACATAGCTTCTCTAACAAAACTGGTTTCGTGAACATGTCTGCACAGTTTTCCTTCGTATGCACTTTTTCAAGAGAAACACCCCTGTCAGTGATAACCTGTCTTACAAAATGGTACTTGATAGGTATATGCTTTGATTGACTATGATAGGCCGGATTCTTAGCCAAATGAATTGCACTTTGACTATCACAAAATAACTTGATGTTTTCCTGTAACCTACCAAACTCACCAATCAAACATTTTAACCAAACCGCTTCTTTGCAAGCATGTGAAGCAGCTATGTATTCTGCTTCAATAGTGGATAAAGCAACAATATTCTGTAGCTTTGACATCCAGCTAATAGCTCCACCTGCAAGAGTAAAGAAATACCCTCAAGTTGACCTTCTCTTATCCAAATCACCTGCATAATCGGAATCAACATAACCGCAAACAAATTCATTACTTCTGTTATAATTGATACAATAATCACTTGTGCCTCTCAAATACCGAAGCACCCATTTCACTGCTGATCAGTGTTATTTTCCTGGATTTGCCATATACCTGCTGACAACCCCAACTGCATGTGAAATATCTGGTCGAGTACAAACCATCGCATACATTAAACAACCTACTACATTGGCATATGGAATTTGAGACATATATTCCTTTTCTTCATTTGTATTAGGACATAAAATTGAAGAAAGCTTAAAATGGGAAGCTAAAGGGACTGAAACAGGCTTCACATTGTTCATACCAAACCTCAAGAGTATTTTCTCAATATACTTCTGTTGTGATAGCCACAGCTTACCATTGCTCCTATCTCTGAAAATCTCCATGCCCAAAATTTGTCTTGCTGCTCCTAGATCTTTCATATCAAATGTCCTAGCCATCTGAGCCTTTAACCTGCTGACCTCTATTATGCTTTTGCTTGCTAAAAGCATATCGTCAACATACAACACTAAGGTAATGAACATGCCATTACTTAATTTCTTAAAGTAAACACAATGATCATATTCACTTCTTATATAATTTTGACTCAACATGAAAGAATCAAATTTCTTGTACCATTATCGAGGCGATTGCTTCAGACCATACAATGATTTCTTGAGCCTGCAGACAAATTTCTTGTTGCGATCTTGAACAAACCCTTCCGGTTGTTCCATGTAAATCTCCTCATCTAAATCTCCATGTAAAAATGCGGTTTTAACTTCTAGTTGCTGTAATTCTAAATCAAGTAAAGCAACTAATGCTAATACAATTCGAATTGAAACAATTTTTACAACTGGTGAAAATATCTCATGAAAATCAATGCTTTCTTTCTGAGAAAAACCTTTCACGACCAGCCTTGCTTTGTACCTGTCCTTTGTATCATCAGCACCCCTTTTCAATTTGTAAACCCATTTACATCCCACAATTTTTCTGTCTTTAGGAAGTTCTACCAGATCCCATGTGTCATTCTTGTCTAATGCCATCATCTCGTCCTTCATAGCTTCTTTCCACTTTTCACTTTTAGAACCTTCTACAGCTTCCTGATAGCACAAAGGTTCATCATCGTTAGCGGTTAAAGCAACTGAACTAACATAATCATCATACCTTCTAGGAGGACGTTTAATTCTCGTGGACCTCCTTAAAGATGTTTCTGGTACTTCCACAATTTTCTGATTATTATCTGTAGGAACTTCTTCATGATCTGCATCTGAAACATGTTCATGATCTACATCTGAAACTTGTTCATGACTTACATCTGAACTATGTTCATCTTGATCATCATCAGTATTTGTATTGGTTTCAAACTGAATGTGTTGAATCTTAGATACATTATCCTGTTTCAATTTATCATCTACATCTGAATTTTAAAGTGAGGATTCATTAAATTTAACATCTCTGTTAATGATGATCTTGTGAGTAGTAGGATCCCACAATATGTATCCCTTAGTCCCATCACCATATCCAACAAAGATATATCTTTTTTACTTAGGATCTAATTTAGAACACTGATGTTTTGGAACTAGAGCATATGCATCACAACCAAAAACTTTTAGTTTAGAATAATCACAAGGATGACCTTTCCATACCTCTTGAGAAATTTTGCATCCTATTGCAGTTGATGGTGATCGATTTATCAAATAGCAAGCTGTAGCAACCGCTTCTGTCCACAATTCCTTTTGCAAATTGGCATTACTAAGCATACTTCTTGCTCTCTCTAAAAGAGTCCCGTTCATGTGTTCAACAACTCCATTTTGCTGAGGAGTATATACAGTGGTTTTATGTCTTTCGATCCCTACTTCCTTGCAATAATTATCAAATACCTTTGAAGTAAACTCACCACCATTGTCAGATCTTAAACACTTAATGGTTCTACCAGTGATGTTTTCAACTAATGCTCTAAACTGTTTGAAAACTGTAAACACATCAGACTTCTTCTTTAACATGTAGACCCACACTTTTCTAGAGAAATCATCAATAAAAGATACAAAATACGATGATCCTCCATATGAGGTTATAGGAGACAGACCCCAAACATCAGAATGGATATAATCAAGGATTCCCTTACTAGTATGTTTTCTAGTTTTAAACTTCTGCTTTCTTTGTTTCCCAAACAGACAATGTTTGCAGAAATCTAACTTAACAGACTTTACATTAGGAAGTAACTGACGATTAGATAAAATCTTTAAACCTCTTTCGCTCATATGGCCCAACCTTTGATGCCATAAACGAATAGAATTACTGTCATTTTCAGACACTATAGAGACATGATCTAACTCTGTTCTTCCTTCTAACTGAAAAAGATTTCCAACCTTCTTTGCTTTCATTACTAGTAAAATTACTTTACAAAATTTCATTACTCGACCTTGAATAAAGGTTTTATATCCATTAGTGTCTAGTACTCCTAATGAAATGAGGTTTTTCCTTAGTTCAGGTACATGTCTTACATCAGTTAAATTTTTATTTGTCCCATCAAACATTTTAAGCTGAATACTTCCAATTCCCACAATGTTACATGTGACATCATTTCCCATGTAAACTACTCCATCATTGATTGGTTTATAATTTTTAAACAATTCCCTATGAATACACATGTGATTTGATGCACCAGAATCTAACAGCCAATGTTGATCATGACTAGACAAATCAACTGATAACACTTCATCACTCATACCTGTCTTGGATGACGAACCTGTATTTGTCGTGTTTTCTTCTTTCTTCTTTGTTGAAGAGTCTTCTTTAGATGCTTGCTGTCTCTTCCAACAGTCCTTCTTCAAATGTCCCGATTTGCCACAAAACCAACACTTTACCTTACTCTTCTTCCCTTTCGATTTTGAATGCGAGTCGCTGTGCTTACTGAAGCGTCTTTCTTTAGAACGACCTCTGGCCATCATTGCTTCTGATGTAGAGGTTTCTGAATTTGACCTCTTCCTTGTCTCTTCGGACAACAAAGCTCCAACAACATCATCAAATTCAAGGGTTTCTGATATACTAAGACTTATAGAAGTAACAAAATGATCCCATGACTCGGGCAACGAGCATAATAAAGTTATAGATTTATCTTTTGATTCAATTTTTACTTCTATACTTTCTAATTGCACCAGGAGAGTATTAAAGACATTCAAATGATCAGTAATAGCTGTACCTTCCTTCATGCGCAGACTGTCTAATTGTTGCTTCAGAAGAATCCTATTGTTTAAGGATTTTGTCATGTACAGCTTCTCAAGCTTTGTCCACAAACCAACAACAGTTTTATCTGACACGATGTTAAACAAAACATCATCCGCCAAACACAGTCGAATATCGCTCAGAGCTCTTCCATCCAATTCATTCCATTCATCATCTTTCATGGTGTAAGGCTGTTTGGATTTTCCCAACAGCGCCTTTACCACGCCTTTTTGCACAAATAGATCATGCATCTTCACTTTCCAGATTTCGAAGTTATTTTTGCCATTGAACTTCTCGATCTCAAAATGAGCACTTTGAGTTTTTGCCATGTTGTAACAAACAAAATCTCCAATTCCAAATCAAAAATGCCTTTTCTTTATACTATAAAATGCCTCTGTCGTACTGTGTGATTACAATTAAAAAAAAACAACAAAAAATTGTAGTTTTACCAGAAGGAAAATTGCCTAGCGCTCCACAATGGCGGAAGACCCGCACCTAAAACAAAGGAAAATTGCCTGGCGCTCCTCGACGGTGGAAGACCCGCACCTGAAACAAAATACACACGAGGCAGGAAATTAGCGTGATTAACCATTTCGTTTCCGTGCCAATAGCCCTTTCTGGCGTGCTAGCGCGACTGTTCCTAAAACTTCCACGCCAATGGGCGCGAATGTCACTGAATAAACCACGCCAGCCCCTTCTTTAGCTCAAAATTGGCGCTGCTGTTCCAACCAAAACCACGCCAACAAAAAAGCTCCTTCTTTCCGCGTCTCTGTCACACGTACCAGTTCCACAACCAGGTTCCTGTAGGTTATGGGCCCACCACGCTTCCGCTGCATTGCTCTGATACCAATTGTTGGACCAAACAATGCGTAGTGGAAATAAAAATAAACATACACAACACATTCCTAAAACCATAACACAAAGATTTAACCTGGTTCACCCAACCAATCTGGGCTACATCCACCAAAACAGAGGCATCGACAATCTTATTATTCAACAGGAGATTACAACAATTTAATTCTTCGCACATACTCTCAGCTCTCCCTATTTTCTCTACACTCTCTCAATCCTCTACGGGATTACATTTCTTATAGTTGGAGTATAAAACTGAATCATAAATTCCCTCACAACAAATATAGGATGCATTAACTCCTCCTCAAAACATATTGGAGCTAATATAGCAACTAATCCTATTGTTGTCACATACATGAGATTTTTTTCCAAAATTAATTAACAGAAAATCTCAACAGATAATAATTTTTTTTATGCATAATCAAATTAAAAAACAAATCATTTAACATTAAAGATTAAATATTTTGGAAAATCGTTCCTAAAGGGGTGAGGAAAGGAGATTCCAGGTGGGGGATGGTGTGGCCATGGTCACCTCAAGCACGACCCAAGAGGGATGTGCCCACCACCTCACCTTATGAATGTTTTGTGTAAGGATCGAGGGTTACACCCATTTGTTTATTTGAGAATTATTAATTTGCAACCAGCTCTTCATGCGTGTGTCATCCCAGCAAGGTCGGAGTTGAGATTTGGGGAGATTTTCGGAGGCACCTTGTATTGTTTCAAGATGTCAGCGGTCTTTCATAATGGCATTTTCCATCCAAGATATCAGCGGTCTTTCAGAAGGGTATTTTCCATCCAATTATGTTATTTTTGATACGATTATGTTGCGGGCAATACATTTTTTGCCATTCCTTATTTTGATACATTTTTTGCCATTCCTTAATGTGATTTTTGTAATTTGGCTTTGTATTTTGCGGAACCATTCCTTATTTTGATACATTTTCTGCAATTCGTTAATGCGATTTTTGTAATTTGGCTTTGTATTTTGGGGAGCAGGACTTTCTTTGATACATTTTCTGCCATTCGTTAATGCAATTTTTGTAATTTGGCTTTGTATTTTGTGGAGCGGGACTTTGTGAGAGACCAGGGACTCCTTTTTCATTCTCAAACATGTGTGGTTTGGTTTCTTCTAGGTTCCTCGTACCTTTTTCTTTTTGTTAAGCACTATCTTTATGACTTTTTGTTTGTTTGTGTGTGGGTTTGTTAGGGTTTTTGAAGAATCAATTATATTCCACTTAGAGTTCAGTGGAGAGAGCACGCGGCCTAATTAGTTATTTTTAAATAGGATTTCATCTCATAGAGGGACTTCTGGTGTATACTTAGGTTCTAGGTGTTAACTAGTTGCAATTCAGTTGGAACTAACCATTTTGACTAAGGGGATATAGTTTTGCAGATGCAGTTTTGATGGTATCAAATCCTCATCATTGAAAATTTGTTAGTGGAGATTTTTTTTTCATATTCTTGTTTACTTCAAAAAAAAAAAATTATGATGGATTTTTTTTAAAACTATCCTTCGCATGTCAGTTTCATATTAATTTTTAATCATCATTTTAAAGGCAATGAATTTGTCTTATATTCACACATAACTATGGATGTAAATAAACTTTGATAAAGCTTAATATATTACATTAATATAACAACCTACAAATAGATTTGTTGGAGGCCAAATTTTTTGAATTTTTGTAGTAATGCGAGAGATCACCTACAAAGGAGATTGACGCAGGAGGAGGAAACCCAACATTCAATAGAGAGGTTGGTGTGGTATTGGGAGATGCAACATAGGAAGGAATTGCACGTACATTGTCACAATGCCAGGTAGGAAAGGACACATGCGAAGAAGATCTTGGAAGTTAGGATTTGGAGACATTTCACAAAGGTGAGGGAAGTAGCCGAAGTGAAAGATTTAGGAGATATTTGCACAAGGAGATAGGTTGGCAGAATGGGGGAAGAACCATTAGCACATATTCCAATATAGAATCATCCATAAGTTGGAGACCATAGGACAATTGGAAAAGGGCTATCAGAAAATATCGATACCATTAGTTGATGTGGAGAACAATCAAGCTATATGAGAATCACAATGATGATGGCCTATTAGGTGCCTATAATACTAGTTTAGCTCCCATATTATTATTGATTTACTCCATGGAAAACCCACTATTTCTAATATTGTTCCATGACATTATTATTTTAATGGAGGACCCAAATATATTTTGACCTCTTAGACTCTTATCTACCAAGGAGGCCTTTCCATTTAAATCATCCAAGAATTGTTTATTTATCTAATGTAAAGGGAGTTTTCCCCTCGAACTTGCTTAGTATCAAGGAATTGATCTATATTTTCTTAAGTTTCTACATTAGTTTGAGCTGGATACATAACATTTGGTATCAAAGCTCTTGATCGTAGGGTTTTGCTGCATCAAACAAGTCATTGTGGCACTCTCTCTCTCTCTCTCTCTCTCTCTCTCTCTCTCTCTCTCTCTCTCTATATATATATATATATATATATATATATATATATTCTCTACGAAGCTTTAGAACATGAAATTGATACCATGTGAAGGTGAAATATTGATGAAAATTTAGTTACAAATTTTGACCTTGGTTTGCTACATTTTAATTGATATGGTCCAAGGATGTTAGGGATTTTGCATCCTCTAGAATTAAATCTCAAATAGGTATATTAGGAAAAATCTTCATAACTTTCTCTTTGAGCACCAGATTTGAATTCTATAAAACGTGGCTGAAATTTCACAAGATGTATTTTTTCTAGTACAAGTTTTAGGGTCAAAGGTGGGAACAATGACACATGGCATCATCTATAAGTTCACTTTACTAAACTAGTCAATAATTAAGTCATCATGGGAGATTTGGGATAACTTTATCTTGAAGAATCCAACTTGGTCTGACTTATGATGTTGGAAAGAGGACACAAAGAGCTACATTAGAACAAAATTTCAAACCTTGGGAGGACAAAATCACAAAGACACAACAATTTCAAATTCAGTCATATTGACAAGCTCAAAATCAAGCTTCTAAATGGTGTGCATTTTTAAATTTGCATAACTTTTGTTTAAAACATTAGATTGAAGTGATTATAAGGGCATAGTAAAGCATAGATATCATTATTTGGATCCAAAATGCCTCCAAAATAAAATTATTCTACACCCATTTAGGCCTTAGAAATCTCATGACTATGATGAATGAAGAGGGAGAAATGCAACCTGATATATTAAAATTATGGGACCAAGTGCAACGAATTTCACTCTCACAAAGAGAGCACATAGATGAAATAAAAGTGATGATGAAGGGGTTAAAAGTAGAAATAGAAGGTGACGTGAATGGTTTAAGAACATACATGGAAGATCTGAAGAAGATTTTATAAATTTTCTATAAGAAAGGCTTCCTAACGGTGACACGATATTCCATGAAACTCTTGATGACAAAAAAAGGAACGTGAATCATGATTTTAGAGACTCCAATTTTCCGGTGAATACCAACCATATTCCAAATATTGATATGAGGAAGTTGGAGGGAAAGGATTTGATAATGTGGATACTATAGATGAGGCAGTTCTTTGACCTACACGATGTGAAACAGAAACAAGAGGTACACATTACACCTTTATATTTTGAATCCAATTAGCTTGTGTGGCATCAATGGATTTGTTCTCATAAATCACTTTTTACTTGGACAAATTTTATGGAGGAGTTGATAGCACATTATGAGGATACAAAGAGAAATACCTTCTTTAGCCAACTGATAATCTCAAACAAAAGGGTTTATTTGGAGAACACATCGAGGACTTCCAAAGATTGAATATCAATGTAGCTAATATTCTAGAGCATATGATTGATGTCTTCATAGGGACCTTAAAGGATAACATCCAACATGAATTCCACCTCTGGGAACCTAAGTCATTAAAGAAAGCATTCAAGGTGGCAAGAAAGTTTGAAAGAAAAGTTATAGTAACAAGGAGGTATACCACTCCCAACTATAAAGATTGAAGTGTTTCTACTTCTATCCTCCCACAAACTACAAGATTGACACCAATAAAAATTGAGGAAAAAAGAGTAAAAAGTCTTTGTTACATTTGTGATAAAAAATACACTAGAGGTCGTAAGTGTGCTCAGAAGTAATTATTTTTCATGGATTGTAAAGAGGAGGAAGAAAAGGAACAAGAAACAAGAAAGAAAGAATATATACGCTAGGAACCAACCCAGGGGTTGAAAAAAGAAGAAATTAATATGACCATATATTGTAATGCATTGGTAGGATTTACCACTCCTCAAGCTCTCAAGGTAGAAGGATATATCGAGAAGAGAAAGGTAATAGTGTCAATTGATTCAAGTAATACCTGTTGGAAACAATGTTAAATACTTAGAAGGGGGGTGAATTAGTATTAAAGCTAATTTCAAATTTTATGCCAATTTATATTTTCATGCAAAATTGGCATTCATTATGTAAGAAACCTTTATCATAACATGTGCAACAAATGAATAAATCAACACATAAATGCACACAACACAAGAAACATACACATAAGACACTAAGGTTTTACATGGAAACCCTTATAGGAAAAAAACCATCAAATATTGTTTGTATTATGATGTAAAATATGAGTTCCTACTATTTTTACATTAATCTTTGTGAGCGACCACTCACATGAAGCACCAAATCCCTTAGATTGTTTACTAGCACCCACTAGCATGAAGCAACAACTCCCTTCTTCTATAGACACCTGATCAAATTACCATGCTCCAACTTCATGGATTTACGTAAGAACAAACTAGCAGGAGGCACTAATCTCCAAGCTCTACTTATTTACCCACCAGATGGAAGCACCAAATCCTTGTTTGTAGGTTCCAACCCAATCTCAATAAGGAGATCAATACACAGTATAAATGGTAGCCACTCTGCTTATTTTTGGTTTTGTGTTCATCCCTTGACCCATTGTTCTCATCATCGTTTGGCCCTCTATTCTACTCAACCAACTTCATAGCATTCTACCCTCTATACTTAGCCTTCTATGCCTCATACACACTTGGAATCACTTAGCCAACAACCTTCATTACTTCAACAGCATAGTGAACACCCTTTTCTTTATTCTCAACCCTCATTTTGTTACCATTTTTCTCTCGGCCTTGTATTTTGCATAGCCACTCTCGATAGTGCAATCACTCATCTCTTTACCTAGCTCCCTCCAACAATGGTGCAATCCCCATAATCAAACTTAGCATTTATAAACTCTGTTCTCTACAACATAGAGAACAATGAAGTCCATTTTGTCATGTACACTTCCCTAGAGCAAGTACTTCAACATGGTTTCCCATTCTGCTATTACATCCCAATACTTAGACACTACAACTAAATTAAATATGAGAATGTCCATTTGAGTGCTTCTATTACTAAGAATTAATTCTCAGTAAAATTGTGGACTCAAAGAGCTCTTCCATTAAATTATGCTTGTACGCATAAGATGGCTCTCCTTTGTTTCTCTTTAAGGCACATACGATTAGAGGAGAATACTACAAAACAGACTCAATGTCCATAGATTACTGGTATGATATCCGACAACGGAAAGTTGTTCTATTGTACATTTAATATGAGCATGGATGGCACACCCATACTAATGACAAACCCTCCATTCCAATTTTAATTCCTCTTAGCATGAGGAGAAATTAGATATGATGAATTCTTCTTGAACCAAGCCCATTCAAAAATTCTACAAATTGTGGTACTTTCTGCCTTGATCTAGAGCTCTTAGCATTTTCCACTCACTGCATTAACAATTCCAAATGCCGACTCATTCTATGCTTCGTTATCCATAAGTGTGGCCCATTGCCATTTATGCACACATGAAAAAAGTTGAGAATTTATACCAAAATTCTCGACTAATCCATGCCTCATATGTATGCATCCCCTTTGAAACATGCCCTTTGTAATGGGCCCATAACACTTTTTTCATTAAAAAACCTAAAGGCCCTTGGTCACATTAGCATGCAATACCACCATAAAATAGATCTTGGGTGCCTCTTTGAACTATAGCCCTAGGACTAATCCCAATGCATTAAACCTTATGCACCCAAGGTCACATTGTTCCCACAAAACCAAGCTCTAGCCTAATTTATAGCCGTTGGCCTTCCCTCCAAGATTACATGTCAAGGTGGGGTCTGCTTGCTACAACTACTAGGCAATCTCATTACAGTTGAAATTTCCAAATAATTCCAACTCATGTTCCTCCATGTGGTGCCACTCCATCATCCCAACCCTTCCTCATTTTCATCGTTTATTTCCTTCTCCGACGGTTTCTTTGGGAGGACGTGTCCTAACCTCATTTTCAATGTATTTGGATCCATTTGCAGCTGCCACCTTGTCCTGGCATTTAATCAGCCCAAAGATCCCTCTCTACACTCTTTCAAAATATTTTAAGGTCAAGCCTCGGAGATTATGTGTCCTGGTGGGACCTAAGCCAAACGATTGAACCAATCAACTCTCCGTTGGGATGACATGTAATTGCCATCGTGTCCCAACACTTAGTCAACCTAGAGACTCCGCTTATGCACCTTTATAAGCCTTCCTGTGTAGACCTTCCAGGATAGCACCATGCTCATGTTACCATTTCCAAGTGGGACCTCATGATTGGTCCACGTGTTTCACATTTTTGGCCTAATGGGTACCTAAAAATTCCAAATTTGGATGCCACGTGTTCCCCTTGTACAAACGTCATGTTCACATCATTTTCCACAATTGTTTCCATCCCACCACTGTAATCCAATCAAATTGTGTCATATGTCTCATTCTCATTCATACATGTTGTCTTGGGTACAATACAAAGGGGGTGTGAGCCTTTGTTCTATGAGGATATCCTTTGTTAAATTTGAAGGATTGCAAGCCATTTCTCCTATTGCTTTGACTGCCACATATTCTTGACTTCCTTTCTATTAGGCCAAGGTTTCCGCTCTACCACATCCACCCAGGCTTCCATCATCTTAAAGCCTCACCTTTGAGTGCACTTTGAACCATCAGGGATAAACCCATTGGGATGAGCTGCGAGGTAGGACCTCCGACTAGCCAATCAATGTGCTTCCTCCTTTCGACACCCACCCGAGTTTCTGTCATCCCAGGTGCAACACTCACATGCGCCTTGGAGTCCTTCAAGGATACTCTCACCTGGATGAGCTATCATAGTGGTACATCTTCTGATTAATGAAAACACTTGTCATCACTTCGTTGTTAGGCCACGTTCACTCAATCCTTTGGTTTATTAACTTTACTAATGATACTTCTTCCAATTTTGGAAACAATGGAAAGCTAACTTTCTCCAAATTGGTCCTCTGCTACCATTAGCTCTATAACTTTGAATTTGGATCACCTGAGTTTGACAGTCATTAACATTTGATCTAGGAATCCATTTGTGGATTTCAACATATTGCTGGAAGGATCTTTCTAAGCACCATCCAACTATTCCACTTCCATGAGCCTTTGAGCTAAACTCTTGAGGAAAAAACTCCTTCAAAGCCTAGTACTCCCCCTGATCTTGACGCACCATGCACATCAATGCTAGTCTAGATGCCATCACTACTAGCCTGGTTGACATCAATGCCAACATGCTAGATGACACCAGCCATCCTGACAACAACAATTGTTTAACAATACCCATAATTTTATTCATTGTAAGATAGCTAAGGATTTGAATTGTTTTCTATATACAACACCAGAGTGTCAAGTGATGGTTGCAAATCGAGGAACCAAAACTTCCTTAGTGAAGTATAATATCAATATAACTATTGGGGAAATTTTATTGAATAGCCTAATGAATAGTGGTGTCGATGTTGTGTTAAATTAATTAACATAGCAGTGGAACACATAAAATATTTTGGAAACGCAAACACAGAAAAACATAAAACAAGAGAGACACAAATTTACATGGTTCACCTAATTTTGGCTAAATCCATGGAGAAAAAACTAGCCCTTCCTTTTATATTATCCAACAAACTGACAGGATACAACCTACAACAAATCTGCTATAACTTCCTCTTTTCTCTCACACAGACTCCTCTCTTTTCTCTCACACAAATACACGACCGCAATATAATTTTTCCCTCATATAAATTGAGGGTTTCATTCTATAAAAAAATCCCTAAATTAACATAACATCAACTGTTAGATATTTTTCCTAATGAATGATCCAGATTAACTACAAAATTGCAATATTTTACAAGGCAATTTTTATCTAAAATTTTCTTTTGGTGGTGCTTCCCCTAAACTCCTGCTAAGGAGGGGGATAAAGGGTTTTCCCCACCCCATCTATAAGCCTCCAGTGGGACTATTCTCTCCACACCCCCCCCCCCAAAAAAAAAAAAACATACCCCCATCACTGACTGGGATCCAACAACCCCTGAAACAAAACCTTTGAATCAAAGAGATAATCAAGCTACATAACCAACAATCTCCTAGTTGAAGACTTATTATATCAACACAATCATTGCTTCACTTGTTTGACAATGCTTTGACTTGGACTTGGTTGTTTCTCATCTTTACCGTCACACTTAAAGACTGTAACAACCCCTCCCACATTTACCTAGTTTCATTGGCCTGCCAAGTTAAACATGAGATGAGAGTTACTACGACAGGGCTTAACCTCCTTGATCCAAGGAAGCGAGGTAGACTAATGACCATAAGATGATAACTCACAACATTCCATAGGGGCTATAGGACACTTAGAGGCTAAATAACCACCCCAAGTGCACAAACCCTAAGCTAGACCCCTTTTTCTCTGCCATGGGCCCACAACCGCACTCACAACAAGTCTTCCATGTGGTTGGAAGCCTCCAATTACATGCACAACACTGCATCCATGATGTTGTTGCCCAATTTATCCATTTCTAAGCATGCGATCCTCAGAATAATGGCACCTTTCCAGGCCTGCCTCCATACCACTACCCAAAATTTTCCAATACTTTCTAGAATCATATATAACATGGAAAGAAAGTGAAACATTCAATCTCAACTCAAACTTGACCTAGATTGCCTTGAACATAACAAACATTTCATCAAACAAATGTAAATAATGTAAGATGAAAGTCATGAACGCATATTTGATCTTAAAATTATGATATTCATTTGAGAATGATCGAGAAACCCCTATGCCCTCTCCACATACACTAGTATAAAATGATGAAATTAGTGACTAGGCAACCAAAACTTTAGTCACCCCATCTTTTCCAAGTGAAATACTAGAAAAAATGAGCAATCTTAAGTTACTCAACTAAAAATGACCAACATAAATGACTAATTAGTCCTGGGTTAAAATATACGACTAGCTGATACATAATACAATGAAAAATGATTAATGTGAATGATTAATTTAGTCTAGGAACAAAAATATGACTACCTAACAAGTACTACAATAATACAAATCAATTTTTTGTCACTAGTACAAAATGGTTAATTAATTACTAAAAAAACGACTATTTTTGAGTTGGTGACTAGTAATAGCTAATTTACAGTATCTTATAACGCGACTAGCTTTTAGTTGCTTTCAGCTTAGTCATTTATTGGTTGTTTCAATTTTATCTTCTAGTAGTATATTTAGTCATAAATTTAGTCATTAATTGCCACAATTAATGACCAAATATACAACAAAATATATTACTATATGATCACCCGAGAAAACCAATTAATGACCAAAGAAATATGACCAAAATGTTGGTCGTGTTATAAGATATTGTAAATTAGCTACTAATAGTCATATATATGCAAATTTTAGTCATCGTTTGAAACCAATTAATGACCGGAGAAATATGACTAAATTTTGGTCGCATTATAAGATACTATAAATTAGCTACTAATAGTCGTATATATGAAAAATTTAGTCCTCATTTGTAATCACAAATTTATCATTTTTTGTATTCATTTATCTTTTTTTGGTAGTTTCATATTCATTATATAAATGACTAATTTAGTAGTTTATATTCATTTCATTTACTTTTATTAATAATCATTATAAATGACTAATTTAGTTGTATATTCATTTTATTTGTGTTCATCATTAATCAATATAAACTACTAATTTAGTAGTTTTAGATTGATTTTATGTGTTCATTATTAATCAACATAAATTAATTAGTATGCTTTTGCAACTAAATTTTAAAAATGTCATACAATGTGCATGTTCATCTTATATGAAAACACAAAGTTTCATATGTTAATTAAAATACTAAACAATATCAAGTGCAACTATAAATAATTTTAACTACGTAAAATATATTAGATGAAATGTTAAAGTATTACAATATGAGTTTCAAACTTCATATTGGTTCGACTACAGTTTACACATGAAATGATGTTTCATCACTTCAAAACATTATCATTATGTTGCCAAGGCATTGCAGGTGAATTCATCAACTCTTGAGACTTGACCATTAGTCTCTATGTGTGTGTGTGATGTGGGATATTGAATCTAAGGGTATCACTAGATCGGTTCTCTTCTCTCTCTCTTTTTTCATTTGTCTCTCTAGTGTTATTTCTCTAAGCCTATTTCTTCACTTCCTTCTTCTTAGCATCAATACCGAGTTCCTTTTCTGGAAAAAAAAAAAAGGTACAATGCATAGTTTAAGACATGAAATACAATGAACACTAGAATATAAACTAAAGTAGACTATAAATATTTCATATGACATATACCTCAACGTCAGCAATGTCAAAGCCATTTTTCCCCATATAATTAAGAAACTTGAACAAGTTTTCTTTAGTTGGGCATTAGTGGCCACTATAATTTCGCCAAATGACCTGTATAAACAAAGAAAATAAAATGTGACAATATAAAATAACACCTTAATAACTTAGTATTCAACATTTCGTGAAATCTTTGGCACAATCATGCCAACTAAGTTACATGCTAAATATCTCAAGTTGTAGATAACTTGTGAAAACAAATAATATGAGGATTGATGTTTAATCCTTGTCATTTTATTTGCAACAAAATTTCATTTTCTATTGCATGAAATTGTTCAAGTATATAAACAACATGTGCTCAAATAACAACATGAAAGTAAACTTTTCTGATAGCCATGAATTTTTTTTAACACAAAATGGCTATAAGGCTTCTAATCAATATCATGTAATACTAATTTCATCTTCAAGCTTTGGTTGCTATTTAAATGGGCATGATACCAAATATTTTCAATTTCATAGTTAAAAGACAAAACAAAATCAAAATAAATGTTCAAAATATAATCAAACAATAACGAGAGGATATCATGGAATGGACATTGCAATTATAAAAAATATGTTTATTTATCCACCGATGTCTTATCTGGAATTCCTAAAACATTTGTTTTCCGAAAATAAACATGAGTCAGTGAAAGAATCACAACATTAAAAACCATAGGAATCCTTACTTGAAACATTTCCAAAGTCAATGGCTCAAGTGCCAGAAGGATCTCTAACAACAAATTAATCATATCCAATACATGCTAGGCATTGTCTCCCCATCCTTTTTCCAATCACATTTTGTTCATCTTGCCTACAATATAGTCAAGTAACAATCAAACAAAGGCATTGACATTTGTTTGTATCTTTTATATCTATAAAATTTGAATCTGATTTGTTTCAGGAATATATTAATTCATATTTACAGTCTTCCTGACATATGATAAGGTATCAATCAAGCATGACATCATAAAAATTAACCTTAATGAGGTCCTCAAACAATTGCTACAATATCAATATTTTTCTTGCTATGATATCTTGGGTAAAAAATAAACATATTTGCAAAGGAAAAATCCATATATTACTTATCTTCAAACTTTGTATATGGTGTACTCTTAGGTATCTTTTTAAGATGTTCCTATTCCTTTACCAAAATGACCTGTAGCTTGGTTAAACTCTATATCCTTTCATTCACCATCAATTTCTGAAAGATAAATGTCACACGTTATTCTTTCCAATTTCTCAACATGCTACATATGATAAATTTAAAGTCACATAAAACCAAGAGCAAACCTTTTATAACCAAAAAAAATAAACAAACGGCCCCTCGAATAAAACTTCATTCTAATATCAGTAAATGAAAAGAGAGTGGAACATTTTTTCTGCTTGACTTTACCAATTTTTTAATGAAAGTGCTCGGGCTTCAAGAACCAACGAATGTGATGGAAGTTGTAAATGTGAAAAAAAATATCTTGACCTTTGTAGAACTGTTGAAGTAGTCTCTTGCAACTTTTCACCTAGCCTTTGATCCATAGTAGGAAACTTAATATGAACATCCCCATCATGATTAAGAGTGTCATAGTCTTGTAGAAGATTAGTTGATCCAACTTCCATTTCTTTGGGCTCTAAACTGGGCCTTGAAAATTGGTTCATTCTTCCATATAGCTGTAATGCTTGCATAGCATTAGTAAGAATGCCTATGGCTCCCTTATCCCCTATAGTAATAGGCAAGTTGAGTTGACATTGTGTTTCCACAAAAGTTTTAAGCTTTTTAGTTTTCTGGTAAGCTTGATAAGAATCACCCCAACCAAAAGGGAAAAATGTGTTCATATTCACTAAAAAATATATTCCACCAAAGCTTCCAACCAAGTTAGGATTACAACTGCCTAAAAACTCAGTGATTTTCTCAACATCATTTCCTTTGGATTGATTTACTGATGTCCTCATAGCAAGGTAAATTTTATCGTTTAGGTCGATTGTTGTCTTCTGAGAAACCCTATCTTTCTCATCTGACCTCTCATTAATATGAGAATTAAGAGAAGGATATTCATATAAATTCTCTCCATTCACTTGTTTAACCTTATCCCCTTGCAATCCATAAAATATGGGTGAGCCTATATTGACTTAAATAAAAGTTTGACTTTTTCCATCACCCATATCTTGTTGATATTGGAACGGCATAAATCTTATTTGTGATGGGTTTGATTTATAATATGAAGGCATTATGTGTAATGAAATTTATGAGCGATGACCTTGAGAAAATATAATTCCTTCAGACATAGTATGGCTCTAATTCATGACACGTGTTTGTAGCACAAGATCGAAAAGCACATGAGGCGATGCCTGTTGATGAATTGACTGTTCATCCAAATCTAGAATTTGTTCTTTGGGAATGGTCTGTTGATGAGAAAATTGCTCCTTGAGATGAGACACCTTCTCATGAGGCAAATTCTATTGATTAAAAAAATCTTGAGGCAATTTTTCATTATAATTATGAGATATTGAAGAGAGAAAATCAATATTATTTAGTAAAGGCTATGCACGAATGTTAGTGATTTGGAAGAAGGAAAGACATGGGAAGCGATGAAATTTTGGAGATTCCCTACAACTCTTTTCCCAAATGTGACACATGAGGATGTATACTTATTACACAACTATATTTGAGAACATGCACCAATTTGAAGACAAGAATATTTTGGATGTAGGCACAGAAAGTGGTAATTTGGCAATCTAGTATGCACAAGATGATGTAAGGAAAGTTTAAGTTGTTAAAGCAACCAAAATGTTAGAACATGTATGTCCACATGTAATGAGAAATGGTGTTATCCACATTATCGATGGAAATGAAGGATCTAGGGATGATGTCATGGTTCTTGAAAAGTTGATGTCATCATCTTAGAGTGGATGGTGTATTTCCATATACATGAATCCATGTTTCGATGATCCATAGACGTGATTGATTTTTTAGGCTGGCTATAATCATGGCATCTATATGTAAACTTAGTTCTCATTATTGTTGTTGTAGTCACATGGTGG
Source organism: Pinus tabuliformis (assembly GCA_031772625.1). Classification (NCBI taxonomy): domain Eukaryota; kingdom Viridiplantae; phylum Streptophyta; class Pinopsida; order Pinales; family Pinaceae; genus Pinus; species Pinus tabuliformis. The sequence continues at coordinate 1,061,670,136 of CM062811.1, forward strand.
CCTTGTTGCATGCAATAGCTACATGTTACATGTTGACGAATGAACTGAAGCATTGGCTATAGTTTAGTTATTGATTTTGGATTATGAAGTTGAGTTTGTGAATTGCAAATGTAAGAAGAGAGAATTCTAAGAACTCCAATTTATAAATTTTATATTTTGTTGCTTATTTCACTTGTCCAATGCACTAGGAGTAAAGTAAACGAAAACCCCTAAATTGGAGGAAACTATTTCCTTTAACCATCATTGCTTCCCCTAAACTAGTTCTTCACACAGTACCATGTTGAGGGATCTTAAGAGGAATCAATATATTTGGGAGTTTCCAAATTCTTGAAGAGAAAGTTTGTTCAGATTTACATGGAAAATATTGTACACGCTCTCTTTGATGTTCCTTCTCTGACACATCATACCAAGAGCTGCAACATCATTTAGAACTTGCAATTAAAAAGCACTTTGAGAAATAATTTGGATTTTTTTGAGAGAATATGGCTTGCCAACCATCGAAGAAAATTTTTGATGAGGCTTTGAATGACAAACTTCAAACTATCATGCAAGAAAGTTTCCAAGCCAACTTTCTAAACATTGTACTATACCACATATGAAATACAACAATACCTTCCACATTGGAGCCCAAAATCCACATTCAGGTCCTTTCCCAAGAAGTCCAGTGTTAAAGAAATAACAAATAAAATGCTTCAGATATTTACACATTATTATTTGGGGCATAATCTGATATACTTGTAACGATACATACTAGTTAACTTCCCTACATGCGAAAATGTATATTGTTTTGTTGGCCAGATAAATCAATCTTGTGGACAAGACCAATCTCCCTAGTATCTGAAGATAGTCTAGCAACAAACTGACAAACAAATCTATCCTTCTCTAGACATATGTGATTTATAAATAAATACTATAAAGGTGTTAAGGCCCTACCTTAGATCCAATGCTTGTTCGTAGTAGTCATCCTTCAATTGTTAGAAAGAGTTATCTTTGAAGACCTGCAATCACAAACAAGAAAACATTAAATAGCACCTGCATAGCAAATATCATAAATCATGTCTATTATGGTGATCAAGGAATCCATAAAATAAACCATGAATCAATAGCTTATTGAGAAAAACAAACTTATTTGTATTAACTTTGAAGTAGAAGAACCTTCCAAACTTTTCAGCCTTGATGTTGAACAAGCTCTTCCTGGGGTCCGAAACCGGAATTTCCTTTACTTTGACAAGCCTTGCACTCTTCCAAATGAGATCTTAGAGGTATGTAATCTCTCCTCATAAAAACTCAACTAAAGAAGACTAAGTTCCAGCAGCATTTCACCTCAAAAATATTCAGCTTCTAACCTCCTCAGTAACCAACCTAATGCTTCTTTTTATAGTGCAGAGGAGGAGGTTATAGATCCACCTATGAAGGGATAGAATCCTCCTTCAAAGGGATAAGATCCTCACATCAAGGGGTTAGATCCTTAACGTATGGGATGCATGAACCTTAAGAGAGCAAACTTGCCACCTCAAGATTTCTTCCAGAAGCTTCTAGAAATGACTGAAAGTGAGTTTTAGAATGTACTCGTGCCTTTTTAACTTTTATAGGGGTCTGCACCCATAACACAGAGACAGAGCGGTTAGGTGCGCAGGAGACATGACCATTAGGTGCGGGACCGCAGATAATACATAGAGAAATTGCGGAACCAGAGTTTTAAAGACTTTGAGGGCTTTTCTCTTACTTTCAAGGCTTGATATGAGGAACTGATGCTTCAGACTTGTAGAGGGGGAAAGTATGAGTGGTAATTAGCTCACACAGATAGCAGAATGTCAAAGTGATAATTTTTAGTGCAACAGATTTCCCCCTAAAGTGCGAAGTCTGTAATAGATGAAGATAGAGTCTGTCATTTATGAAGAGTGAAGTACTTTATCATTTCAAGGATCATCCTGTGGACACCCTAGTCGGAACCTGTAAAAAAATTCAATGCAAAATGTATATATGTAGACATATCATCGCTGAGGTAGGCATTCCCATACTCAAATCAAAACTAACTAGAAAACTGACTAAATTGTTCTGATACAGGAATGATTTTGTAATACATCAAGAGTATAGACATGTGTAGACACAATATGGGCACAACCATCTATTTATGAATAGTCCACTGTATAGTGAATAACAAAATTCCTTGCAACCTGGATGGTAGAAACTAGATCTAGGGTCTTGATTTCTACTTCTCGAACTAGTACGATTCTATCCTTTTGAATGAATGTGTTGAAGTCGAACATGGTAGAAACCACTTGATTACCAGTCAATGATGTGAATTGTTAACAAGTGTGAGAGAAACCACCAGTAATGTCAATGGATCTCAAAGTACTCAGTACAATCCATGAAATGTGAATAAATGAGTTGAAGTCGAACATGTCATAGAATCATTCGATCGAAGGTCAATGATGCAACCTATCATCGAAGGTGAGAAAACTACCATTAGGGCATGCAGTTTTCAAGGTACTGACGATTTCTAGATCAACTTCCTAGATAATGAGCTAAAGTCGATAGAAAGTGATCTGTCGTAGGCAAGCCCACAACACGAAATCATAGATCAAGTTTTGAAGAAATATATTGGCAAGGACTGACTCAGGGATGGTCAAAATGGATGACAGATATTTTGCAGATGAATGGTTTGTTTGAATTGATCTCTTGAACACATAATGACATTGCAGATGGCTTGGTGACAATTGACCCAAAGCTAATACCCAGAAACTAGCTAAAGACTTTCAATGTGGTTTGATTAATTGTTAGGAAAAGGATTTCCCAACCCAGGTGAACAAAAAGTGTTGCGTTCAAGAGTGGTTAACGACTTTTCTAAAAACAAAGTGTAATAAGCAGGTTCATTTTTCTCTCTTTTCCCCCACCATTTCTGGCAAGTACCTTTTTATTTTTGACAAGCTTGAGGTGGATAAAATTTGCTTGTTTATAAGCTCATCCTTCGGATGAGTCCAACTTAGTTTAAAATTTGAACCCTAAGAAGGAGTGGTTCGTTCCTGTTTAAAATTGAACAGGTCCTTTATTGTTAAATTTTAACGAGTCCAATATAGGAAAAACTTGATGTTTTTCAATTTTAGGGAATCAGAAGAAAAACTTAAAAAAACTCCATGGGGGTCCTTTTTCGTAAATTTGTGTCCCTCGAACCCGAAAAAGTATAAAATAATACTCGAGAGAATCGCTTAACCATTATGATCAAGGAGTACTTTTCATAATTAGTGGCTCCAATCTAAAAAAGTAAAAAAATGATCGAAGACACATTGTTTCATAACCAGTATCGAACTTGACATGATAAAAGTCCGGTGATCTTTTTATGTTTATATGGTCAGAAAAGAGCTGTAAGTGGATTGCCCTTTAATTCCGTTTAACGAGTTAAAAAGGGAAAAACTTAGCAATCTTTTCATATTTTACGAGTCAGAAAAGAGCTTAAAGAGGACTCCAATGTTTCGCTTTTTCGTAAATTTTTGAAAGAGTTCGAAAAAGTGATAAAAGTATGCTCTTTGTTGAAAAATGATCAATTTTCCTGAAAAATCCAATATTCTGCACAAAACTCAAAACATTACACATACCTATTTAAGATAAATAAAAATGATTTTAAAAATTTACCTTTTTAAAGTGAAAAATAAATAAATTAAAAATTCATTTATTCGAAAAAACTTATAAAAAGGGCTTTTCTACCTTCATTTTTACCATTTGAGTTTAGAGTGAAAAGTGAGAGCTTTTGGGTAAGAAAGTTCCTGTGAAGATTCTAGAAAATCCGTCCGTCGGAATTGAAAATCGTTAGCTCTAGGTAATCCACATCCTCCTTAACTTGCATTTCATCCGTTTACAATTCACTTTTAGGCTTTAAATTTGATTTTTGAAGGGAAAAAAGGTTTAGAAAGTCAATCGCGGGAGTCTGCAGGTGCAACACGCGGCCCCTGCGGACCCTGAGTTTTTCCTATAGAGAAAAAACTTGTGGGTCCACACCTATTGCTCACAACCCGTGTGGACGTACACACTGTTTGTAAGTAGTGAGTGCGGACCCTGCATAATGAATTTGAAAAATTCAGATTTTTCCATTTTCGCCCAAAATTTTCAAACTAGCTTGTTCTAATATGTCTTTTTATGCATTGTAGGACACTCAAAATGCTTATTTGGCGAGAACGCGAGCACGAGGATGTAGATCTTGCTGCAATAAATCATCTGCCCACATTGCAGGCATTGAGAGCATGCAAACTATTTAAGTTCTGGGCCATACCAGGAATGAGGGCCCAAGTAGACCTCTTGCAATGGCTGGTAGACAGATGGAACACACAGGACCAGTGCTTCGTGATTGGTGGCCACCGGCTCGAAATCGGGCTAGAGTACATATATTTTTTGACTGGTTTGTCCAAGAGAGGTGAACAATTATCTCTTTTCGAGACTAGGCCAGGTCGCTAGTCTGTCACTAGTCTCCGATTGGAGTTTTGCGATGATCAAACAAAGGACAAACGGATTGATATTAAAACTATTAACCATCCTAAACTTAAGGTTATTGCATTCACTATTACCAGGCTATGCAGGAGTGCAGCATTGCATGTGGCTACTGGATCCTAAATGTAGATGACTGTAGACTGTTTTCGAGTTACCATATTCAACTAGTGCGAGGCTATGGTGGCAAATTTGAAATGCCAACTAACCAGAGCAAAGAACGGACAACTAAAGAAGTTTGGATATAGATTTATCGTAGTCAGCTTTTCTCTAGAGAGGATCCCCATGTTAGCCCCATAGCATATTCCTGTTGATGCTAGTCTTCCTCGAGAGCCTAGGATAATTCGTTGGGTTGCTTTGATGGCCTGTCACCCTGAGGAGGGTTCAGAGGTTGTTCGATTTCTGCCTGAGTATTTTCGTTGGTTAAACAACCAACTTTTTGTGATTCAAGATTTTCCATATGCCAGGATGGATTATCGCGGTGACCCAGACATGACTCTTCCACCAGGAGAGCAATGGGATGATTCAGGTAAAAACCATTTTCAACATTTTCTAAGTTTTTATTTTTTTATTTTTTAAATCATCCAAAACTGGTAACCAAAAGATTAAATGCAGATATGGGTCCACGATGACCAGCCACTATCCAGCCTTATGAGAGGAGACACCCAACTGCAGCAGTACTAGCCCCACAGGACCAATCAACAAAGATCCTGACCAACTTGGAGCATCATCTAGAGCTCTTGATAGTAGATATTCCAGAGATTGGCATAGATGATATTCCACTTAGGTTACAGAGATATGTGATTGGGGTCCCAGGACCTTTTAGGAGGTTCCTATGTAGGGTGGCCTGAGCAGCAGTTTCTTATCGTGATCATCTTTTTTTTTTTTTGTAAATCAGCTTGTTATATTAGAAAAGTACATAGATTACAAAAAGTCTGCTCGTGCAGACAACGGGCTTCCAAACTACATTGCAAGACCCCAAGATATGACCATAAGAGACCACCATACGACCCCGAGCACACCACGCAGGGCGACAGAGCAAAAAGGGGGTTTGACTAAAACATTTAACTAAACAACTACCTAACTGAAGCAGCAGACAGAGATCACTATTGACATACCAACTAACCCAGGTAGAGAGCACCACTAACCAAGCAAAATTATATAAAACCAGCCAAGGCAGAAGCTAAGCCATTTACATCTTGAGCACAATATAGTTCTTGGAAGCTTCCGGAGCAGATTCAGTCATCGAATTGCCTGCCTGCTCAGGCGTGGGATGATTGCTCTGAAAATCGCCCGCATGTTCGTCCCTTCTGTTCTCAACTAGCCTTGCATCCTGCCCTATGGTGTGCCTTAAGAGCTTAATTAGAACCGAGAGCTTCTTCGTGATGGTATCAACCTGTTGTTCCAGAGCACTTATCTTGAATTCCAAGCTCTCCAGAATAGCAATATGTTCCTCAGACATCGCCTCAGTATTATGCTGGATTTGACGCAGATGGTCCGCATAGCTCCCCTGCATACTCAGGGCTTTGGCTAACATAGTTTTCATCCTCCAACTTTCAGCTTGTGCTATTACAAATTGGGTGGCCCGCGTGGTTACAGTGCCTGGATCTTGTATCCAGTCCACCTCCTTCTCCAGTTATTTCTCTTTCAGATTCCTTTCCTCTTCAGTGATCGTAGCCTACAGGTCTTCAATCTTCCGCTTGTCCTTCTGCGAAGTGTGGGTCTCATACGCCTCCCTAGCTTTCTTTAGGTCCCTATTGGCAGAGGCATTCCAGCTTCCTTCCCCTGCCATGATCTTACTTTCACACACTAGATAGCTCTGAGTTCTACCGGCGAAAGAGAAGAGTTCAAGCTTACAACACGATAAAACAATGCTTTTGCCCCTGCCTGTTGCTGTTACTATATAGATGTCGAAGGGGGAGTTACTGGCAGAAGACCGTTCCTTCCCCTTAAGCTTGCATGTCTTTTCATAATTAATTCTTTGCGGTGGAAGTTTGTTTTGGTTATGGCTCGAATTCTTTCCCTTGCGGTCACCTCTTCTCTCCTCCTCCGGATTATGCCAAGTGTCCCATTCCTTGAAAGGGCGTCGGCGGTGCAAATCCTTAGTGATCATATATGGGATTAGACTCCCTTCCTCCAGCTCGAGCATTGAATGCCCCTGATCCGCTTGTCCTTCCTTTCTCTTCCAGCCCTTAATAGTGCCAGCGGTACGCACGAATCTCATCATGGAATGATGAGGTTTTAGATTACCGACCCAGCAACCTCATCTTTCGTTGGCCAAATCCTGCCTTGAGAGCAGGGTACACTTCTCTTTTAATTCGGGGCATGCGACGTCCACCCAACAAATGTCCCACATGCTAGTTGGGTTCTCAATTCCATAATTTTCTAGATGGTCCGCAACCATATTGGCTTTACGTCACACAGCCTGAAAAATCAAGCCTTTCAGCTCCCCGAGATGTTTTGCTATGTTTTTAGTCACCTTGGCTAGTCTCCAATGTTTAGTTACCTTGCTTTCTTTAGCTCCCGCATATAGCTTTCTTGCCACTGTTATTTCCAGCTGAGAATCTCCCTCAACCACCTCTGCGCCAACCTGTGCATTTCTGAGAATTCTGAGACCTTGCTCCATGGCAGTGAACTCCATCTCATTGTTTGTTCCTTCTCCTAAGGCTCTGCTGTAGATGTGTTGAATCTCGCCTGCGTTGTTCCTAATGATGCCCCCGATACCAGCCAAACCTGGATTGCCTCTTGATGCTCCATCGAAATTTAGCTTGAGAAAGCCTGAAGGTGGTCGTTTCCAGAAAATTGACGTGGTGTTCGGCTCCTGTTGACAGTTCGTTGTGACCATGCTTCTTCCATTGTTCAGTTTGAAAGCTTTTAAAATACGTAAGTCTCTAACCGAAACTTGGTTACCTTGTTCTGCTTTGTATCTGACCAGAATTAATTGTCTCACATTTTGGGTAATTGTTTCTAGAGAATGATTTATGTCTCTGTGTTTGCTTAGAAATATCCTTCTATTATGTTCCTTCCAAATTGTCCAGGTAATAAATCCTGGCAATGTTCTCCATATACTGTTGATTCTCGAATTTCTAGAATAAATGCTTTGCCAATTCATAATGGAATCCTGGATAGAGTCTCTGGTTCTGTCTGTCTGTTGCATTAAGTTTTCCGCCCAGTTCCATAGGTGACAAGCCCAATCGCAAGTGTTGAAGAGATGATTCATCGATTCTTCTTCCTTATTGCACATGGGGCACCTAGATGGGCCATAAAACCCTTTCTTACGGAGATTTTCCCAAGTGAATTTTTTCCTGCGCATCAGGAGCCAGAGGAAAGTTTTAATCTTAATCCAAAACAAAGAATCCCAGAACTTGTTGCTCCATTGAACCTCCTCAATTTGCTCTGAGTTTTCGAGATGATCTCTGGCTTCTTTGAGCGTGAAGTTGCCACTTCCTTTCTTGCCCCATCTTAGTTGGTCTTTGTCATCATCTTTCCTTATTTTCCTTTTGTTTAGAAGGTTAAGCAGGTCCCTGGCATTGTTGTTCGCTTCAGTTGTGTTTTCTGTTTCGCTAATCATCCATTCTCTCCATTCCTGGTCCCTGCTACTGTGGTTCCAGTACTGATTTACTGTGGTTTTCCCCATCCCCTGACATTGTCTTTGTAGGTCTGCAAACTCGGGTCCTCCAAGCTTCGGGAATTGTTGCCAGGCATCCTCCCAGAATAAAGCTATCTCCCCTATGCAAATTTCCCAGAAGCTATGTTCCTGAACAATTCCTCGATTTCTCCTGGCAAGGTTCCAAATTGGAGATCCATCTGGACTCTCCTGCATTCTGATTAAGTCCTGATTGTTGTACCCTGGAGCATACTTTTCCTTCCAGTGTTTAGCCCACGGAAGATTGGGTTCCTTCAGCCATCTCCACCAAAGCTTGGCACCACAAGCTCTGCTGATCGTAGAAGGGTCCAGCGATTTTAATCCTCCCAAGTTCTTAGATTTGCACAACTTATTCCACGCCACTAGTGCCCATTTTTTCTTCTCTACATTGCCAGTCCATATGAAAGATCTTTGAATCACTCTCATCTGCTGTAAGACTCCTTTTGGAGCAGGGATAATGGAGAGCACGTATTGAGGAATGGCTTGCAAAACGGCTTTGGTTAGGACAAGCCTCCCTGCAAAATTGAGAGCTCTGTGGGTCTAGTGCTGACATCTCTTCTCCATATTAGAAAGAATCTTCTCCCAATGCTTTTTTTTCCAGGGTTTATCCGTAAGGGGAGCGCCTAGGTACTTTGAAGGGAGGCTTCCCCTGTGGAAGCCTAAAATTCTAGACAGATTTTTTTGAACAGCTAAATGCATGTTGGAAAAAATATGGTAGATTTAGAAAGATTAATTTCCATACCTGAGGCTTCACTGAATAGATTGAGAATCTTTTTAAAACCCAGGGCTTCTTTAACTATAGGCGACCCGTGCAGCATTGTGTCATCAACAAATTGCTGGAAAGAGTCAATTTTGCGGACAAAATCGACCTCCCTAGAAGCTAAGGCTTTCTAGTGACAAACAAAACAATCAAGCACTATCTTTCCCTAAATATGCATTTAAAATACAAGCAACCAGGTGTTTAAAGCATACCTTTAGTCCAACGCTGTTTGTAGCAGCCAAGCCTCTCCGATCCAGATGAGCTCCTCCTTCTCTTTGAAACCTGCATTCACTAACAAGCAAACGATTACATAGCACCTGAATAACTCATATAATAAAACATATTCATCATAAAGACCAAGGAGTATATGAAACAAATTATATATAACAACTTGTTGAGAAAAATGAACTTAATTGTATTAATTGGAAACAAAAGAAACCATTACAACCAGTGCCTTGGTGTTGTGCAGGTCCCTCCCAGGGTCCAGCAAGAGTTCTCCTTTACTTTGATCAGCTCACCCACTTCCAAATGAAGCTAAGAAAGGATGGGAATCTCTCCTCTCAAGCTTTATAAGGGAGTCCTAATTTCAGCAGCATCTACCCTTAGGAATGTTCAGCTTTCAACCTCCCCTCCCTCTGGCCCAATGCCTGTATTTATAATGCTTTGGAGGAAGTTAATCAGGTCCATGATCAATGGGATAAGCCCCTCTTTCAATGGGATAGCTCCCCTCTTGATGGGATAAGTTCCTCTTTCTTTGGGATGCATGAACCATCTGGAGGCGCTCAATACACGTCAAACCATCTTCTAGAATGCTCTAGATTCGACCACAAGTAACTTTTTTGAAGTAAAACTCGCGCCTTTTGACCTTTACAGGAGTACGCATCCACCCCTTTACAGACAGAGCGTACAAGTACGCAGGTATTGTGAACTTGAGGTGCGTACACGCAGGTAAGGTTAAGAGAAACTGCGTAACCAGAGTTAATTGACTTTTTAAGGACTTTCTCTCTTTCTTGGAGTTTGACATGAGGAGCAGAGGTATAAGACTTGCCAAGGAGGACAGTATGACAGTTGATGGAGCCATACTGACTGCAAATAGTCATGGTGACAAATTTTAGTGTAACAGTAAAGGTTGTAATCCTTTGATCTTTCCTTATTCTTTAGCTTTGCAAATGAGTCTGCTCAGACCTTCCATCAGGATGACAAAGAGGAAAGGAGACAGTGGGTCTCCTTGTCTGATTCCTCGGGAGGGGGAGAAAGGATCGGTAGGGGAACTGTTGACAAGGATATAAAACTTAGTGGATTTGATCAGTGCCAAAATCCATTTAATCCATTGACTGTCAAAACCAAAAGCTTTCAAGATAGCTTCAAGGTAGTTCAAGCTGACCTTATCATAAACCTTAGATAAGTCTAGTTGCATCATCATCCCTGCTGTTTTCCTGGTATGAAGAGTATGAATCATTTCCTGGGCTAGTAATATATTGTCCAGAATCTGTCTTCCCTCAACATACCCAGATTGCTCTCCAGAGATTAGGCCAGGAAGGATGGGTTTCAATCTGTTGGCAATAAATTTGGAAATGATTTTATAAATTGCATTACATAAAGCAATAGGCCTAAATTTTACTGGGGTGTTGGCTTCTGCTTCTTTGGGAATTAGGGCAAGGAAGGTAGAATTTAGCGATTTGAGAATTGAGTTAGAACGCCGAGAGTCTTCCACCACTTCCCAAACATAAGTTTTAACAATTGCCCAGCAAGCTTTATAAAAGTTGATGGTGAAGCCATCAGGCCTAGGTGCCTTGTCATTCGGCATGCTCTTAATAGCTTCTTCCACTTCCTCCAACGAGATTTCTCTAGTTAGAGCAAGGTTTTGCTCATTGGTGATTGTTTTAGGAATGGACTTAGTAAGCTTGTCAATTTCTTCTATTCTGTCTACACCAGGCTCCTGAGCTATATTATTAAAATGCTTTGTGAGCAGGGTAGTTATTTCTTGATGACTCTGAAGAGTGTCTCCTTTTTCGTTGTTGAGACTGAGGATTTTTTTGGCCCCTCTGTAATCCAAAGCAGACCTGTGAAAGAACTTGGTATTCTGCTCCCCTTCCTTGAGCCATTGTATCCGGGACTTTTGTTTCCATAATGTCTCTTCTTGTTGACAGTGGAGCTGCCATTATTGCATCAAGATTTTTTCTTGGTCTACTGAGTCTTGGTTGCTATCCCCACTTGTCCAACCTTTGTGAATATATTCTAATTTCTCCTCTATTATGGCTTTCTCCTTGAATATGTTCCCAAAAACTGTTAAATTCCACTCTTTGATTTTTTTTTTTATTATTATTATTTATTTTTTTTATGTATCTTAATCTGCTTTCTAGTTTGTACATTTTGGTTCCTCTTATGTCTGTCGGTTCATGCCACCATTTTTCCACAAGTTGAATAAAATTAAGGTGATTAAGCCAAAATTTCTCGAATCTAAATGGCTTGTTTCTAGGAGTACCCTGGATAGCAGCCACAAGAGAGATGGGCCAATGATCTGACCCCCCACTTGGAAGAATATCTGATTCCACTATTACTCCCTCCAACAGAATGCTTTCAGAAACAAGAAACCTGTCAAGCTGAGAGGCTATCTGTTTCTCACCTCCTCTTCTATTATTCCAGGTGAAGGCTCCACTTTTTGGTTGGATGTCCACTAGGTTGGCTGAACCAATGAAATCAGAGAAAACTTTAGAATCCTTGTTGAGTTTTCTAATCCCTCCTTTCTTTTCCAAAAGCAAAGTTATCATATTGAAATCTCCACCCATGATTGTCTTTGTACTGGGATATCTGAGCTTTAAATTTAAAAGAGAACGAAGAAAGATGAATTTTTCTTCTAGTTTTTGAGGTCCATAAACGTTGGTGCATAGATATGTCTCAGAATTGCCTATCAATTGAGTTTCTATAGCTATAAAGGATCTGGTTGCTTCTGCTGAGAGGATGTTGATCACACGGGTGTCCCATAAGGTTACTAGACCTCCCTCCCAACCATGACTGGCAATTTCCATATATTTTATATGTTTACCAAGCCTTTTGCTGATATTCTCCATGGTGTTGCTTGCACATTTGGTTTCTTGTACAAACATAATATCCGGTTTCTCCTTTTGGATCTTCCTTTTTAGGAGCCTTTGTTTCGCTTGGCTATTGAGCCCTCTAACGTTCCACGAGATGACTTTCATTTAAAACTAAAAAGATTATTGGTAAGGAGGGAAAGCTTCTAGAGCTTTCATCTTACCAGAGTTTAACATTAGTATTCCCAATTCCTGCAGTGCCTCACTATTTGTTCTGCGACCTCTCTTCTTCCTCTGTTTCGAGCTGGTTGATGTATAGAGTAGGATTTTTGTGTGGATTCCCATTCCTTTCTCTATATCCAATTTCTTATTCTGCCTATCCAGCTCTGCTTTCTGCCTTGCAATAAATAGTTCATTGATTTTTCTAATCTCCTCTTCCGAAATGTTTTCCATTCCTTGCGTTTTCCAGTTTTCTACCATGACTAGTAGGTTAACACCTTCCTGCTCTAAAACCTCATTTAGTTCCATCTCCTCACTTCCAACATCACTAATCAGCATTTCTGCATCTTCATCTGGCCCTTCTGTTATCCCCTGCATATGTACTACTGCGTTGTGAAGATGTTCCTCCACTCCTTTGGTTGCATGATCTGTTGTTTCTTTATTTCCTTCATCGGTATTTGGTTCCTTATTTTTCTCTTCTGATTCCGTTTCCGTATCCAAAATTTCAAAGGCATTACTGGTGTTGCCTTGTGCTGCTCCTGTTCTGATTGGTCTTTTTCTATTTGCTCTTTGTCTTGCTTTGGGTCTTATGAAGGTATTCCTGTTCTTTCCTACCTGCTCTCCTTTAGGTTCTTCCACTATCTTGTTTAATGGACATTCTCTTATTAAATGTCCATGTTCATGACACTTTCTACAACGAAATGGGATCTACTCATAGTCAATAGCTTGGAAATAGTCCTCATCCATGTATTCCAACCATAGTCCCTCATGTAAAGCTCCTGAAACATCCAGCTCCACGCATATTCTAGCACAGGAAGTGTACCTTCTCTACAGCGTGGATTCTGAAGCTTTTATGAAATTTTATAGATGATCCCCTATCTGCTTTAGAGCTGACTAGCCCCAATAGTCTATTGGAAGGGAGAAAAGGCGTATCCAGACTGGGACCTATGTAAAGGTTTCTCTCTATGGCACAAAGTTGGGTTTCCAAGGTCTCATATAGAGACCTGCCGAAGCAAAGAAGAAGGGTCCCCCATCAAATATTCTATCCTTATCCTCTAGATTTGAAAAAACAACAGTGAAAAAGCCTTTAGCTCCTAGGTGAAATCTAACATCACCTTTGGGTTTCCATTGTTGCTTGATCCATTGAGATAGTGCTCTTTCTGTTGGCCAGAGTCCCATGAACTTGCAAATCACTGTGTGTTTAGACATATGTTCTCTGTAGGCTTGAATTTCCGGACCTGTAATCACCACCCTTAGGGCCTCTGCTTTTTTGGGCTTGCATGTTCCCCACACTGTTTTATCATTGCTGGTGTTTGGTTCCTTCCTCTCCTCCTCTCCTTCTTTTGTCTGGTCTTCCTCCTCTCCCTTCTTTTTCTCCTCTACTTGTTTATTATCATGGACAGTATGCTCCCGCCCTACTTTTTCCTTCTTCCTGCTATTCACCTTTCCAGTGCTCTCTTTTCCCTTCATTTTTGGATTACTGGTTTCCTCCTTGTTCTCCTATTGTTTCCTCTCCTTGCTTGTGCCATCTTCTTTATGTTGCTTTCCATACCCTATTATCTCCACACCTTCCTGCGCTGCTTATTTCTGCATCACTATTTGTCTGAAAGTTGGGGTCCCTATGGACCCCTCGTTTATCATCTGTCGGGTCAATCCCTGTCCCCTTCTATGAAGTTCTGCTATCCTGATCTTGTTCGCCTCTAGTTCCGACCCTGGTTCAGCAAGCTTTGAAATTTGAAACCCTAAGCTTCAAACCAGCTCCCGCGTCGACTTTTTTTCTTTGTCGGGATAAATATGTAATCGTTCCTTATCGTGATCATCACCAGGGATGGGATGATTGATTTTGTAGACTCACATGACATTTTTTTCTTTTTGTATTATCATTTTTGCCGATCATAAGGTGTTTTTCAACCTATGATCAAAGATGATGTATATTTTGAAACACACTTCTATGCTATGATATATCACTATTACCGGCTATCTCATGTAACATGTTATTGAATGTTCTTAAATTTACTATTTTGATTATTGCAGATGTCTATTTATCATACCAGAAGCAACTGCATCTGCTAATGTATTTAAATGTCTTGGAATATGCTAATATTCAATGTAATCAAATTCACATTCCAATAGATGAACTGTAAAAAATAACCTTAATAACACTAGGTTTCTAATGCCTTTAACCCTGTTAAACTGTAATACAACGAGTTTAGAATCCAACCTAACAATCAAAATTCAAATCCCAAATGAGATGGATTCAAATAATAACTCAATCACTGCACTATACTCTGCAATGTTATTCGTTGTTTGACGGAGGCTTACCCCATGAATAAACACTAACTCATCAGAGGGTGAATAGATAACCCAATCTGCCGAAGAAATGTTCCGTGTACTACGACAAGCACCATCAGCAAAACCAATGTATGTTTGAAGAGATGTCGACATTTGCAATATCAAGAGTAAAATCAAGATAAGCAGGAATAGTGATAAGAGCACTCTCTAAAATAGGCACACTTTTCTAATCTAAAACACACCAGCTGTAAAGAAACTAATCTAACAAAAAAATCTCCACACAGAATTTAAGCATAATATCTCTTTGGATAAAGTCCATTTTTGGGTTTACCCAAAGAGACACTGTCAAAATCTATCAATTCATAAGCCCCTTTTGTCAACTTTTGCTTAACAATGTAAGGACCATGCCACATAGGTACAAATTTTCCAGCCCCTAGCTTATCATTCACTTGATCATATAGTAAAACTAGGTCTCCTTCTAAAAAATTTTGAGGTGTAACATTTTTGTCGAACTGAGCTTTCACTCATTTCGCATGAGTCTCATTTGCTATTGCAGCAGTGCGCCGATTATCTTCTAGCTAAGCTAAGTACAGAAAATGTTTCTCCTCTTCAGAAGTAGCTGGGAGTAATTCTATGGCTAATTGTAATGACATAATTTTTAATTCAATAGGTAACACTGCTTCTAAACCATAGACCAGTTGAAAAGGAGTGAAACTAGTCGATGTTTTTACTGAGGTTCGATATGCCCAAAGTGTTGAAAATAGCATGGTATTCCAATTCGACTTATGAATACCAATGATTTGTTGGATCATAGAGAGTAAAACTTTATTGATCGCTTCAACCAGACCATTAGCTTGCAGCTAATATGGAGTAGACCTATCGTGGCGTGGACCAAATTGATCTATCAGTTCAGTCATCATGATATTTCGAAAGTGACTTCCATGATCAGTAATAACAGCTTGAGAAACACCGAATCTAGCAATTATATGATTGAATACGAAAGTTGCAGTAGTCTTGCTGTTTGCCAAAAATGTAGGCATCACCTCGGCCCACTTAGTAAAATAATCTACCGCTAGGATAATAACACATGCCCCCCGACCGAGTCAGAGTTACATGTAATAAAGTCAATACCCCACTTTGTGAAAGGACTGACACCAATTATAGGGTGGAGAGGAGTGGTTGAACAGGAATCAGAAAACGACTATACAGCTTGATATGCAATTTCAAAGGGACTCAGAGGCATCGCGCCACCAAATGAATCCACCTCAGAATTGGAAGGTATGATCCAAGGATCATCAAAAGCAATAGTGTTCGATGAAATCATATGAATAGTTGCAATAGAAGGTGATACATTAGGAGGAGGGAAGGAAAAAGTTCCTAGTAAACCAGAATCTTTAATCAAACCTACTCCAACATCCTTATAAGGGATAGTCATTTTACCGATGTGCTGAATACTATCCGTAGAGGTTGGGTCGGATGGGAAATAAGTCAGCTGGTCTATCATAATGATCTTTCCATTATGAGGAAACTTAATAACCCGAAAGACTGATGAAACAATAGCAGTGATAGCATAAGACCAACTGCGACCCAGGGGAAGGTTGTAATCTAGAGGGGCATCAACCACTTCCACATCTAGATTTACAGTTTTTCCTTTGACCCCTATAGGTAAATCCTGCAAAATACCAAAAGGATGGAACCCTTGACCATCAAAAGCCTTTAGAATTGTCGGAGATTGATTGAGCGTGGGAGAACCAAGCGATCTCCAACACTAGATCGACATAATACATGTAGAAGCCCCTTCATCAGTCACAGTCCGAAAGCAAGGTTTGTTTTTTACTAACACTGGAATCTGGAATGCCATTAGATGAGGTAGGTGAGGTGTACTATTCTCTAAATCGAAGATTATTAGGTTCGAATCTTGAATATCAACAACTCCTATAACAAAAGATAGTAATTTATGTTGTGCTAGGCATGATTGCAGCACTTCCAAAGCCGACATTTCTTAAGGGGAAATAGCTAAGTCTTCAACAATGTTATAGTTCTGAGCATCTCTTACATGTGGATTGAAAGCTGATTTATGAAGTATACCTTTAGCAGGCGGTTTGATTACTAAGTCAGGGTTGGGTTTCTCGATCTGTGGTGGACCGAAACCAGGAGGAGGTGAAGTTGATGTGTTTGAATTAGAAGATTTTGCTTCTTTACCACCAACAAGATTTTTACTAACCATAATCTTGCAATAGCGTCGCAATCCTGACATGAGACATCATCATAATGGGTTCTTCTGAGGCATTCAAGGAAGAACCAATCATCTTACTATCTTGAGTAGGAAAAGGATCCTTCAAGACAATAGGCGTTTGAGAACCTTTAACGATTTTCAAAACCTCTGCTCGATGTCGGTAGTCTTTGGTAAAATGATATTTGTTACAAATGAAACAAGGATAGTGAGGTTTCCATTTTTCGTCAGTAGATTCATTTTTATCTGTTTTATCTTTTGAAGTTTGTTTGTTTTTCTTCTTCCCCTTCTTTTTACTACCGGATTCTGATTTGGCCATAGATGATTCTACAACATGGATGTTGGCAGAAATTTCAGTGGAAGAATCTCCTGTCGGGGAATCAAGTAAAGTTATTATAGGAGAAGAATTCTTTGAAGATTTATTCTTACTTTTAGTACTAACTGAACCAAATCATACCATCAATGGCATGAGACCCTGAAGGAGCTACAATTATTTGATCATGTTTTGGAAGATCAAGGATTTTTTCATGTAAAGTACCTAACTGCGTATAGACAAGGTCAAGGTACTGAGCCTAAGAAATGACTTGCTCTTCAGTAACAACTCCTCCCTTAGCTACATCTTCAGTGATTTTGGGTAGCAATGATTTAATGAACCATTACACTAAAATTTGCTCCGGAATGAAAAATTTCACTAAACGCCTTTTATGTCGCCATTCATGAATATGATCAGAAATATATGTGGACGTGGATTGTTTTAGTGAAGTTAACAGTTCCGTGCCATTGTCGTATCTAATAGGCAACTGAAAATGAGTTAAGAAAGAAGTGGCTAACTGATTGAAATTATAAAAAGAGGCTCGTGGTAGCTCAATGTACCATTTGACGACAAGACCAATAAGAGTTCGCTGAAAAAGACACAATCGAATTGAATCATCAATGATTGAATTAGATGCACACCAGAGGTGATAAGTAATAACATGATTTGACGGATCCTCTCCTGACTTACCCTCAAATTTTGGGATATCATTGGGCAACTTACTACGCATTGGCGGCCAATACGGAAGATAGTAAATCAGATCGTTCCTAAGGCGCAACAAATCAGGTAAATCTAAAGTTGCAATAAATGGTAACTGACGATTAGGGCTGTGAAAACCTTGAGTAACAAGACTAGCTCCAGGAGGAGGATATCCAGGATAACCTGGAATTGTATTTGCATTAGGAATGTTATAACCTCCTGGGAAACCAGGATTAACCAGACCAAACTAGGGTTGTTGAGGTTGTTGATAAGTATAGCCAAGATATAGTTGATATTGATAAACTGGGTTTTTTACAGTAGAACCGAGTTGATATTGTCCCTGGTACGGTTGATAGGTGAATTGTGGTTGACTTGTGACAATCATACTTGGACTAGCTTGTCCTGCAAGCATTTGGACCAAGGTCTGACTTGTAGGTCCTGATTGTGGGATAGTAGAAACTAGAGCTACAAATACCTCATAAATGGTTGTTGTAGGTTGAACAGAAGTTGCATTAGTTGCAACAGTTTGAGGCAGAGTACGAGGTGAGCTAGGCCGAGGCTGCTAAACTGTACCAGATGCAGGGGTTTGAATAGTAGGTTGGACAGGTTGCTAGGTTGGACCAGAAACCAAAGGTTGTCCAGGTTGATTATATAAATTAGGTTGCATAATCTGTTGAGTTTGAGACAGATACCACACCATATTCATTCCGGAGTATGGACCCATAAAAGGTTGTGCATGTGGAGGACCATAACCTGGTTGAACGTAGGGCTGGTAATTAAGCAGTACATTTCTAGCTCCTTGTAAAAATGATTGAACATAAGGCAGTTGGAAACCTTGAGTTGGGTACTGATCTTGAGGTTGATAACCCTGAGGCATGTACTGAAACTGGGGTTGACCTTGAGGTATGTACTGAAACTGGGGTTGACCTTGAGGTATGTACTGAGTCTAGGGTTGACCTTGAGGTATGTACTGTCCTGAAGGTATGTATTGTCCTTGAGGTTGCCCCCCAGGTGGTAACTGACTACCTTGAGGTTGCCCCCCAGGCAGTAATTGACTACCTTAGGGTTGCCCCCAAGCGGTAATTGACTACCTTGAGGTTGAGGATTTGGAATACTACCAGACATCGTAAGGATTTCTTCTGTGTTCAACGCTTGAGTTCCATTACTACCAGTTGATAACTCATGTTCAGTTGGTCGAGGAGATGCTCCTGAAAAAGTACCAGTGAGTGACTAGTACCTCGAAGGAACAGAAGGACTGCCATATAAAAATGTTTCCAGTGATTGGGAAAACATAGATGATTTTCTTGACATGATCAATGAAGGATAATAACCTCTTGGTGTAGGATGAAAAGTAATTCGAGGTGGTGAAAAACTAAGACTCGGGTTTTCTAAAAAAATTGTTAATGATACATACCAAGCATCACTCCTAAAAGGACTGTAGAATATTGATTCACGCTCCCTAAGATTTAAAGCCTGTTGGTTTTCAGGTAGGGTTACGTCTTCGTCTAGACTGACAAGTTCTTCAATAGAAATGAGGCCAGAAGGAAGATTTTGAGTAATGATATTTCCTACCCTAGGTGAACCAGGACCACTAGAAGTTGGAGAAGAAAATCCTAAAGTTGGAGTAGCAGCAGGTTCAGTGTCAGGCTTAGAAATTTCAGCTTCTTCAGCTAATTCACTAAAAGGATAAATACTACCAGTAACTTCGGAAAATGAAATTCGCTCTTGAATATACTCTATTGTTTGTATTTCATAATTAGGATGAACAATTAAAGATGACTCTTCGGCTTCTGGTGATCGAACTCTACTGTCACTAGGTGATACAAGAGCTTGTAGCCCTTCAAGCTGGCTTGGTGTATACTCATGAGGTTTCCCATGAAGTCTATGAGATTGTATCGGTAATTCAGCCATAATTAAATATTAATTAATCACACGCAAACAAAGAAAATTTTAATAAAACCACCTAAAGTCTCTAGAGAAACAAACAACTGAATCACACGCCTAAAAAATCTAAGAGTTCAAACCACACACAAACAGTAACTTCCCGTACTAAAAACACTAGTTGGTGATGAAATCCAACTTAATAGAAGTTTAATACAAAAAGGGTGGTTGGAACAGTTACCCCGACAACCTGCTTAATGAAACAGACTAGCACAAGTTTCTTCACAAAACCATCTCAAGTGAAGAGAACCCCCCAAAGATTCCAAGTGATTCTAGTCAACATCTGCTCTAGGTACAGTGAAATCCTTCCTTCACCGTCACCTTAGGAAATAATCATAAGTTTATGGACACTAAGGTTACCAACTACAACAAGTACAACTAGGGGAACAATCTACGATCCGATCTATGCACAAGGGCAGAGTAACAAAGCTCAATCCCCTTGAAGGCTCCTTGACATGGTCAATCCGAGGTTTACGAACAAGTGACCCTAGGCTCCTCAACAATGGTTAATCTGAGGTTTACCATTTATAATACGCGCAAATCTTCTATCTTTCCCAATGAAACAAAATTGATTGTCTCAAAGGTCCAGACATGATCTCGTGATTGACTCCTTTAAGAGAAGCTTCCCAGAATGTATCAATTACAATTGGATTTATTTCCTACCGCAAGATGTATCTACTTGTTTGTTTTAACTATCTTGGAGAGTTAATTACTCCCTACTCCAAGATACTAGCCTAAGCTATATTGGTGATAAGAGCCCTAGGAATAGAAAAGATTACTAGAGCAATTTTAATTAAGCATTGCTTTTATGGGTTGTTCTTTAAGTCAATAGGTATGGAAATGAAACTTTTATGGTGTGAAGACTCAACTCTAAAAACACTAAAAAATGCACCTAAAATGATAAGCAATTCGTTTTTCTTTAAATGAAATTCTAGCTAAAAGAAAGAGTTCGAGAATACAATTCTTTAATAAATAATTCTTTCTTTCAACATGGAAATGGAAAGAAAATATTTTTTTCTTTTTCAATAAGAACTCAAAACGAGACTAATAATTATTGCTCAAAATAAATCCCTTTCCTTTTTCAAAACTCGAAACTACAAAAAGAAATTCTTCAAAAGAGATATACAAGTTCTAGAAAAACACTCAAAACCACAAAAACTAATTTTGAGATCTAAAAACTTTTAAAAATCTAATTGAATAAAAGCTTCAATTATTTTTGAGGATGTTTTTCTTAGTTGTTCAGTAAACTAAGGATTAATTTGTTCATAATAACAAATCAATCAAAAAACATCTAGATATGTTTTCTTTTGCAAAACTGAAATTCAAAAATTATACAAAATTTGTTCAAAGATTTGCAACGAGAAAACTAAATCTGTTTCTCACAAAGGATAGATTTCAAAACCAAGTCAGACTCATCAAGAAGATGAAAAGACACTAGGGTGATCTAAGGTTTCTCAAGCTTTTGATGTTTGAGTCACTACAGAGACAAAGTGAAAACCACTCCAAACATGCAAAACTTCTAGAAAATCATCCAAAACAAAAATACTATCGGAACTCACTCACAAGAGATTTTTGACAGGAAAAATACAGATTTGGGTAAACACTAGAAATCCTAAATCAAACCTAAACTTAACTTGAAGAAGATATTTTAGGCTTTTCAAAAAAATTTACAGGGTTCGCAAGCTCCAGAAGAAACAGGTGAGGTTCTGCTCTGTTTACTAAAGGAAAAGTGCGGAGATGCTCGCACTGTATGTAAAGAGAAAGTGCGGTCCCCTAAAAACTTTGAAAAAAACAAAAAATAATCCAGATTCTGAAAACTACCCGAGCCTGTATACATAAATCAAAAACCAGAGACGAAAACAATTTTCTCGAGTCGAAACAAAGGAAAAACCAAAAACTAAATTCAATACCCAGTGGAGTCCCCAATTTTTTGGTCAGATAAATCGATCTTGCAGACAAGACTAATCTCCCTAGTATCAGAAGATAGTCTAGCAACAAACAGACAAAGAAATCTATCTTTCTCTATACATATGCGATTTATAAATAAATACTATAAAGGTGTTAAGACCCTACCTTAGATCCAATGCTTGTTCGTAGTAGTCATCCTTCAATCGTTCGATAGAGTTATCTTTGAAGACTTGCAATCACAAACAAGAAAACATTAAATAGCACCTGCATAGCAAATATCATAAATCATGTCTATTATGGTGACCAAGGAATCCATAAAATAAACCATGAATCAACAGCTTATTGAGAAAAACAAACTTATTTGTATTAACTTTGAAGTAGAAGAACCTTTCAACCTTTTCAGCCTTGATGTTGAACAAGCTCTTCCAGGGGTCCGAAACAGGAATTTCCTTTACTTTGACAAGCCTTGCACTCTTCCAAATGAGATATTAGAGGTATGTAATCTCTCCTCATAAAAACTCAACTAAAGAAGACTAAGTTCTAGCAGCATTTCGCCTCAAAAATATTCAGCTTCTAACCTCCTCAGTAACCAGCCCAATGCTTCTTTTTATAGTGTAGAGGAGGAGGTTACAGGTCCACCTATGAAGGGATATAATCCTCCTTCAAAGGGATAAGCTCCTCACATCAAGGGGTTAGCTCCTTAAGGTATGGGATGCATGAACCTTAAGAGAGCGAACTTGCCACCTCAAGATTCCTTCCAGAAGCTTCTAGAAATGACTGAAAGTGATTTTTTAGAATGTACTTGCACCTTTTTAACTTTTACAAGGGTCCACACCCATAACACAGAGACAAAGAGGTCAGGTGCGCAGGAGACATGACCATTAGGTGCGGGACCGCAGGTAATATATAGAGAAAGTGCAGAACCAAAGTTTTAAAGACTTTGAGGGCTTTTCTCTTACCTTCAAGGCTTGATGTGAGGAACTGATGCTTCAGACTTGTAGAGGGGGAAATTATGAGTGGTAATGAACTCACAAAGATAGCAGAATGTCAAAGTGACAATTTTTAGTGAAACAATTTGTCTACCAACTAGAAAGTATCCACATTTCTGAGTCAAAATTGGGTATCTACATCGACAACTAGTTTTATTAGTCACGAAATTTCACAAAATAAATGGAAAGAATTTACAAAACATTACTTCTTACGCTCCTTTGTTGTGAGTGTCTTCATAGGATTTATATTGAAATTGTAATCAAGATGAAGATAATTCAAGTTATTTCAGTGAATAATAATTTTCAACATATTGTAAACTTATTTGCAAACTTGCAGCCCAGCGTCTACCCAATCTAGTTTAGTTTTTTGGAAAATGTTGGTAGCTTGAAGGGAATGAAACAAATATTTCTTCTTTTGATCCTTTGGGTTCCTTTGATGAATTCCATTCAACACACAACATTTTAGGAGCTTCTGATAGCTCAAACGAACCTTCATTAGATATGTGGAGGGGTTGCATGACATGAAGCATTCAACGAATCAAATTGATGACACATGCAGCACAACTAAAGAACACAAAGAAAAAAAATACGTGTCATGCATACCACTCTTTGTTGTACCAATCAGAAACAAGAGGAATAAATTATGCTCATCGAATAAGACCTGATTTCACATTGAATTGATGTGGAGCAAAAAATAATGAAATACTAGAAACTATTGTATCTGTGTAAATTGTTGTAAGGTGCAACAAAGGTTCCACACCTTCTGGAACAAAAAAAATCATCGTCATCATCCTTCTTGTAAGTTTTTGCCTCATGGAGATTATTCTTATGAAAATAAGTTGGATGAAACAAAGGATCAAAATAAAATGTTGGTAAATCTAGATCTTAAGTTTTTATGTACATTACCATGGGACTATGATATACACAAAACTTAAATTTCTTACGCTTGTTGTTGCAGAGATGAGGAAATTAAATTCTATACTCTATTTGAAGTGGAGAGTGGATAATAAGCTTATTAATATCATTGAAATCATTCCATTCTTTAGCACCCTTCTCCATATATTTGTACAAAGGATCAAACTCCGACCCTCCTAGTGTTAAAATAGACATGTTAGTAAAAGTTTGAACTTGATTGCAATAATACAAGTTATGACAAGAGAAAAAAAAATAGATGACCAAAGATTGACCCAACAATTTCCTGTGCATTGGCTTCATAATACCTAATATGCACATGTTCAATGCTTTTGTTTTGAAAAATGATTCCATATCAAAGAGATAGAAATAGTTTTTATCAATCAAGTCATAAACTAGTTGTCCTGCGAGACGATGCAAAGTTTCCATGATGGGAAGTGATAATTGCAACCTTCTATAACTAGGCCCATTTATAAGTTTTGTTTTCAACTTTTCACTAGGGGCTTGTTGACATAAAACCATGTGTATACAGAAAGATATTCTTCCTCATACGACTCCATCTGGATAGGTTCAAGAGGGTCCACATCTAACAAATTGTCTGCATAATTAAAAGGAGATTCCTCATATCAAATAGTGGAAAGTTCATTCTTTTAAAATGTCACCTGTCTCTTTTTTCTCTCCGCATTATGATGCACATTATATCCCACTGCAAGAAAGCTTCCAAATAGGCACAATTATTCATCATAAGACTAAAAAAAGCAAGAAAAGAATCCAAATGTCAAAAGAACATGAACTTTACATGTGCCATATATATGGGCTCAACAACCCATGGTATTTAATTAGAAAGAGTGATAGCCCCGGTTACGTGCTAGAGTAACTTCATATCCTAAACATGAATATGAAGCATTCATAAAACATAGAAAGCATAATGCACCAAATATGCTCCTCTATCACCATACTGGGAAACTAAATAATATAAATATACACAAGGATTATAGTTTAGAAATAATATATTATGATAACGATTAGTTACTAATTAATGGGTTTCATGAGCAAGGAATTTTATTTTTATATGGCTCCCATTATGATCCTTTAGGATTTTTCATATAGTCATAAAAGTAAAAGAGAGTCAATGTCATGTATGAAGAACCCTTATTGGGAATGTTACAAATGTATATAAGTCAATAAGATTGTCAATTAGCCCTCCAAGAAAAACACAAGTGATCCTTCTTCAAGTTAGCTTCAAGATGAAATATAGAACTCATGTCGGCTCACCTAAATTGGAGACAAAACTCTTCATATGGTCATGTCAGCTAATATAGATGGAAAAACTACTATAAATAGGCATCTCAACCTATTCCACAGTTAAGAAATTTAGATCACTTCTAAAATTTGGTGGCCAATTGTAGAGAAAATTTCAGTGAAGGAGCTTGGATAAGGGTACATGAACTTGGGCTAATTACAGATATAATTTCACATAGCAATTTCAAAGACAAGTATTTCGATGAAGGAGGTCAAATATATTACAGAGATAATAACAGTGAACAGTTCAGATGCAATTATAGTGAGATGTTATTACATTGAATAGTTTGGATGCTATTACAGTTACTACAATAACTAAAGGTCTCAGTGCACTTACAGTAATGGTCTCGGTGCTCTTACAATCTCAGTAGAATTACAGTGGAGCTTATCACAGTCTCAGTGCTATTTCAGTGGAGATATCTCAGTGCTACTACAACAAGTGATCTCGATATTGCTACAACAAATAATTTTGGTGCTAATAGCAGAAGAGAGGCTGAGACAAAGAAGGTCTGAAT
Organism: Pinus tabuliformis; assembly: GCA_031772625.1. Classification (NCBI taxonomy): domain Eukaryota; kingdom Viridiplantae; phylum Streptophyta; class Pinopsida; order Pinales; family Pinaceae; genus Pinus; species Pinus tabuliformis. The sequence continues at coordinate 1,061,695,376 of CM062811.1, forward strand.
TCAAAGAGGAAGTAGTACAAGTCTATAAGGAAGGTTGAAAGTTTTTATGCTAAAGAAGATCGAAGTGGAAGAGGAGTTGTATCTTGGTCATGGAGTGGCACAAAGGTCAAGGGTCTTGGTCTTTGTATTCATCAATTGGAATCTCTATAAGAAGAATTTGTGCGGGTTTTACTCTCAAAGAGTGAGAGGTTTTGGCCCTGGCTGACAACCTACATTCTCTGTCTCTTATCAAGCTAGAAGGAAGAAAAAGCTTCCTAAAGGTTGGGATCTCGTAGAAATGATAATGGCCGAGTTACAAATAGTTTTTTATGTGCAATGCTTCTCCTACTGCTGTTAATGATGCCCACTGATGTTATTGTTGTTGTTGTCACACTTGTTCCCACTGTTTCCTGCTTCTATCGACTTGCCAATATACTTTTGTACCCAACTGTTGCTATCGCATACTTATCCAAGACACTGCCACTTGCGTGTGTAATTTCATTGTTTACTTGAGTTCCTTTAGTTCCTAAAATTTTACTTCTTGCAAACTTCAAACATAAGCATGTTGTTAGGGTATTTTATTATTACTTCATGTGTCAAATAAATCATGCTTCCAAATCAACATTTGTTAATGTTTTAACTATGATACATATGGGGTTGTTTGCACTATGATGATCTCCCAATAGTTTAAAAATCTCTCCATATCTATACTAACCAGGCTTTAGTGTAATGAGACACATAGAGCCATTTTTATAATATCAAATATTTTCCACACTATCATATCACTAGTACCGATTATGGATGTATGAATGTATGCCTTACAATTAGAAACAATATTTAAAAATTTGCCTTGATACAGAATTAAGGCATACAATTAATTCTTGATACTTGTAATACTAAACAAGATCTACAACTGGGGATTCAAACTTTACATGAGGATGATTTGGTATTGTCCGATAAACATATCATCAACTATGGATCATTCTTCATCACATGATGAGAAGTTTGATCTTGACATCATGAAACAATTTCCATTAGTTTAATTATAGGAGCCATCCAAATATAATTTGTGAAGAGATATTACTCTATTGTAAGTGAAAAGGCAAAATCAAATTCTGAATGTACACTCAGTGTAGGATATGACTAAATAATTAGACAACCATTGCATGGCATCATTAATTGGTCAAAGAAAAATTTAGATCTATTTGACGAAACAATGATTACAGTTAAAAATATTCTGATTTCAAAACACATTTTCAAGATCCCTTTAATATCAATGTACTTCAGATGGATTCATAATTTTTAAACTTCAAGGTGAGCATTGATATATAAGTCAAGCTTGAGACTTTCAAATGCGTAGTTGTCAGATTAGGTGGAAATATTATGGAGTGATGATTGGTATTCACTGTTGTACAAGAGAGAAAAAAATAGCATCCACCTTCAATGAAACCCCAAGTCCAACGAGTCCCAAAAGAAAAGATTCTGAAAACCAAAAAAAAAAATTCCCAAAAATTCTCCAGATTAGGTTGGAACATAAATTCTCCTGTACTCAACCCTCAGATCACCCTAAGGGCATAAAGCCAGAAGTGAAATCAAAAGATTTGTGAAAGAGACCCAAATGCCAAGTTATTTCTTTGTTGTTCATACACCTCCAAAAATCTATGTATAACATTCTACTCGGGGAGCCGAGTTTGGGTTCTACAAAAATATGTGTATAACAATCTACTTGGGGAGCCTAAATTGGGTTCTGCTTAAGGGATCAAGTTTGGTAATAAAGTGGAGCTTGTGCGAGACTTTGTAGTTGCTGGAAGGAGGTATGCTTGCTAGTGTATTTATCAGGTTCCAATCTGAATTGTAGTGCTTTGTATCAACTGCTTACTAGACTGTGTGCCATTTTATTGACTATTTTCATAGTTCTGAGTTAAAACATTAATAAAAAAATGTTCATTCCATTGATATATGGCATATATCCATGGTATTTTCTAGTTGCATGTTTGTAAAATATATGTTACCATCCTATATTATCTCATTTGGAACCAAAATGATGAAAGTACACTTACAACACTTTGACATCAAGACTTTTCAATAATTACTTCTTCAAAAACATTTCATAAACTCATAAAACTAAGTGCTATATTGGATTATTTATTTTTGGGAATATTACACTTACAAGTTTAACTGTGTAGACCCAGTGAATGGTTAAGAGGCATATAATGTCGATGGAAAGTTGGTTTCCTCTATGTGCTAAAGAGGGCAGACCCAAACTTTGGTTGCATTAGCATTGTTAACATCTGGAGGCCTCTATTACCCTTCATTTGTAAAACAGATTGGATGTAAGGTGAAAATCAGACTTCTTGCAACTCATGTAGTTGTCAAGGCATATGCATATTGCTGCATGAAGAGAAGGCCTGACATTACAAAATATCAGGTATTTGTACCATTTTTTTCAAATGACCCAACCCTCCTTGAATAATGTTGGATTGGGCTTCTCCAAAATCATACAATTCTACATACGTGTGTGCTCTCAAAGGAGTACAAGATATTTCTGGATGGAACTCAATATCCATTGGATCAGTTGTGCTACCATATCTACATGAAGTCAGACCAATTATTCTTCAATCTAGCACTTTGGATGAAACCCAATGAAGTTTGGGCATGGAAACCCTTACACCCAAAATACCAAAGAAATGAATTCACTGGATACCAAAATGTCTAGTTGCATCATGGTTCAATTGAGAATACAACATAGGCAAAGATTCAAGGACCTCTAAATGGAAATAAAATGGGTTTCTACTTCCAACTAAGTTTTAACAATTAAGGACAAGATAACATCAAATTGTTAAGGAAGAAAGTAAAATTAAACTATCTAGGTAACACAACAATACCTGTGAAACCTCAAGAATGCATTCCAAATAGAATTAAGTGCGATCCCCAATGCTTGGAATCCTTCCAGCATTTCCACATTGGATACCAATGTCCAGTGCACAATTTTGGAGTCAAATGATCCACTGTCTTGCTGCAAAAGAATTATACAAGAGGAATAAAAACAATGGTACATAATGATACAACCTCATAGCTGTGCATGTAGATACATTTGATTATACTACATATTAATAACGTAAAATGTCAACCCCCATCCTAAATATACTTCAGAATACACACAAAAAGGAACCCTACTAGATAATGAAAATTGGTTTCTTTGCCTCTGAGGCACTGCTTGACACATCTATTGATCCTTCCAACATTGTCTTCTCATTTTTATTTACTTCATCATTTCAAAAACCCCTTAGATATCCATTAAGTTTGTTTTTAACTAACTGTATAATCAAATTTTCTGTTTTATCCAGATCATCAATTCTCTGATTAATTGCCTTGCCAAGATTTTGCAATTTATCATTTAGAATATTCGGAGATGTGCGGAGTGCTTTCCATAATACAATATCTTTGGAATCAACTTCAGGCTCCTCAGTTATCAGAGTCTATCATCTCAAAAAACTACTTATAATTTGTCATTGGAGTAACAATAGTTTTTTACCATTTAAGAGAATTAAACAAGCATAGAGTGCATCATAATGAAATAAAGTATGTCACCAATGGTGAGATCTTAATAGAAAATGTGAATCTGATCTGACATTATGTTAATATCCATTAATTGTTTCTTTTCTCAATTAGAATAAAAGGGAAAATGGTAGAGATACAAACATATAATATATGCATGCTTTCTTTCATCCTCGACGAAATTTTTAACCCATAGCAAACAACTTAAAGAAAGAACTCACAGAATGTGATATTCTATGTCACCACATTGAGCAAATTATGCACTCTGGAATCTAAGTAAAGAAACAATACCTGTGAAACCTCAAGAATATCTAAAACTAAAAATTCCAAATTTCTGCACCTACAAACACATACTGTTGATAAAACCAGCAAACATGCAAATTTGAACACTCAAAACAACATCATGGATTTTCTATTAAATATGAAAAATAAAAAATAAAAAATGCTACAGCTCAAAACTCAACTCTCAAACCATAAAGTGTTTCCACTTTATAGACTAGGAAGAAAAACAGGTTCAATGAATCTGAATACATAAAAAAAATGAGAACAAGAAAAAAAGAAAAAAAAACCCGAAATGCTATAGCTCAAAACTTAACTCTCAAACCATAAAGTGCTTCCACTTTATAGACTAGAAAGAAAAATAGGTACAATGAATATGAATACATGCACAATACCACCTCTACTAGCAATATTAACTCCTAACCCTAATACACCTTCCTCACATGGAAAACCAAGCCAAATAACGTGCACATCTACATGTAGATAGACTAAGGCATGGAAACATGCATCCACCTAGAGATTTGTCCCCCTTCACTGAGTTAGGAATTCATGTGCACAAGTGCCACTACAAACTTGAAATTCACCCTCTAACTATACATGCAACTTCTAAATAAAGAAAAAGACAGATTTTGAATTGAACTGCTGAATATGGAAAAAACATCTAAAACTAGAATTGGACTGCACATGCATGTTTTTGGCATCCACACACAAGTCAAATTACACATTCATACAAAATAATCTAAGCTACAAAGGTAAAACTAACACTCTCTTTTAGAAAAGAACATGTTCTCCATTACACAAAGCATCTCCTTGAACATATCAAACTTCCCCTTTGCCAAGGGCTTGCTCCAAGTATCTAGAACCTGTTGATTTGTAGGAATATACTAAAACATCACTATTCCAATTTGAACCTTGTCTCTAATAAAGTGGCACCAGTACCAGATATCAATATGCTTGGACTGATCATGAAGCATTGGATTCTCAAATATTTTGATACAACATTGACAGTCATATAAATCGTAGTAGTGTCCAAATTTTATCTTTCAAACTAAGCTAATAACTTGTGAAGTTAAATGGCTTCACAACTAGAAGAGTTGGCTGCTATGTACTCTAACTCTATTGAAATAAGTGCCATTGAAACTTGTTTCATGCTAAATGAGGAAACCATGCACGACCTCAAACAAACAAAGCACCCTAAAGCACTCCTCTTATCACTAGAACTACCTATGTAATCAAATCTATAATCACCAAAATACCTTAAAATGCTAGAAAACAAATTTTGCAACAACACAATGAACCTACTCGGGCTTCACCATATACTAGCTCATAGTGTTAACTGCAAAACAAATGTCTAGTCTGGTATTCACCAGATACATGAGGAAGCCTATCTGCTCCCCATACAAAGTGAATCAATCAAATAAGAATTAGAATAAAAAAGGAAATAATCAAAATCGAATTGGAATCAGAATCAAATGGGCATGGTTTCTAGAAAGAAGAAAAGGAAATTTATATGTTGGATGCAATCGTAAAAAATGTATCTAGTTGTCTAGTATTAATTTCCATATGGGATGGTGTATATAAATTCCTTTAAAGGTGATTTCCAAGATGAGATCACTGCATAATTTATTGCCTAATTCTTTGTCTGCATTATTTTTTATATACCATCTTAGAATCCAGTCTTACACCCTCCCATTCAGAGATACATAATACATTCCTTAGCAATCACTAGCCATTTCTTACCAATTTTGATCAAAAACAAATTTGTTTTACACCATGACAGTGTATTCATCTTACCCTCTTACACTCACTCTCGATGTGTGGCTACAAGGATTAGCCCTTGAAACACATTAAAGTGGATTTTTTTAGCACATGTACTTTTTTCACTGCCCAATCATGTGATTGTCTGCTGGGTGCATTTTCTAGCAAGGGGGAATATCCTCAGTAGATGGGGAGGTATTTCCCATCTTGGATGTAGCCCAGAAAAACAAAAAATTAGAAATTGAAAATAAATAAAGATAAGAAATAAAAAAAGTAATTACATAGGAAATAAAAAAAATAATAATTACATAGAATTCCTCCCCACAATGAATTTAAGCTTTGGAAAGTGCATCCTCCCAATTTTTTAAACCATCTAGAGAAGAGTCAAGACAAAAAATGTCAGTGTTGAGCATAGAAAATTTTGAACTTGATGTTACTGTTCAAAATGCATTGAATAGTTTGGAGAAAAATTGTTATAAACTTGAAGGAAAAATAGGGCAAAGGGACCATGAAAATTCTCCAAAATAGACCTATGTTTACCAACCCCACCCTAAGGAAGTTACCCAGCTAAGTAGTTAAAGGATCCAATTGGGAAAAGAGTTATGTAGGTGCCTATTATCTCCTCCTTTGTGCTCTTCCTATGCATTCTTGCTTTTGGTATTCCATCTTTCACAATATTCAACAATTTGTTTCATAATGATGTAAATTCATCCCACAAACCATTTCGCATCGTGGTTCCAAAAGGTTATTTTCTTTTGGTCTTTAGTTTCTTCAAAAGGATCAATATTCAATATTCCAAGGTGGTCCCTGGATTTTGATAGAGATGGGTTTTTAATGAAGTAAAGATATGAAGGTTTTTGATTTGTTGGAGTGTACGAATCTAGAAATCTAAAGGAGGCCCAAATTAGACCCACTAACTATACATACAACTTTATAGTTTAGATGTAAACTAGTGAAGGAAACCAAAATAGTCAGACAAATTCCAGTAATGGGAAAAGAGAAAATCCCACAAATATGAAGGGAAATAAAATGAAAGAAGGACCTTGTAGTTTGAAGAAGGCTCAGAAGGACAAACTTGATGAAAAATTAAAAGACTCCAGAAACATAGCATACCCTCCATGCTTTGCTAAACCCCCTTATACAAAGTAACCAAAGGAAGAATCTGCTAGACAACCCTAGGAATCCAAAGAAAACCCAAGTCACATTCCAGTGGGCCTGTAACATTGAAGGTTAGCTCAACAATCCCCCATCATAAAAATGGGAGTGAAGTATTCTCCTAGATAGTCCAGTGAATTATTGACACAAAGAGGAAGGGTTGATTGAAAGGGAGGGACGAAAAGATGGAAAAAGTGATGAAGCAACCATTCTAAATTGATGAATATGATCAAAATATAGAAAATAAACAAACAAAAACTATAGAAAATGGTACCAATGCAGGCCTAGAATTGTAGATTGAAGAATTAAACATTCCCTCGGGATAAAGAAAAAGCAATGAATCCTAGGATTTCTCCCTCAAGAGAGGTAGTTGTCAATAAAACTCCCTTGGGAGGAATAAAGCGATATCACAATTCTGACAAGTCTGATTCTGATAAGGAGTTGTGCCACCATAAAATTTCTGGAAATAAAAAATTATGATCTACATTTAGTCCTTGTATAACCTTCTTGAGGAATACAGATTGAAGTTGAAAAGAAAAGACGAAAACAAAAAGTAGGATCAAGGATAATTTTCCTCATTATTAATTGACATTATTTCTTCAATGTAATTGATGTGTATCTTAAATTTGTATCAATATGTATCTTATGGATATTTATGAATCATTGGATGCTTTTAAAGAAATTCCTTTTATAAAATGGTCTATAAGGTCATTTATGAAGTGAGGGAAGCAAAATGAAATACATTCTCCCTAAAATCATTTCAGAAACCCATTGTGGAATTGTTAAAGGTCAACACATATATGATAGCATCACAAAATTTGTTATGAAACAACTCTCAGAAAGATAGAAAATATAGATTAACGACTTAAAAATCATCCTCTTCGCAGGGGAAACCTCCTTTACATTACACAAATGAACAATTCTTGGATGATACAAATGATAATACCTCCTTTTCATATATAGGAGTCTAAGTGGTCCTAATATAATCAGAGCCTACATAACAATAATATTGTAGGCGCACAACAATAATAATAGTAGGCTTCTCTAGGGCACAATAATAACAACATGGGGGTTACATGGGCACAACAATACCATAAGGGGGTTGCACTGATAACAATAAGGAGCTGCACTAGTAGTATAGGGACCTAACATGCCCCTATCCTTCAAAAAGTGTTGTCCTCAATTCTTGAGTAGTTCTAGATGCTTCTGTATAAAATTCTCATCCTCCCATGTGGAATGTTTAGCGAGTAAGTTCTTCCACTTGATGAGATACTCTAAAATTAATCGAATTTGTAGCTATTGGTTTCTTTTTTTCGTGACTACTTCAGGTTCAAATATGATTTTTCCTTCCTTGACAAGTTCCAACAATATTGTTTGACCTAGGAAATTGTCACCTATAACCCTCTTTAAGCATGAAACATCGAAAAATGGGGGCACTCAGGAAGATGCAGGAAGCTCCAATTTGTATGCCATAGTACCAAAATTTTGCAGCACTTTATAAGGACCATAGTACTTTGGTGATAATTTATTATCCTTCTTAGCTTGCTTGAGGGACATTTTTTATATGTTTGTAGTCGTAAAAATACCCAGTCGCCTACGTCAAAATTTATTTCACTGCGATGTTGATCTACCTATTGTTTTGTTCGATTATGCGCGAAAGTGAGGTTATCATTTTTCTTCTTGATATGTGCTTCTATCTTGAAAGTTTGAGGAGTGGTAATTCCTGCCAATGCATTACAAGGGTTGGTTCCTGATGTTTATCCTCTTCTTTTGACGTTTCTTGATCCTTTTCTTCCTCCTCTTCACATTCAATGTCAAATAATTTCTTCTCAATGCACTAATGACCTTTAGTGTATTTGCCATTACAACTGTAACGAAGGTCATTTTCTACTTATTCTTCCAATTGTTATGGTGTCAACCTTGTAGGTTGTGGAAGGCTAGGAGCAACAACACTTCCATCTTTATAAGTGTGAGTGGTATTATTTCTTGTTGCTTTATAATTATGAGTGGTAGGATTTCTTGTTGCCATAATTTTGATTTTAATTTTTCTTGCCAACCTAAATGCCTTCTACAATGAATCAGGTTCCCAAAGATGAACCTCATGTTGAATGTTATCCTTTAAACTCCCTATGAAGACATCAATCCTCTAATTCTCTAGAATATCATTTACCCTTATGTTCAATTTTTGGAAGTCCTTAATGTGCTATGTCGTTGAACCCTTTTGTTCGAGATTTATCAATTGGCTAAAGGAGGTGTTGTTCTTTGTATCCTCATAATGTGCTATCATTTCCTCCATGAAAATTGACCAGGTGACAAGTGGTTTATGAGAACAAAGCCCTTTATAACATAAAAATTGATTCGGTTCTAAATATAAATATGAAATACGTCCCTTTTGTAATAGTTCCACATCATGTATATCAAAATATTTCTCCATCTGTAGTACCGATGTTATGGAATCCTTGCCATCAAAGTTCCTCATATCAATCTTTGGAATATGGTGGGTCTTCAATCCAATGTTATATTCTATGAAATCATGATTAACATTTTTATTTTTTTTCTCATCATGGGTTTCCTCTACTAGCTTTTAGTCATTAGGAGGCCTTTCTTGTAGCAGCTTTGTCCTATCTTCCTTCAAACCTTCCATGTATATCTTCAAATATTCCATTCCTTTCTTCAAATCTGCTTCCTTACCATTGAGATTAGCTTCCATGGCACATATAAAACTATTTATCTTAGCTTCGATCACATTCTTCAAATCATCCACCCAATTTTTTCTTACTAGGTGTTTCTATTTTCTTGATTTGAGTCCTTCTTTTTCTTGCTTTTAGCAGCACGATCTTGAATATGTTGTATCTCTGAAATTTTAGATCTCCAAGGTCTAAAATTGTGATCTGCAGTGGCCCTCTGTGTCCTCTTTCTAATTCCACTAGTCTGATTGAAACTGGATTCTCCAAGAAAGAGTTATTCCTAATCTCCCAAGATGACCTGATTATACACTTTTCCAGTAGAGAAAACTTGTATGAAGTGCATTTTCACAAACAAAAACATAGTAAAAGACTGCATAATTTGGTTTTTGTTGTGTTGGAGGAAATTTTTCCTACCCAAGTGCCAAGTTAGCAACTTAACTTAGATAAGGAAGCCAAGAAAGTTCACTTTTAGAAGTATATTGGTTTGGAGAATTATATATCATGAGCTCGAGTGAATTTTCACAAATAGAAATCTTGTAGAAGGCTTCACAATTTGATTTTTTAACTAAACAAACATAGAGATAATCAGTCAATAATGGTTTTACAATTTCAAAGGAAAATATTTGGAACAAAACTTGGAGGTTAGCTAGGTGCTACTTTAGTAAGCTCTCAAAAAGACTTTGGACATGAAACCATGTGCCTACTAGATAAAGCAGACATAAGGGATGCTTAGGGAAAAGATCAAGAAGGATGTGAAGATAGTAATAGAGTTAAGCCAAGAGATTCAAACCAACTTATAGACCTAGTGGTTAGCTTTAAATCCTTTGCAGAGAAGAAACATAAACTTTAATTTAAAATTCTATCAAGTTGAGTGCAATGCTATCAAGTTCCACATTTGTTGCTGCAAGCTTTTCTTGAAGATTAAATGAGCATAACTTACAACTCCTGGTGGGAACTAGTTGTGAACATTAGTAGGAGGCCATTATGGTTTTAAATCACTAGTAATGCTAAAATCTAAATATATTAATCTTCGTTTGTTGTTGGAGAATCTTAAAAATAACAAGACAAACAGATAGGACTTTTCTGATATCGCTAAATATGAGATAGTTTCTAGGGTAATTAAATCCAAGATAAGGCATTTAATGATAAGGATATACACTATGAATAACTGGTTTTTGGGTTTGTGATCTTATAGACAAATTTTGTCAACAAATATTATACGTCTTTGAAGTGGAAGTGCATATTTCAACACTTGTATTGTACCTCTCCTGCTTAAGCATGAGTTTCTAGATAAGATGCCATGTGATTGTCTTCTTGAACCTCTGCTTTGGTATTTTATGTGAGTTCTTTCGAAAGGACTGGAGAATGGTGGAATTCATCCGTCACTGGTTGAAAGAGAAGTATGTATTGTCCTTCCAGTTACAAGTATTTGAGCCTGTAAGATATGGCAGCTTGAATTCTTGCTAAGGAAAAAGGTTTCCCTAGCAGTATCGACATTTTTCAACATTTTTCCAGCAAATGGCATTAGGTTGGATTTCACCTTTTGGACCTACACTAATAAATGGCATATCCATTTTAGTGCTACTGAATCCTTTCAGATTTAGTTGGCCTCATGTTGGAACTATAAACCAAAGATGGACACTATCCATTGAAATTAAAAAGGCAACAATTGATTAAACCAACTAAACCATCACCAAAATATAACTCAAATATTTAGGGGGGTAGTAGACCACTCTTCTCCAAGGGTTATATGATATGTTTAGATACTTGGGTCCTATAAGGCATATGTGTATTATTGTGTTTGGGATTACCCGTTTTGGAATCTTGGGTATTTATCTCTTTTACATTGAGATTGAATAATGTTAAATATGTGATTAATACCATTGAAATAACTTCATTAACTCGCTCCTTCTTTCAGGGGAGTAGTTAGTAATTGTTGGTTGTTAGTTAGGATTTAGTGTATAAACTTTTAAATGTGAACTATCCTTACTGATACTGAAATAAAACTCTTATAGTTCTTGCAATTTGGTGAATGTTTAACCGTTATATCTTCTTGATATAAATGAGTCATATGGATAACAAAGGTTAAGGACATTTTCTCAATCCGCGAACACTGATACAATAGCTTCCATCACTATCGTGTCTTGGTTTTCACGAGGTGAGTAGAGTACCAAAAAATACCATCGTGTCAAAGAAATATTCTAATAGGCATTCCACAATATAGAATTTCTTAATGGAAAGAGGACTTGGCACCATAGTTTAATTTGCCACCAAGAAAAAGCAAGACGAATTGTCTAACTATTTAACCTACAAATTTTAAATGAACCCTTGTTCTAGCCCAAAATGGTAAAATATGCTTCAATGTATTCTCGATTTCTTGAATCTCCAAAACAAATGTAGGTTCGAATAATGCAAATATACTATATGTTCCCATCTCATAATAACTCTCGAAGACACAATAATGTCAACAAAAGGTATATTTTCATATATTCAAGAAATATTCCACGAGAGAACGAATGAATAATTAGATTACTTGACAGGGAAAAAGGAGAAATATGAATTGTGTTTGAGCATTTTGAGGAGAGAAAGAGAATAAATGTAGACCTTCTTAATTGAATCGAGCATAGGGCCATCTGTAGGAGGCGGTCCCATGTCCCCTGCCCTTGAAAATATCCTTTGCAATCTCTCCATTACTGCTTCTACTTATGCTTCTTCTTATGCTACTAAAATGAACTTGCTGCCAAAATCTCTCTCTGCGCAAATTATATGGAAATGAAGGAAGGGACCACATGATGGAAAAATATGTGACCATGGAGAATATGAAGGGGAATTAAATTCAATTAAATAAAATATTTGAGTCATTTATTTTGTTTAATGGGAGGTATTTCTCATTATAAATAATTGTTAATTGTATGAAAATTGTTAGGTTTTTGTGTCACCAAATATTATTTTAGGGGATTTTGGTGGATTTATCAAAAGTGAATTAGGGTGATATCAAAACAAGTTTTGTGTGGTTAAAAAGTGTAGAGAAGTAGTAATGTTATGGTAATGATCAATCATCATTTCCAATTAATTGTTTGGTTTAATAAGGATAACTAATTTATGGAGATTTTTTATGGTGTTCAATAGAGGGAGTCAACACGTGAAAGGTAATACTTTGGCTCTCACATGTTTTAGAAAATTGATATCTCTTTGTCCAAAAACATTAGGGGTGGAAAAATAACATAGGTTCTAGAGTTATGTTTTTTCCAACTTAGTTATATCTTGAACCACAAATTGGTGTTGACCTCAAGGATATAATAGAAATTTGGTGGCTTGTTGGGTAGTCTTGTCATGAAATCAGAATGGTAGACATCAAAATAAGTTTTGTGGTCAAAAAGTATAGTGAAGTAGTAATTTCATAGGATTAATGATCATTTCTAGTGAAATGTTTGTTTTAGTAAGGATAACTAATCTATGGAGATTTTCCATGATGTTCAATAGAGGGAGTCAACATGGGAAAGGTGATAGTTTGGCTCCCACATGCTTTAGAAATTGATCTCTTTGTCCATAAACATTAGAGGTGGAAAAAAATCTTAGGCTCTAGAGCTAAGCTTGCTCCAAATTAGCTATATCTTGAACCAAAAATTGTTGTTGACCTCATGGATATGATAGAAATTTAGTGGCTTGTAGGGTAGTCTTGTCATGAAATAATTTTGTCAGTTATTATCTAGTCATATTTTTTAATCCTAGACTAAATTAGTGATCTAAGTTAGTCACTTTTATTTTAGTAACTTGTTATCTAGTCATATATTTTATCCCTAGAATGATTAGTCATTTCAATTATTAATTTTTAGTTCAGTCACTTAAAATTGCTCAAATTTAGTAGTAATTCACTTGAAATAATTGTGGTGAAATTTTTTAGTCACCTAGTCATTAATTGCATCATTTTCTACTAGTGTGTGGTAGTCATTTTAATTGTGTCACTTTAACAATCTAAACTTACAAGTGATAAGGGATTTAAACGTTGTTATGGATAGGTTGAAAGGTTGTACTTATTTAAACAATTCTTTATTGGATCAACAAATGATTAGAGCTATGGAGTTGATTAGAATCTTTAGGGCTATATTCTTTGATCACATTAATAGGGAATTAAATTCACAACGTTTGTCAAGTGTGCATGAACATAACATCCTTGTGAACCCTCAACTTTAACAACAACCTCACACTTTCAAAAATCATATAGCAATATTGATGGACAAATACAACAATGCCAACAACTAACAAAAACCCACATAATGAAGAGGAAACACTAATAAAAACATGTAGAATCCTCAATCCTTAGTTCTAAACATTAAGAAACCATGAAACATCCTCAAACCAACCAAGTAAAATATAGGTTATGGATTGTTAATTTGGTAATATGCATGAGAAGGGAAAAAATATTAGCAAATCATGGACTCCAACTTCACTCTCACCCTCCCACTTAGCACCAACCATGAAAATTGTTCCAAAGCATCTACAATGCTAACAAGTAAGAGAAAATTTGAACAATGAAAATAATAATATTTATAAATACCAAGTGAGATCCATCCAATTGTGAACCACAATGGTGATGATTTCAACATCAACAACAAAAAATCACAAAATAAGCAAGATCCAACCACTTATAGAGTGCAATTAGGAGCATTACAACATCATCCCACCAATGGAGAACCTCCAAAATGTTCATTTATAGGGAGACAGAGCTCAAGTATTTGGCGTCAATCTCGTTAAATTCAAAGTACATTTCAATACAAAGTTGAATTTGTGCATTTTCATTTTTTTCCAATTAATCATTCAAGGTCCTACATTCTCCCTCGACCTTTGTTTTGAATGGAAATGCCATTCATTCACCCTTGGTTTTGATGATGATGAAGGAGAATATGAAAACCAACCACTTATAACCACAATCATGAAATCAAATGCCAGCCAGATATCATCGACATATCATAATAAATCCTCGATCCTTGGGGCTTCGAACGACGACGATCGGGTCGAGAAACTCATATTTTTTCTAGATGAAGATGACAAAGATCCATAATGCTATAATGAAGAGTCTCTTCCAAGACGCAAGATACTAAGGCAAAGCCCCCTTATGAAAGATCATCAGATCCCCACTGCTAAATCCCACTATAAAAATTTAGGTCAAGGGATCGAAATCAACAAACCTGATCAATTCCGATGATATTGAATATTTTTCCATTGATGATGAGTTTTTCAGAGGTTAGTTGAAATTAACCCTCAAGCAAGAGACATTTTTTGTTTCAATGACTATCAAATTCTACCTTGACCTCTAATGTTATCATCACCAATGAAACCCATAAAGGAGCACATGAAGTGTAGAGAGATGAATTGAACACATGAAGCATGTGTTGTTCAAACTCTCATTTTTTTTAGCCATTTTGAGGCACTAAAAGACATTTTTAGGAAAAACGGACATACTAGAAAAGTCCCAATCCAATGTAATGGCTTTTTGTAGGCCTCCTCTTTGTGATGTTTGAAACAAGGTATTACGATAACCAAACAGAGATCATATGCTAAAGTTGTGACCCTAGGAAGTTTATGTACCAATTTACCCAAACAGAGCCCACGATTTTGGCGCTTTATCTCCTATGGTTAGGTTTTTTGATGTTTAGGGTTTTCCATTATTTCTCAATTATAAATAAGACTTTGAGCCTCATTATAACAAAGTTCAGAGGCATGTAGCTGCCACATCTCTTCTCAGAGATAAGCTACCATTGTATGAGCTATTTTATTTTCATTTATATATCTAAGCATATTTCAGCTCTTTATGTGTATATGTGTATATCTATATTTTTTTGTGTTCCTGCATAAGTCTAGATTAGTCCCAAATATCGTGGGTAGAAAGCATTTGTTCTCCTCACATGCTACATCTTAACAACATAGTCCATTATGTGCAAACGACTTTCAAGCTTTCATTTTATGCACTTTCGCATCCTGCAAAATATATCAATAATGAACTAATATTAAAATGCATCACAATTAAAATACCCCTCTGCACTTTACTCATTCTGAACAAATTCTACACATGCATTTTTTCTTTGCATAACATTAACACATGCACAACCATCTCCGCACAATAACTTCCGTACTCAATAATTCCCTCAATCCTTGACATTTGAAACTAATATTAATTCATGATGATACATTATAAAATACATTCCTAAATAACAATTTAAAAATAGATTTGCATATTTATTATCCTAGAAAGCTTTGCACAAAATTTTCACATAACATATGTACATGCACAACCACCTCCAAACATCTTCATCCACACAGTTACTTCCATACTAAATAATGCCTTTGGATTAGTCATTGACATTCAAAACTCTAGATGCAATACCTTCGAGCAACTAGCTTCACAGAACTCCTTCTCTAGTTACAAAAAAAGATCCTAAATAATAATTAACAAAGGAAAAGCCTAACCTGAAACTGTATCAATTCTCGCATCATTGAATAAAGCATTAACATTATATTGTCCTGCAACAACATTAATAGCTAGCTTTGCACAACCGCCTTTGTAAAACTACTTTTGTAGTAGCAAAAAACATTCCTAAGTAATAAGTAAAAAAGACAAAGCCTTCCACACATTTTTTTTACCCCACAACAATTTTTATTCGCATAGATTGAAAAAATAGTTATTTAGTACGCCCGCCTATAGAAAAGGCCCTGGTTCTCCAACAAATACTTCATTCTCCACATAGTAAATGTTCTTCATAACGAAACCAAACCAATTACCGCATCGTTCATCAATATCACAACACTCACTATGCAAAGGACCCTAGCTCTATCATACATACTTTTTCCTCCATACAAGGAAAATTATATTAATTAATTGTTATATGTTGTGAAATACATCCTTAAATAAGAATTAAAAAGGGGGATTTGTATATTTATTATCCTCACAAACTTTGCACAAAATCCTCTCCTAACATTTGCACAAGCACAACCACCTATGCACAAATTCATCTGCACAACTACTTCCACACTAAATAACACCCTTCGATACGTCATTGACATTCAAAATGCCACATACGATACATCTGAGGAGCAAGCTTCACACAGCTACTTTCTTAGTTGCAAAAAAACATTCCTAAAATAATAATTAAAAAAGATAAAGCCTTCCACACTTTCTTTTTAATGCACAATGCTTTTTCTTCACACCGATTGAAATCACAATTTATTTAGCAGCCCCATTTACACAAAAGAACCCGATTCTCCCCCACATACTCCGCCCTCCACATAGTAAACATTTTTCACAATGAACCCAACACTCATTATGCAAAGGACCTGAACTTTATCACACATACATTGTACTCCACACAAGGAAACATAATAGTATTGATTTCACATTTATTCAACCCCCCTACCCACACCCTATGCAAACAACCCGCAATTGCATGAATTGTTGCATCATTGAATAGAGCGTTAACATAACAGTGTCCTGCAACCGCATGAACAACTAGCTTCTCGTACAACTACTTAAGTAGTAGAAAAATACATTCCTAAATAATAACAAAGAAAGACAAAGTCTTCTGCATATTCGTTTAGCACACAGCATCTTTTCTTCACATGGATTGAAAACATAGTTTATTGAGCACTCTCATTTATGTAAAAGACCTTGAATCTCCTACACATACTCTATTCTCTACATAGTAAACTTTCCACACAACAAAATAATACTAATTACCACATCATTCATCAGTATCATAGCACTCAGTACGAAAAGGACCCCATCTCTCCCACACATACTCTATCCTCTGCATGAGGAAACATAATGATATTAATTCACGTCAAATTATAGAGGATTATTTTATCCACATCGAATAGTATCCTCTACAATTCATAAGGACATATAGATTAGTCTAAAGACTCTCCAAATTGCCGAGAAAACAGTGGAAATTTTAGCTTGATTTTTACTAAATCTGGTAAAACTTTTTGGGAAATTTGAGTTATAGCTATTAAGGTTCAATATTTTGGGTATCCAAGGGGGATTTTACGGTGCTGAATGCATTTCCACCATAAAAAAATGATCCAAACACTCCTATGATCAGATTTTTTGAAAAGAAAATCGTTAGATTCCTACAAAAAATATTTTTCAATTGAATTTGTGGCCTTGGTAGACAACACCCATGCCAACACATATTCAACTAGTGTCTACAACAAATGGACTTGAAAATAGGTCTCATTGCTTTGTAAAACCAAACTATATTTGATTTGTGAATAACCTAACAAAACTATTCCTCAAAAGTTGGCACACATTTACAACACAGTGCAAACCTTATTCCACACATATGCATTTAATTTTAAACTCTTTGATTTTTTCAAATGCGAAAATAATTTAATTATTGAAAGTTAAAACTCATAAAACTATCAATAATAGCCACAAAATAGAAAAGTTACTTTATATGATGAATCGACTTGACAATTTCTCCCCACTCTTGTAAAACTGAAACAAATTTGATTTACAATGACTTGACACACTCATTTGTCACAGTATTGTAGAGAAAAACTTACAGAGTATTGTAGAGTAAACCAAAGCTTACAAAATATTGTAGAGTATTATAGAGAAAATATTGATGAACTAAAAACTTGTATTATTGCCAAAAGTGAACAAGAAAATCAATTGATAAGCCTGCAATATTGTACAACATTTGCATCTCTATAATACTGCATTCGTCTAAGCTCACTTTTGTAGATAATAGTTTATGTAAGGCAAAAAAATCTCAAACAACACTCCAAGATCTTAAATGTAATTTGAAAAGAGAAAATGCTACACAACCCACTTTTTATTCTCTCACTACAAATAACAATTTTTTCCCTCAAGATAATCGCTATTTCAAATATTTGCAATATCTTCTCTCTAGAAATCACTCCCTACCACTATTTTTCATTTCAAACACGCTACAAAGATAAAACTGCCATCCAAATATTTGATCGTCTCGATGTCTGTCCTCTGTTTAATAGAAATTAGAGTTGTATATAAATACAAGTCATATCAAAATTGAATTCACTAACTAACACGTGCTGAAGCATTCAGAAAACTACATAAGCACGAAAACGACAAATCTAGAAAGATTATTTTCATACACTTTCAACATAATAGAAATGTGTATATTTGAAACCACAAAGCAAATGAATCTATGGCAAAAAACCTCTTACGAATAACCACATACAGATTCAACAACGTCGTTTTGTCAGTCATTGACATTTCAAACTAATATTAATAAATGTGGGTCCCAAATTTTTCGGTAGCAAGCATTTGTTCTCTGCACAACTACATCTAAACAACACAGACCATTATGTGCAAAAGGCTTTCAAGCTTTCATTATATGCATTTTTGCATCCCGCAAAATCTATTAATAATAAAACTAATATTAAAATGCATAACAATTAAAAGACCCCTCTTCACTTTCCTAATTCTGCACAAATTCTACACATGCATTTTTTCTCCACATAACCTTCACACATGCATAACCATCTCCGCACAACAAATTTCACACTCAATAATGCCCTCAGTCCTTGACATTTGAAATTGATATTAATTCATGATTATACAATATAAAATATGTTCCTAAATAATAATTAAAAAAGAGATTTGCATATTTATTATCGTAGCAAACTTTGAACAAAACATTCACAAAACATCTTCACATGCACAACCACCTCCACACAACTTCATCCATGCATATACTTCCACACTCAATAATGTGTTTTTATCAGTTCTTGACATTCGAAACTTTGCACACAATACCTCTAAGCAACTAGCTTCGCAGATCTACTTCTGTAGTTACAAAAAACACTCCTAAATAATAAAAAATGATAAAGCCTAACCTGCAACTGTATGAATTCTCACATAATTGAATAGAGAATTAACATAATAGTGTCCTACAACCGCATCAACAACTAGCTTCACACAACCACCTTCGTACAACTACTTTCATAGTAGTGAAGAGCTTTCCTAAATAATAACTAAAAAAGACAAAGCTTTCCACATATTCATTTTACCGCACAACCCTTTTCCTTCACACAGATTGAAAAAATAGTTATTTAGCACCCACTTCTACACAAAAGACCCTGGTTCTCCAACACATACTCCGTTCTCCACAGAGTAAATTTTCTGCACAATGAACCATACCAATTAGCGCATCATTCATTAGTATCACAACACTCACTTTGCAAAGGACCCCAACTCTACTGAACATACTTTTTCCTTCGCACAAGGAAACTAATATTATTTAATGATTATACATTACAAAATACGTCCATAAATAAGAATTAAAAAGGGGATTTGTATGTTTTTTATCATAGTAAACTTTGCACAAAATCTCGCTTAACATCCACACATGCACAACCACCTTAACGCAACCTCATCTGCACAACTACTTCCACACTCAATAACACCCTTTGATCAGTCATTGACATTTGAAACCCTGCACATGATACCTCCAAGTAGCTATCTTCACACAACCACCTTTGCACAACTACTTCGTTAGATGAAAAAACATTCCTAAATAATAATTAAAAAAGATAAAGCCTTCCACGCTTTCTTTTTAATGCACAACAATTTTTCTTCACGTGGATTGAAAAAACAGTTTATTTAGCACCCCCATTTCTGCAAAAGACCTTGTTTCTCTTGCATGTACTCCAGCCTCTGCACAATAAACATTCCATACAATGACCCCAACACTTACTATGCAAAGGACCCAAAATTTCCTACACATATGTTGTCCTCTACACAAGGAAACATAATAATATTAATTTCAACATTTGTTTGGCCCACCTTGGCCCCTTCTTCCCTTAGAGGCCTATGAAAACAACTTGCAACCACATCAATTCTCGCATCATTGAGAAGAGCGTTAACATAAGAGTGATAGTGTCAAGGCACACACCAACGCAATGGCCACTCACAAAATTACTTTTGTTGAGAGTTCTTTCGGTAAAAATCTCATTAGAAACAACTTAACGACCTTTTTCAAATGATCTAGTGTGGTTCATCTTGTACAAGATGAAGATGAACCACCCTAGATGGTTTGAAACGTGACGACAAATTGTTTCTAATGTGATTGTTACGGAAACAACTCTCAACAAAATTACTTTTATTTTAAGTTTAAATGAATTTCAAGCATTATAAAAAACGAAAAATAAAACATCATACATTAGTGGAATTAGGTATCATCAAAGCTTCCTCAACCAATAAAAAATTAGAAATAATATTTACCCAAAATTTGAAAATATTTTTAAATTAATAAAAAAATAGAAATATTAAGCATTTTCCCAAAACTATAGTCTCTTACAAAGTAAAGACCAATAAAATGTAAAGGTACTATTTTAAAATATTATTAGTTCAAAAGTCTTCTAACAAGACTCCTTTGTTTGTGGCACTCGAACTAGATTGTTGTAGAATGATAAAATATGTAACAGCTTTTGATTAAATAAAATTCCCTTGTTTTTTCTCGGGGAAAACTAATTACTAATTATTCTAGAAACAAAGAAAAATGTTAATAATTAGATTTGCTTTTTCGAAGTATTAATAATTTTAAAACTCTATGTATTAAAAAGATACGAGGATGTCAAAGCCCTCCTAATATAAACAATTTAAATAAATTTCTATCGCAATTAAGAAGAAAAGGGTCGGATAATGAAAGGCTTGATTTCAACGGCAGAAGATGACAATACACCCGATCAAGATGATCTAGGCTTTGGCGTTTAGAGGATCCCATTTCTATCACATGAAGAACCGATATGCGGGTAGGACGCCTTGCCGTATGGGGCAAGAAGCAGCCGTTAGGCATAAACAGATTGATTGGCGCATTGTAGCTATGTCAAATACAGCTAGGCGCAATCTTTTTCCTACTGGAATTTGGGAAGTTTTTGTTTTTGGTTTTCTATTTTATTTTATTTTTTATAATTTGCTTAATTAAAGATATTTATTCAAATCATAAATTTGACAGTGAAATTTTCACAATTAAAATATTTAAAAAATATTAAATATTAAATTATATAAACAATTAAAAAATTAATTTAAATAAAACCAATCAAAATTTAATTATAATTATTTTATCAAATATTCTCAAAATAATTTACTTAAAAAATATTATTTTATTCATGAAAACAACAACATTAGCGGGTCTCCATTGAACACCAATTTCTACACTAATAAATGCACAGGTCTACAATAGACTTAGAAACCCGAAGGCACACAATTTATTAGTCATCAATAATGCTTTGAATGCGAAAACACTACCCAACTGTACGGACGAGCGCACGCATCCAACGTGTCCATTCATTTTAAATATAGAACTCTGTAAATTCAAAGAACTTGCAGAGGCATATGGTTTGGACACCTACATAGGCGTAGAATGGATACTAATAAACGCAGTTAGTCTAAATTTCGAAACCATGTTTTTTTTTGCATTTTGAAATTTTTGATAATTAATGTTTAAAATTTTTTTAGAATGCTAAATTTATAGGTTAAAAAAACCAATTTAAACACTATAAATCAAAATAATACTGTGTGATTTTTAGGTTGCCACGGTAGCTTCAAAGAAAATTCGAAATAGCTATTTGTTTTGGTTAAGACTCACGGAAGTCTGCCTGCATGGTTATAATTGGCGAACTACACGCGTTATTTCTCAACGCTCAACGCCACTTTTGAAAACAAATGTAAAGACTTTCAGTTTCCAAAACGATATTAAACTCAACTTCCTTGACATTTTATTGTTCACAAATTATTTTAGAAATAACCATACACTTGCAGATTACATATAGCACTGCATGAAGATAAGGGCTTGTCTGCATCGACTCGGGTCACATGTGATGTGGATTCCAACACAACTCATGGTGAGAAGTTGACAGGGTATACAGGCTGTTTAGTATTAGGGTTGAATAGTCCAAAGTGTTTCTCTGTCTCGTCGCCTTGCTTCAAATTCTCGTTGAAAAGCGCGAAAACATATGTGTCGATGCTCATTCCTGGCCTCTTTGGTGTTCCTGCATTCGATAATACATGTTTAATAAGATTATTGTTATAGGTCTGAGCATTCTCAATGGTGGCCACATCCGCGCCAGCAGAAGGCCATCCACTTTCGGCAATGACGATCGGGATGTTGGGATACCCCGAGGCTTCCATGGCCCACAAAAGAGTATCAACCATGGCATCGAACAGGTTGCTGTAGCTGTGATCTTTGTCTGTCACCGGCGTAGCCGTGGGCTGAAAGAGAGCGTAGTCCAGATGAATGTTGCTTGGGTCGCCGATGTAGCTGAAATATGGATAGACATCCGCCATGAAGGGACCGCCGTTCTGTGACAGAAAATTGAGTATTTGGCTCATCGTGTCCTTCACAGCATCTACGAAGACTCCGTTAGACGGCAGGTTGCCGCTGCTAACATCCATCCTGTGGGTGGTAGAGACCTTGATGCTATTCTGCAGATTAGCGTTCTGGATCGCAGTTTGAATGTTGTTCATGGCCGGAACAAGATAGGGTACGTACCGAGCGTTGTTCGGGGTTATCAAAACTTCGTTTCCCACTGCAATGTATTTGACATTGGTGGCGGGATAGAAGGGCACAATGTTCTCGTTAACCCAACCGTTTGCGGACTCTTGGCTGGAAGATATGTTCTCCAGTTCGTCGTTAGCGACACCCACTATTACATCGATACCAGAATTCGCGAAAGCTTGCAGTACAACTTTGCTTTCCTGGTAAATTCTCGTTTTCCCAATGTTGTTGGACTTCATTAAAGTTACCACCTCGTCTGCAGATGGAAGTTTGTCTGCGTCCATACCATAGTCCACTCCTATTTTATCACCATCTGCACACCGAATTCAATTAAATCAGTTTAATAGAGCGACAACATTGAACTTAAATCTTTGAATAACAATCCTATTGTATGAAGCATGTATCAAAGTAGGAAGGAAAAGAATGCAATATCATGTTAATTTACCTGCGAGAATTAAACAACAGAAGATGGCCACACATCCAATGAGGAAGATCCTAGATTGGTCTTTAAAGGCTGCCATTTTTATCACAGGAAATGAGAGGATTGATAAATAGCATGCGAGGGCGTTGTATTTATAAGGAGCTCGATTGGTCTGCGCATGGATTGAAAATTCAAAATCGATAGGGCAAGAACGATGCCGTGCCGCATCGGACTAGCTCTGTGTCGTTTGCACTGATAATATTGTTCCCGTACGTCACGTTATATCCACAGTTGTACAATAAGGAGAGCAGGGGGCACATTTTTTCCTGACGTACGTTATATCCACAGTTGTACAATAAGGAGAGCAGGGGGCACATTTTTTCCTCTTGAAATGAAATGTCATCGGTCGTTTCTGCACATTTTTCTTCATCAATTTGTCGCAGCCCAAGAGTTGAACAGCCGCCATCGATTATAACAGCCAAAGTCTCGAAATACAGGACGTTGACGTCTAACTAGGGCATGACTTTTACACCATGGGAAGATTTCAATACGAAATTACATAATGAACTTGCTTCTATGTTCGTTCTATTTAATTATTAGGTGTATTATAATTTAATGTTCAATAACAATTATTCATTTAACTGGAACCTGGGACGCGGAAGGTGGGTAAAGAGTAGATAGGTGGTGGCCATGGTGATTGTGATAGTTTAATAATCTCCCTTGTCAGATTCGTTTTATTTAATTATTAGCACAACCATATTTATTAATATGGTTTATATATCTCTATAAGGTATATGATACCTTATAGAAGTATATATGTAATTACATATTCCAATGTATTTAATATATTTGAATAAGACATATATCAACCATATTAATAATTATTTAAAATTATTAATAATTATATAAATAACTATATAGAATTATTAATAATTATATAAATATTAACAACCACATTATTTATATATCACTGTATAAATATTATAATAGTAGAGTTGAGGCTTCTGTGATCCATAACAAATTTACGAGAGATTTTTCGGCGAAAATCACATGAAAGAAAATCTCTCGTAAAAATATTATAATAATTATATAGACTTATATTCTATATTAATTAATAATAAAAATAGCTCATAATAATATTATATTATTATATATTAATAATATAATCAATATTATTATAATATTATTAGGAGTTTATATTATTATTATAATATTTATATAATAATATATAGAAATAATTTGGTTGTTAATATTTGTATAGTTATTAATAATATTTGATTATAATATTATAATAAGAACAATAAAAATCAATTATTTATTTTTTATTATAATTAATAATTTTGCAAATAATAGCAACTATATTCTTATATAATTATATATTTATGATTATTATATTATTATTATTTTAATAATATAAACTCATATTATTATTATTATTATTATATAAAATATAATTATTATCATAATAATAATAATAATATAATCAATATTATTATAATATTATTAGGAGTTTATATTATTATTATTCTTAGGCTTTACTATTTTTAATATTTATTTTAGGGTTAGTATAAATAAGGTTAATTATTATCAGTATTTAGGATTATTAATAACCATATAAATAACTATATAGGATTATTAATAACTATATAAATAAGAATTAGATTATTTATACATATTACTGTATAAATATTATAATAATTATATAAACTCCTAATATATATTAATTAATAATAAGAATAGCTCATAATAATATTAGATTATCATTATATTATTGAAATAATATAATAGTAGGTGGGTGCGATCATACGAGCGTTAATACACCACATCCCATCAGAACTCCGCGGACACCTTTAGTTTAACCTCACTCACACCACTTTTTTCCCTTTCAGGGAAGACCTCCCGTGACTGCGATTGACCTAGCCCCTGCGCCGCCCCGTGCTGGCACTGCGATCGGCAGCTGCGGCTCTTGGCAGCCATGCCCAGTGAAGGGGAGGCGGATCCTCCCCCCCTCCCTCCAGAAGTTATAGAATTTCAAAAAATTATTGATGCATGCAACAAATGCCCACCATCTGCTCAACAACAGAAATTCGTTAAGAGAAAAGAATGCATTCCCTCGGTGGCCCTCCCTGAGGAAGAAACCTGCCGCTCAGCTCTGAAGCTAGTTGATAGAGGGCTCATAGGGCAGTTTACCGATCTCTGGCCTTCGCTCAAATCTGTAGAAAACTGGATCAAGAGAAACTGGACCCCTCTGATCAAGGAGGGAATTAAATCTTATTTTGTAGGCAAAGGTTTCTTTGTATTTGTCTTTGAATCAGCAGAAGATCGAAGTCTCATTTTCAGGAACGGGCCATACTTCATGGGGCCACAGGGACTATATTTAAACAAATGGTCTCCAGATTTCGACCCGACCCAAGATGTTCCTTCTGCGGTTCCAGTTTGGGTGCGGCTTCCCCATCTTCCCCTGCACTGCTGGAGTCAGAAATCTCTCCAAATCATCGGCAACTCCCTTGGCAAATACATTGATCAGGCCGCAAGGAAAGATCAATATTCCTGTGCTCGAATATGTGTGGAAGTAGATCTGGAAGAAGGCCTACCCGAAGCAATAAAACTTACTGTGGCAGGATGGTCACATATCCAAGAGCTGGATTACGAGCAGATCCCCTTCAAATGCAGACACTGCCACGACTATGGCCACTTTGCAAAAAATTGCAAGAAAAAAACGGAAGATCAGAGCCACCCCCACAAAGGAGATCAATGGACTACAATTCAGAAAACGGGTCATGCAAAAGCAACAGGGAAATTAGCCACAAAAGGGAATGATCAAGGAAAAGCCAGCAAAGAAATTGAAACACAACAGCAACCGAATGAGATCCCAAGCACTGAAGAAGCCTCTCCATCAGAACCCCAGAAACGGATATGAACAATCCAGCACAAGTCGAAGATCCACAGACAAATAAAGAGCGAGGCGGAGATGCATCGCCCGACTCTCCTCAGGACAACCCCTCCAGGCTTTCGTATGCAGATATAATAAAGAAGAAAAAATTGCCAGATCCTCCAGACTCCTCAGATGAAGAGACCTATGAGAGACCCTCAAAGAAAGCAGGCAGGAAGACCCACAAAGCAGCCAGGGAGGAGGAGGCAGAGCGACTCAAAATGCAAGGAAGCCAGTCCACAATAGAGATGACTATAGGACGAAATACTAGAGGAAGATCCACCAAGGGAGGAATCCCAAATCCCTCGCCAGGTAAATAATGCGTATAGTCTCTTGGAACTGTAGAGGCCTGGGGACCCAACCAAAAATTGAAGTCGTCAAAGATCTGATGAAAATAGAACCCTTAGACATCCTCTTGCTCCAAGAGACCAAAATCGATGGGCAAGCTCTCAAGGATATCGGCAAATCTAAATGGAAGAAGAACGACGGCATAGCAGTCAGCTCAAGGGGAACCTCGGGGGGCATTGCAACTCTCTGGTCGGAAGATCAGTTTCACCTGTCAAACTCCCATGAGACCCAGCACTGGATCTTCACGGAGCTCAAGCATTTAGAAAGTAAGTTAACTATAGCTTTATTCAATTTATATGTTCCAGTAAATTATGTAGAAAAAAGAGACTGTTGGAATACTCTTTCGGCCTTCTTAGACCAACACTCCCTAAACAACATTGTCCTGGGAGGAGATCTCAACTTAGTCATGAAGCCAAAAGAAAAAAGGGGGGGAAACAGCAGCAGAGATCAGTTGCTCCCATTGGTAGAGGAAATAATCCAGTAGAGGGATCTACTTGATTTTGCCCCAGTGAGAGGCAAATATACTTGGACCAACAACAGATCTGGGTCTGACCACATCGCTGCCCGGCTGGACAGATTTCTAATTCAAAGTTCCCTGCTGATGGAAAAGATTCTCATATCAACAAAAATTCTCCCCAAGCTCTCCTCGGACCACAAGCCAATCCAACTCCTTTTGGCTCCTGAAGAAGATCTTGGCCCCATTCCCTTCAAATTCAGTCCTCTTTGGATTGAAAAAGCAGGGTTCAAGGACACGATCCAATCAACTTGGGATATCCCCATCAACGGATCCCCAAGTTTTGTTTGGGAGCAAAAATTAAAAGCCACCAAAAAAGCTCTAAAAGAGTGGCTAAGGAAAATCCATAACCCCACCAGCCAGCAGAGAAAACTCGATGTTCAGCAGCTAGAAACCTTGCAAATTGATATGGAAGGGCTCAACATTACCCCGGAAATTTTAAATAAAGAAGCGGCCTTCCAAAGAAACATCCACCAATCCTGCAGAAGGGAAGAAGAGCACTGGAGACTTAAATCTCGCAGCCTCTGGCTAAAGGAAGGAGACCGAAATACTGCCTTTTTCCACCGACAATACAAAGCCCGCCTATCTCGGAATCATATCACTGAGATTAAAAATGACGAAGGGCAGATCTATAATAAATTCGACCAAATAAAAATTGCAGCTGAAAACCATTTCAAAAATCTATATGGCACAAGGCATGAAGGAAGCAAAGAAGACATTGAGGATCTTCTCTCTCATATTCCCCACCTCATCACCCATGAAGACAATCAGGCTTTACTGAAACCAGTTTCTGAAGAAGAAATCATCAAGGTTATTTGGGCAATGGAACCAGATAAGGCCCCTGGGCCAGATGGTTTCACAATACATTTCTTCAAAGTCTGCTGGGACATCATCAAAATAGACTTGCTGAAAATGATACAAGGTTTCTTTGGGAAAGCCAAGATTGGGGGAGGCACCAACTCCACCTTTCTCGCTCTGATTCCAAAAGAGGCCAACCCGGAAACATTCAGTAGGTTTAGGCCCATCTCCCTATGCAATGCCTCCTATAAAATACTGTCCAAGATTCTGGCAAACAGAATTAAACCCCTTCTGGACAAGCTGATATCCAATGCCCAAGGGGGGTTTGTCAAAGGCAGACATATCTTGGACAATATCATCCAAGTGCAGGAAGCCATCCATTCCAGCAAACAGAGGAAAGAGAAGGGGATGTTGATCAAGCTTGATATGGCTAACGCATTCGATAGAGTCAACCATTCCTTTCTTCTCAAAGTCCTACAATCCTTTGGCTTTCCTCCTCAGTTCATCAATCTTATCAAAGCTTGCATCTCATGCCCCTGGATCGCCCCCATGGTTAATGGACGCCCAACATCCTTCTTTCAAGCTCAGCGCGGATTAAGGCAAGGCTGTCCACTCTCACCTTTCTTGTACATTCTCATGGCAGATACTCTTAGCAGGAAGCTGGCTGCGGAAATGAACACAGGAGAACTCCCAGGAATCCGAATCGCAAATGATCTAAACCCAATAAATCATGCCTTATTTGCAGATGACTCCATTCTTCTAGGAGGAGCCTCCACTAGAATCGCAGCCAATTTTAATGCTGTTTTAAAATGTTACTGTAGAGCTTCAGGAGCCGTTATAAATAACAGAAAGAGCTCGATCTTCGAATGGAATGTGAGCCAACATAATCTCAATAATATAGCCCAGATCCTTGGATTTGAGTGCTTCGCACAATGGGACAGCATCAAATATCTCGGCTTACCCCTTACAACCGGAGTCAATAACAGATCTTTGTGGCATGGCATCATAAGCAAAATTAAAGACAAGATCACGTCCTGGGAGGTTATTGGCTAACCAAGGGAGGAAAAATTATCCTTCTTAAATCCGTCTTATCTGCTCTTCCCATTTATCAAGCCTCCTTTCTTCTGGCCCCGAAACACATTACGGATCAGATCTCCTGTCTTCTACGAGACTTTCTCTGGAAAGGAGGCAGAGGCAATCACAATAAAATTCATCTGGCAAACTGGGAACTAGTCAAGCGGCCAACTCTCGATGGTGGGCTCCAGATCAGAGATCCTGCTCTCTCTAATCTGCTACTTGGATGCAAGCTTCTGTGGAAAATATACTCAGATCCTTCACATCAGGTCAGTGAAATGTTCATCTCAAAATATGCGCAGGGGATCTCCCTCAGGCATCTGTCAGCAAATAATACTTCAGCAGGCACTCTCACCTGGAATCTCTGCAGGAAAAGCATAAGCAGTTTCAGTAAACATCTATACCGCATCCCGGGCAATGGGGAGAAGACCCTTCTCTGGAAAGACCGCATCATGAACAGCCCTCCTCTCAACTCCCATGCAGAAATCCGGGACATCAGAAACTGGCTTCACGATGCAGGAATAAGAAAGTTGAATGATATCTCTGAGTGGGACAGCAAAGGAAATTGGATCGAATGGGCGATCCCTCCAGTGCCAGCGCAGTTTCAACACCAAACTGAAATTCTCAAATCACTGCTCTTAAATGCAGCGCCGATACACCGCAATATCGCTGACAGATGGGGGTGGGGTGAAACTGGGTTTTATACGCCATCCTTGGGTTACTCTGCCCTGCAGATCAAAAAAGACAGGCTGAGAACGCCATCGTTCTAGAAACAGGTATGGAGTGCCAAGGGACTTCCCAAAGTCAATTTCTTCTTTTGGACCCTCATTCAGAATAAACAGCTCACTGGGGACAACTTGGCAAAACGAAACTTTGTTGGGCCACATAGATGTGCATTGTGCAGGAACTCAGGAGAAACAACCTCCCACCTGTTCATTGACTGTGTTTTTGCCAAAGAAGTATGGACATTAACCCTTCTTGGTCTGCCCGTCCCCCCGCCCCATCACAGCTCCATTGCTGTTCTCTTTTCTGAATGGATTCATCACTATCCTCATCCCATTCCAAATAAATCCTTGTGGATTCACATATGGCTTTCCATTCCTAAATTTGTAAGCTGGGAAATTTGGCTGGCCCGGAATGATTTAATTTTCAATAATTCCCCTCGCTCTCCTGCTAAATCCGCCTCAATTGCTAAAGCCCTCCTCATAGAATCAGTCCTCCAGCACTCCCATTTCTCTGACTCCTCCCTTCTCCCCTCTGAAAAGGCTTTGGCTGAACCTCCACAGCCCTCACCCCTCTTGCAAAGCCCTCTCCCTTCCCCCTCCCCTCCCCTCTCCTTCATGGAAAATCAGAGAATCTGAAGCAGCTTTCCAGAACTGGTGGAAGAAGCAAAACACAACTTCAATATTCTTTGACGGAGCCTCCAAAGGAAATCCGGGGGCTGCGGGAGCTGGTGGAGTCATATACTTTGCAGACAATCTCAGTAAGGTCCATTTCTGCTGGGGGCTTGGCATTTCCACAAACAATCAGGCAAAGCTTCTCGCCCTCACAAAAGCCTGCCAAATAGTGCGGGATAAAGGCATCAAAGACTGGCAAGCATTCGGAGACTCTGAAATCCTCATTAGGAAGATCAATTCAGATGACCAGTTCAGCAATGCAATCCTCAATAAGTCTCTGAATAGGCTGAAGCTAATCCTGCAAGACTTCACCTCCTACAAAATTTATCACATCCTCAGAAGTCTGAATAAGGAGGCAGATGAAATGGCAAACAAAGGTTGCCTATTAGAACCGGGAACTCTAAACTACAATGGTAACAACGCTAAGTCACATAGCATAACTTAGCTAAAGGGCAGTTCAGAATAAGAAGCAGAAAGCAAGGATCATACCACACTGAACAAGCATGAGAGGAACAAGACTGATATCTTCGGCACATCATCTGATACAGGGCTTAGCAAGAGGTGTACAGGTAAAATTTGGGGAACTTACTCCTTAGCAAATATATTCTCACAGGGAAGTAGCAGCTGGAAAAAGATGGAGGCTTGGAATTTTCTACATAAAATCAGATCTATCAATAGCCGGATCATGGTTAATGCAAATGATAGAACTTTACTGATAGAAAGAGGTTCATTCCTGTTTGTAGACTCTGCGGAGCATGGGCAGTACACCCCCGAGAGGGTTTCCCATCATATACTATAACCCTGTCTGCCAAGTATGTTGCCATTATATAATCATGCTCAACAACAAAAGCTGTCTTCTCGGCATGAAGAATAAATTGCTGTATGACCTTCGCTGCCACAATACGTTGTACAGAATCTAAGTACGCAATTGGTTCATCAATGAGATAAATATCTGCAGGCTGCACAAAGATGTGAAGTCTTTGTCAAATTGCAGTTACCGGTCGTAGAAAATTCCAAGGCATATGCATCTCACCTAAATAATCAGTTGGTCTTTGTCATGTTACTGCACTCAGAAAAGGAACGGTTGGAGGACTATACAAACGAATATTGCTGGACAGGGCTCTGCCGACGCCATTGGGCTCGTTTGGAGGGTTCCAGCCTACAGTGGACAGCAAACCAATACGTGCCAAGAATAAATCCTCGGCAATCCTTGTTCCTATGACGGAAATGTGCAGAGTCCTGAGAGGTGTCGTTTCTCAGGCTTGCGGTTCCAGACAAAGCCACGAAAATCCTTGTCCCCAAGCCGGAAAATGCGCAGAGGAGAGGTGTCAGTCTACAAGCTTGCAGAACCCCCTAAGGCGGGAAAACAGAAAGGAATGCTATGTAAAACTGGGGCGTTTAGACCTTGGTCAAACCAGATTTTTCTAATAAAAGATATCCGTTACTGTTAAAAAAAAAAAGAAATAATATAATAGTATAAAATTATAAAAATAATAATAATAACAATTATATTGTATAATAATAATAATAATAATATAATAATATTATATTATTATAATAATATACAAATATAATTATTATTATAATAATAGTATAATCAATATTATTATAATAATAACAAGAAAGATCATTTATTTATAATAGTTAATAACTATACAAGTAATAGCAACTATATTCTTATATATTTAATGCAGGAGCATTCAGCTCAATATTATCATTGTATTTTAGTAGAAATAGGGGGTCTTGTATTTTAAGGATGTTGGTTTCCTAAGTATTGCATTTATGTAATTATTTAATGTTTTGAGTGATTTTAATGAGAATAGGAATTAACTGAATATTGTGAGGCTTTATTGTAAATGTTCTCGAATGTAGGAGAATATGAGAGATTTAGGATAGTTGAGAGATTGAGGGATTGAGAATTGACTGTAAATCTTAGTTTAGGAGTCAGTTCATGAATCTAGGGATTAGAGAGGAGTTTTAGGAAGAAGAAGGAGATTTTAGGATTTTGTTGAGGGATTCAAAGATCTAAACTAAAAAGTGGTTTTAGAACCCCATTGTATAAGTATAAGACTAAAAAGCATGAATAGAGGTTGGAGAGGTTAAGAGAAAAGTAGATAGTAGGTTGGAGTGTCTTTAGCCTAAGAGTAGATAATGAATTGAGGCCACAGATATTGAACATAGGGCCTGAGGAAGAAGGATTCCATTCTGTAATTATTCATTTGTATTTATATATACAGTAATTGAGTAGGACTATATAATGTGTGATTGAGTGTTAAATGATTCTTGAATGCATTAGAGGATTATATATATATATATATAGACGGAGTGCGTGAACGCAGAGGAGCGAAATTCGACAAATACACAAAGAAGAACATGACAAGGAGGATCCTAATGAATTGTTAAATCCATTAGAATGATCAACCCAAAGCTCAGGAGGGATAGTGCGCAATTAAAAAAAAACCCAAGCGACCGAGCGAAACCCATAGAAACAACACTGAAAACATCATAAAACCCAAGTAATAGAAAGAACGAAAAGTGAAGTGGTGACACTTAGCAGCTGTTGGATCATTTAGATCAATGGCCCAGATCAAGTCGCAGCGGCATAAGGCATTTGAAAATAACGACACTTTAAAGTGAAAGGATCTAACTTGAAGGATTAGTGAAATGCGATCGCGCGAATAAATGCACATGTTTAAGAAAATTCATTGAAATCATGATTTTTTTATATCAAAAAATTTTAAATTTTTTTTATATCAAAATATTTTAAATTTTTGAGTGTATTAAATTATATATATAATTAAAAAACTAATTTAAATAAAACAAATCAAAATTTAGTTATAATTTTCTTTTACTAAATTCCAAAAAAATATTTATCAAATATTATCAAAATAAATTACTCAAAAATATTATATTTTATTCATGAAAACAACAACATTAGCGGGTCTCTATTGAACACCAATTTCTACACTAATAAATGCACATGTCTACAGTAGACCTAGAAACCTGAAGTCGCACAATTTTTTAGTCATCAATAATGCTTTGAATGCGAAAAAACTATCCAACTGTATAGACAAGCGCATGCGTCGTCCATTCATTTTAAATATAGAACTCTGTAAATTCAAAGAACTTGTAGAGGCATATGGTTTGGACACCTACATAGGCGTAGAATGGATACTAATAAACGCAGTTAGTCTAAATTTCAAAACCATGTTTTTTTTTTTTTTTTGCATTAATGGAAATCATAAGTTTGATGAGTAAATTTTTGATAATCAAAATGTTTAAAACTTTTTAGAATGTTAAATTTAAACATTAAAAAAACAAATTTAAACCATACAAATCAAAATTTTATCACAATTTTATTTTACTACAAATTATTTTCCCTTACTGCAAAATTTTTCATGAACTCTTTTTTTAAATGATTTTGTGATTTTTAGGTTGCTAGGGTAGCTTCAAAGAAAATTCTATATAGCTGTTTGTTTTGGTTGAAACTCAGGGAAGTTTGCTTGCATGGTTATAAATGTTGGAGTCACGATTTCCATTACACCAAAACCCTCAGGTGTTAGTAAACAGATACATCGTTAGTGTTAAGCACATGCCACGAAACACATGGGAGCATTGGATCAACATCGCCATTAATGAGGAGCACAACAATCTCCCCTTCAACGGGAGCCAAGTGTGTGCTTTGGCTCTCATACCACTTGTTGGAGTCACGATTGCCCTTACACCAAAACCCGCATGTGTACAGACACATCGATAGTGTTAAGCACATGCCATGAAACACATGGGAGCATTGGATCAACACTACCATTAACCACATGCCACGAAACACATGGGAGCGTTGGATCAACACTGCCATTAACAGAGAGCGCAACAATAATTGGTGAACTACAAGGGTTGTTTCTCAACGCTCAACGTCACTTTTGAAAACAAATGTAAAGACTTTTAGTTTCCAAAACGGTATTAAGCTCAACTTCTTTGCCATTTTATTGTTCACAAATTATTTTAGAAATAACCATACACCTGCAGATTACATATAGCACTGCATGAAGATAAGGGCTTGTCTGCATCGACTCGGGTCACATGTGATGTGGATTCCAACACAACTCATGGTGAGAAGTTGACAGAGTATACAGGCCGTTTAGTATTAGGGTTGTGTTGGAATCGTAATTTCAACTGCCGTAAAAGCTGAATAGTCCCGCGACATTTAATTCCGAAAACCACGATGGATTTCCCTGCACCACCTTTCAAGCTGAGTGGTATCTGTCAGGAGGGCTTCGATCACCCCAACTTGCTACCACGCGTGCAGTGTACGACTCCAAAACCACCCATCTCCCGGAATGTAAAGCTCGTGCAAATGGGCCTCCGGGGAATTGATGACAGTCGTTCGATTAAATCGATGGCCGCGTACACGCCTACACCAGGAGCAATTTAATACATGACTTGATGTAAAAGTTTCATTTTTGACCGACAGTAATGTAATTAATGAAATTTACGATGGTTGGTAGAACATAGATAATAGTTTAATTTTGACCTTTCCCCCTTAATTTTACTTTTCAACTAACTTTTAGTATTTTTATTTATATATATATTTATATATAGTTATTATAACTAACTACCACATATATATATATATATATATATATATATATATATATCAAAGTCAGGTCCTTAATTCTAACTAATTCCCATATAAGTCACTATTCTTATTAAACTAATAACAGAATCAATATATATAATTATTTCTTTTATTTAATCTAAATAACTCCCCTTAGTTATCATTTTGACTTTTTGACTGTTGTCCCTATGTCAAAATTAGTCGTTGGTTAAGATAGTCGTTGGAGGCTCTGCTCAGACTATTTAGCATGCATAGCTAGATCTGTTTCTTCAACTTGTCCTGACGATGAGCCACACTGGTTGGTTCGAAACGCGTCGACAAATGTCTCTCTTTATGTGATTTATGCCGAAGTTCTACTTAGAAATAATATGGATCACAGAAGCCTCAATTCAACAATAGTTTAATTTTATTATTTTTTTTATATGCACGGAAGTATGGCAAATTAAAAGAAAGGTATGGTCATTTTTGTTAAAAAATATACGCAATGTAATATGTAAAAATATAGAGAAGCTCTAGTGTTATTTTTTTTGTAGTTATTGTTTAAGGAGATACAGGGAATTCACATAGCAGTGAAAAGGGTGAGCGTTGTTCATTGCATAGGTAATGCAAAGTGAAATGCAAAACAGTGCTAATGTGAGGTGCAGAAATGCTGCAGTAAATGTAATGTTTTTTTTTGTAATTTCAATGTATGAAATTTAATATGCGCAACACCGCAAGAAGAAGTTTTTTTTTGGAGATTGAAATAAAAAAATTGGCCGTGAATGAAATGAGTAGAAAAATATTTTTACAGCAGTAAATGTAAATTCTGTTTTTACACACAGTAGTGTAAAAATAAATTTTTGGAGCTGAAACAAAGTTCTTTGTTTTGTGGAAGTTCTTGGTGAATCCCTGAGAGAGAGAGGAAGAAATATGTAACAGGCAGTATTTATTAATGAATATAAAGTTTTTATGGGTGTTAAAAATCTCTGTTCTCAGAAAACAATTTAGCTTCCCTGTGTAAAAGATCATGTGGCAAAAACAAAGCATTTTCTCTGTTCAGTAATTGTTTGTAATTACCAGAAATTTACATCATGGTATCAGAGCTTGTCCAGGCTCTTTGAAGGTGTCAAAGACGCTGAAGGAAGGTTCTTTTTCTGCAGCAACTTCTCCAGCAGAGTGAAGACACAGTCAAGAAAGGATTCAGGTATTTCTCACAGTTTTTTTTGTGTAGTTGTTGAACACAGTCAGTGTTTTTTAAATACACAGTCAAGTATTGCAAGGAATGGCTGGCTCCAACACCAGCACTAGCATGGGTATTTTTAATACTCAGCTCCCACAGTTTAATGGGAAAAGCTATCACTATTGGGCAATAACCATGAGAGCCCTGTTTGCCTCACAAGATTTATGAGAACTTGTTGAATATGGGTTTGAAGAACTAGGAGATGAAGATGAGTTTAACAGTTTGACACAGGCAGAGAAAGATCTGTTGAAGAGCAATAGGAAGAAGGATTCAAAAGCCCTTGTATTTTTGTATCAAGCAGTGCATGAGAGTGTGTTTCTAAGGATAGTAGTAGCCAAGACATCCAAAGAAGCATGGCAAACTCTTAAGACAGCCTATCAAGGCATGGAGAAAGTGAAGACAGCAAAACTACAGTTGCTGAGGAGAGATTTTGAGAATCTGTGTATGAAGGAGTCAGACAATATTGACTCATTCTTCACACATGTGCTTGGTCTGGTCACAAAGATGAGGTCTCATGGAGAGGTTCTTGAAGAAAGGAGGATTGTGGAGAAACTATTGAGGGTCCTACCTTCAAAGTTTGAAGTGATTGTCACCACCATAGAAGAGACAAAGGATCTCTCAAACTTTTCAGTTGATGAACTTCATGCATCACTGATAACACATGAGCAGAGGTTGAGTAGAAATGAAAACTCATCTCTAGAGCAAGCCTTCAAGACCCAGATGTCCTTTGGAAGAGAGGTCAAGGCAGAGAAAACAAGAGAGGAAGAGGCAGAAGCCAAAACAGAGGTGGAAGGAACAGTCCAGCAAATGCTCAAGGAAGAGGCAGCAATCCAAATCAGAACCAAGGCCAAAGCAACAACAAACAAAGTGGACAACATCATGCTCAAGGACAAAGGTATGAAAAATCCAATGTCCAATGTTATTATTGTAAAAAATATGGGCATTATGAAAATTAATGTAGGAATAAACAACATGATATGAGTAATAGATCTAGTGCAAATATCACTAGAGAAAATATCAACCAAGATAATGTACTGTCAGTTTGTAATATGGCTGAAACAAACAGTGAAGATATATGGTTTCTAGACTCCGGTTGCAGCAACCATATGACAGGAAACATAGCCATGTTTTCTACTTTAGATCAAAATGTGAAATCACAAGTCACACTTTGGACTGATAGTAAAATTTATGTTATGGGAAAAGGACAAGTAAAAATATTTACAAAGAAAGGTGAAAAGAAAACTATAGCAGATGTCTATTATGTTCCTGGAGTGAAATGTAACTTCTTGAGTATTGGACATCTTGTTCAAAAGGGTTACAATGTTTTCTTTGTGAATGATGTATGCACCATCATGGATAGAGAACCCATCAAACGATGTATTGCTGAAGTGAAGATGACGAGGAACAGGATGTTCCCTCTCAGAATAAGGGCAGATTTGAAAACAAATAAGTAATTGCAGTAGTTACACAAGAGGCTTTCCAAAGCCTACCAAAGGATGAAAATTGGTTGTGGCACTTGAGATTTGGACATCTCAACTTTGGAGGTCTTAAATTGTTGAGTAGAAAAGGAATGGTAAGAGGATTTCCATTGATAGAGAAACCGGACAGCCTTTGTGAAGGTTGTATCTTGGGGAAACAACACAAAGAAAGTTTTCCATCAGGGAAAAGCATAAGGTCAAAAGCACCCTTAGAAATTGTCCACTCAGACTTATGTGGACCAATGCAAAATCCATCATTAGCAGGCAGCCAATATTTTCTAATATTCATTGATGATTTTACCAGAAAAACTTGGGTTTATTTCCTAAAGAACAAAAGTGAAGTGTTTGAAAATTTTCGAAATTTCAAAGCACTTGTAGAAAATTAAAGTGGGATGCATATCAAAATTTTAAGAACTGACAGAGGAGGTGAGTATATCTCCAAGGAATTCCTACGGTTTTGTAGAGAAAATGGAATACACAAACAATTTACCACAAGGTACACTCCGCAGCAAAATAGAGTAGCTGAAAGAAAGAATAGGACAATCATGGATATGACGAGGAGTATGTTGAAGGCAAAGCATTTGCCAAATGATTATTGGGCTGAAGCTATACACTATGCTATATATATTTTGAATAGGTGCCCTACAAAAGCAGTGATGAATAAAGTGTCGGAAGAAGCATGGAGTGGGAGAAAGCAAGGAGTCACCCACATGAAATTTTTTGGATATGTGGCTTATGCACACATTCTAGATCAGCTAAGGAGGAAGTTGGACAGCAAAAGGGAGAAATGTATTTTCATTGGATACAGTGAGGAATCCAAAGCTTATAGGTTGTATATCCCATTTACCAAGAAGTTTTCTGTGATTAGAGATGTTCAATTCATTAAAGAGGAAGCTTGGGATGGAAGCATAGAGAAAATAGTGAATGTTAAAAATTGTTTGTCTCATGATGAAGATGATGAGGAGATGGCTGAAATATATCCCCAAACAGCAGCGCCAACACAAGGACAGCAAGAAACACCCTTGAGGAGAAATGA
Organism: Pinus tabuliformis; assembly: GCA_031772625.1. Classification (NCBI taxonomy): domain Eukaryota; kingdom Viridiplantae; phylum Streptophyta; class Pinopsida; order Pinales; family Pinaceae; genus Pinus; species Pinus tabuliformis. The sequence goes on from CM062811.1 coordinate 1,061,734,162, forward strand.
AGGTGCTTCTCCAAGCACACCACAAGGAGGAAATTCAAGTGCTTCTTCAAGCACTTGCACACCAAATGAAAGAGGTAAGAAATTCATAAACTTAAGTGAAATTTATGATGAAGGTATGAATTCCCTGTTTGCTTTATATTGTCATGTTGATGACCCTATTCATTTCGAAGAGGCAATTAAGGATAAGAAATGGATAGAAGCTATGGATGACGAAATTAATGCCATAGAAAGAAACAAGACATGGGATTTGGTTGAGCTACCAAAAGGTAAAGAATTCATTGGAGTTAAATGGGTTTACAAGACCAAGAGTAATGTTGAAGGCAAAATAGAAAGACACAAGGCAAGGCTGGTTGTCAAAGGATATAAGCAGTAGTATGGGAGAGACTATGATGAAACTTACGCACCGGTTGCAAGAATGAAAACTGTGAGAGCAGTGCTGTCCATAGCAGCAGAAAACAAGTGGAAAGTTTACCAAATGGACGTGAAGTTAGCATTCCTAAATGGAATGTTAATGGAAGAGGTTTACATTGAGCAACCTCTAGGCTATGAGAAGAAAGGCCAAGAGCACAAAGTGTGCAGATTGAAAAAAGCTCTTTATGGGCTGAAGCAAGCGCCAAGAGCATGGTACAGTAGGATTGATTCCTGTCTACTGGAAAATTGATTTGAGAAGTGTGAGGGAGAACCCACCGTCTACATCAAAGAAAAGAATGGTAAAATTTTAATTGTTGTATTATATGTTGATGATGTTATTTTCACAGGTAATGATGATTATCTCATTGAAAATTTCAAAACAGTAATGAAAGAAGAATTTGAAATGACTGACATGGGTTTGCTGAGATACTTCTTAGAAATAGAAGTAGATCAAAATGAAAATGGAATTTTTATTTCAAAAGCAAAATATGTAAATGAAGTGTTGGGCAGATTTAATATGCAAGAGTGCAAGGCAGCAATCACTCCCACAGTAATGGGATTAAAACTCAGAAAAGAGGACAGCAGTAAGGATTTTGATCCTAGTTTGTACAAGAGCATAGTTGCCAGCCTCATGTATTTAACTGCAACTAGGCCAGATATAATGTTTGTTGTTAGTTTAATTTCCAGATTCATGGAGAGGCCAAAAGAAGCACATTGGCAGGCAGCAAAAAGGATTCTGAGGTATGTTAAAGGTACTAAAAGGTTTGGCATTTTATATACTGTCTCAGAATGTTCAGATTTAGTTGGATACACTGATAGTGATTGGGCTAGAAGTGTAGATGATCGGAAAAGCACACCCGGTTATGTCTTTCACATGGGTTCAGGAGCCATTTCATGGGATTCTAAGAAACAACCTATTGTAGCATTGTCTACAGCAGAGGCAGAATATGTGGCAGCTATAGCAGCAACATCTCAAGCAATTTGGATGAGAAGAATGTTAAGGAGCTTAGGCCAAGAGTAGGAAAAAGGAACGATGATTTTTTGTGACAATAGCTCAGCTATTGCATTATCCAAAAATTCTGTGTTTCATAAGAAAACGAAACACATTGACACAAGGTTTCACTACATCAGGGAATTGGTAAGCAATGGAGAAATTGTTTTACAACATTGTAGGACCCAGGAACAGGTTGCAGACATTCTGACCAAGCCATTGGACCCGAAAAGTTTTGAGTTTTTGAGGAAATGTTTGGGTATGACTGATAACCCAGTAGTTGAAATTAAAGGGGAGTGTTGAAATCGTAATTTCAACTGCCATAACAGCTAAACAGTCCCGCGGCATTTAATTCTGAAAACCACGATGGATTTCCCTGAACCACCTTTCAAGCTGAGTGGTATTTGTCAGGAGGGCTCCGATCACCCCGACTTGCTGCCACGCGTCCAGTGTACGACTCCAAAACCACCCATCCCCCGAAACATAAAGCTCATGCAAATGGGGCCTCCGGGGAATTGATGACAGCCGTTTGATTAAATCGATGGTCGCGTACAGGCATACACTAGGAGCAATTTAATACATGACTTGACGTAAAAGTTTCATTTTTGACCGGCAGTAATGTAATTAATGAAATTTACGATGGTTGGTAGAACATAGATAATAGTTTAATTTTATTATTTTTTTTATATGCATGGAAGTATGGAAAATTAAAAGAAAGGTATAGTCATTTTTGTTAAAAAATATACACAATGTAATATGTAAAAATATAGAAAAGCTCTAGTGTTATTTTTTTTATAGTTGTTGTTTAAGGAGATATAGGGGATTCACACAGCAGTGAAAAGGGCGAAGGTTGTTCATTGCATAGGTAATGCAAAGTGAAATGCACAGCAGTGCTAATGTGAGGTGCGGAAATGCTGCAATAAATGTAATGTTTTTTTTTTGTAATTTCAATGTATGAAATGTAATATGCGCAGAAGCGCAAGAAGAGGTTTTTTTTAGAGATTGGAATAAAAAAATTGGCCGTAGTGTAAAAATAAATTTTTGGAGCTGAAACAGAGTTCTTTTTTTTGTGGAGGTTCTTGGTGAATCCCTGTGAGAGAAATGGATAAATATGTAACATGAAAGTTTTTATGGGTGTGAAAAATCTCTATTTTCAGAAAACAATTTAGCTTCTGGCAAAAACAGAGCATTTTCTATGTTCAGTGATTGTTTGAAATTACCATAAATTTCCATCAGGTTGAATAGTCCAAAGTGTTTCTATGTCTCATCGCCTTGCTTCAAATCCTCGTTGAAAAGCGCGAAAATATATGTGTCGATGCTCATTCCTAGCCTCTTTGGTGTTCCTGCATTCGATAATACATGTTTAATAAGATTATTGTTATAGGTCTGACCATTCTCAATGGTGGCTGCATCCGCGCCAGCAGAAGGCCATCCACTTTCGACAATTACGATCGGGATGTTGGGATACCCCGAGGCTTCCATGGCCAACAAAAGAGTATCAACCATGGCATCGAACAGGTTGTTGTAGCTGTGATCTTTGTCTGTCACCGACATAGCCGTGGGCTGAAAGAGAGCGTAGTCCAGATGAATGTTGCTTGGGTCGCAGATGTAGCTGAAATATGGATAGACCTCTGCCATGAAGGGACCGCCATTTTGTGGAGGTTTGCCATTACACCAAAACCCCTAGGTGTTGGTAAACATTACAAGCCAGTAACTAGGATCCTGAGGGTGGAAATTACGGATTCTATAGAGGTGCGGTGATTCTTCCAAGACCCCCCTCAAACGCAATTTGGGGGAATAAAACCTGGGTATACCATGTGGAGGTTTGCCGTTACACCAAAATCCGCAGGTGTTGGTAAACGTTACAAGCGAGTAACTAGGATCCCCAGGGTAGAAATTACAGATTTTGGTAAACGTTACAAGCCAGTAACTAGGATCCCCAGGGTAGAAATTACAGATTCTATAGAGGTGTGGTATAGAGGTGCGGTGATTCTTCCAACACGTTCTGTGACAGAAAATTGAGTATTAGGCTCATCTTGTCCTTCACAGCATCTACGAAGATTCTGTTAGACGGCGGGTAGCCACTGCTAACATCCATCCTGTGGGTGGTAGAGACCTTGGTGCTATTCTGCAGATTAGCGTTCTGGATCGCAGTTTGAATGTTGTTCATGGCCGGAACAAGATAGGGTACGTACTGAGCGTTGTTCGGGGTTATCAAAACTTCGTTTCCCACTGCAATGTATTTGACATTGGTGGCGGGATAGAAGGGCACAATGTTCTCGTTAACCCAACCGTTTGCCGACTCTTGGCTGGAAGATATGTTCTCCAGTTCGTCGTTAGCGACACCCACTATTACATCGATACCAGAATTCGCGCAAGCCTGCAGTACAACTTTGTTTTCCTGGTAAATTCTCATTTTCCCAATGTCGTTGGACTTCATCAAAGTTACCACCTCGTCTGCAGATGGAAGTTTGTCTGCGTCCATGCCACAGTCCACTCCTATTTTATCACCATCTGCACACAGAATTCAATTAAATCAGTTTAATAGAGCAACAACGTTGAACTTAAATCTTTGAATAACAATCCTATTGTATGAAGCATGTATCAAAGTAGGGAGGAAAAGAATGCAATATCATGCTACTTTACCAGCGAGGACTGGATAACAGAAGATGGCCACACATCCAATCAGGAAGATCCTAGATTGGTCTTTAAAGGCTGCCATTTTTATGACAGGAAATGAGAGGATTGATAAATAGCATGCGAGGGCGTTGTATTTATAAGGAGCTCGATTGGCCTGCGCATGGATTGAAAATTCAAAATCGATAGGCCAAGAACGATACCGTGGCGTATCGGACTAGGTCTGTCTCGTTTGCACTGATATTTTGTTCCGGTACGTGACGTTATATCCACAGTTGTACAATAAGGAGAGGTGCCGGCAATTTATTCGTCGTGAAATGAAATGTCATGGGTCGTTTCTGCACATTTTTCTTCATCAATTTGTCGCAGCCCAAGAGTTGAACAGCCGCCATCGATTATAACAGGCAAAGTCTTGAAGTAGTCTTGACGTTTACGTCTAACTAGGGCATGACTTTTACACTATGACTTAATAAACGATTTCAATACGAAATTACTTAATAAACGATTTCAATACGAAATTACTTAATAAACTTGCTTCTATGTTCGTTCTATTTAATTATTAGGTGTATTATAATTTAATGTTCAATAACAATTATTCATTTAACTGGAACCTGACACGCGGTGCACAATCGGAAAGCAGACAGAAGTGAAACGAAGTAAAGCTGTTCGTGGGAAGGTGGGTAAAGGGTAGATACCTGGTGGCGACGGTGATTGTGATAGCTTAATCAACTTGCTTCTCGTGTTCGTTCTATTTAATTATTAGGCGTATTATAATTTAATGTTCGATAACAATTATTAGGAAATGTAAATATAATTTAATGATCAATAATAATGATTAGTGGCCGTATAGAATTAACTTTTATTGAATATTTTATAATAAGAAATTATAGATTTTATTTTATAATATTTTAAAATTTAAATGTAAATTAAATTTTATTTTAAAATTACTTATTTTAGTTTTATTTTTGTCCTCATTTCGTTTCTCTTTTAATATATATATGAAAAAATATTGATTTACTTAAAAGTATTACAAAATATAGTTATTAATGATTGACATTACAACAAGGAAGTATAGTAAAAATATTTCATTCTTATTTTTATTAATAAAATATTTCTATATTCATATGAAATAAGATAATTTTGTTTAACCTTTTAAAATTCTTTTAAATTAATTAAAATAAAAATATGGATATTATTTATATTTTTATATTTAAATGGAAAACATAACCAAACTATTTGAATATCCATGATAAGTATTTTATTTTATTATCAATTTTAGAGTATATATATTTATATATATAGAATTAGGTTTGGGTACGCCATAAAATTGTACACCTAATTATAGGTGAGTGGTTTTCTTTGAATAATAGTGATGAGTAAGGTTGCATTTGAGATTAATAGTTAATGATGGTTGTCCCCACTATGCTTTGTTTTCCCTCTTGCAAAAAAATATGTGTATGTGAGTGTACATGCTAACAACAATAAATGTTTTGATGTGCAAAGTCAAGAAGTAATTGAAAATAAAAGGATTAAACACCTTTGTAATAATATTAATAAGAGGGAGATGTGTAATTCATTCCATTTTTACTATATAATTAACATGTAACATTTAAAAAATATTAGTAGTAATTGAAAATTTCAATGTGCACCATAAATAAACTAATGTAAAATTAAGTAATATTGAGATGCATTTAAAATATATTATAGTAATAAAGAAAATTTCTTTACAATGTAATTCATAAATAAAATATCCCATGTTAATTAAGTTATTTCAATGTCAACAATTTACATATAATATATGGTGTGAAATAATAATAGTAATAATATAAAGCAGTTAAAAACATAAATTTTTATTGTTATAGTATTTCAAGTATCATTATTTTTCATTTTAGCCTTTTTTTAAGCATTGATTTTGAATCTACCAAATATTTGTTGGAATTGTGTTGTCTACACAATCTAAATATCCAAGCGTTTTTTAAGAAGTTGAATACATTATATATAGAGAGAGTGTCATCTTAACCATGATTTATGCGTCTGGAGAGGGCATAAATCTTTAAATGTGCAAATTTTTAAGTTTTGCATTGTAAAAAGGTTGAGATGTCTCAATGCTTACTAGATCTTTGTGATTTGATCTCTCTAAGTTAATTATTTAAAAAAAACATATAAAATGATTTATAATTTTTTTAGATGTGAAATTAATCATTCATATAATATTGTAACTAATTTTATTTATAAATTAAAAATCTTTATAATAAAATACGGTGAATCTTTTCAATTAAAATTTTTGTTTTATATATATATATAAATTTTAATTTACTTATATAAATTTTAATTTACTTAATTTTTATGGTTTTTTTTATAAAATAAGTGTTTTGATGTCTATTATAGATATTCTTATAAGTATTTCTTCATTATTTAATTTATATGACTACACTCGAAAGTATAAATATGATTGACATTTTTGCCAGTCAAGTAGATTTTTTTTGGTTGAGTTTCTCTTTAAACTTTTTCTTTGTGCATTTAATATTTTTCCATATTTATCTTTTGTAACCTTCAATATTTATCTTTTCCCGTCATTTCAATAATATATTAGGTACTTCTGTTTATTTTTCTCATTGTCTTTTAGAAAGCTCACCAAACAATTTTTGTCACATCTATTAATTACAAATCAACTAAATTTTCATTAAACGATTATGAATTGCATAGAAAATATATTAATTCAAAAATAACATCAAACCTTACTATATGTAGTTCAATCAATCACCGTAAATTAGTAGATATCCAATAGCCACAAAAATGAGAGAATGCCTTCCAGAGATTTGTTTTTACCGATTCCTATGTCGCACCTCTCTAGCTATTCTTAAAATTTCACTAGATACACACTTCTTCAACTGTATTTTTGGTTAATATTTGATCTTTTATAATTGAAGAATTTTGTTAAATAGACTTTGAGCATTTAGGAATTTTATAATGGCCCTTCGCTTTCGAAAGAGTAGGATAAATACAATTAATTAAAGTGACTAAACTTTATTATTATAAATTGTAATTTCAAATTATATAATATTCATTATTTCTATTTAATTCAATTTTTGATATATTAATTATTACAATGATAAAAATGGTAAAAGAGAGTAAGAAAATAACCGTAGTTATAACATAGCATATATATAAGACTATTTATACGGCTAAGCATCCATTTTTCTTGGGTTTCTATTATACGAAGAAAGTTATGTTAAGAAATTGTTTCTATTATACGAAGAAAGTTATGTTAAGAAATTTGCAAAATGAATGAGATTTGTGTTTAATTTATTTACAATAATGAAGCTTTTAAATGTATATGCAAAGAGTTTAATCAGATGTGTCTTGTTTATATTAATATATAGAAATGGATTACACTTAAATTGCCCAATTATATAGGATTTATAATTTTCCATAAAATTTGAATGTATAATTAGTTATAGAAAAATTAATCTTTTTATTATTATTTATTATAAAAACTAATTATTAATTATTAAAAGTGGAGTAAGTATTATTTATATTTATATATAGAAGAAATAGTTTCAAGCAAGATTGTGAAATTTTGTTGTTTAAAATATATTTTTGAATGCTTAAATGGATTCAACACACTAAAAACCCTAAAACACTGAATTTTTGTAAACTCAAGTTTTTTAAAATCTTTATCTTATTTTGATTAAAATTAACCAAAAAAAAATCCTAAAAAGACCATTTCTTAAATCAAACTACACCAACTTTAAATATATTCATTAAATTAACGAACATTTAAAAAAATTAATTGAATGTCATTAATTACACATACTTTAAAAAACTAAAATGCGAATACAGTAATTATATTATTAATCAAATTTATCATTTCAATAAAATTTGTGTGAACAAATTATATTCATTCAATTTTATCATAAATATGATAGCTATATTTAATAAAAAGATATATATAAATCTATAAAATAATATTTTAAATCATAAAATATTATATTACGACAAAAATTATGTTAATAAAGACCTTATTTAAAAAAATAATTTCTTTAAATGTTTTTTCTGGTTAAATAACTAAATTCTAAATAAATTAAAATTAAATTAATAACACCTTCAAATTCAACTAAAATTTATTATAACTTTCATATTATTTAAACTATTATTGTTATCAACATCAAAATGACAAAAAACTAAAATATTATCAGTACTTTATCAAAGGGTGTTGAAAGGCATCAAAACATTTTTGGTAAGATTGGTCAATATCACATCAACAATTTATTGATGATATTATGTTTTTGGTGAACTCATGCTTCAATAAATAAGATTCCTTGATATTTTTATGAGAATTTTAGGAGGCATCATGCACCTAAATCAATGGGGACAAATGTAATATTTTCTTCTTTAATACTTGGCACCATGTGCAACTTCAACTGGCTTGATTGCTTGGATTTCAGGATGCAACCTTCCGACCAGACACTTAGGCATTCCTCTAATTTTGAGATGTTTCAAATCAACCAACTTGATAAAGATTTTGGATCAAATTAATAAATGACTCAACAATTGGGCTTTCTGCTTATTGAACCTGACAGCTAGAGTCACTCTATTTAAGTTTGTCCTTCAAACCCTTTTGATGTTTCCACTTTTGGTTATTCTTGCATCATAAGTGGTGTTCAAGGATATTTTTACCAGCTTTAGACACTTTTTTTGGCAAGGGACAAAAAGTGAGAAGAAATGGGCATTAGTGGCATGGGAAAACCTTTTTCTTCCAAAGATATGAGGAGGGCTAGGTTTGAGAGATCCAAAAACCCTTAACATACCTCTAGGAGAAAATCTTTGGTAGAGGTGGATCCAGGTAGGTTCAAAGGTTCAAAACCTAAGAAGCTTAGACGACGGACCTTTCCTTCTAGATCATGCATTTGGAATTTTTCATAGGAGAATAAATATCTTGTCTAGAATCACATGTTCTAGGAAATCCAAAATGGTTGGACTATATAGTTTTGGAGCAAAAGTGGCAACAATCTCCCTAATTAGACAACAAATATGATCTTTGCCCTTGAATATTTTAGCGTGTTGCAAGGGGCTTACACTGTAGCGTAATTTTGGGAAGATCTAAGCATAGGTTCTAGATGTTGCAGATGGAAATCAAGTGATCATTGGTCAAATGATCCATAATTTTCATCCTCGGCAATATTGGAGGTAGATCTAAGGGAGAAAAGGATCCAAATAGACCATGACTAGGATAAACTAAGGTGGGGCTATCGACTAAGAAGAATTTTTATGCTTAAAGAGGCTTACCATATCTACGTGAGGCATTTAGATATATAACTAAATCATCTATGGTAGAAAATATGGACAAGTAAGTTATGGTCAAACATGGCTCATTTTCTATGGTTGATAGGACATGAAAATATCCTAACATGGGATCACACAAGAAGGAAAGGATTGTACCAAACCTACCTATAACCACTCTCTAAGGATCAAGAAGAATTCATTGAGCATGTCCTCAAATTTTATGTGTTTATTATTTCCTTGTGGGGCAAGGTCCTAACAATTTTTTGCCAATTGAATTGTTTGCCAAACATTTTGGGAGAGATCTTGGTGGTTTGGAAAACTACTCTATTTAAGAACCTAGTGGTAAAAAAAGCATGGAATCTAATGTTGGGACTCCTTCTTTGGAACATATGGAAAGAACACAATAGAAACATCTTTAGGGACCATAGGACTTCTACGGATTTTGTTTAGACTCTCATGAGGAGGAATACAAAGTAAACCATCATTGTAGAACTATGGAGTGCAGAAGATTGGGAGATTAATCAAGTATATATTTGTATTTAAAAGAGTTGGAGATATCTGAGGAAATGGTTGTGACATCCAAAGTTCCTCGACAACAAAACTTCAAATCATCTACTCATGGCTTTACGCTTCCACCTAATGGATTTACCAAATTGAGCTTCGATGGGGCCTCCAAAGGAAACCCAGGTCCAACAAGATTTGGGGAAATATTTAGGGACTACAAAGGAGAGCTACTTAGACATTATAGAGGGTTTTGTGGTACCTACACTAACAACATAGCGGAATTTACAACTTTGGAACATAGATTGATTATTTCCCAAGAGGTAGGGTATAAAAAAATTCAAATAGATGGTGACTCTTTGATTATAGTTATGGTGGAAAGGAGAATTCTATATGCAACCTTGGTGACGAAAGTGATCAATAGTTGGTGCTTATATCTCCTAGTGTCTCGCATTCAGATGTTTATTTTATTAATACTAGTTATTATCACCTTGCATTCACCACACACAAGTAATAAGGATGTAAATCTCTTGCAAAATTGTGGTAGTGGAGAACCATTGTTGGACTTCTCTTCAATGTCACCCTTACCATCCATATTTAGTTAGTAGGAGCATATGGAAGGAATTTTACTATCAGAAAAAGAAGCTCCAATGGGGGTGGGAACCTCGAGAAACGTGGGAGTATAAGAAATGGTTGACCACCCTAGTGACCACCATGACATTTAAATCATGTGCTTTGTGGCATAAATTCTACATTTAGGAGTGTGTGGAGATTTGTTGTAGCGACTACAACCAACCTCTAATATTTTTGCTCGCATGCAAATTTTGAAGTCTACCATGGATCCTATGATTGATCGTTCATTGGTCACTTATTAGTAAGCTAATGATCTCAAGCCCGTTCCTTGATCTTAAGAGTTGTTCACATTCTGATCCTTATGTAGCAGGTGTCATCTTTAGGCATGGGGATTATTATTTTTCATGCAAATGGAAGTTGGTCTACTTCAAGGGAAAATATTTGTGCGTATAAGTTATTCTCATTACATAGACATGTTTCACACTCCACGCACTCTTGTCACGAAAGTTGTTGCATCAAGCAAAGTATGTTTTATTTGTTATGTATGGTCTATGTTATATGACTAAGTGCTCAAGTGTGTGATCATAACTAAAGTTATATCACTGTTCACATTAGTTCCACTGATCTAACACATAACCAGATTCTAGAGTTTCCCTGCCAACCTAGCCTCATCCAGCTTTCCGAAATTGCACATTTCGCTTCTGCAACCCTCGAGCATTTTCCCTCTTCCTGTTAGAACTGTGCAATGCACACAGACCCCAACCTCCCTTGGAATCCAAAACCACGCAGTGGTTTCCTCTAATGTCCTTCCCTCAGCTAGAATCCACTGTATCCAGAAACTACATAGTATTGTTCCTCAGCTGCCCAGTCTGCCTTGCATCCAGAAACTGCACAGAGGTATCCTACCAAGATATCATTTCGACAGAAGTAATTTCCCCCTCAAATTGCACAGATGTATCTATCAGTGATCACAGGGAAGGATGACATGCTAGACGACTCTGAAGGAGTTGAGGAGAGGGACCAAGAAACCCAGGTTATGATAGAAGATCAGGACCCAATGAAAACTTCGTCCAATTCATAACCCTCTAGAGGGTAAGTATGGTAAGGAAAGCTCATATTTTGAAATACATCTCTTAGTGTAGTTTGAAGTAATTATATCATTATGTCTTCAATTGCATGCATCAAAGTCATTCCATGTGTATCCTCTGTGTGTCTTTCCCCCTATTACTTGTTGGTCCAACAGTCATCTTTTAGCATATTGATTAGTTTGTCACACTTGCGATATTATTATGGTGATTTTGAAGGTTTGTAAATTGGTTATAAAAGGATTTAGCGCCGATATGTAATAATGTGTGTTAATATATATATATATATATATATATATATATATATATATATATATATATATATATATATATATATATATATATATATATATATATATATGTATGTATATATGTATATATGTATATATGTATATATGTATATATATATATCTATATATATATGTATACATATATATATATCTATCTATATATATATATATATATATATATATATATATATATATATATATATATATATATATATATATATATATATATATATATATATATATATATATATATATATATATATAACCAAGGTTATAAGAGGATTTTATGTGTATGCGGTTTAAGGGATATGTAAAGGTGCATTGCTGAAGGGTTTTTAATTCCGACAGAAGGATTCTAAAGGAAGACTTTAACAAAGTCATAAACAAAGGCTTGAGTCTTATTTAAAAGACCAGATAGACAGTCTTAGGCGAGTGATTGGTTCGGATACAAAGGAACCATATAAGAGGGTGAAACCATTGATTTTATGAAGATTTGACTCCATTGCAAAGTCAATTACCTGGGACAGTTGCATTTATGCAGATTCTTGCATATTACGGGGATATGCGGTGGTAGCCCTCACCATTAGTGGTATCATAGTAGGTTTGTAATCGGAGTGGAGAAAGATTTCCTATGGAAAGGAGGTTGCACACAGAAGAAGGTAATGTGCATAGATTATAACAGAAGACTGTAAGGAGAACTTTAAAGTTCTGGAAGACTGTAGAAATTATAGCAGAGGCTTGGACTAAATAGGAATAGAGGATTTCTTGGAGGAAAGAGGAAGAAAGATTTCTTAATGCAAGTTTTGAAGGGAAGAGAACTAGGATACAAAACAGAGGACAATCCATCCAAGGCACAGGTGGAATGGTGAAACGAGATCATGCTGGGATCTTGAAGGAGAGGTAATATGTTATGTTCTATTTTAAACTGAGAATGTGTGTTTATATACTAATGCATAGGTGATAGCAAGAGAAGCTGTGAGAGGAGAACTAGATGTGTTCTTGAAGGAAGAGTAAGAAAAACAAACACTCTGAAGGAGAAGTGGCAGTGAACTTGAAGAATCCAACAAGATATTGGACAAAGAGGAGAGCTGAAGTGTTCTCAAGAGGAAGTGAGAAATTGCAGAAGCCTAGAGGGAGCAAAAGTGTTGCTCAAAAGGAGGTTCTAGATAGAGGACTTGTGCTTACCAAAAGAGTGAGTGACGAGAGCTTAGTGAGGTAAGATTGCAATGAGGAGGATTAGCTGTTGCAGAGGCTTGTTGTAGATGAGTGAGAGGTTCATGAAGAAATAAGAGAAGAAGATGTCATAGCAGAGGTTTAGAGAGAAGCCACAATAGAGGATATGAGAAGAAGGATGCCAAAGCAAATGGCAAGAGGATGAGTCAAGAGGAAATGGACAAAGAGGTTACTAAATTAAAAGAACAACTCAACACATTAAGGAGAATGCTTGAGGAAAGCCAAAGACTAGGTTGGGTCTTGAGGAAGAGACTAGTGGAGTGGCACGAGATGCAGAGATGGCTATGTAACAAATGCAAGTGAAGTGGCTGAGGGAAAAACTCAAGGAAGTTGAGTTGGAAATGGAAGAGTCCATTTGTGAACCAAAGCAGGGAGAAATTCTGGGAGAAAGTTAAGACTACACTGAAGATAAAGAATGGAGATCAAGTGAAGATCTCATGGACTATTGGGATAGTTCTAAATAATATGAGAAGATGCTGATTGAAGATGAAGACTTGAAGACTGAAACTTCAAGTGAGACCAAAAGGTCTGATGATTTTAAATCTGACAATTTGTGTATGTTTGCAGGTGAAACATGTAAAGAAGGACAATTTGCTGATATTGTCATGAAGAAGGAAGAAGACAAGCAGAATCTAAATTATGTTCTGGAAGAAGATGAGATAGATAGATCTCATATACAATTGGAGAAAGATATTATTGGACACCTAATCCTAAATGGGTTAGTGTGGAAGCCGAAAAGACTAAGCAGTCCAAGAGACCTTGGGATCTGAAACCCAAGAGTCATATGTTGTACTATAAATGTATATCTGATGTTAATAAAAAAATGAACTCACTGATTTATCTTTCCTATTCTTTGTTGTCCATGTGTGTTTAACATGGTATCAGAGCAGGCGAATTTTGGCCCTGCTCATATTTGAGCCACTTGTTTTGTGGTCTCTATGTATATGTCATTTGTGCAGACCTTCCAGTTCTGCCCATTACCTATAAAGCTCCATTAATTCATTGTTTGCCAGAAATCTGCTGACTCTGGCTATTTTAAGCCTCTCTGTCTGACCCTTGAAATCATACATGCGCTCTCTCTCTTCTGCGTTACTTGCGCCCTCTGTCCTTTAAATTATGCCTGCGCTCTTTACTGTTTATAAACGTTTTTGAAAAGCGCTGTCCTGACAATTGAATTTGGTGGGCCTGCTATATAATCCTGGTGCATTGAGCATTTGTAATGCCCCTTACCTGCTCTGAGCTATTCGACCTGACCCTCCACAGTCGCTGCTCACCTCTGACCATAACGTGCTGCTTTTTCCAGCGCTACCTCTGCCGCATCACTGCATCAACAGCCAATGATGTTTGTCTTGTGCAAGGATTTTGAAACTGAGTGTTGTCATTGCAATATTCATCAGGTCGGACCGGAAGGATTCTGAATTTGCCTTATTGTCCTAAACTCGCTGTTCTAAAGCATTGCGAGCACACTCAGCAGCCATTCTATAACCAGAGATAATTGTCATATGGTGAATCTTCATTGCTACTAGTTTTTCTGCCTCTCGCTAGAGCTCGCCAGCCAAAACAACTACTGAAGCGGTTCCATCTCCTACCTCATCATCTGGGACTTTCGAGATGTCAACCATTACTTTGGCAGCGGGATTATCTATGTGAAGCGATCTCAATATAGTAGCGCCATCATTTGTAATGGTGACACTATGTCCCCTGCCTGTGGATTGCAAAATTTTGTCCATTCCTTTAGGTCCTAGAGTCGTCTTTACAAGGTCAGCTATTGCCATGCCACCAACAAACGAAGCCATCCTGGCCCGTTCACCCTTCTTGTCCCTGGCATCGTCTTTAAATAACCTTTCAGTTGCCATGTCTGAGAGCAGGAAACGTTAACTGCAGGATCAATCGCCTCCTTTCTTCCGAACGCTTCTGTCCGCCGGGAAGGAAAATATTTGATTGCAGAGGGAAGTAGAGTCTTGAGCGTAAAGCGAGGGTTGGGGATTTTCGCATTGATATTTTACAGTTGCTGCAAGGTTGATTGAAGGTCTCTCTAAATGATTTAGAGTCTAGAAATGGCTCTCTGTCTTATTCACAAGATCCATTTTCTCGGTTTCAGTGGTCCATTTCAGAAGCAAGATACGTAAGTGGTGTTGAATGGTTCCTCTGGGTTCATGTGTATTTTGAAAGCTACGTTCATTGAAGGATTCTAGGCATTTCTTTTTTTTGTCGACTCATACTGGAAATTCTAGTATATTTATTGTGTCGGTTGTTATTCTCTGGTTATTTGCAATTGCTGGAGTAGTGCCAACAAGACCAAAAAGGGTTATCTCTGTGGAGCATCTATTTGAAATTGTTTGCGGCCCCTCTAAGCATATATCACCGAGTCTTGCAGCCCTTTAATCTCTGCGGTCGTGTGAATAATTCGAACCTATTTTAGACTTGTGTCATCATACTTCAGTGACAGAATCCACGTTGAAACTTTTTGTGGCCTAAAGTCTGGGCTCAAGCATCAAAGAACCAAATTTTGTCTTACATCCTCACGGTCTTTATTTCTGCGAATTTTTAAGGTATAAGAAAGAACCTACATGAAGGGCATTATCACTATATATGTAAGGGTAGATCATTAGTCTATTTCCGGATTGATATAAGGCGGAGATCTTGTGTAATTGCGGCCTAGAAAAGAGAGCCGACCTTAAATGATCTGTGCAATCCAAGAATTTAGTCCAGCATATACTTGAGGCATTCGTATTGTCTACCCTCTGCGGCACATCTCAATTTGTCAACACACCATTGCAGAAATAAAGCAACATATCTGAAACTTTGGATCTTGATCATATGGGCTTTGACATCATCTATTATTGGCATCAGTTAACGACACTTGTAGATGTTACGAACCTGAAATAAGATCCATACTAGAAGACTTGAAAGAGTGATGCTTTTGATAAAGCTCTTCTCAGGAGAAGTTGACAGAGCCATTTAAGACCGCTGCTTGTGCATTATGTAAGTGAGCTGAACTCATTCTAGCGTGCTCGAACTGTTTGTACTTCAACTGCAGATTGTGGAAGACATTCATTTTTTCTTGCAAAGGAGTGTTGTTTATGCATGAAAGAAATCAACCAGAAATGTGGCTTCATCCGTAATCTGCTCAACAAAGAATAATACCATTTTTATGGGTATTCTCGGCTATATATTTATATAGAGGCTGGTGTATATTTGTCTACTGAAAATTTATTCAATGCCCCGAGCATTCGTTGGAAAGGTCGTTTCTTTTTGTGAAGATTATTGCTCTTAATATGTGCACTAAGTCTCTATTGCAGAGAAAGAAATCAGTTTTGTATATCGCTCATTGATTTATTTGTGTGCTGACCTGGAGCTGTATTGAATGCAACGAAAACTATGATTTAAGCTGCCTGAATACGTTATGATGTTGCCTGAAATACGTTGAAGATGTTGTTTTAAATAAGTTTGTATGAGGCCTGAATGGTATAAAATCCAATGGTATGGTGATTGGTTTCAAATACACTTTAAATAGTTCAAATTCCATTTGCAACAGAGATTCAGTGCTTCTGTTCCTATAGTTGGACCCGATTTGATTGCTGGTGCCATTCATATGTTTAATGCTTTGCTGAGGTTGACCGCTGTAAATTACAGTTCAAAGAATGCCCATGACATGGTGTTATAATTATTGAAGTTTTGATAACCATCATTTCTGAAGGAGTACTTGAAGGATCCAAACAAGTTTGCAGTTGCTGCTGCCCAAATTGTGGCATTGTATTTAAAACTCTTGATTCCACTGCTGCATAAAGATTTTGACATTAAAAGAAAAATGGCCAGAACCAGTGAAGTATTACAGTTCCTTAAAACTCTGATATTATCTACTGTTGATGACACATTACAAATCAGCAAAGGATCTCTCTCAGAAATTCAGACATGTTTACAAAATGCACAGGAAAAGATCGATTTTTTGCAGCTTGAATCACAGCTACAGCAAGAAGAGCTACATCAAAATAGACACCATTCTGAACCTGTTTCTGTTCAGAACATTGAGACAACCACCCATCAGCAGCATGTTAATAATGGTACAGTTCATTCAAATAAAGCAGCAGCTGTATATGCAGATGCAGAAACTTAGTCTGCACTTCCCAAGCCCATCATCAAACCTTGGGAACAGCTTGTCCACAACAAGCACAGAACTGGTCTTGGATATGACAAGGACTTGTCCTTTCATATTCCAGACTATGCAAAGCCCATTCAGTTTCACAGCGCTGGATACATTCATGACAGTTCATCTACTCTTCATGACAGTTCAGCTTCAGCTGTTCCAGATTCTGCCCCTCTTCCACAGCAACAACAACAACAACAGATCATAAAATGCCAACACTGTGACCGAGTTGGCCATCTGAAAGATCACTGTTTTGATCTTCATCCATGTGAGCACTGTCATAAAACTAGCCATTCTTCGAACAGATGCTTCAGAAACAAACACCCTGCAAGAACAAAGATTCATCTTGGATGGATCGCTTCTTGGCAATGGGCATCAAAAGCCAAGAAGATATTCCAAACACATGTCAGAACTTGTTCCAGAGTATTAAACAGTCTTGCAGTTGAGTTTTCTCCATCTTCTCACCTTGTATCTGACAGGGGGGGAAATGATGGTCATCTACAAGCTTCAAAGTCACATCAAGCGAGCCTGAGCCACAACCTGCCACACCAGTTTCAGAGTTGTAGCCAGAGACAAAGATGCCTGAACATGCCTTCAGTTGGCAATCTGGGACACTTCCTCTAGCAGAAGACTCCAGCTTCTTGCCAGTTTTGGAAGAGTTCTAGGAATTGCATTAAGCATTCCAGAGTTGTTGGTTATCCTTAAACCATCACAGGTTGAGACTTCCCTTTTCAGGTTGAAGTTTTACCTTTTATGTGGGGTGAGACCTCCCTTTTATGGTTGAAGGTTTCCCTCTTTAAAACAATAGGATCACTTCCTCTAGCAGAAAACTTCAGTTTCTTGCCAGTTTTGGAAGAGTTCCGGGAACTGCACTAAGCGTTCCAGTGTTGGTGGTCATCCTTAAACCACCGCCCTTTATACCAACATTTCATAGAGCACATTCAGCCTAGTGCTGCGATGCATTTCTTGCACATTTTGTATTACAACTCTCTTCTTGGACTCATACATAACCCTTCGGATTAAGGGGGGGAATGTTGGACACCTAATCCTAAATGGGTTAGTGTGGAAGCCGAAAAGACTAAGCAGTCCAAGAGACCTTGGGATCTGAAACCCAAGAGTCATATGTTGTACTATAAATGTATATCTGATGTTAATAAAAAAATGAACTCACTGATTTATCTTTCCTATTCTTTGCTGTCCATGTGTGTTTAATAGATATCAAGCAACCAGGTGAAGGGCTTGAGTAGATTGAAGAGGAAACCATTGAAGAATTTCTGAGTCATAAAGTGAACTTGGAATAGTAAGGAGATATGATGGCTGAAGCATCAAGTGAGACCATAGGGCCTTATGTTTTTAAAAGTGATAGTTTGTATATGATGGCAAGTATTGCAGGAGAAAAGTAACCTTTGGAAGATATCTTCAGAGGAGATGAAGATCCAGAAATAAAAGGTGACAAAGAAAACTTTTCAGAAGAGGATGAATTTGATTGCATACACAAGGAAAAGTCTATGGATGAGTCTATAGAAGCTTTCATGGAGGAGAATGTTAATGAATATGAGGAGATCAGGATAACTCTGGGAGAAGAGCTACAAAGGGACAACAAGGTAAAATGTACTGAAGAAGTAGGACATCTACTGAAAGCTGTTAAGGAAGAATAAGTCTATGCAAAAAACTTAGCAAAGGGAGAAAGGACATCTGATGATCTATCCATAACAAAGGAAGGTATGGAAAACTATGTGAAATTTCCAAAATCTACTCCAATTGAGGTTATTGAGTTATATAGAAAATTAGATTTTCAAAGAAGGGAGTTGGAAAAACAAAGAATAGATGTTCAGGATAGATTGTTGAAAACAGAACACCAAAGAATTGTCATGAATGATAGTCATAAGGAAAAGGAGATGGATATGAGAGTTTAGCAGATTGACACTGCAAGAGAAGGAGTTCACTATGGTGGGCAAGAGAAGGAAGGAATCATTAGGACAGTTAGTGTGGAAGAGAGGCTAATGGACAGTCTCACGAATTCTTTTGAGAGTTCTAATCAGCATACTTATGTGTTGATGGAGGAGAAAGGAACAAAACAACAAACTGAATTGTTGCCAAATGAAAATAAGGCACAACAGCCTTGTGTTTTTAATTTTAACAAACTATTTATGAGTGGAGGTTTAGTTGGAGATGATGAAGGAGATTTGGCACAGCTAAGCCACTTAAAGATGAGAGAAGGAGATTATATACAAGAATCCAATCAATGGAATGAAGATGTTAAATTGCTGGAAAGAGTGCTGAACGGTCATGATTTTGTCATGAAAGAGGGTAAGAATGATAGGGAGGTAGTCAGCATAGGAGTCACAACAAAATTTGGAGGAAGCAAAGCAAAAGTTTGAGCAAGCAAGGTAGAAATCAACAAAGCAAGTAAAGCAAGAGTCAGCATAGAAGACAGCAACAACAACCTGAAGCAAAGAGAAGGAGATAGAAATATGAAGCAGAATATGAACCAATCCAAAGATGTAATGGAAACAGAGATTGAAGAACTGTGGCAATTTATCATGGAGAAATTCAAGGGAAGAGAACTTGGATACAAAACAGAGGACAATCCATCTAAGGCATAGGTGGAATGGTGAAACGAGATCATGCTGGGATCTTGAAGGAGAGGTAATATGTTATGTTCTATTTTAAATTGAGAAAGTGTGTTTATATACTAATGCACAGGTGACAGCAAGAGAAGCTGTGAGAGGAGAACCATATGTGTTCTTGAAGGCAGAGTAAGAAAAACAAACACTCTGAAGGAGAAGTGGCAGTGAACCTGAAGAATCCAACAAGAGATTGGACAAAGAGGACAACTGAAGTGTTGTCTAGAGGAAGTGACAAATTGCAGAAGCCTAGAGGGAGAAAAAGTGTTGCTCAAAAGGAGGTTCCAGATATAGGATCTGTGCTTACCAAAAGAGTGAGTAACGAGAGCTTAGTGAGGTAAGATTGCAACGAGGAGGATTAGCTATTGCAGAGGCTTGTTGTAGATGAGTGAGAGGTTCATGAAGAAAGAAGAGAAGAAGATGACTACGGATAGTCATAGCAGATGTTTAGAGAGAAGCCACAGCAGAGGATATGAGAAGAAGGATGCCAAAACAAATGGCAAGAGGATGAGTCAAGAGGAAATGGACAAAGAGGTTATTGAATTAAAAGAACAACTCAACACATTAAGGAGAATGCTTGAGGAAAGCCAAAGACTAGGTTGGGTCTTGAGGAAGAAGCCAGTGGAGTGGCACGAGATGCAGAGATGGCTATGTAACAAATTCAAGTGAAGTGGCTGAGGGAAAAACTCAAGGAAGTTGAGTTGGAAATGGAAGAGTCCATTTGTGAACCAAAGTAGGGAGAAATTCTGGGAGAAAGTGAAGACTACAGTGAAGATAAAGAATGGAGATCAAGTGAAGATCTCATGGACTATTGGGATAGTTTAAAACAGTATGAGAAGATGCTGATTGAAGATGAAGACTTGAAGACTGAAACTTCAAGTGAGACCAAAAGGTCTGATGATTTTAAATCTGACAATTTGTGTATGTTTGCAGGTGAACCACGTAAAGAAGGACAATTTTCTGATATTGTCATGAAGAAGGAAGAAGACAAGCATAATCTAAATTATGTTCTGGAAGAAGATGAGATAGATAGATCTCATATACAATTGGGGAAAGATATCAAGCAACTAGGTGAAGGGCTTGAGGAGATTGAAGAAAGGACCATTGAAGAATTTCTGAGTCATAAAGTGAACTTGGAACAGTAAGGAGATATGATGGCTGAAGCATCAAGTGAGACCATAGGGTCTTATGTTTTTAAAAGCGATAGTTTGTATATGATGGCAAGTATTGCAGGAGAAAAGCAACCTTTGGAAGATATCTTCAGAGGAGATGAAGATCCGGAAATAAAAGGTGACAAAGAAAACTTTTCAGAAGAGGAGGAATTTGACTGCATACAGAAGGAAAAGTCTATGGATGAGTCTATAGAAGCTTTCATGGAGGAGAATGTTAATGAATATGAGGAGATCAGGATAACTATGGGAAAAGAGCTACAAAGGGACAACAAGGTAAAATGTACTGAAGAAGAAGGACATCTACTGAAAGCTGTTAAGGAAGAATAAGTCTATGCAAAAAACTTAGCAAAGGGAGAAAGGACATCTGATGATCTATCCATAACAAAGGAAGGTATGGAAAACTGTGTGAAATTTCCAAAATCTACTCCAATTGAAGTTATTGAGTTATATAGAAAATTAGATTTTCAAAGAAGGGAGTTGGAAAACAAGGAATAGATGTTCAGGATAGATTGTTGAAAACAGAAGACCAAAGAATTGTCATGAATGATAGTCATAAGGAAAAGGAGATGGATATGAGAGTTTAGCAGATTGACACTCCAAGAGAAGGAGTTCACTATGGTGGGCAAGAGAAGGAAGGAATCATTAGGACAGTTGGTGTGGAAGAGAGGCTAATGGACAATCTCACGAATTCTTTTGAGAGTTCTAATCAGCATACTTATGTGCTGACGGAGGAGAAAGGAACAAAACAACAAACTGAATTGTTGCCATAGGAAAATAAGACACAACAGCCTTGTGTTTTTTAATTTTAACAAACTCTTTATGAGTGGAGGTTTAGTTGCAGATGATGAAGGAGATTTGGCACAACTAAGCCACTTAAAGATGAGAGAAGGAGATTATATGCAAGAATCCAATCAATGGAATGAATATGTTAAATCACTGGAAAGAGTGTTGAATAGTCATGATTTAGTCATGAAAGAGGGTAAGAATGATAGGGAGGTAGTCAGCATAGGAGTCACAACAAAATTTGGAGGAAGCAAAGCAAAAGTTTGAGCAAGCAAGGTAGAAATCAACAAAGCAAGTAAAGCAAGAGTCAGCATAGAAGACAGCAACAACAACCTGAAGCAAAGAGAAGGAGATAGAAATATGAAGCAGAATATGAACCAATCCAAAGATGTACTAGAAACAGAGATTGAATAAATGTGGCAACTGATCATGAAGAAATTCAAATGGAGAAAAATGATAGCAACAGGAAGAAAGATCAATCAAAAATTGAACCTGATTGACAAGAAGAAGAAGATGGAGCAAAAGATAGCAAAAGTACAGCAGCAACAAGGGAACAAAGCATGTGGACAGTTACAAAACAAAGTGTGGGATCCAGGAAGACGAAGACCAGAAGACACATGATCAGGAGATCATGAATATTTTCTACTTTGGGAGTCTGATGCAGGAGCATTCACCTAAGGGAAAATCATTGTAAATAATAGCCATAGGGGGTCATGTATTTTTAGGAAATAGTTTTCCTAAGTCTCAAGTTAATGTAATATCTAGGCCTTTAAGTAATTTAAGTAGATATGTGAGAGGAAATTGTAAGTTCTCTAGAGTAAATGAGGAGATGAGTTGCAGTAATGCCAAAAGAATCCAAAGCCAACTATAACTCTGAAACAGTTGCATGATTCGAGGACGGGAGAGAGCTTTTAGGAATTAATTGAAGTGAACATAGTGGACAGAGGATTTACGAGTCAATTCAGTGGATATAGGAGTGGAACGAGGATAGTCCAACAGAACTCCTGGCATATAAGTAAGCCTATGGGCAGAGTCAGAAAAAGAGGGCCACTGATAGTTGAAAATCAGGCTTGTGTGAGACCGAGGAGTCTCGAATGTAATATTTTCTTTTACATTAATATATACAGAGTTTGTTCTTGATTGTGTCAGTGTAATGGGGATTATTTCATGAATGAATTACTGTGAATTCATAGGCTCTGCAATAATTTGCAGGAAGAATTCTGAAGGACGCATAGGAACAAAGTGATTAATAGGAATCACAATGGAACATTGAATCCATTTGAAGAAGCAGAGTAAAACTCTAAAGAGAAATAATGAAGGTATATTTTGCATAAAAGCAAGCTTTGAGAAAGTTGAGTGGCGGAAGTAGACAACAGCGTTCTGAAGAACTGCACAGAGCAGAAGAACAAGATAGAGAGTTATAATGGATCTTTGAATCCATTCAAAGGAGCAATTAAAGTCCAAAAGGACAGTGATTGAAGGAGTACACAGAGTTAAGTTCAAACGAGAATGAATTGAGTAGTAGAAGAACAGAAAGCTGGAACCTTGTGAAAACCCAAAAACCACAGGAAACATTGAAAATGGTGGAAAAATTCTAAGTAAAAGGAACAAGTGGAAGGGCGAAGATTGATGCTTAGGAACTATTAGACCTGGGAAGATCAACAGCTGAGATCAAATCAGAACTAGAATATCGCATCACACTAGTTCAGTGGAAGAGGAACCAGCCTATGGAACTGCCAAGCTCTGATAGGACGATATAACCAGACCCGAAGCTCCATAATAGCGGATTTAAATCCCTATCAGGTCTGAGAATATAATCGCATCGGAACTTCATGCGATGAAGAGAAGCGCCATTAGCCGATGATCAGAGTTAACAAGTATTGGTAATCGGAGAAGGCAGAGTTCGGAGCGATAGTGCAGAGAGCTAGTGATGAACCAGACCCGACGATATTTATAGTCACGGTTGTAATAGATTTGAGTTCCGCTATATATGGCCCGGAGTGGGATTTCCTTTGTATTCCCGTATTCCGTGTGTTTGGAATAAGTTGTTGTGCCGAGCCTTTTAAGGCTAGAACATAGATTTAACGACTCCGATAGTCACATATCAGAGTCAGAGGGGTGATGAACCACATATATGGTAAGGCTGGGGAGAATGCGATGGCCGATTGCGATGAGGTTTAACCTCGGGGATTGTGCAGAATCGATATAAAAGCGGAGAAAGGTATGTTATGTGTATAAGTTCCTTTGTAAATTGGTTATAAAGGGATTTAGCGCCGATATGTAATAATGTGTGTTAATATATATATATATATATATATATATATATATATATATATATATACCAAGGTTATAAGAGGTGGTTATGTGTATGCAGTTGAAGGGATATGTAAAGGTGCATTGCTGAAGGGTTTTTAATTCCGATAGAAGGATTCTAAAGGAAGACTTTAACAAAGTCATAAACAAAGGCTTGAGTCTTGTTTAAAAGACCGGATAGAGAGTCCTAGGTGGGTGATTGGTTCTGATACAAAGGAATTGTATAAGAGGGCCAAACCATTGATTTTATGAAGATTTGACTCCATTGCAGAGTCAATTACTTGGGACAGTTGCATTTATGCAAATTCTTACATACTGTGGGGATATGCGGGGTAGCCCTCCACCACTATGCAGACAACCTGCAACCACATGAATTCTCGTCTTACTGAATAGAGCATTAACATAATAGTGTCCTGCAACTACATCAACGACTATATTTGCACAACCACCCTCGTAAAACTACTTACGTAGTAGCAAAAAAAATTCCTAAATCATAACTAAGAGAGGCAAAGCCTTTTGCATATTCATTTTACCGCACATCACCCTTTCTTCAAACAAATTGAAAACATATTTTATTTACCACTCCTGTTTACGCAAAAGACCCTAAATCTCCCACGCATACTCTATCCTCTACACAGTGAACTTTCCACACAACTAAACAATACCAATTACCAAATCGTTTGTCAAATCATAGCACTCAATATGGAAAGGACCTCAACTTTCCCACAGATTGTCAATCCTCTGCACGAGGAAACATAATAATATTATTTCAACATTTGTTTGGCCCACCTTGGCCCCCTTCTTCCCTTAGAGGCCTATGAAAACAACTTGCAACCACATCAATTCTCGCATCATTGAGAAGAGCGTTAACATAAGAGTGATAGTGTCAAGGCACACACCAACGCAATGGCCACTCACAAAATTACTTTTGTTGAGAGTTCTTTCGGTAAAAATCTCATTAGAAACAACTTAACGACCTTTTTCAAATGATCTAGTGTGGTTCATCTTGTACAAGATGAAGATGAACCACCCTAGATGGTTTGAAACGTGACGACAAATTGTTTCTAATGTGATTGTTACGGAAACAACTCTCAACAAAATTACTTTTATTTTAAGTTTAAATGAATTTCAAGCATTATAAAAAACGAAAAATAAAACATCATACATTAGTGGAATTAGGTATCATCAAAGCTTCCTCAACCAATAAAAAATTAGAAATAATATTTACCCAAAATTTGAAAATATTTTTAAATTAATAAAAAAATAGAAATATTAAGCATTTTCCCAAAACTATAGTCTCTTACAAAGTAAAGACCAATAAAATGTAAAGGTACTATTTTAAAATATTATTAGTTCAAAAGTCTTCTAACAAGACTCCTTTGTTTGTGGCACTCGAACTAGATTGTTGTAGAATGATAAAATATGTAACAGCTTTTGATTAAATAAAATTCCCTTGTTTTTTCTCGGGGAAAACTAATTACTAATTATTCTAGAAACAAAGAAAAATGTTAATAATTAGATTTGCTTTTTCGAAGTATTAATAATTTTAAAACTCTATGTATTAAAAAGATACGAGGATGTCAAAGCCCTCCTAATATAAACAATTTAAATAAATTTCTATCGCAATTAAGAAGAAAAGGGTCGGATAATGAAAGGCTTGATTTCAACGGCAGAAGATGACAATACACCCGATCAAGATGATCTAGGCTTTGGCGTTTAGAGGATCCCATTTCTATCACATGAAGAACCGATATGCCGGGTAGGACGCCTTGCCGTATGGGGCAAGAAGCAGCCGTTAGGCATAAACAGATTGATTGGCGCATTGTAGCTATGTCAAATACAGCTAGGCGCAATCTTTTTCCTACTGGAATTTGGGAAGTTTTTGTTTTTGGTTTTCTATTTTATTTTATTTTTTATAATTTGCTTAATTAAAGATATTTATTCAAATCATAAATTTGACAGTGAAATTTTCACAATTAAAATATTTAAAAAATATTAAATATTAAATTATATAAACAATTAAAAAATTAATTTAAATAAAACCAATCAAAATTTAATTATAATTATTTTATCAAATATTCTCAAAATAATTTACTTAAAAAATATTATTTTATTCATGAAAACAACAACATTAGCGGGTCTCCATTGAACACCAATTTCTACACTAATAAATGCACAGGTCTACAATAGACTTAGAAACCCGAAGGCACACAATTTATTAGTCATCAATAATGCTTTGAATGCGAAAACACTACCCAACTGTACGGACGAGCGCACGCATCCAACGTGTCCATTCATTTTAAATATAGAACTCTGTAAATTCAAAGAACTTGCAGAGGCATATGGTTTGGACACCTACATAGGCGTAGAATGGATACTAATAAACGCAGTTAGTCTAAATTTCGAAACCATGTTTTTTTTTGCATTTTGAAATTTTTGATAATTAATGTTTAAAATTTTTTTAGAATGCTAAATTTATAGGTTAAAAAAACCAATTTAAACACTATAAATCAAAATAATACTGTGTGATTTTTAGGTTGCCACGGTAGCTTCAAAGAAAATTCGAAATAGCTATTTGTTTTGGTTAAGACTCACGGAAGTCTGCCTGCATGGTTATAATTGGCGAACTACACGCGTTATTTCTCAACGCTCAACGCCACTTTTGAAAACAAATGTAAAGACTTTCAGTTTCCAAAACGATATTAAACTCAACTTCCTTGACATTTTATTGTTCACAAATTATTTTAGAAATAACCATACACTTGCAGATTACATATAGCACTGCATGAAGATAAGGGCTTGTCTGCATCGACTCGGGTCACATGTGATGTGGATTCCAACACAACTCATGGTGAGAAGTTGACAGGGTATACAGGCTGTTTAGTATTAGGGTTGAATAGTCCAAAGTGTTTCTCTGTCTCGTCGCCTTGCTTCAAATTCTCGTTGAAAAGCGCGAAAACATATGTGTCGATGCTCATTCCTGGCCTCTTTGGTGTTCCTGCATTCGATAATACATGTTTAATAAGATTATTGTTATAGGTCTGAGCATTCTCAATGGTGGCCACATCCGCGCCAGCAGAAGGCCATCCACTTTCGGCAATGACGATCGGGATGTTGGGATACCCCGAGGCTTCCATGGCCCACAAAAGAGTATCAACCATGGCATCGAACAGGTTGCTGTAGCTGTGATCTTTGTCTGTCACCGGCGTAGCCGTGGGCTGAAAGAGAGCGTAGTCCAGATGAATGTTGCTTGGGTCGCCGATGTAGCTGAAATATGGATAGACATCCGCCATGAAGGGACCGCCGTTCTGTGACAGAAAATTGAGTATTTGGCTCATCGTGTCCTTCACAGCATCTACGAAGACTCCGTTAGACGGCAGGTTGCCGCTGCTAACATCCATCCTGTGGGTGGTAGAGACCTTGATGCTATTCTGCAGATTAGCGTTCTGGATCGCAGTTTGAATGTTGTTCATGGCCGGAACAAGATAGGGTACGTACCGAGCGTTGTTCGGGGTTATCAAAACTTCGTTTCCCACTGCAATGTATTTGACATTGGTGGCGGGATAGAAGGGCACAATGTTCTCGTTAACCCAACCGTTTGCGGACTCTTGGCTGGAAGATATGTTCTCCAGTTCGTCGTTAGCGACACCCACTATTACATCGATACCAGAATTCGCGAAAGCTTGCAGTACAACTTTGCTTTCCTGGTAAATTCTCGTTTTCCCAATGTTGTTGGACTTCATTAAAGTTACCACCTCGTCTGCAGATGGAAGTTTGTCTGCGTCCATACCATAGTCCACTCCTATTTTATCACCATCTGCACACCGAATTCAATTAAATCAGTTTAATAGAGCGACAACATTGAACTTAAATCTTTGAATAACAATCCTATTGTATGAAGCATGTATCAAAGTAGGAAGGAAAAGAATGCAATATCATGTTAATTTACCTGCGAGAATTAAACAACAGAAGATGGCCACACATCCAATGAGGAAGATCCTAGATTGGTCTTTAAAGGCTGCCATTTTTATCACAGGAAATGAGAGGATTGATAAATAGCATGCGAGGGCGTTGTATTTATAAGGAGCTCGATTGGTCTGCGCATGGATTGAAAATTCAAAATCGATAGGGCAAGAACGATGCCGTGCCGCATCGGACTAGCTCTGTGTCGTTTGCACTGATAATATTGTTCCCGTACGTCACGTTATATCCACAGTTGTACAATAAGGAGAGCAGGGGGCACATTTTTTCCTGACGTACGTTATATCCACAGTTGTACAATAAGGAGAGCAGGGGGCACATTTTTTCCTCTTGAAATGAAATGTCATCGGTCGTTTCTGCACATTTTTCTTCATCAATTTGTCGCAGCCCAAGAGTTGAACAGCCGCCATCGATTATAACAGCCAAAGTCTCGAAATACAGGACGTTGACGTCTAACTAGGGCATGACTTTTACACCATGGGAAGATTTCAATACGAAATTACATAATGAACTTGCTTCTATGTTCGTTCTATTTAATTATTAGGTGTATTATAATTTAATGTTCAATAACAATTATTCATTTAACTGGAACCTGGGACGCGGAAGGTGGGTAAAGAGTAGATAGGTGGTGGCCATGGTGATTGTGATAGTTTAATAATCTCCCTTGTCAGATTCGTTTTATTTAATTATTAGCACAACCATATTTATTAATATGGTTTATATATCTCTATAAGGTATATGATACCTTATAGAAGTATATATGTAATTACATATTCCAATGTATTTAATATATTTGAATAAGACATATATCAACCATATTAATAATTATTTAAAATTATTAATAATTATATAAATAACTATATAGAATTATTAATAATTATATAAATATTAACAACCACATTATTTATATATCACTGTATAAATATTATAATAGTAGAGTTGAGGCTTCTGTGATCCATAACAAATTTACGAGAGATTTTTCGGCGAAAATCACATGAAAGAAAATCTCTCGTAAAAATATTATAATAATTATATAGACTTATATTCTATATTAATTAATAATAAAAATAGCTCATAATAATATTATATTATTATATATTAATAATATAATCAATATTATTATAATATTATTAGGAGTTTATATTATTATTATAATATTTATATAATAATATATAGAAATAATTTGGTTGTTAATATTTGTATAGTTATTAATAATATTTGATTATAATATTATAATAAGAACAATAAAAATCAATTATTTATTTTTTATTATAATTAATAATTTTGCAAATAATAGCAACTATATTCTTATATAATTATATATTTATGATTATTATATTATTATTATTTTAATAATATAAACTCATATTATTATTATTATTATTATATAAAATATAATTATTATCATAATAATAATAATAATATAATCAATATTATTATAATATTATTAGGAGTTTATATTATTATTATTCTTAGGCTTTACTATTTTTAATATTTATTTTAGGGTTAGTATAAATAAGGTTAATTATTATCAGTATTTAGGATTATTAATAACCATATAAATAACTATATAGGATTATTAATAACTATATAAATAAGAATTAGATTATTTATACATATTACTGTATAAATATTATAATAATTATATAAACTCCTAATATATATTAATTAATAATAAGAATAGCTCATAATAATATTAGATTATCATTATATTATTGAAATAATATAATAGTAGGTGGGTGCGATCATACGAGCGTTAATACACCACATCCCATCAGAACTCCGCGGACACCTTTAGTTTAACCTCACTCACACCACTTTTTTCCCTTTCAGGGAAGACCTCCCGTGACTGCGATTGACCTAGCCCCTGCGCCGCCCCGTGCTGGCACTGCGATCGGCAGCTGCGGCTCTTGGCAGCCATGCCCAGTGAAGGGGAGGCGGATCCTCCCCCCCTCCCTCCAGAAGTTATAGAATTTCAAAAAATTATTGATGCATGCAACAAATGCCCACCATCTGCTCAACAACAGAAATTCGTTAAGAGAAAAGAATGCATTCCCTCGGTGGCCCTCCCTGAGGAAGAAACCTGCCGCTCAGCTCTGAAGCTAGTTGATAGAGGGCTCATAGGGCAGTTTACCGATCTCTGGCCTTCGCTCAAATCTGTAGAAAACTGGATCAAGAGAAACTGGACCCCTCTGATCAAGGAGGGAATTAAATCTTATTTTGTAGGCAAAGGTTTCTTTGTATTTGTCTTTGAATCAGCAGAAGATCGAAGTCTCATTTTCAGGAACGGGCCATACTTCATGGGGCCACAGGGACTATATTTAAACAAATGGTCTCCAGATTTCGACCCGACCCAAGATGTTCCTTCTGCGGTTCCAGTTTGGGTGCGGCTTCCCCATCTTCCCCTGCACTGCTGGAGTCAGAAATCTCTCCAAATCATCGGCAACTCCCTTGGCAAATACATTGATCAGGCCGCAAGGAAAGATCAATATTCCTGTGCTCGAATATGTGTGGAAGTAGATCTGGAAGAAGGCCTACCCGAAGCAATAAAACTTACTGTGGCAGGATGGTCACATATCCAAGAGTTGGATTACGAGTAGATCCCCTTCAAATGCAGACACTGCCACGACTATGGCCACTTTGCAAAAAATTGCAAGAAAAAAACGGAAGATCAGAGCCACCCCCACAAAGGAGATCAATGGACTACAATTCAGAAAACGGGTCATGCAAAAGCAACAGGGAAAGTAGCCACAAAAGGGAATGATCAAGGAAAAGCCAGCAAAGAAATTGAAACACAACAGCAACCGAATGAGATCCCAAGCACTGAAGAAGCCTCTCCATCAGAACCCCCAGAAACGGATATGAACAATCCAGCACAAGTCGAAGATCCACAGACAAATAAAGAGCGAGGCGGAGATGCATCGCCCGACTCTCCTCAGGACAACCCCTCCAGGCTTTCGTATGCAGATATAATAAAGAAGAAAAAATTGCCAGATCCTCCAGACTCCTCAGATGAAGAGACCTATGAGAGACCCTCAAAGAAAGCAGGCAGGAAGACCCACAAAGCAGCCAGGGAGGAGGAGGCAGAGCGACTCAAAATGCAAGGAAGCCAGTCCACAATAGAGATGACTATAGGACGAAATACTAGAGGAAGATCCACCAAGGGAGGAATCCCAAATCCCTCGCCAGGTAAATAATGCGTATAGTCTCTTGGAACTGTAGAGGCCTGGGGACCCAACCAAAAATTGAAGTCGTCAAAGATCTGATGAAAATAGAACCCTTAGACATCCTCTTGCTCCAAGAGACCAAAATCGATGGGCAAGCTCTCAAGGATATCGGCAAATCTAAATGGAAGAAGAACGACGGCATAGCAGTCAGCTCAAGGGGAACCTCGGGGGGCATTGCAACTCTCTGGTCGGAAGATCAGTTTCACCTGTCAAACTCCCATGAGACCCAGCACTGGATCTTCACGGAGCTCAAGCATTTAGAAAGTAAGTTAACTATAGCTTTATTCAATTTATATGTTCCAGTAAATTATGTAGAAAAAAGAGACTGTTGGAATACTCTTTCGGCCTTCTTAGACCAACACTCCCTAAACAACATTGTCCTGGGAGGAGATCTCAACTTAGTCATGAAGCCAAAAGAAAAAAGGGGGGGAAACAGCAGCAGAGATCAGTTGCTCCCATTGGTAGAGGAAATAATCCAGTAGAGGGATCTACTTGATTTTGCCCCAGTGAGAGGCAAATATACTTGGACCAACAACAGATCTGGGTCTGACCACATCGCTGCCCGGCTGGACAGATTTCTAATTCAAAGTTCCCTGCTGATGGAAAAGATTCTCATATCAACAAAAATTCTCCCCAAGCTCTCCTCGGACCACAAGCCAATCCAACTCCTTTTGGCTCCTGAAGAAGATCTTGGCCCCATTCCCTTCAAATTCAGTCCTCTTTGGATTGAAAAAGCAGGGTTCAAGGACACGATCCAATCAACTTGGGATATCCCCATCAACGGATCCCCAAGTTTTGTTTGGGAGCAAAAATTAAAAGCCACCAAAAAAGCTCTAAAAGAATGGCTAAGGAAAATCCATAACCCCACCAGCCAGCAGAGAAAACTCGATGTTCAGCAGCTAGAAACCTTGCAAATTGATATGGAAGGGCTCAACATTACCCCGGAAATTTTAAATAAAGAAGCGGCCTTCCAAAGAAACATCCACCAATCCTGCAGAAGGGAAGAAGAGCACTGGAGACTTAAATCTCGCAGCCTCTGGCTAAAGGAAGGAGACCGAAATACTGCCTTTTTCCACCGACAATACAAAGCCCGCCTATCTCGGAATCATATCACTGAGATTAAAAATGACGAAGGGCAGATCTATAATAAATTCGACCAAATAAAAATTGCAGCTGAAAACCATTTCAAAAATCTATATGGCACAAGGCATGAAGGAAGCAAAGAAGACATTGAGGATCTTCTCTCTCATATTCCCCACCTCATCACCCATGAAGACAATCAGGCTTTACTGAAACCAGTTTCTGAAGAAGAAATCATCAAGGTTATTTGGGCAATGGAACCAGATAAGGCCCCTGGGCCAGATGGTTTCACAATACATTTCTTCAAAGTCTGCTGGGACATCATCAAAATAGACTTGCTGAAAATGATACAAGGTTTCTTTGGGAAAGCCAAGATTGGGGGAGGCACCAACTCCACCTTTCTCGCTCTGATTCCAAAAGAGGCCAACCCGGAAACATTCAGTAGGTTTAGGCCCATCTCCCTATGCAATGCCTCCTATAAAATACTGTCCAAGATTCTGGCAAACAGAATTAAACCCCTTCTGGACAAGCTGATATCCAATGCCCAAGGGGGGTTTGTCAAAGGCAGACATATCTTGGACAATATCATCCAAGTGCAGGAAGCCATCCATTCCAGCAAACAGAGGAAAGAGAAGGGGATGTTGATCAAGCTTGATATGGCTAACGCATTCGATAGAGTCAACCATTCCTTTCTTCTCAAAGTCCTACAATCCTTTGGCTTTCCTCCTCAGTTCATCAATCTTATCAAAGCTTGCATCTCATGCCCCTGGATCGCCCCCATGGTTAATGGACGCCCAACATCCTTCTTTCAAGCTCAGCGCGGATTAAGGCAAGGCTGTCCACTCTCACCTTTCTTGTACATTCTCATGGCAGATACTCTTAGCAGGAAGCTGGCTGCGGAAATGAACACAGGAGAACTCCCAGGAATCCGAATCGCAAATGATCTAAACCCAATAAATCATGCCTTATTTGCAGATGACTCCATTCTTCTAGGAGGAGCCTCCACTAGAATCGCAGCCAATTTTAATGCTGTTTTAAAATGTTACTGTAGAGCTTCAGGAGCCGTTATAAATAACAGAAAGAGCTCGATCTTCGAATGGAATGTGAGCCAACATAATCTCAATAATATAGCCCAGATCCTTGGATTTGAGTGCTTCGCACAATGGGACAGCATCAAATATCTCGGCTTACCCCTTACAACCGGAGTCAATAACAGATCTTTGTGGCATGGCATCATAAGCAAAATTAAAGACAAGATCACGTCCTGGGAGGTTATTGGCTAACCAAGGGAGGAAAAATTATCCTTCTTAAATCCGTCTTATCTGCTCTTCCCATTTATCAAGCCTCCTTTCTTCTGGCCCCGAAACACATTACGGATCAGATCTCCTGTCTTCTACGAGACTTTCTCTGGAAAGGAGGCAGAGGCAATCACAATAAAATTCATCTGGCAAACTGGGAACTAGTCAAGCGGCCAACTCTCGATGGTGGGCTCCAGATCAGAGATCCTGCTCTCTCTAATCTGCTACTTGGATGCAAGCTTCTGTGGAAAATATACTCAGATCCTTCACATCAGGTCAGTGAAATGTTCATCTCAAAATATGCGCAGGGGATCTCCCTCAGGCATCTGTCAGCAAATAATACTTCAGCAGGCACTCTCACCTGGAATCTCTGCAGGAAAAGCATAAGCAGTTTCAGTAAACATCTATACCGCATCCCGGGCAATGGGGAGAAGACCCTTCTCTGGAAAGACCGCATCATGAACAGCCCTCCTCTCAACTCCCATGCAGAAATCCGGGACATCAGAAACTGGCTTCACGATGCAGGAATAAGAAAGTTGAATGATATCTCTGAGTGGGACAGCAAAGGAAATTGGATCGAATGGGCGATCCCTCCAGTGCCAGCGCAGTTTCAACACCAAACTGAAATTCTCAAATCACTGCTCTTAAATGCAGCGCCGATACACCGCAATATCGCTGACAGATGGGGGTGGGGTGAAACTGGGTTTTATACGCCATCCTTGGGTTACTCTGCCCTGCAGATCAAAAAAGACAGGCTGAGAACGCCATCGTTCTAGAAACAGGTATGGAGTGCCAAGGGACTTCCCAAAGTCAATTTCTTCTTTTGGACCCTCATTCAGAATAAACAGCTCACTGGGGACAACTTGGCAAAACGAAACTTTGTTGGGCCACATAGATGTGCATTGTGCAGGAACTCAGGAGAAACAACCTCCCACCTGTTCATTGACTGTGTTTTTGCCAAAGAAGTATGGACATTAACCCTTCTTGGTCTGCCCGTCCCCCCGCCCCATCACAGCTCCATTGCTGTTCTCTTTTCTGAATGGATTCATCACTATCCTCATCCCATTCCAAATAAATCCTTGTGGATTCACATATGGCTTTCCATTCCTAAATTTGTAAGCTGGGAAATTTGGCTGGCCCGGAATGATTTAATTTTCAATAATTCCCCTCGCTCTCCTGCTAAATCCGCCTCAATTGCTAAAGCCCTCCTCATAGAATCAGTCCTCCAGCACTCCCATTTCTCTGACTCCTCCCTTCTCCCCTCTGAAAAGGCTTTGGCTGAACCTCCACAGCCCTCACCCCTCTTGCAAAGCCCTCTCCCTTCCCCCTCCCCTCCCCTCTCCTTCATGGAAAATCAGAGAATCTGAAGCAGCTTTCCAGAACTGGTGGAAGAAGCAAAACACAACTTCAATATTCTTTGACGGAGCCTCCAAAGGAAATCCGGGGGCTGCGGGAGCTGGTGGAGTCATATACTTTGCAGACAATCTCAGTAAGGTCCATTTCTGCTGGGGGCTTGGCATTTCCACAAACAATCAGGCAAAGCTTCTCGCCCTCACAAAAGCCTGCCAAATAGTGCGGGATAAAGGCATCAAAGACTGGCAAGCATTCGGAGACTCTGAAATCCTCATTAGGAAGATCAATTCAGATGACCAGTTCAGCAATGCAATCCTCAATAAGTCTCTGAATAGGCTGAAGCTAATCCTGCAAGACTTCACCTCCTACAAAATTTATCACATCCTCAGAAGTCTGAATAAGGAGGCAGATGAAATGGCAAACAAAGGTTGCCTATTAGAACCGGGAACTCTAAACTACAATGGTAACAACGCTAAGTCACATAGCATAACTTAGCTAAAGGGCAGTTCAGAATAAGAAGCAGAAAGCAAGGATCATACCACACTGAACAAGCATGAGAGGAACAAGACTGATATCTTCGGCACATCATCTGATACAGGGCTTAGCAAGAGGTGTACAGGTAAAATTTGGGGAACTTACTCCTTAGCAAATATATTCTCACAGGGAAGTAGCAGCTGGAAAAAGATGGAGGCTTGGAATTTTCTACATAAAATCAGATCTATCAATAGCCGGATCATGGTTAATGCAAATGATAGAACTTTACTGATAGAAAGAGGTTCATTCCTGTTTGTAGACTCTGCGGAGCATGGGCAGTACACCCCCGAGAGGGTTTCCCATCATATACTATAACCCTGTCTGCCAAGTATGTTGCCATTATATAATCATGCTCAACAACAAAAGCTGTCTTCTCGGCATGAAGAATAAATTGCTGTATGACCTTCGCTGCCACAATACGTTGTACAGAATCTAAGTACGCAATTGGTTCATCAATGAGATAAATATCTGCAGGCTGCACAAAGATGTGAAGTCTTTGTCAAATTGCAGTTACCGGTCGTAGAAAATTCCAAGGCATATGCATCTCACCTAAATAATCAGTTGGTCTTTGTCATGTTACTGCACTCAGAAAAGGAACGGTTGGAGGACTATACAAACGAATATTGCTGGACAGGGCTCTGCCGACGCCATTGGGCTCGTTTGGAGGGTTCCAGCCTACAGTGGACAGCAAACCAATACGTGCCAAGAATAAATCCTCGGCAATCCTTGTTCCTATGACGGAAATGTGCAGAGTCCTGAGAGGTGTCGTTTCTCAGGCTTGCGGTTCCAGACAAAGCCACGAAAATCCTTGTCCCCAAGCCGGAAAATGCGCAGAGGAGAGGTGTCAGTCTACAAGCTTGCAGAACCCCCTAAGGCGGGAAAACAGAAAGGAATGCTATGTAAAACTGGGGCGTTTAGACCTTGGTCAAACCAGATTTTTCTAATAAAAGATATCCGTTACTGTTAAAAAAAAAAAGAAATAATATAATAGTATAAAATTATAAAAATAATAATAATAACAATTATATTGTATAATAATAATAATAATAATATAATAATATTATATTATTATAATAATATACAAATATAATTATTATTATAATAATAGTATAATCAATATTATTATAATAATAACAAGAAAGATCATTTATTTATAATAGTTAATAACTATACAAGTAATAGCAACTATATTCTTATATATTTAATGCAGGAGCATTCAGCTCAATATTATCATTGTATTTTAGTAGAAATAGGGGGTCTTGTATTTTAAGGATGTTGGTTTCCTAAGTATTGCATTTATGTAATTATTTAATGTTTTGAGTGATTTTAATGAGAATAGGAATTAACTGAATATTGTGAGGCTTTATTGTAAATGTTCTCGAATGTAGGAGAATATGAGAGATTTAGGATAGTTGAGAGATTGAGGGATTGAGAATTGACTGTAAATCTTAGTTTAGGAGTCAGTTCATGAATCTAGGGATTAGAGAGGAGTTTTAGGAAGAAGAAGGAGATTTTAGGATTTTGTTGAGGGATTCAAAGATCTAAACTAAAAAGTGGTTTTAGAACCCCATTGTATAAGTATAAGACTAAAAAGCATGAATAGAGGTTGGAGAGGTTAAGAGAAAAGTAGATAGTAGGTTGGAGTGTCTTTAGCCTAAGAGTAGATAATGAATTGAGGCCACAGATATTGAACATAGGGCCTGAGGAAGAAGGATTCCATTCTGTAATTATTCATTTGTATTTATATATACAGTAATTGAGTAGGACTATATAATGTGTGATTGAGTGTTAAATGATTCTTGAATGCATTAGAGGATTATATATATATATATATAGACGGAGTGCGTGAACGCAGAGGAGCGGAATTCGACAAATACACAAAGAAGAACATGACAAGGAGGATCCTAATGAATTGTTAAATCCATTAGAATGATCAACCCAAAGCTCAGGAGGGATAGTGCGCAATTAAAAAAAAACCCAAGCGACCAAGCGAAACCCATAGAAACAACGCTGAAAACAGCTTAAAACCCAAGTAACAGAAAGAACGAGAAGTGAAGTGGTGACACTTAGCAGCCGTTGGATCATTTAGATCAATGGCCCAGATCAAGTCGCAGCGGCATAAGGCATTTGAAAATAACGACACTTTAAAGTGAAAGGATCTAACTTGAAGGATTAGTGAAATGCGATCGCGCGAATAAATGCACATGTTTAAGAAAATTCATTGAAATCATGATTTTTTTATATCAAAAAATTTTAAATTTTTTTTATATCAAAATATTTTAAATTTTTGAGTGTATTAAATTATATATATAATTAAAAAACTAATTTAAATAAAACAAATCAAAATTTAGTTATAATTTTCTTTTACTAAATTCCAAAAAAATATTTATCAAATATTATCAAAATAAATTACTCAAAAATATTATATTTTATTCATGAAAACAACAACATTAGCGGGTCTCTATTGAACACCAATTTCTACACTAATAAATGCACATGTCTACAGTAGACCTAGAAACCTGAAGTCGCACAATTTTTTAGTCATCAATAATGCTTTGAATGCGAAAAAACTATCCAACTGTATAGACAAGCGCATGCGTCGTCCATTCATTTTAAATATAGAACTCTGTAAATTCAAAGAACTTGTAGAGGCATATGGTTTGGACACCTACATAGGCGTAGAATGGATACTAATAAACGCAGTTAGTCTAAATTTCAAAACCATGTTTTTTTTTTTTTTTTGCATTAATGGAAATCATAAGTTTGATGAGTAAATTTTTGATAATCAAAATGTTTAAAACTTTTTAGAATGTTAAATTTAAACATTAAAAAAACAAATTTAAACCATACAAATCAAAATTTTATCACAATTTTATTTTACTACAAATTATTTTCCCTTACTGCAAAATTTTTCATGAACTCTTTTTTTAAATGATTTTGTGATTTTTAGGTTGCTAGGGTAGCTTCAAAGAAAATTCTATATAGCTGTTTGTTTTGGTTGAAACTCAGGGAAGTTTGCTTGCATGGTTATAAATGTTGGAGTCACGATTTCCATTACACCAAAACCCTCAGGTGTTAGTAAACAGATACATCGTTAGTGTTAAGCACATGCCACGAAACACATGGGAGCATTGGATCAACATCGCCATTAATGAGGAGCACAACAATCTCCCCTTCAACGGGAGCCAAGTGTGTGCTTTGGCTCTCATACCACTTGTTGGAGTCACGATTGCCCTTACACCAAAACCCGCATGTGTACAGACACATCGATAGTGTTAAGCACATGCCATGAAACACATGGGAGCATTGGATCAACACTACCATTAACCACATGCCACGAAACACATGGGAGCGTTGGATCAACACTGCCATTAACAGAGAGCGCAACAATAATTGGTGAACTACAAGGGTTGTTTCTCAACGCTCAACGTCACTTTTGAAAACAAATGTAAAGACTTTTAGTTTCCAAAACGGTATTAAGCTCAACTTCTTTGCCATTTTATTGTTCACAAATTATTTTAGAAATAACCATACACCTGCAGATTACATATAGCACTGCATGAAGATAAGGGCTTGTCTGCATCGACTCGGGTCACATGTGATGTGGATTCCAACACAACTCATGGTGAGAAGTTGACAGAGTATACAGGCCGTTTAGTATTAGGGTTGTGTTGGAATCGTAATTTCAACTGCCGTAAATTCTGTTTTTACACATCTGATGATCTATCCATAACAAAGGAAGGTATGGAAAACTGTGTGAAATTTCCAAAATCTACTCCAATTGAAGTTATTGAGTTATATAGAAAATTAGATTTTCAAAGAAGGGAGTTGGAAAACAAGGAATAGATGTTCAGGATAGATTGTTGAAAACAGAAGACCAAAGAATTGTCATGAATGATAGTCATAAGGAAAAGGAGATGGATATGAGAGTTTAGCAGATTGACACTCCAAGAGAAGGAGTTCACTATGGTGGGCAAGAGAAGGAAGGAATCATTAGGACAGTTGGTGTGGAAGAGAGGCTAATGGACAATCTCACGAATTCTTTTGAGAGTTCTAATCAGCATACTTATGTGCTGACGGAGGAGAAAGGAACAAAACAACAAACTGAATTGTTGCCATAGGAAAATAAGACACAACAGCCTTGTGTTTTTTAATTTTAACAAACTCTTTATGAGTGGAGGTTTAGTTGCAGATGATGAAGGAGATTTGGCACAACTAAGCCACTTAAAGATGAGAGAAGGAGATTATATGCAAGAATCCAATCAATGGAATGAATATGTTAAATCACTGGAAAGAGTGTTGAATAGTCATGATTTAGTCATGAAAGAGGGTAAGAATGATAGGGAGGTAGTCAGCATAGGAGTCACAACAAAATTTGGAGGAAGCAAAGCAAAAGTTTGAGCAAGCAAGGTAGAAATCAACAAAGCAAGTAAAGCAAGAGTCAGCATAGAAGAC
Organism: Pinus tabuliformis; assembly: GCA_031772625.1. Lineage (NCBI taxonomy): Eukaryota > Viridiplantae > Streptophyta > Pinopsida > Pinales > Pinaceae > Pinus > Pinus tabuliformis. The sequence goes on from CM062811.1 coordinate 1,061,774,139, forward strand.
AGCAACAACAACCTGAAGCAAAGAGAAGGAGATAGAAATATGAAGCAGAATATGAACCAATCCAAAGATGTACTAGAAACAGAGATTGAATAAATGTGGCAACTGATCATGAAGAAATTCAAATGGAGAAAAATGATAGCAACAGGAAGAAAGATCAATCAAAAATTGAACCTGATTGACAAGAAGAAGAAGATGGAGCAAAAGATAGCAAAAGTACAGCAGCAACAAGGGAACAAAGCATGTGGACAGTTACAAAACAAAGTGTGGGATCCAGGAAGACGAAGACCAGAAGACACATGATCAGGAGATCATGAATATTTTCTACTTTGGGAGTCTGATGCAGGAGCATTCACCTAAGGGAAAATCATTGTAAATAATAGCCATAGGGGGTCATGTATTTTTAGGAAATAGTTTTCCTAAGTCTCAAGTTAATGTAATATCTAGGCCTTTAAGTAATTTAAGTAGATATGTGAGAGGAAATTGTAAGTTCTCTAGAGTAAATGAGGAGATGAGTTGCAGTAATGCCAAAAGAATCCAAAGCCAACTATAACTCTGAAACAGTTGCATGATTCGAGGACGGGAGAGAGCTTTTAGGAATTAATTGAAGTGAACATAGTGGACAGAGGATTTACGAGTCAATTCAGTGGATATAGGAGTGGAACGAGGATAGTCCAACAGAACTCCTGGCATATAAGTAAGCCTATGGGCAGAGTCAGAAAAAGAGGGCCACTGATAGTTGAAAATCAGGCTTGTGTGAGACCGAGGAGTCTCGAATGTAATATTTTCTTTTACATTAATATATACAGAGTTTGTTCTTGATTGTGTCAGTGTAATGGGGATTATTTCATGAATGAATTACTGTGAATTCGTAGGCTCTGCAATAGGTTGCAGGAAGAATTCTGAAGGACGCATAGGAACAAAGTGATTAATAGGAATCACAATGGAACATTGAATCCATTTGAAGAAGCAGAGTAAAACTCTAAAGAGAAATAATGAAGGTATATTTTGCATAAAAGCAAGCTTTGAGAAAGTTGAGTGGCGGAAGTAGACAACAGCGTTCTGAAGAACTGCACAGAGCAGAAGAACGAGATAGAGAGTTATAATGGATCTTTGAATCCATTCAAAGGAGCAATTAAAGTCCAAAAGGACAGTGATTGAAGGAGTACACAGAGTTAAGCTCAAACGAGAATGAATTGAGCAGCAGAAGAACAGAAAGCTGGAACCTTGTGAAAACCCAAAAACCACAGGAAACATTGAAAATGGTGGAAAAATTCTAAGTAAAAGGAACAAGTGGAAGGGCGAAGATTGATGCTTAGGAACCATTAGATCTGGGAAGATCAACAGCTGAGATCGAATCAGAACTAGAATATCGCATCGCATCAGTTCAGTGGAAGAGGAACCAGCCTATGGAACTGCCGAGCTCTGATAGGGCGATATAACCAGACCCGAAGCTCCATAATAGCGGATTTAAATCCCTATCGGGTCCGAGAATATAATCGCATCGGAACTTCATGCGATGAAGAGAAGTGCCATTAGCCGATGATCAGAGGTAAAAGGTATTGGTAATTGGAGAAGGCAGAGGTCAGAGCGATAGTGCAGAGAGCCGGTGATGAACCAGACCTGACGATATTTATAGTCACGATTGTAATAGATTTGAGTTCTGCTATATATGGCCCGAAGTGGGATTTCCTTTGTATTCCCGTATTCCGTGTGTTTGGAATAAGTTGTTGTGCCGAGCCTTTTAAGGCTAGAACATAGATTTAACGACTCCGATAGTCACATATCAGAGTCAAAGGGGTGATGAACCACATATATAGTAAGGTTGGTGAGAATGCGATGGCCGATTGCGATGAGGTTTAACCTCCGGGATTGTGCAGAATTGATATAAACGCGGAGAAAGGTATGTTATGTGTATAAGTTCCTTTGTAAATTGGTTATAAAGGGATTTAGCACCGATATGTAATAATGTGTGTTAATATATATATATATATATATATATATATATATATATATATATATATATATATATATATATATATATAACCAAGGTTATAAGAGGTGGTTATGTGTATGCAGTTGAAGGGATATGTAAAGGTGCATTGCTGAAGGGTTTTTAATTCCGACAGAAGGATTCTAAAGGAAGACTTTAACAAAGTCATAAACAAAGGCTTGAGTCTTGTTTAAAAGACCGGATAGAGAGTCCTAGGTGGGTGATTGGTTCTGATACAAAGGAATTGTATAAGAGGGCCAAACCATTGATTTTATGAAGATTTGACTCCATTGCAGAGTCAATTACTTGGGACAGTTGCATTTATGCAAATTCTTACATACTGTGGGGATATGCGGGGTAGCCCTCCACCACTATGCAGACAACCTGCAACCACATGAATTCTCGTCTTACTGAATAGAGCATTAACATAATAGTGTCCTGCAACTACATCAACGACTATATTTGCACAACCACCCTCGTAAAACTACTTACGTAGTAGCAAAAAAAATTCCTAAATCATAACTAAGAGAGGCAAAGCCTTTTGCATATTCATTTTACCGCACATCACCCTTTCTTCAAACAAATTGAAAACATATTTTATTTACCACTCCTGTTTACGCAAAAGACCCTAAATCTCCCACGCATACTCTATCCTCTACACAGTGAACTTTCCACACAACTAAACAATACCAATTACCAAATCGTTTGTCAAATCATAGCACTCAATATGGAAAGGACCTCAACTTTCCCACAGATTGTCAATCCTCTGCACGAGGAAACATAATAATATTATTTCAACATTTGTTTGGCCCACCTTGGCCCCCTTCTTCCCTTAGAGGCCTATGAAAACAACTTGCAACCACATCAATTCTCGCATCATTGAGAAGAGCGTTAACATAAGAGTGATAGTGTCAAGGCACACACCAACGCAATGGCCACTCACAAAATTACTTTTGTTGAGAGTTCTTTCGGTAAAAATCTCATTAGAAACAACTTAACGACCTTTTTCAAATGATCTAGTGTGGTTCATCTTGTACAAGATGAAGATGAACCACCCTAGATGGTTTGAAACGTGACGACAAATTGTTTCTAATGTGATTGTTACGGAAACAACTCTCAACAAAATTACTTTTATTTTAAGTTTAAATGAATTTCAAGCATTATAAAAAACGAAAAATAAAACATCATACATTAGTGGAATTAGGTATCATCAAAGCTTCCTCAACCAATAAAAAATTAGAAATAATATTTACCCAAAATTTGAAAATATTTTTAAATTAATAAAAAAATAGAAATATTAAGCATTTTCCCAAAACTATAGTCTCTTACAAAGTAAAGACCAATAAAATGTAAAGGTACTATTTTAAAATATTATTAGTTCAAAAGTCTTCTAACAAGACTCCTTTGTTTGTGGCACTCGAACTAGATTGTTGTAGAATGATAAAATATGTAACAGCTTTTGATTAAATAAAATTCCCTTGTTTTTTCTCGGGGAAAACTAATTACTAATTATTCTAGAAACAAAGAAAAATGTTAATAATTAGATTTGCTTTTTCGAAGTATTAATAATTTTAAAACTCTATGTATTAAAAAGATACGAGGATGTCAAAGCCCTCCTAATATAAACAATTTAAATAAATTTCTATCGCAATTAAGAAGAAAAGGGTCGGATAATGAAAGGCTTGATTTCAACGGCAGAAGATGACAATACACCCGATCAAGATGATCTAGGCTTTGGCGTTTAGAGGATCCCATTTCTATCACATGAAGAACCGATATGCCGGGTAGGACGCCTTGCCGTATGGGGCAAGAAGCAGCCGTTAGGCATAAACAGATTGATTGGCGCATTGTAGCTATGTCAAATACAGCTAGGCGCAATCTTTTTCCTACTGGAATTTGGGAAGTTTTTGTTTTTGGTTTTCTATTTTATTTTATTTTTTATAATTTGCTTAATTAAAGATATTTATTCAAATCATAAATTTGACAGTGAAATTTTCACAATTAAAATATTTAAAAAATATTAAATATTAAATTATATAAACAATTAAAAAATTAATTTAAATAAAACCAATCAAAATTTAATTATAATTATTTTATCAAATATTCTCAAAATAATTTACTTAAAAAATATTATTTTATTCATGAAAACAACAACATTAGCGGGTCTCCATTGAACACCAATTTCTACACTAATAAATGCACAGGTCTACAATAGACTTAGAAACCCGAAGGCACACAATTTATTAGTCATCAATAATGCTTTGAATGCGAAAACACTACCCAACTGTACGGACGAGCGCACGCATCCAACGTGTCCATTCATTTTAAATATAGAACTCTGTAAATTCAAAGAACTTGCAGAGGCATATGGTTTGGACACCTACATAGGCGTAGAATGGATACTAATAAACGCAGTTAGTCTAAATTTCGAAACCATGTTTTTTTTTGCATTTTGAAATTTTTGATAATTAATGTTTAAAATTTTTTTAGAATGCTAAATTTATAGGTTAAAAAAACCAATTTAAACACTATAAATCAAAATAATACTGTGTGATTTTTAGGTTGCCACGGTAGCTTCAAAGAAAATTCGAAATAGCTATTTGTTTTGGTTAAGACTCACGGAAGTCTGCCTGCATGGTTATAATTGGCGAACTACACGCGTTATTTCTCAACGCTCAACGCCACTTTTGAAAACAAATGTAAAGACTTTCAGTTTCCAAAACGATATTAAACTCAACTTCCTTGACATTTTATTGTTCACAAATTATTTTAGAAATAACCATACACTTGCAGATTACATATAGCACTGCATGAAGATAAGGGCTTGTCTGCATCGACTCGGGTCACATGTGATGTGGATTCCAACACAACTCATGGTGAGAAGTTGACAGGGTATACAGGCTGTTTAGTATTAGGGTTGAATAGTCCAAAGTGTTTCTCTGTCTCGTCGCCTTGCTTCAAATTCTCGTTGAAAAGCGCGAAAACATATGTGTCGATGCTCATTCCTGGCCTCTTTGGTGTTCCTGCATTCGATAATACATGTTTAATAAGATTATTGTTATAGGTCTGAGCATTCTCAATGGTGGCCACATCCGCGCCAGCAGAAGGCCATCCACTTTCGGCAATGACGATCGGGATGTTGGGATACCCCGAGGCTTCCATGGCCCACAAAAGAGTATCAACCATGGCATCGAACAGGTTGCTGTAGCTGTGATCTTTGTCTGTCACCGGCGTAGCCGTGGGCTGAAAGAGAGCGTAGTCCAGATGAATGTTGCTTGGGTCGCCGATGTAGCTGAAATATGGATAGACATCCGCCATGAAGGGACCGCCGTTCTGTGACAGAAAATTGAGTATTTGGCTCATCGTGTCCTTCACAGCATCTACGAAGACTCCGTTAGACGGCAGGTTGCCGCTGCTAACATCCATCCTGTGGGTGGTAGAGACCTTGATGCTATTCTGCAGATTAGCGTTCTGGATCGCAGTTTGAATGTTGTTCATGGCCGGAACAAGATAGGGTACGTACCGAGCGTTGTTCGGGGTTATCAAAACTTCGTTTCCCACTGCAATGTATTTGACATTGGTGGCGGGATAGAAGGGCACAATGTTCTCGTTAACCCAACCGTTTGCGGACTCTTGGCTGGAAGATATGTTCTCCAGTTCGTCGTTAGCGACACCCACTATTACATCGATACCAGAATTCGCGAAAGCTTGCAGTACAACTTTGCTTTCCTGGTAAATTCTCGTTTTCCCAATGTTGTTGGACTTCATTAAAGTTACCACCTCGTCTGCAGATGGAAGTTTGTCTGCGTCCATACCATAGTCCACTCCTATTTTATCACCATCTGCACACCGAATTCAATTAAATCAGTTTAATAGAGCGACAACATTGAACTTAAATCTTTGAATAACAATCCTATTGTATGAAGCATGTATCAAAGTAGGAAGGAAAAGAATGCAATATCATGTTAATTTACCTGCGAGAATTAAACAACAGAAGATGGCCACACATCCAATGAGGAAGATCCTAGATTGGTCTTTAAAGGCTGCCATTTTTATCACAGGAAATGAGAGGATTGATAAATAGCATGCGAGGGCGTTGTATTTATAAGGAGCTCGATTGGTCTGCGCATGGATTGAAAATTCAAAATCGATAGGGCAAGAACGATGCCGTGCCGCATCGGACTAGCTCTGTGTCGTTTGCACTGATAATATTGTTCCCGTACGTCACGTTATATCCACAGTTGTACAATAAGGAGAGCAGGGGGCACATTTTTTCCTGACGTACGTTATATCCACAGTTGTACAATAAGGAGAGCAGGGGGCACATTTTTTCCTCTTGAAATGAAATGTCATCGGTCGTTTCTGCACATTTTTCTTCATCAATTTGTCGCAGCCCAAGAGTTGAACAGCCGCCATCGATTATAACAGCCAAAGTCTCGAAATACAGGACGTTGACGTCTAACTAGGGCATGACTTTTACACCATGGGAAGATTTCAATACGAAATTACATAATGAACTTGCTTCTATGTTCGTTCTATTTAATTATTAGGTGTATTATAATTTAATGTTCAATAACAATTATTCATTTAACTGGAACCTGGGACGCGGAAGGTGGGTAAAGAGTAGATAGGTGGTGGCCATGGTGATTGTGATAGTTTAATAATCTCCCTTGTCAGATTCGTTTTATTTAATTATTAGCACAACCATATTTATTAATATGGTTTATATATCTCTATAAGGTATATGATACCTTATAGAAGTATATATGTAATTACATATTCCAATGTATTTAATATATTTGAATAAGACATATATCAACCATATTAATAATTATTTAAAATTATTAATAATTATATAAATAACTATATAGAATTATTAATAATTATATAAATATTAACAACCACATTATTTATATATCACTGTATAAATATTATAATAGTAGAGTTGAGGCTTCTGTGATCCATAACAAATTTACGAGAGATTTTTCGGCGAAAATCACATGAAAGAAAATCTCTCGTAAAAATATTATAATAATTATATAGACTTATATTCTATATTAATTAATAATAAAAATAGCTCATAATAATATTATATTATTATATATTAATAATATAATCAATATTATTATAATATTATTAGGAGTTTATATTATTATTATAATATTTATATAATAATATATAGAAATAATTTGGTTGTTAATATTTGTATAGTTATTAATAATATTTGATTATAATATTATAATAAGAACAATAAAAATCAATTATTTATTTTTTATTATAATTAATAATTTTGCAAATAATAGCAACTATATTCTTATATAATTATATATTTATGATTATTATATTATTATTATTTTAATAATATAAACTCATATTATTATTATTATTATATAAAATATAATTATTATCATAATAATAATAATAATATAATCAATATTATTATAATATTATTAGGAGTTTATATTATTATTATTCTTAGGCTTTACTATTTTTAATATTTATTTTAGGGTTAGTATAAATAAGGTTAATTATTATCAGTATTTAGGATTATTAATAACCATATAAATAACTATATAGGATTATTAATAACTATATAAATAAGAATTAGATTATTTATACATATTACTGTATAAATATTATAATAATTATATAAACTCCTAATATATATTAATTAATAATAAGAATAGCTCATAATAATATTAGATTATCATTATATTATTGAAATAATATAATAGTAGGTGGGTGCGATCATACGAGCGTTAATACACCACATCCCATCAGAACTCCGCGGACACCTTTAGTTTAACCTCACTCACACCACTTTTTTCCCTTTCAGGGAAGACCTCCCGTGACTGCGATTGACCTAGCCCCTGCGCCGCCCCGTGCTGGCACTGCGATCGGCAGCTGCGGCTCTTGGCAGCCATGCCCAGTGAAGGGGAGGCGGATCCTCCCCCCCTCCCTCCAGAAGTTATAGAATTTCAAAAAATTATTGATGCATGCAACAAATGCCCACCATCTGCTCAACAACAGAAATTCGTTAAGAGAAAAGAATGCATTCCCTCGGTGGCCCTCCCTGAGGAAGAAACCTGCCGCTCAGCTCTGAAGCTAGTTGATAGAGGGCTCATAGGGCAGTTTACCGATCTCTGGCCTTCGCTCAAATCTGTAGAAAACTGGATCAAGAGAAACTGGACCCCTCTGATCAAGGAGGGAATTAAATCTTATTTTGTAGGCAAAGGTTTCTTTGTATTTGTCTTTGAATCAGCAGAAGATCGAAGTCTCATTTTCAGGAACGGGCCATACTTCATGGGGCCACAGGGACTATATTTAAACAAATGGTCTCCAGATTTCGACCCGACCCAAGATGTTCCTTCTGCGGTTCCAGTTTGGGTGCGGCTTCCCCATCTTCCCCTGCACTGCTGGAGTCAGAAATCTCTCCAAATCATCGGCAACTCCCTTGGCAAATACATTGATCAGGCCGCAAGGAAAGATCAATATTCCTGTGCTCGAATATGTGTGGAAGTAGATCTGGAAGAAGGCCTACCCGAAGCAATAAAACTTACTGTGGCAGGATGGTCACATATCCAAGAGTTGGATTACGAGTAGATCCCCTTCAAATGCAGACACTGCCACGACTATGGCCACTTTGCAAAAAATTGCAAGAAAAAAACGGAAGATCAGAGCCACCCCCACAAAGGAGATCAATGGACTACAATTCAGAAAACGGGTCATGCAAAAGCAACAGGGAAAGTAGCCACAAAAGGGAATGATCAAGGAAAAGCCAGCAAAGAAATTGAAACACAACAGCAACCGAATGAGATCCCAAGCACTGAAGAAGCCTCTCCATCAGAACCCCCAGAAACGGATATGAACAATCCAGCACAAGTCGAAGATCCACAGACAAATAAAGAGCGAGGCGGAGATGCATCGCCCGACTCTCCTCAGGACAACCCCTCCAGGCTTTCGTATGCAGATATAATAAAGAAGAAAAAATTGCCAGATCCTCCAGACTCCTCAGATGAAGAGACCTATGAGAGACCCTCAAAGAAAGCAGGCAGGAAGACCCACAAAGCAGCCAGGGAGGAGGAGGCAGAGCGACTCAAAATGCAAGGAAGCCAGTCCACAATAGAGATGACTATAGGACGAAATACTAGAGGAAGATCCACCAAGGGAGGAATCCCAAATCCCTCGCCAGGTAAATAATGCGTATAGTCTCTTGGAACTGTAGAGGCCTGGGGACCCAACCAAAAATTGAAGTCGTCAAAGATCTGATGAAAATAGAACCCTTAGACATCCTCTTGCTCCAAGAGACCAAAATCGATGGGCAAGCTCTCAAGGATATCGGCAAATCTAAATGGAAGAAGAACGACGGCATAGCAGTCAGCTCAAGGGGAACCTCGGGGGGCATTGCAACTCTCTGGTCGGAAGATCAGTTTCACCTGTCAAACTCCCATGAGACCCAGCACTGGATCTTCACGGAGCTCAAGCATTTAGAAAGTAAGTTAACTATAGCTTTATTCAATTTATATGTTCCAGTAAATTATGTAGAAAAAAGAGACTGTTGGAATACTCTTTCGGCCTTCTTAGACCAACACTCCCTAAACAACATTGTCCTGGGAGGAGATCTCAACTTAGTCATGAAGCCAAAAGAAAAAAGGGGGGAAACAGCAGCAGAGATCAGTTGCTCCCATTGGTAGAGGAAATAATCCAGTAGAGGGATCTACTTGATTTTGCCCCAGTGAGAGGCAAATATACTTGGACCAACAACAGATCTGGGTCTGACCACATCGCTGCCCGGCTGGACAGATTTCTAATTCAAAGTTCCCTGCTGATGGAAAAGATTCTCATATCAACAAAAATTCTCCCCAAGCTCTCCTCGGACCACAAGCCAATCCAACTCCTTTTGGCTCCTGAAGAAGATCTTGGCCCCATTCCCTTCAAATTCAGTCCTCTTTGGATTGAAAAAGCAGGGTTCAAGGACACGATCCAATCAACTTGGGATATCCCCATCAACGGATCCCCAAGTTTTGTTTGGGAGCAAAAATTAAAAGCCACCAAAAAAGCTCTAAAAGAGTGGCTAAGGAAAATCCATAACCCCACCAGCCAGCAGAGAAAACTCGATGTTCAGCAGCTAGAAACCTTGCAAATTGATATGGAAGGGCTCAACATTACCCCGGAAATTTTAAATAAAGAAGCGGCCTTCCAAAGAAACATCCACCAATCCTGCAGAAGGGAAGAAGAGCACTGGAGACTTAAATCTCGCAGCCTCTGGCTAAAGGAAGGAGACCGAAATACTGCCTTTTTCCACCGACAATACAAAGCCCGCCTATCTCGGAATCATATCACTGAGATTAAAAATGACGAAGGGCAGATCTATAATAAATTCGACCAAATAAAAATTGCAGCTGAAAACCATTTCAAAAATCTATATGGCACAAGGCATGAAGGAAGCAAAGAAGACATTGAGGATCTTCTCTCTCATATTCCCCACCTCATCACCCATGAAGACAATCAGGCTTTACTGAAACCAGTTTCTGAAGAAGAAATCATCAAGGTTATTTGGGCAATGGAACCAGATAAGGCCCCTGGGCCAGATGGTTTCACAATACATTTCTTCAAAGTCTGCTGGGACATCATCAAAATAGACTTGCTGAAAATGATACAAGGTTTCTTTGGGAAAGCCAAGATTGGGGGAGGCACCAACTCCACCTTTCTCGCTCTGATTCCAAAAGAGGCCAACCCGGAAACATTCAGTAGGTTTAGGCCCATCTCCCTATGCAATGCCTCCTATAAAATACTGTCCAAGATTCTGGCAAACAGAATTAAACCCCTTCTGGACAAGCTGATATCCAATGCCCAAGGGGGGTTTGTCAAAGGCAGACATATCTTGGACAATATCATCCAAGTGCAGGAAGCCATCCATTCCAGCAAACAGAGGAAAGAGAAGGGGATGTTGATCAAGCTTGATATGGCTAACGCATTCGATAGAGTCAACCATTCCTTTCTTCTCAAAGTCCTACAATCCTTTGGCTTTCCTCCTCAGTTCATCAATCTTATCAAAGCTTGCATCTCATGCCCCTGGATCGCCCCCATGGTTAATGGACGCCCAACATCCTTCTTTCAAGCTCAGCGCGGATTAAGGCAAGGCTGTCCACTCTCACCTTTCTTGTACATTCTCATGGCAGATACTCTTAGCAGGAAGCTGGCTGCGGAAATGAACACAGGAGAACTCCCAGGAATCCGAATCGCAAATGATCTAAACCCAATAAATCATGCCTTATTTGCAGATGACTCCATTCTTCTAGGAGGAGCCTCCACTAGAATCGCAGCCAATTTTAATGCTGTTTTAAAATGTTACTGTAGAGCTTCAGGAGCCGTTATAAATAACAGAAAGAGCTCGATCTTCGAATGGAATGTGAGCCAACATAATCTCAATAATATAGCCCAGATCCTTGGATTTGAGTGCTTCGCACAATGGGACAGCATCAAATATCTCGGCTTACCCCTTACAACCGGAGTCAATAACAGATCTTTGTGGCATGGCATCATAAGCAAAATTAAAGACAAGATCACGTCCTGGGAGGTTATTGGCTAACCAAGGGAGGAAAAATTATCCTTCTTAAATCCGTCTTATCTGCTCTTCCCATTTATCAAGCCTCCTTTCTTCTGGCCCCGAAACACATTACGGATCAGATCTCCTGTCTTCTACGAGACTTTCTCTGGAAAGGAGGCAGAGGCAATCACAATAAAATTCATCTGGCAAACTGGGAACTAGTCAAGCGGCCAACTCTCGATGGTGGGCTCCAGATCAGAGATCCTGCTCTCTCTAATCTGCTACTTGGATGCAAGCTTCTGTGGAAAATATACTCAGATCCTTCACATCAGGTCAGTGAAATGTTCATCTCAAAATATGCGCAGGGGATCTCCCTCAGGCATCTGTCAGCAAATAATACTTCAGCAGGCACTCTCACCTGGAATCTCTGCAGGAAAAGCATAAGCAGTTTCAGTAAACATCTATACCGCATCCCGGGCAATGGGGAGAAGACCCTTCTCTGGAAAGACCGCATCATGAACAGCCCTCCTCTCAACTCCCATGCAGAAATCCGGGACATCAGAAACTGGCTTCACGATGCAGGAATAAGAAAGTTGAATGATATCTCTGAGTGGGACAGCAAAGGAAATTGGATCGAATGGGCGATCCCTCCAGTGCCAGCGCAGTTTCAACACCAAACTGAAATTCTCAAATCACTGCTCTTAAATGCAGCGCCGATACACCGCAATATCGCTGACAGATGGGGGTGGGGTGAAACTGGGTTTTATACGCCATCCTTGGGTTACTCTGCCCTGCAGATCAAAAAAGACAGGCTGAGAACGCCATCGTTCTAGAAACAGGTATGGAGTGCCAAGGGACTTCCCAAAGTCAATTTCTTCTTTTGGACCCTCATTCAGAATAAACAGCTCACTGGGGACAACTTGGCAAAACGAAACTTTGTTGGGCCACATAGATGTGCATTGTGCAGGAACTCAGGAGAAACAACCTCCCACCTGTTCATTGACTGTGTTTTTGCCAAAGAAGTATGGACATTAACCCTTCTTGGTCTGCCCGTCCCCCCGCCCCATCACAGCTCCATTGCTGTTCTCTTTTCTGAATGGATTCATCACTATCCTCATCCCATTCCAAATAAATCCTTGTGGATTCACATATGGCTTTCCATTCCTAAATTTGTAAGCTGGGAAATTTGGCTGGCCCGGAATGATTTAATTTTCAATAATTCCCCTCGCTCTCCTGCTAAATCCGCCTCAATTGCTAAAGCCCTCCTCATAGAATCAGTCCTCCAGCACTCCCATTTCTCTGACTCCTCCCTTCTCCCCTCTGAAAAGGCTTTGGCTGAACCTCCACAGCCCTCACCCCTCTTGCAAAGCCCTCTCCCTTCCCCCTCCCCTCCCCTCTCCTTCATGGAAAATCAGAGAATCTGAAGCAGCTTTCCAGAACTGGTGGAAGAAGCAAAACACAACTTCAATATTCTTTGACGGAGCCTCCAAAGGAAATCCGGGGGCTGCGGGAGCTGGTGGAGTCATATACTTTGCAGACAATCTCAGTAAGGTCCATTTCTGCTGGGGGCTTGGCATTTCCACAAACAATCAGGCAAAGCTTCTCGCCCTCACAAAAGCCTGCCAAATAGTGCGGGATAAAGGCATCAAAGACTGGCAAGCATTCGGAGACTCTGAAATCCTCATTAGGAAGATCAATTCAGATGACCAGTTCAGCAATGCAATCCTCAATAAGTCTCTGAATAGGCTGAAGCTAATCCTGCAAGACTTCACCTCCTACAAAATTTATCACATCCTCAGAAGTCTGAATAAGGAGGCAGATGAAATGGCAAACAAAGGTTGCCTATTAGAACCGGGAACTCTAAACTACAATGGTAACAACGCTAAGTCACATAGCATAACTTAGCTAAAGGGCAGTTCAGAATAAGAAGCAGAAAGCAAGGATCATACCACACTGAACAAGCATGAGAGGAACAAGACTGATATCTTCGGCACATCATCTGATACAGGGCTTAGCAAGAGGTGTACAGGTAAAATTTGGGGAACTTACTCCTTAGCAAATATATTCTCACAGGGAAGTAGCAGCTGGAAAAAGATGGAGGCTTGGAATTTTCTACATAAAATCAGATCTATCAATAGCCGGATCATGGTTAATGCAAATGATAGAACTTTACTGATAGAAAGAGGTTCATTCCTGTTTGTAGACTCTGCGGAGCATGGGCAGTACACCCCCGAGAGGGTTTCCCATCATATACTATAACCCTGTCTGCCAAGTATGTTGCCATTATATAATCATGCTCAACAACAAAAGCTGTCTTCTCGGCATGAAGAATAAATTGCTGTATGACCTTCGCTGCCACAATACGTTGTACAGAATCTAAGTACGCAATTGGTTCATCAATGAGATAAATATCTGCAGGCTGCACAAAGATGTGAAGTCTTTGTCAAATTGCAGTTACCGGTCGTAGAAAATTCCAAGGCATATGCATCTCACCTAAATAATCAGTTGGTCTTTGTCATGTTACTGCACTCAGAAAAGGAACGGTTGGAGGACTATACAAACGAATATTGCTGGACAGGGCTCTGCCGACGCCATTGGGCTCGTTTGGAGGGTTCCAGCCTACAGTGGACAGCAAACCAATACGTGCCAAGAATAAATCCTCGGCAATCCTTGTTCCTATGACGGAAATGTGCAGAGTCCTGAGAGGTGTCGTTTCTCAGGCTTGCGGTTCCAGACAAAGCCACGAAAATCCTTGTCCCCAAGCCGGAAAATGCGCAGAGGAGAGGTGTCAGTCTACAAGCTTGCAGAACCCCCTAAGGCGGGAAAACAGAAAGGAATGCTATGTAAAACTGGGGCGTTTAGACCTTGGTCAAACCAGATTTTTCTAATAAAAGATATCCGTTACTGTTAAAAAAAAAAAGAAATAATATAATAGTATAAAATTATAAAAATAATAATAATAACAATTATATTGTATAATAATAATAATAATAATATAATAATATTATATTATTATAATAATATACAAATATAATTATTATTATAATAATAGTATAATCAATATTATTATAATAATAACAAGAAAGATCATTTATTTATAATAGTTAATAACTATACAAGTAATAGCAACTATATTCTTATATATTTAATGCAGGAGCATTCAGCTCAATATTATCATTGTATTTTAGTAGAAATAGGGGGTCTTGTATTTTAAGGATGTTGGTTTCCTAAGTATTGCATTTATGTAATTATTTAATGTTTTGAGTGATTTTAATGAGAGTAGGAATTAATTGAATATTGTGAGGCTTTATTGTAAATGTTCTCGAATGTAGGAGAACATGAGAGATTTAGGATAGTTGAGAGATTGAGGGATTGAGAATTGATTGTAAATCTTAGTTTAGGAGTCAGTTCATGAATCTAGGGATTAGAGAGGAGTTTTAGGAACAAGAAGGAGATTTTAGGATTTTGTTGAGGGATTCAAAGATCTAAACTAAAAAGTGGTTTTAGAACCCCATTGTATAAATGTAAGCCTAAAAGGCATGAACAGAGGTTGGAGAGGTTAAGAGAAAAGTAGATAGTAGGTTGGAGTGTCTTTAGCCTATGGGCAGATAATGAATTGAGGCCACAGATATTGAAGATCGGGCCTGAGGAATAGGGATTCCATTCTGTAATTATTCATTTGTATTTATATATACAGTAATTGAGTAGGACTATATAATGTGTGATTGAGTGTCAAACGATTCTTGAATGTATTATAGGATTATATATATATATATATAGGCGGAGTGCGTGAACGCAGAGGAGCGGAATTCGACAAATACACAGAGAAGAACATGACAAGGAGGATCCTAATGAATTGTTAAATCCATTAGAATGATCAACCCAAAGCTCAGGAGGGATAGTGCGCAATTAAAAAAAAACCCAAGCGACCAAGCGAAACCCATAGAAACAACGCTGAAAACAACATAGAACCCAAGTAACAGAAAGAACGAAAAGTGAAGTGGTGACACTCAGCAGCCGTTGGATCATTTAGATCAATGGCCAAGATCAAGTCGCAGCGGCATAAGCCTTTTGAAAATAACGACACTTTAAAGTGAAAGGATCTAACTTGAAGGATTAGTGAAATGCGATCGCGCGAATAAATGCACATGTTTAAGAAAATTCATTGAAATCATGATTTTTTTATATCAAAAAATTTTAAATTTTTTTTATATCAAAATATTTTAAATTTTTGAGTGTATTAAATTATATATATAATTAAAAAACTAATTTAAATAAAACAAATCAAAATTTAGTTATAATTTTCTTTTACTAAATTCCAAAAAAATATTTATCAAATATTATCAAAATAAATTACTCAAAAATATTATATTTTATTCATGAAAACAACAACATTAGCGGGTCTCTATTGAACACCAATTTCTACACTAATAAATGCACATGTCTACAGTAGACCTAGAAACCTGAAGTCGCACAATTTTTTAGTCATCAATAATGCTTTGAATGCGAAAAAACTATCCAACTGTATAGACAAGCGCATGCGTCGTCCATTCATTTTAAATATAGAACTCTGTAAATTCAAAGAACTTGTAGAGGCATATGGTTTGGACACCTACATAGGCGTAGAATGGATACTAATAAACGCAGTTAGTCTAAATTTCAAAACCATGTTTTTTTTTTTTTTTTGCATTAATGGAAATCATAAGTTTGATGAGTAAATTTTTGATAATCAAAATGTTTAAAACTTTTTAGAATGTTAAATTTAAACATTAAAAAAACAAATTTAAACCATACAAATCAAAATTTTATCACAATTTTATTTTACTACAAATTATTTTCCCTTACTGCAAAATTTTTCATGAACTCTTTTTTTAAATGATTTTGTGATTTTTAGGTTGCTAGGGTAGCTTCAAAGAAAATTCTATATAGCTGTTTGTTTTGGTTGAAACTCAGGGAAGTTTGCTTGCATGGTTATAAATGTTGGAGTCACGATTTCCATTACACCAAAACCCTCAGGTGTTAGTAAACAGATACATCGTTAGTGTTAAGCACATGCCACGAAACACATGGGAGCATTGGATCAACATCGCCATTAATGAGGAGCACAACAATCTCCCCTTCAACGGGAGCCAAGTGTGTGCTTTGGCTCTCATACCACTTGTTGGAGTCACGATTGCCCTTACACCAAAACCCGCATGTGTACAGACACATCGATAGTGTTAAGCACATGCCATGAAACACATGGGAGCATTGGATCAACACTACCATTAACCACATGCCACGAAACACATGGGAGCGTTGGATCAACACTGCCATTAACAGAGAGCGCAACAATAATTGGTGAACTACAAGGGTTGTTTCTCAACGCTCAACGTCACTTTTGAAAACAAATGTAAAGACTTTTAGTTTCCAAAACGGTATTAAGCTCAACTTCTTTGCCATTTTATTGTTCACAAATTATTTTAGAAATAACCATACACCTGCAGATTACATATAGCACTGCATGAAGATAAGGGCTTGTCTGCATCGACTCGGGTCACATGTGATGTGGATTCCAACACAACTCATGGTGAGAAGTTGACAGAGTATACAGGCCGTTTAGTATTAGGGTTGTGTTGGAATCGTAATTTCAACTGCCGTAAAAGCTGAATAGTCCCGCGACATTTAATTCCGAAAACCACGATGGATTTCCCTGCACCACCTTTCAAGCTGAGTGGTATCTGTCAGGAGGGCTTCGATCACCCCAACTTGCTACCACGCGTGCAGTGTACGACTCCAAAACCACCCATCTCCCGGAATGTAAAGCTCGTGCAAATGGGCCTCCGGGGAATTGATGACAGTCGTTCGATTAAATCGATGGCCGCGTACACGCCTACACCAGGAGCAATTTAATACATGACTTGATGTAAAAGTTTCATTTTTGACCGACAGTAATGTAATTAATGAAATTTACGATGGTTGGTAGAACATAGATAATAGTTTAATTTTGACCTTTCCCCCTTAATTTTACTTTTCAACTAACTTTTAGTATTTTTATTTATATATATATTTATATATAGTTATTATAACTAACTACCACATATATATATATATATATATATATATATATATATATCAAAGTCAGGTCCTTAATTCTAACTAATTCCCATATAAGTCACTATTCTTATTAAACTAATAACAGAATCAATATATATAATTATTTCTTTTATTTAATCTAAATAACTCCCCTTAGTTATCATTTTGACTTTTTGACTGTTGTCCCTATGTCAAAATTAGTCGTTGGTTAAGATAGTCGTTGGAGGCTCTGCTCAGACTATTTAGCATGCATAGCTAGATCTGTTTCTTCAACTTGTCCTGACGATGAGCCACACTGGTTGGTTCGAAACGCGTCGACAAATGTCTCTCTTTATGTGATTTATGCCGAAGTTCTACTTAGAAATAATATGGATCACAGAAGCCTCAATTCAACAATAGTTTAATTTTATTATTTTTTTTATATGCACGGAAGTATGGCAAATTAAAAGAAAGGTATGGTCATTTTTGTTAAAAAATATACGCAATGTAATATGTAAAAATATAGAGAAGCTCTAGTGTTATTTTTTTTGTAGTTATTGTTTAAGGAGATACAGGGAATTCACATAGCAGTGAAAAGGGTGAGCGTTGTTCATTGCATAGGTAATGCAAAGTGAAATGCAAAACAGTGCTAATGTGAGGTGCAGAAATGCTGCAGTAAATGTAATGTTTTTTTTTGTAATTTCAATGTATGAAATTTAATATGCGCAACACCGCAAGAAGAAGTTTTTTTTTGGAGATTGAAATAAAAAAATTGGCCGTGAATGAAATGAGTAGAAAAATATTTTTACAGCAGTAAATGTAAATTCTGTTTTTACACACAGTAGTGTAAAAATAAATTTTTGGAGCTGAAACAAAGTTCTTTGTTTTGTGGAAGTTCTTGGTGAATCCCTGAGAGAGAGAGGAAGAAATATGTAACAGGCAGTATTTATTAATGAATATAAAGTTTTTATGGGTGTTAAAAATCTCTGTTCTCAGAAAACAATTTAGCTTCCCTGTGTAAAAGATCATGTGGCAAAAACAAAGCATTTTCTCTGTTCAGTAATTGTTTGTAATTACCAGAAATTTACATCATGGTATCAGAGCTTGTCCAGGCTCTTTGAAGGTGTCAAAGACGCTGAAGGAAGGTTCTTTTTCTGCAGCAACTTCTCCAGCAGAGTGAAGACACAGTCAAGAAAGGATTCAGGTATTTCTCACAGTTTTTTTTGTGTAGTTGTTGAACACAGTCAGTGTTTTTTAAATACACAGTCAAGTATTGCAAGGAATGGCTGGCTCCAACACCAGCACTAGCATGGGTATTTTTAATACTCAGCTCCCACAGTTTAATGGGAAAAGCTATCACTATTGGGCAATAACCATGAGAGCCCTGTTTGCCTCACAAGATTTATGAGAACTTGTTGAATATGGGTTTGAAGAACTAGGAGATGAAGATGAGTTTAACAGTTTGACACAGGCAGAGAAAGATCTGTTGAAGAGCAATAGGAAGAAGGATTCAAAAGCCCTTGTATTTTTGTATCAAGCAGTGCATGAGAGTGTGTTTCTAAGGATAGTAGTAGCCAAGACATCCAAAGAAGCATGGCAAACTCTTAAGACAGCCTATCAAGGCATGGAGAAAGTGAAGACAGCAAAACTACAGTTGCTGAGGAGAGATTTTGAGAATCTGTGTATGAAGGAGTCAGACAATATTGACTCATTCTTCACACATGTGCTTGGTCTGGTCACAAAGATGAGGTCTCATGGAGAGGTTCTTGAAGAAAGGAGGATTGTGGAGAAACTATTGAGGGTCCTACCTTCAAAGTTTGAAGTGATTGTCACCACCATAGAAGAGACAAAGGATCTCTCAAACTTTTCAGTTGATGAACTTCATGCATCACTGATAACACATGAGCAGAGGTTGAGTAGAAATGAAAACTCATCTCTAGAGCAAGCCTTCAAGACCCAGATGTCCTTTGGAAGAGAGGTCAAGGCAGAGAAAACAAGAGAGGAAGAGGCAGAAGCCAAAACAGAGGTGGAAGGAACAGTCCAGCAAATGCTCAAGGAAGAGGCAGCAATCCAAATCAGAACCAAGGCCAAAGCAACAACAAACAAAGTGGACAACATCATGCTCAAGGACAAAGGTATGAAAAATCCAATGTCCAATGTTATTATTGTAAAAAATATGGGCATTATGAAAATTAATGTAGGAATAAACAACATGATATGAGTAATAGATCTAGTGCAAATATCACTAGAGAAAATATCAACCAAGATAATGTACTGTCAGTTTGTAATATGGCTGAAACAAACAGTGAAGATATATGGTTTCTAGACTCCGGTTGCAGCAACCATATGACAGGAAACATAGCCATGTTTTCTACTTTAGATCAAAATGTGAAATCACAAGTCACACTTTGGACTGATAGTAAAATTTATGTTATGGGAAAAGGACAAGTAAAAATATTTACAAAGAAAGGTGAAAAGAAAACTATAGCAGATGTCTATTATGTTCCTGGAGTGAAATGTAACTTCTTGAGTATTGGACATCTTGTTCAAAAGGGTTACAATGTTTTCTTTGTGAATGATGTATGCACCATCATGGATAGAGAACCCATCAAACGATGTATTGCTGAAGTGAAGATGACGAGGAACAGGATGTTCCCTCTCAGAATAAGGGCAGATTTGAAAACAAATAAGTAATTGCAGTAGTTACACAAGAGGCTTTCCAAAGCCTACCAAAGGATGAAAATTGGTTGTGGCACTTGAGATTTGGACATCTCAACTTTGGAGGTCTTAAATTGTTGAGTAGAAAAGGAATGGTAAGAGGATTTCCATTGATAGAGAAACCGGACAGCCTTTGTGAAGGTTGTATCTTGGGGAAACAACACAAAGAAAGTTTTCCATCAGGGAAAAGCATAAGGTCAAAAGCACCCTTAGAAATTGTCCACTCAGACTTATGTGGACCAATGCAAAATCCATCATTAGCAGGCAGCCAATATTTTCTAATATTCATTGATGATTTTACCAGAAAAACTTGGGTTTATTTCCTAAAGAACAAAAGTGAAGTGTTTGAAAATTTTCGAAATTTCAAAGCACTTGTAGAAAATTAAAGTGGGATGCATATCAAAATTTTAAGAACTGACAGAGGAGGTGAGTATATCTCCAAGGAATTCCTACGGTTTTGTAGAGAAAATGGAATACACAAACAATTTACCACAAGGTACACTCCGCAGCAAAATAGAGTAGCTGAAAGAAAGAATAGGACAATCATGGATATGACGAGGAGTATGTTGAAGGCAAAGCATTTGCCAAATGATTATTGGGCTGAAGCTATACACTATGCTATATATATTTTGAATAGGTGCCCTACAAAAGCAGTGATGAATAAAGTGTCGGAAGAAGCATGGAGTGGGAGAAAGCAAGGAGTCACCCACATGAAATTTTTTGGATATGTGGCTTATGCACACATTCTAGATCAGCTAAGGAGGAAGTTGGACAGCAAAAGGGAGAAATGTATTTTCATTGGATACAGTGAGGAATCCAAAGCTTATAGGTTGTATATCCCATTTACCAAGAAGTTTTCTGTGATTAGAGATGTTCAATTCATTAAAGAGGAAGCTTGGGATGGAAGCATAGAGAAAATAGTGAATGTTAAAAATTGTTTGTCTCATGATGAAGATGATGAGGAGATGGCTGAAATATATCCCCAAACAGCAGCGCCAACACAAGGACAGCAAGAAACACCCTTGAGGAGAAATGAAGGTGCTTCTCCAAGCACACCACAAGGAGGAAATTCAAGTGCTTCTTCAAGCACTTGCACACCAAATGAAAGAGGTAAGAAATTCATAAACTTAAGTGAAATTTATGATGAAGGTATGAATTCCCTGTTTGCTTTATATTGTCATGTTGATGACCCTATTCATTTCGAAGAGGCAATTAAGGATAAGAAATGGATAGAAGCTATGGATGACGAAATTAATGCCATAGAAAGAAACAAGACATGGGATTTGGTTGAGCTACCAAAAGGTAAAGAATTCATTGGAGTTAAATGGGTTTACAAGACCAAGAGTAATGTTGAAGGCAAAATAGAAAGACACAAGGCAAGGCTGGTTGTCAAAGGATATAAGCAGTAGTATGGGAGAGACTATGATGAAACTTACGCACCGGTTGCAAGAATGAAAACTGTGAGAGCAGTGCTGTCCATAGCAGCAGAAAACAAGTGGAAAGTTTACCAAATGGACGTGAAGTTAGCATTCCTAAATGGAATGTTAATGGAAGAGGTTTACATTGAGCAACCTCTAGGCTATGAGAAGAAAGGCCAAGAGCACAAAGTGTGCAGATTGAAAAAAGCTCTTTATGGGCTGAAGCAAGCGCCAAGAGCATGGTACAGTAGGATTGATTCCTGTCTACTGGAAAATTGATTTGAGAAGTGTGAGGGAGAACCCACCGTCTACATCAAAGAAAAGAATGGTAAAATTTTAATTGTTGTATTATATGTTGATGATGTTATTTTCACAGGTAATGATGATTATCTCATTGAAAATTTCAAAACAGTAATGAAAGAAGAATTTGAAATGACTGACATGGGTTTGCTGAGATACTTCTTAGAAATAGAAGTAGATCAAAATGAAAATGGAATTTTTATTTCAAAAGCAAAATATGTAAATGAAGTGTTGGGCAGATTTAATATGCAAGAGTGCAAGGCAGCAATCACTCCCACAGTAATGGGATTAAAACTCAGAAAAGAGGACAGCAGTAAGGATTTTGATCCTAGTTTGTACAAGAGCATAGTTGCCAGCCTCATGTATTTAACTGCAACTAGGCCAGATATAATGTTTGTTGTTAGTTTAATTTCCAGATTCATGGAGAGGCCAAAAGAAGCACATTGGCAGGCAGCAAAAAGGATTCTGAGGTATGTTAAAGGTACTAAAAGGTTTGGCATTTTATATACTGTCTCAGAATGTTCAGATTTAGTTGGATACACTGATAGTGATTGGGCTAGAAGTGTAGATGATCGGAAAAGCACACCCGGTTATGTCTTTCACATGGGTTCAGGAGCCATTTCATGGGATTCTAAGAAACAACCTATTGTAGCATTGTCTACAGCAGAGGCAGAATATGTGGCAGCTATAGCAGCAACATCTCAAGCAATTTGGATGAGAAGAATGTTAAGGAGCTTAGGCCAAGAGTAGGAAAAAGGAACGATGATTTTTTGTGACAATAGCTCAGCTATTGCATTATCCAAAAATTCTGTGTTTCATAAGAAAACGAAACACATTGACACAAGGTTTCACTACATCAGGGAATTGGTAAGCAATGGAGAAATTGTTTTACAACATTGTAGGACCCAGGAACAGGTTGCAGACATTCTGACCAAGCCATTGGACCCGAAAAGTTTTGAGTTTTTGAGGAAATGTTTGGGTATGACTGATAACCCAGTAGTTGAAATTAAAGGGGAGTGTTGAAATCGTAATTTCAACTGCCATAACAGCTAAACAGTCCCGCGGCATTTAATTCTGAAAACCACGATGGATTTCCCTGAACCACCTTTCAAGCTGAGTGGTATTTGTCAGGAGGGCTCCGATCACCCCGACTTGCTGCCACGCGTCCAGTGTACGACTCCAAAACCACCCATCCCCCGAAACATAAAGCTCATGCAAATGGGGCCTCCGGGGAATTGATGACAGCCGTTTGATTAAATCGATGGTCGCGTACAGGCATACACTAGGAGCAATTTAATACATGACTTGACGTAAAAGTTTCATTTTTGACCGGCAGTAATGTAATTAATGAAATTTACGATGGTTGGTAGAACATAGATAATAGTTTAATTTTATTATTTTTTTTATATGCATGGAAGTATGGAAAATTAAAAGAAAGGTATAGTCATTTTTGTTAAAAAATATACACAATGTAATATGTAAAAATATAGAAAAGCTCTAGTGTTATTTTTTTTATAGTTGTTGTTTAAGGAGATATAGGGGATTCACACAGCAGTGAAAAGGGCGAAGGTTGTTCATTGCATAGGTAATGCAAAGTGAAATGCACAGCAGTGCTAATGTGAGGTGCGGAAATGCTGCAATAAATGTAATGTTTTTTTTTTGTAATTTCAATGTATGAAATGTAATATGCGCAGAAGCGCAAGAAGAGGTTTTTTTTAGAGATTGGAATAAAAAAATTGGCCGTAGTGTAAAAATAAATTTTTGGAGCTGAAACAGAGTTCTTTTTTTTGTGGAGGTTCTTGGTGAATCCCTGTGAGAGAAATGGATAAATATGTAACATGAAAGTTTTTATGGGTGTGAAAAATCTCTATTTTCAGAAAACAATTTAGCTTCTGGCAAAAACAGAGCATTTTCTATGTTCAGTGATTGTTTGAAATTACCATAAATTTCCATCAGGTTGAATAGTCCAAAGTGTTTCTATGTCTCATCGCCTTGCTTCAAATCCTCGTTGAAAAGCGCGAAAATATATGTGTCGATGCTCATTCCTAGCCTCTTTGGTGTTCCTGCATTCGATAATACATGTTTAATAAGATTATTGTTATAGGTCTGACCATTCTCAATGGTGGCTGCATCCGCGCCAGCAGAAGGCCATCCACTTTCGACAATTACGATCGGGATGTTGGGATACCCCGAGGCTTCCATGGCCAACAAAAGAGTATCAACCATGGCATCGAACAGGTTGTTGTAGCTGTGATCTTTGTCTGTCACCGACATAGCCGTGGGCTGAAAGAGAGCGTAGTCCAGATGAATGTTGCTTGGGTCGCAGATGTAGCTGAAATATGGATAGACCTCTGCCATGAAGGGACCGCCATTTTGTGGAGGTTTGCCATTACACCAAAACCCCTAGGTGTTGGTAAACATTACAAGCCAGTAACTAGGATCCTGAGGGTGGAAATTACGGATTCTATAGAGGTGCGGTGATTCTTCCAAGACCCCCCTCAAACGCAATTTGGGGGAATAAAACCTGGGTATACCATGTGGAGGTTTGCCGTTACACCAAAATCCGCAGGTGTTGGTAAACGTTACAAGCGAGTAACTAGGATCCCCAGGGTAGAAATTACAGATTTTGGTAAACGTTACAAGCCAGTAACTAGGATCCCCAGGGTAGAAATTACAGATTCTATAGAGGTGTGGTATAGAGGTGCGGTGATTCTTCCAACACGTTCTGTGACAGAAAATTGAGTATTAGGCTCATCTTGTCCTTCACAGCATCTACGAAGATTCTGTTAGACGGCGGGTAGCCACTGCTAACATCCATCCTGTGGGTGGTAGAGACCTTGGTGCTATTCTGCAGATTAGCGTTCTGGATCGCAGTTTGAATGTTGTTCATGGCCGGAACAAGATAGGGTACGTACTGAGCGTTGTTCGGGGTTATCAAAACTTCGTTTCCCACTGCAATGTATTTGACATTGGTGGCGGGATAGAAGGGCACAATGTTCTCGTTAACCCAACCGTTTGCCGACTCTTGGCTGGAAGATATGTTCTCCAGTTCGTCGTTAGCGACACCCACTATTACATCGATACCAGAATTCGCGCAAGCCTGCAGTACAACTTTGTTTTCCTGGTAAATTCTCATTTTCCCAATGTCGTTGGACTTCATCAAAGTTACCACCTCGTCTGCAGATGGAAGTTTGTCTGCGTCCATGCCACAGTCCACTCCTATTTTATCACCATCTGCACACAGAATTCAATTAAATCAGTTTAATAGAGCAACAACGTTGAACTTAAATCTTTGAATAACAATCCTATTGTATGAAGCATGTATCAAAGTAGGGAGGAAAAGAATGCAATATCATGCTACTTTACCAGCGAGGACTGGATAACAGAAGATGGCCACACATCCAATCAGGAAGATCCTAGATTGGTCTTTAAAGGCTGCCATTTTTATGACAGGAAATGAGAGGATTGATAAATAGCATGCGAGGGCGTTGTATTTATAAGGAGCTCGATTGGCCTGCGCATGGATTGAAAATTCAAAATCGATAGGCCAAGAACGATACCGTGGCGTATCGGACTAGGTCTGTCTCGTTTGCACTGATATTTTGTTCCGGTACGTGACGTTATATCCACAGTTGTACAATAAGGAGAGGTGCCGGCAATTTATTCGTCGTGAAATGAAATGTCATGGGTCGTTTCTGCACATTTTTCTTCATCAATTTGTCGCAGCCCAAGAGTTGAACAGCCGCCATCGATTATAACAGGCAAAGTCTTGAAGTAGTCTTGACGTTTACGTCTAACTAGGGCATGACTTTTACACTATGACTTAATAAACGATTTCAATACGAAATTACTTAATAAACGATTTCAATACGAAATTACTTAATAAACTTGCTTCTATGTTCGTTCTATTTAATTATTAGGTGTATTATAATTTAATGTTCAATAACAATTATTCATTTAACTGGAACCTGACACGCGGTGCACAATCGGAAAGCAGACAGAAGTGAAACGAAGTAAAGCTGTTCGTGGGAAGGTGGGTAAAGGGTAGATACCTGGTGGCGACGGTGATTGTGATAGCTTAATCAACTTGCTTCTCGTGTTCGTTCTATTTAATTATTAGGCGTATTATAATTTAATGTTCGATAACAATTATTAGGAAATGTAAATATAATTTAATGATCAATAATAATGATTAGTGGCCGTATAGAATTAACTTTTATTGAATATTTTATAATAAGAAATTATAGATTTTATTTTATAATATTTTAAAATTTAAATGTAAATTAAATTTTATTTTAAAATTACTTATTTTAGTTTTATTTTTGTCCTCATTTCGTTTCTCTTTTAATATATATATGAAAAAATATTGATTTACTTAAAAGTATTACAAAATATAGTTATTAATGATTGACATTACAACAAGGAAGTATAGTAAAAATATTTCATTCTTATTTTTATTAATAAAATATTTCTATATTCATATGAAATAAGATAATTTTGTTTAACCTTTTAAAATTCTTTTAAATTAATTAAAATAAAAATATGGATATTATTTATATTTTTATATTTAAATGGAAAACATAACCAAACTATTTGAATATCCATGATAAGTATTTTATTTTATTATCAATTTTAGAGTATATATATTTATATATATAGAATTAGGTTTGGGTACGCCATAAAATTGTACACCTAATTATAGGTGAGTGGTTTTCTTTGAATAATAGTGATGAGTAAGGTTGCATTTGAGATTAATAGTTAATGATGGTTGTCCCCACTATGCTTTGTTTTCCCTCTTGCAAAAAAATATGTGTATGTGAGTGTACATGCTAACAACAATAAATGTTTTGATGTGCAAAGTCAAGAAGTAATTGAAAATAAAAGGATTAAACACCTTTGTAATAATATTAATAAGAGGGAGATGTGTAATTCATTCCATTTTTACTATATAATTAACATGTAACATTTAAAAAATATTAGTAGTAATTGAAAATTTCAATGTGCACCATAAATAAACTAATGTAAAATTAAGTAATATTGAGATGCATTTAAAATATATTATAGTAATAAAGAAAATTTCTTTACAATGTAATTCATAAATAAAATATCCCATGTTAATTAAGTTATTTCAATGTCAACAATTTACATATAATATATGGTGTGAAATAATAATAGTAATAATATAAAGCAGTTAAAAACATAAATTTTTATTGTTATAGTATTTCAAGTATCATTATTTTTCATTTTAGCCTTTTTTTAAGCATTGATTTTGAATCTACCAAATATTTGTTGGAATTGTGTTGTCTACACAATCTAAATATCCAAGCGTTTTTTAAGAAGTTGAATACATTATATATAGAGAGAGTGTCATCTTAACCATGATTTATGCGTCTGGAGAGGGCATAAATCTTTAAATGTGCAAATTTTTAAGTTTTGCATTGTAAAAAGGTTGAGATGTCTCAATGCTTACTAGATCTTTGTGATTTGATCTCTCTAAGTTAATTATTTAAAAAAAACATATAAAATGATTTATAATTTTTTTAGATGTGAAATTAATCATTCATATAATATTGTAACTAATTTTATTTATAAATTAAAAATCTTTATAATAAAATACGGTGAATCTTTTCAATTAAAATTTTTGTTTTATATATATATATAAATTTTAATTTACTTATATAAATTTTAATTTACTTAATTTTTATGGTTTTTTTTATAAAATAAGTGTTTTGATGTCTATTATAGATATTCTTATAAGTATTTCTTCATTATTTAATTTATATGACTACACTCGAAAGTATAAATATGATTGACATTTTTGCCAGTCAAGTAGATTTTTTTTGGTTGAGTTTCTCTTTAAACTTTTTCTTTGTGCATTTAATATTTTTCCATATTTATCTTTTGTAACCTTCAATATTTATCTTTTCCCGTCATTTCAATAATATATTAGGTACTTCTGTTTATTTTTCTCATTGTCTTTTAGAAAGCTCACCAAACAATTTTTGTCACATCTATTAATTACAAATCAACTAAATTTTCATTAAACGATTATGAATTGCATAGAAAATATATTAATTCAAAAATAACATCAAACCTTACTATATGTAGTTCAATCAATCACCGTAAATTAGTAGATATCCAATAGCCACAAAAATGAGAGAATGCCTTCCAGAGATTTGTTTTTACCGATTCCTATGTCGCACCTCTCTAGCTATTCTTAAAATTTCACTAGATACACACTTCTTCAACTGTATTTTTGGTTAATATTTGATCTTTTATAATTGAAGAATTTTGTTAAATAGACTTTGAGCATTTAGGAATTTTATAATGGCCCTTCGCTTTCGAAAGAGTAGGATAAATACAATTAATTAAAGTGACTAAACTTTATTATTATAAATTGTAATTTCAAATTATATAATATTCATTATTTCTATTTAATTCAATTTTTGATATATTAATTATTACAATGATAAAAATGGTAAAAGAGAGTAAGAAAATAACCGTAGTTATAACATAGCATATATATAAGACTATTTATACGGCTAAGCATCCATTTTTCTTGGGTTTCTATTATACGAAGAAAGTTATGTTAAGAAATTGTTTCTATTATACGAAGAAAGTTATGTTAAGAAATTTGCAAAATGAATGAGATTTGTGTTTAATTTATTTACAATAATGAAGCTTTTAAATGTATATGCAAAGAGTTTAATCAGATGTGTCTTGTTTATATTAATATATAGAAATGGATTACACTTAAATTGCCCAATTATATAGGATTTATAATTTTCCATAAAATTTGAATGTATAATTAGTTATAGAAAAATTAATCTTTTTATTATTATTTATTATAAAAACTAATTATTAATTATTAAAAGTGGAGTAAGTATTATTTATATTTATATATAGAAGAAATAGTTTCAAGCAAGATTGTGAAATTTTGTTGTTTAAAATATATTTTTGAATGCTTAAATGGATTCAACACACTAAAAACCCTAAAACACTGAATTTTTGTAAACTCAAGTTTTTTAAAATCTTTATCTTATTTTGATTAAAATTAACCAAAAAAAAATCCTAAAAAGACCATTTCTTAAATCAAACTACACCAACTTTAAATATATTCATTAAATTAACGAACATTTAAAAAAATTAATTGAATGTCATTAATTACACATACTTTAAAAAACTAAAATGCGAATACAGTAATTATATTATTAATCAAATTTATCATTTCAATAAAATTTGTGTGAACAAATTATATTCATTCAATTTTATCATAAATATGATAGCTATATTTAATAAAAAGATATATATAAATCTATAAAATAATATTTTAAATCATAAAATATTATATTACGACAAAAATTATGTTAATAAAGACCTTATTTAAAAAAATAATTTCTTTAAATGTTTTTTCTGGTTAAATAACTAAATTCTAAATAAATTAAAATTAAATTAATAACACCTTCAAATTCAACTAAAATTTATTATAACTTTCATATTATTTAAACTATTATTGTTATCAACATCAAAATGACAAAAAACTAAAATATTATCAGTACTTTATCAAAGGGTGTTGAAAGGCATCAAAACATTTTTGGTAAGATTGGTCAATATCACATCAACAATTTATTGATGATATTATGTTTTTGGTGAACTCATGCTTCAATAAATAAGATTCCTTGATATTTTTATGAGAATTTTAGGAGGCATCATGCACCTAAATCAATGGGGACAAATGTAATATTTTCTTCTTTAATACTTGGCACCATGTGCAACTTCAACTGGCTTGATTGCTTGGATTTCAGGATGCAACCTTCCGACCAGACACTTAGGCATTCCTCTAATTTTGAGATGTTTCAAATCAACCAACTTGATAAAGATTTTGGATCAAATTAATAAATGACTCAACAATTGGGCTTTCTGCTTATTGAACCTGACAGCTAGAGTCACTCTATTTAAGTTTGTCCTTCAAACCCTTTTGATGTTTCCACTTTTGGTTATTCTTGCATCATAAGTGGTGTTCAAGGATATTTTTACCAGCTTTAGACACTTTTTTTGGCAAGGGACAAAAAGTGAGAAGAAATGGGCATTAGTGGCATGGGAAAACCTTTTTCTTCCAAAGATATGAGGAGGGCTAGGTTTGAGAGATCCAAAAACCCTTAACATACCTCTAGGAGAAAATCTTTGGTAGAGGTGGATCCAGGTAGGTTCAAAGGTTCAAAACCTAAGAAGCTTAGACGACGGACCTTTCCTTCTAGATCATGCATTTGGAATTTTTCATAGGAGAATAAATATCTTGTCTAGAATCACATGTTCTAGGAAATCCAAAATGGTTGGACTATATAGTTTTGGAGCAAAAGTGGCAACAATCTCCCTAATTAGACAACAAATATGATCTTTGCCCTTGAATATTTTAGCGTGTTGCAAGGGGCTTACACTGTAGCGTAATTTTGGGAAGATCTAAGCATAGGTTCTAGATGTTGCAGATGGAAATCAAGTGATCATTGGTCAAATGATCCATAATTTTCATCCTCGGCAATATTGGAGGTAGATCTAAGGGAGAAAAGGATCCAAATAGACCATGACTAGGATAAACTAAGGTGGGGCTATCGACTAAGAAGAATTTTTATGCTTAAAGAGGCTTACCATATCTACGTGAGGCATTTAGATATATAACTAAATCATCTATGGTAGAAAATATGGACAAGTAAGTTATGGTCAAACATGGCTCATTTTCTATGGTTGATAGGACATGAAAATATCCTAACATGGGATCACACAAGAAGGAAAGGATTGTACCAAACCTACCTATAACCACTCTCTAAGGATCAAGAAGAATTCATTGAGCATGTCCTCAAATTTTATGTGTTTATTATTTCCTTGTGGGGCAAGGTCCTAACAATTTTTTGCCAATTGAATTGTTTGCCAAACATTTTGGGAGAGATCTTGGTGGTTTGGAAAACTACTCTATTTAAGAACCTAGTGGTAAAAAAAGCATGGAATCTAATGTTGGGACTCCTTCTTTGGAACATATGGAAAGAACACAATAGAAACATCTTTAGGGACCATAGGACTTCTACGGATTTTGTTTAGACTCTCATGAGGAGGAATACAAAGTAAACCATCATTGTAGAACTATGGAGTGCAGAAGATTGGGAGATTAATCAAGTATATATTTGTATTTAAAAGAGTTGGAGATATCTGAGGAAATGGTTGTGACATCCAAAGTTCCTCGACAACAAAACTTCAAATCATCTACTCATGGCTTTACGCTTCCACCTAATGGATTTACCAAATTGAGCTTCGATGGGGCCTCCAAAGGAAACCCAGGTCCAACAAGATTTGGGGAAATATTTAGGGACTACAAAGGAGAGCTACTTAGACATTATAGAGGGTTTTGTGGTACCTACACTAACAACATAGCGGAATTTACAACTTTGGAACATAGATTGATTATTTCCCAAGAGGTAGGGTATAAAAAAATTCAAATAGATGGTGACTCTTTGATTATAGTTATGGTGGAAAGGAGAATTCTATATGCAACCTTGGTGACGAAAGTGATCAATAGTTGGTGCTTATATCTCCTAGTGTCTCGCATTCAGATGTTTATTTTATTAATACTAGTTATTATCACCTTGCATTCACCACACACAAGTAATAAGGATGTAAATCTCTTGCAAAATTGTGGTAGTGGAGAACCATTGTTGGACTTCTCTTCAATGTCACCCTTACCATCCATATTTAGTTAGTAGGAGCATATGGAAGGAATTTTACTATCAGAAAAAGAAGCTCCAATGGGGGTGGGAACCTCGAGAAACGTGGGAGTATAAGAAATGGTTGACCACCCTAGTGACCACCATGACATTTAAATCATGTGCTTTGTGGCATAAATTCTACATTTAGGAGTGTGTGGAGATTTGTTGTAGCGACTACAACCAACCTCTAATATTTTTGCTCGCATGCAAATTTTGAAGTCTACCATGGATCCTATGATTGATCGTTCATTGGTCACTTATTAGTAAGCTAATGATCTCAAGCCCGTTCCTTGATCTTAAGAGTTGTTCACATTCTGATCCTTATGTAGCAGGTGTCATCTTTAGGCATGGGGATTATTATTTTTCATGCAAATGGAAGTTGGTCTACTTCAAGGGAAAATATTTGTGCGTATAAGTTATTCTCATTACATAGACATGTTTCACACTCCACGCACTCTTGTCACGAAAGTTGTTGCATCAAGCAAAGTATGTTTTATTTGTTATGTATGGTCTATGTTATATGACTAAGTGCTCAAGTGTGTGATCATAACTAAAGTTATATCACTGTTCACATTAGTTCCACTGATCTAACACATAACCAGATTCTAGAGTTTCCCTGCCAACCTAGCCTCATCCAGCTTTCCGAAATTGCACATTTCGCTTCTGCAACCCTCGAGCATTTTCCCTCTTCCTGTTAGAACTGTGCAATGCACACAGACCCCAACCTCCCTTGGAATCCAAAACCACGCAGTGGTTTCCTCTAATGTCCTTCCCTCAGCTAGAATCCACTGTATCCAGAAACTACATAGTATTGTTCCTCAGCTGCCCAGTCTGCCTTGCATCCAGAAACTGCACAGAGGTATCCTACCAAGATATCATTTCGACAGAAGTAATTTCCCCCTCAAATTGCACAGATGTATCTATCAGTGATCACAGGGAAGGATGACATGCTAGACGACTCTGAAGGAGTTGAGGAGAGGGACCAAGAAACCCAGGTTATGATAGAAGATCAGGACCCAATGAAAACTCCGTCCAATTCATAACCCTCTAGAGGGTAAGTATGGTAAGGAAAGCTCATATTTTGAAATACATCTCTTAGTGTAGTTTGAAGTAATTATATCATTATGTCTTCAATTGCATGCATCAAAGTCATTCCATGTGTATCCTCTGTGTGTCTTTCCCCCTATTACTTGTTGGTCCAACAGTCATCTTTTAGCATATTGATTAGTTTGTCACACTTGCGATATTATTATGGTGATTTTGAAGGTTTGTAAATTGGTTATAAAAGGATTTAGCGCCGATATGTAATAATGTGTGTTAATATATATATATATATATATATATATATATATATATATATATATATATATATATATATATATGTATATATGTATATATATATATATGTATATATATATATATATATATATATATATATATATATATCTATATATATATATATATATATATATATATATATATATATATATATATATATATATATATATATATATATATATATATATATATATATATATATATATATATATATATATATATATATATATATATATATATATATATATATAACCAAGGTTATCAGAGGATTTTATGTGTATGCGGTTTAAGGGATATGTAAAGGTGCATTGCTGAAGGGTTTTTAATTCTAACAGAAGGATTCTAAAGGAAGACTTTAACAAAGTCATAAACAAAGGCTTGAGTCTTATTTAAAAGACCAGATAGACAGTCTTAGGCGAGTGATTGGTTCGGATACAAAGGAACCATATAAGAGGGTGAAACCATTGATTTTATGAAGATTTGACTCCATTGCAAAGTCAATTACCTGGGACAGTTGCATTTACGAAGATTCTTGCATATTACGGGGATATGCGGTGGTAGCCCTCAACATTAGTGGTATCATAGTAGGTTTGTAATCGGAGTGGAGAAAGATTTCCTATGGAAAGGAGGTTGCACACAGAAGAAGGTAATGTGCATAGATTATAACAGAAGACTGTAAGGAGAACTTTAAAGTTCTGGAAGACTGTAGAAATTATAGCAGAGGCTTGGACTAAATAGGAATAGAGGATTTCTTGGAGGAAAGAGGAAGAAAGATTTCTTAATGCAAGTTTTGAAGGGAAGAGAACTAGGATACAAAACAGAGGACAATCCATCCAAGGCACAGGTGGAATGGTGAAACGAGATCATGCTGGGATCTTGAAGGAGAGGTAATATGTTATGTTCTATTTTAAACTGAGAATGTGTGTTTATATACTAATGCATAGGTGATAGCAAGAGAAGCTGTGAGAGGAGAACTAGATGTGTTCTTGAAGGAAGAGTAAGAAAAACAAACACTCTGAAGGAGAAGTGGCAGTGAACTTGAAGAATCCAACAAGATATTGGACAAAGAGGAGAGCTGAAGTGTTCTCAAGAGGAAGTGAGAAATTGCAGAAGCCTAGAGGGAGCAAAAGTGTTGCTCAAAAGGAGGTTCTAGATAGAGGACTTGTGCTTACCAAAAGAGTGAGTGACGAGAGCTTAGTGAGGTAAGATTGCAATGAGGAGGATTAGCTGTTGCAGAGGCTTGTTGTAGATGAGTGAGAGGTTCATGAAGAAATAAGAGAAGAAGATGTCATAGCAGAGGTTTAGAGAGAAGCCACAATAGAGGATATGAGAAGAAGGATGCCAAAGCAAATGGCAAGAGGATGAGTCAAGAGGAAATGGACAAAGAGGTTACTAAATTAAAAGAACAACTCAACACATTAAGGAGAATGCTTGAGGAAAGCCAAAGACTAGGTTGGGTCTTGAGGAAGAGACTAGTGGAGTGGCACGAGATGCAGAGATGGCTATGTAACAAATGCAAGTGAAGTGGCTGAGGGAAAAACTCAAGGAAGTTGAGTTGGAAATGGAAGAGTCCATTTGTGAACCAAAGCAGGGAGAAATTCTGGGAGAAAGTTAAGACTACACTGAAGATAAAGAATGGAGATCAAGTGAAGATCTCATGGACTATTGGGATAGTTCTAAATAATATGAGAAGATGCTGATTGAAGATGAAGACTTGAAGACTGAAACTTCAAGTGAGACCAAAAGGTCTGATGATTTTAAATCTGACAATTTGTGTATGTTTGCAGGTGAAACATGTAAAGAAGGACAATTTGCTGATATTGTCATGAAGAAGGAAGAAGACAAGCAGAATCTAAATTATGTTCTGGAAGAAGATGAGATAGATAGATCTCATATACAATTGGAGAAAGATATTATTGGACACCTAATCCTAAATGGGTTAGTGTGGAAGCCGAAAAGACTAAGCAGTCCAAGAGACCTTGGGATCTGAAACCCAAGAGTCATATGTTGTACTATAAATGTATATCTGATGTTAATAAAAAAATGAACTCACTGATTTATCTTTCCTATTCTTTGTTGTCCATGTGTGTTTAACATGGTATCAGAGCAGGCGAATTTTGGCCCTGCTCATATTTGAGCCACTTGTTTTGTGGTCTCTATGTATATGTCATTTGTGCAGACCTTCCAGTTCTGCCCATTACCTATAAAGCTCCATTAATTCATTGTTTGCCAGAAATCTGCTGACTCTGGCTATTTTAAGCCTCTCTGTCTGACCCTTGAAATCATACATGCGCTCTCTCTCTTCTGCGTTACTTGCGCCCTCTGTCCTTTAAATTATGCCTGCGCTCTTTACTGTTTATAAACGTTTTTGAAAAGCGCTGTCCTGACAATTGAATTTGGTGGGCCTGCTATATAATCCTGGTGCATTGAGCATTTGTAATGCCCCTTACCTGCTCTGAGCTATTCGACCTGACCCTCCACAGTCGCTGCTCACCTCTGACCATAACGTGCTGCTTTTTCCAGCGCTACCTCTGCCGCATCACTGCATCAACAGCCAATGATGTTTGTCTTGTGCAAGGATTTTGAAACTGAGTGTTGTCATTGCAATATTCATCAGGTCGGACCGGAAGGATTCTGAATTTGCCTTATTGTCCTAAACTCGCTGTTCTAAAGCATTGCGAGCACACTCAGCAGCCATTCTATAACCAGAGATAATTGTCATATGGTGAATCTTCATTGCTACTAGTTTTTCTGCCTCTCGCTAGAGCTCGCCAGCCAAAACAACTACTGAAGCGGTTCCATCTCCTACCTCATCATCTGGGACTTTCGAGATGTCAACCATTACTTTGGCAGCGGGATTATCTATGTGAAGCGATCTCAATATAGTAGCGCCATCATTTGTAATGGTGACACTATGTCCCCTGCCTGTGGATTGCAAAATTTTGTCCATTCCTTTAGGTCCTAGAGTCGTCTTTACAAGGTCAGCTATTGCCATGCCACCAACAAACGAAGCCATCCTGGCCCGTTCACCCTTCTTGTCCCTGGCATCGTCTTTAAATAACCTTTCAGTTGCCATGTCTGAGAGCAGGAAACGTTAACTGCAGGATCAATCGCCTCCTTTCTTCCGAACGCTTCTGTCCGCCGGGAAGGAAAATATTTGATTGCAGAGGGAAGTAGAGTCTTGAGCGTAAAGCGAGGGTTGGGGATTTTCGCATTGATATTTTACAGTTGCTGCAAGGTTGATTGAAGGTCTCTCTAAATGATTTAGAGTCTAGAAATGGCTCTCTGTCTTATTCACAAGATCCATTTTCTCGGTTTCAGTGGTCCATTTCAGAAGCAAGATACGTAAGTGGTGTTGAATGGTTCCTCTGGGTTCATGTGTATTTTGAAAGCTACGTTCATTGAAGGATTCTAGGCATTTCTTTTTTTTGTCGACTCATACTGGAAATTCTAGTATATTTATTGTGTCGGTTGTTATTCTCTGGTTATTTGCAATTGCTGGAGTAGTGCCAACAAGACCAAAAAGGGTTATCTCTGTGGAGCATCTATTTGAAATTGTTTGCGGCCCCTCTAAGCATATATCACCGAGTCTTGCAGCCCTTTAATCTCTGCGGTCGTGTGAATAATTCGAACCTATTTTAGACTTGTGTCATCATACTTCAGTGACAGAATCCACGTTGAAACTTTTTGTGGCCTAAAGTCTGGGCTCAAGCATCAAAGAACCAAATTTTGTCTTACATCCTCACGGTCTTTATTTCTGCGAATTTTTAAGGTATAAGAAAGAACCTACATGAAGGGCATTATCACTATATATGTAAGGGTAGATCATTAGTCTATTTCCGGATTGATATAAGGCGGAGATCTTGTGTAATTGCGGCCTAGAAAAGAGAGCCGACCTTAAATGATCTGTGCAATCCAAGAATTTAGTCCAGCATATACTTGAGGCATTCGTATTGTCTACCCTCTGCGGCACATCTCAATTTGTCAACACACCATTGCAGAAATAAAGCAACATATCTGAAACTTTGGATCTTGATCATATGGGCTTTGACATCATCTATTATTGGCATCAGTTAACGACACTTGTAGATGTTACGAACCTGAAATAAGATCCATACTAGAAGACTTGAAAGAGTGATGCTTTTGATAAAGCTCTTCTCAGGAGAAGTTGACAGAGCCATTTAAGACCGCTGCTTGTGCATTATGTAAGTGAGCTGAACTCATTCTAGCGTGCTCGAACTGTTTGTACTTCAACTGCAGATTGTGGAAGACATTCATTTTTTCTTGCAAAGGAGTGTTGTTTATGCATGAAAGAAATCAACCAGAAATGTGGCTTCATCCGTAATCTGCTCAACAAAGAATAATACCATTTTTATGGGTATTCTCGGCTATATATTTATATAGAGGCTGGTGTATATTTGTCTACTGAAAATTTATTCAATGCCCCGAGCATTCGTTGGAAAGGTCGTTTCTTTTTGTGAAGATTATTGCTCTTAATATGTGCACTAAGTCTCTATTGCAGAGAAAGAAATCAGTTTTGTATATCGCTCATTGATTTATTTGTGTGCTGACCTGGAGCTGT
Source organism: Pinus tabuliformis (assembly GCA_031772625.1). NCBI lineage: Eukaryota > Viridiplantae > Streptophyta > Pinopsida > Pinales > Pinaceae > Pinus > Pinus tabuliformis. The sequence continues at coordinate 1,061,811,844 of CM062811.1, forward strand.
ATTGAATGCAACGAAAACTATGATTTAAGCTGCCTGAATACGTTATGATGTTGCCTGAAATACGTTGAAGATGTTGTTTTAAATAAGTTTGTATGAGGCCTGAATGGTATAAAATCCAATGGTATGGTGATTGGTTTCAAATACACTTTAAATAGTTCAAATTCCATTTGCAACAGAGATTCAGTGCTTCTGTTCCTATAGTTGGACCCGATTTGATTGCTGGTGCCATTCATATGTTTAATGCTTTGCTGAGGTTGACCGCTGTAAATTACAGTTCAAAGAATGCCCATGACATGGTGTTATAATTATTGAAGTTTTGATAACCATCATTTCTGAAGGAGTACTTGAAGGATCCAAACAAGTTTGCAGTTGCTGCTGCCCAAATTGTGGCATTGTATTTAAAACTCTTGATTCCACTGCTGCATAAAGATTTTGACATTAAAAGAAAAATGGCCAGAACCAGTGAAGTATTACAGTTCCTTAAAACTCTGATATTATCTACTGTTGATGACACATTACAAATCAGCAAAGGATCTCTCTCAGAAATTCAGACATGTTTACAAAATGCACAGGAAAAGATCGATTTTTTGCAGCTTGAATCACAGCTACAGCAAGAAGAGCTACATCAAAATAGACACCATTCTGAACCTGTTTCTGTTCAGAACATTGAGACAACCACCCATCAGCAGCATGTTAATAATGGTACAGTTCATTCAAATAAAGCAGCAGCTGTATATGCAGATGCAGAAACTTAGTCTGCACTTCCCAAGCCCATCATCAAACCTTGGGAACAGCTTGTCCACAACAAGCACAGAACTGGTCTTGGATATGACAAGGACTTGTCCTTTCATATTCCAGACTATGCAAAGCCCATTCAGTTTCACAGCGCTGGATACATTCATGACAGTTCATCTACTCTTCATGACAGTTCAGCTTCAGCTGTTCCAGATTCTGCCCCTCTTCCACAGCAACAACAACAACAACAGATCATAAAATGCCAACACTGTGACCGAGTTGGCCATCTGAAAGATCACTGTTTTGATCTTCATCCATGTGAGCACTGTCATAAAACTAGCCATTCTTCGAACAGATGCTTCAGAAACAAACACCCTGCAAGAACAAAGATTCATCTTGGATGGATCGCTTCTTGGCAATGGGCATCAAAAGCCAAGAAGATATTCCAAACACATGTCAGAACTTGTTCCAGAGTATTAAACAGTCTTGCAGTTGAGTTTTCTCCATCTTCTCACCTTGTATCTGACAGGGGGGGAAATGATGGTCATCTACAAGCTTCAAAGTCACATCAAGCGAGCCTGAGCCACAACCTGCCACACCAGTTTCAGAGTTGTAGCCAGAGACAAAGATGCCTGAACATGCCTTCAGTTGGCAATCTGGGACACTTCCTCTAGCAGAAGACTCCAGCTTCTTGCCAGTTTTGGAAGAGTTCTAGGAATTGCATTAAGCATTCCAGAGTTGTTGGTTATCCTTAAACCATCACAGGTTGAGACTTCCCTTTTCAGGTTGAAGTTTTACCTTTTATGTGGGGTGAGACCTCCCTTTTATGGTTGAAGGTTTCCCTCTTTAAAACAATAGGATCACTTCCTCTAGCAGAAAACTTCAGTTTCTTGCCAGTTTTGGAAGAGTTCCGGGAACTGCACTAAGCGTTCCAGTGTTGGTGGTCATCCTTAAACCACCGCCCTTTATACCAACATTTCATAGAGCACATTCAGCCTAGTGCTGCGATGCATTTCTTGCACATTTTGTATTACAACTCTCTTCTTGGACTCATACATAACCCTTCGGATTAAGGGGGGGAATGTTGGACACCTAATCCTAAATGGGTTAGTGTGGAAGCCGAAAAGACTAAGCAGTCCAAGAGACCTTGGGATCTGAAACCCAAGAGTCATATGTTGTACTATAAATGTATATCTGATGTTAATAAAAAAATGAACTCACTGATTTATCTTTCCTATTCTTTGCTGTCCATGTGTGTTTAATAGATATCAAGCAACCAGGTGAAGGGCTTGAGTAGATTGAAGAGGAAACCATTGAAGAATTTCTGAGTCATAAAGTGAACTTGGAATAGTAAGGAGATATGATGGCTGAAGCATCAAGTGAGACCATAGGGCCTTATGTTTTTAAAAGTGATAGTTTGTATATGATGGCAAGTATTGCAGGAGAAAAGTAACCTTTGGAAGATATCTTCAGAGGAGATGAAGATCCAGAAATAAAAGGTGACAAAGAAAACTTTTCAGAAGAGGATGAATTTGATTGCATACACAAGGAAAAGTCTATGGATGAGTCTATAGAAGCTTTCATGGAGGAGAATGTTAATGAATATGAGGAGATCAGGATAACTCTGGGAGAAGAGCTACAAAGGGACAACAAGGTAAAATGTACTGAAGAAGTAGGACATCTACTGAAAGCTGTTAAGGAAGAATAAGTCTATGCAAAAAACTTAGCAAAGGGAGAAAGGACATCTGATGATCTATCCATAACAAAGGAAGGTATGGAAAACTATGTGAAATTTCCAAAATCTACTCCAATTGAGGTTATTGAGTTATATAGAAAATTAGATTTTCAAAGAAGGGAGTTGGAAAAACAAAGAATAGATGTTCAGGATAGATTGTTGAAAACAGAACACCAAAGAATTGTCATGAATGATAGTCATAAGGAAAAGGAGATGGATATGAGAGTTTAGCAGATTGACACTGCAAGAGAAGGAGTTCACTATGGTGGGCAAGAGAAGGAAGGAATCATTAGGACAGTTAGTGTGGAAGAGAGGCTAATGGACAGTCTCACGAATTCTTTTGAGAGTTCTAATCAGCATACTTATGTGTTGATGGAGGAGAAAGGAACAAAACAACAAACTGAATTGTTGCCAAATGAAAATAAGGCACAACAGCCTTGTGTTTTTAATTTTAACAAACTATTTATGAGTGGAGGTTTAGTTGGAGATGATGAAGGAGATTTGGCACAGCTAAGCCACTTAAAGATGAGAGAAGGAGATTATATACAAGAATCCAATCAATGGAATGAAGATGTTAAATTGCTGGAAAGAGTGCTGAACGGTCATGATTTTGTCATGAAAGAGGGTAAGAATGATAGGGAGGTAGTCAGCATAGGAGTCACAACAAAATTTGGAGGAAGCAAAGCAAAAGTTTGAGCAAGCAAGGTAGAAATCAACAAAGCAAGTAAAGCAAGAGTCAGCATAGAAGACAGCAACAACAACCTGAAGCAAAGAGAAGGAGATAGAAATATGAAGCAGAATATGAACCAATCCAAAGATGTAATGGAAACAGAGATTGAAGAACTGTGGCAATTTATCATGGAGAAATTCAAGGGAAGAGAACTTGGATACAAAACAGAGGACAATCCATCTAAGGCATAGGTGGAATGGTGAAACGAGATCATGCTGGGATCTTGAAGGAGAGGTAATATGTTATGTTCTATTTTAAATTGAGAAAGTGTGTTTATATACTAATGCACAGGTGACAGCAAGAGAAGCTGTGAGAGGAGAACCATATGTGTTCTTGAAGGCAGAGTAAGAAAAACAAACACTCTGAAGGAGAAGTGGCAGTGAACCTGAAGAATCCAACAAGAGATTGGACAAAGAGGACAACTGAAGTGTTGTCTAGAGGAAGTGACAAATTGCAGAAGCCTAGAGGGAGAAAAAGTGTTGCTCAAAAGGAGGTTCCAGATATAGGATCTGTGCTTACCAAAAGAGTGAGTAACGAGAGCTTAGTGAGGTAAGATTGCAACGAGGAGGATTAGCTATTGCAGAGGCTTGTTGTAGATGAGTGAGAGGTTCATGAAGAAAGAAGAGAAGAAGATGACTACGGATAGTCATAGCAGATGTTTAGAGAGAAGCCACAGCAGAGGATATGAGAAGAAGGATGCCAAAACAAATGGCAAGAGGATGAGTCAAGAGGAAATGGACAAAGAGGTTATTGAATTAAAAGAACAACTCAACACATTAAGGAGAATGCTTGAGGAAAGCCAAAGACTAGGTTGGGTCTTGAGGAAGAAGCCAGTGGAGTGGCACGAGATGCAGAGATGGCTATGTAACAAATTCAAGTGAAGTGGCTGAGGGAAAAACTCAAGGAAGTTGAGTTGGAAATGGAAGAGTCCATTTGTGAACCAAAGTAGGGAGAAATTCTGGGAGAAAGTGAAGACTACAGTGAAGATAAAGAATGGAGATCAAGTGAAGATCTCATGGACTATTGGGATAGTTTAAAACAGTATGAGAAGATGCTGATTGAAGATGAAGACTTGAAGACTGAAACTTCAAGTGAGACCAAAAGGTCTGATGATTTTAAATCTGACAATTTGTGTATGTTTGCAGGTGAACCACGTAAAGAAGGACAATTTTCTGATATTGTCATGAAGAAGGAAGAAGACAAGCATAATCTAAATTATGTTCTGGAAGAAGATGAGATAGATAGATCTCATATACAATTGGGGAAAGATATCAAGCAACTAGGTGAAGGGCTTGAGGAGATTGAAGAAAGGACCATTGAAGAATTTCTGAGTCATAAAGTGAACTTGGAACAGTAAGGAGATATGATGGCTGAAGCATCAAGTGAGACCATAGGGTCTTATGTTTTTAAAAGCGATAGTTTGTATATGATGGCAAGTATTGCAGGAGAAAAGCAACCTTTGGAAGATATCTTCAGAGGAGATGAAGATCCGGAAATAAAAGGTGACAAAGAAAACTTTTCAGAAGAGGAGGAATTTGACTGCATACAGAAGGAAAAGTCTATGGATGAGTCTATAGAAGCTTTCATGGAGGAGAATGTTAATGAATATGAGGAGATCAGGATAACTATGGGAAAAGAGCTACAAAGGGACAACAAGGTAAAATGTACTGAAGAAGAAGGACATCTACTGAAAGCTGTTAAGGAAGAATAAGTCTATGCAAAAAACTTAGCAAAGGGAGAAAGGACATCTGATGATCTATCCATAACAAAGGAAGGTATGGAAAACTGTGTGAAATTTCCAAAATCTACTCCAATTGAAGTTATTGAGTTATATAGAAAATTAGATTTTCAAAGAAGGGAGTTGGAAAACAAGGAATAGATGTTCAGGATAGATTGTTGAAAACAGAAGACCAAAGAATTGTCATGAATGATAGTCATAAGGAAAAGGAGATGGATATGAGAGTTTAGCAGATTGACACTCCAAGAGAAGGAGTTCACTATGGTGGGCAAGAGAAGGAAGGAATCATTAGGACAGTTGGTGTGGAAGAGAGGCTAATGGACAATCTCACGAATTCTTTTGAGAGTTCTAATCAGCATACTTATGTGCTGACGGAGGAGAAAGGAACAAAACAACAAACTGAATTGTTGCCATAGGAAAATAAGACACAACAGCCTTGTGTTTTTTAATTTTAACAAACTCTTTATGAGTGGAGGTTTAGTTGCAGATGATGAAGGAGATTTGGCACAACTAAGCCACTTAAAGATGAGAGAAGGAGATTATATGCAAGAATCCAATCAATGGAATGAATATGTTAAATCACTGGAAAGAGTGTTGAATAGTCATGATTTAGTCATGAAAGAGGGTAAGAATGATAGGGAGGTAGTCAGCATAGGAGTCACAACAAAATTTGGAGGAAGCAAAGCAAAAGTTTGAGCAAGCAAGGTAGAAATCAACAAAGCAAGTAAAGCAAGAGTCAGCATAGAAGACAGCAACAACAACCTGAAGCAAAGAGAAGGAGATAGAAATATGAAGCAGAATATGAACCAATCCAAAGATGTACTAGAAACAGAGATTGAATAAATGTGGCAACTGATCATGAAGAAATTCAAATGGAGAAAAATGATAGCAACAGGAAGAAAGATCAATCAAAAATTGAACCTGATTGACAAGAAGAAGAAGATGGAGCAAAAGATAGCAAAAGTACAGCAGCAACAAGGGAACAAAGCATGTGGACAGTTACAAAACAAAGTGTGGGATCCAGGAAGACGAAGACCAGAAGACACATGATCAGGAGATCATGAATATTTTCTACTTTGGGAGTCTGATGCAGGAGCATTCACCTAAGGGAAAATCATTGTAAATAATAGCCATAGGGGGTCATGTATTTTTAGGAAATAGTTTTCCTAAGTCTCAAGTTAATGTAATATCTAGGCCTTTAAGTAATTTAAGTAGATATGTGAGAGGAAATTGTAAGTTCTCTAGAGTAAATGAGGAGATGAGTTGCAGTAATGCCAAAAGAATCCAAAGCCAACTATAACTCTGAAACAGTTGCATGATTCGAGGACGGGAGAGAGCTTTTAGGAATTAATTGAAGTGAACATAGTGGACAGAGGATTTACGAGTCAATTCAGTGGATATAGGAGTGGAACGAGGATAGTCCAACAGAACTCCTGGCATATAAGTAAGCCTATGGGCAGAGTCAGAAAAAGAGGGCCACTGATAGTTGAAAATCAGGCTTGTGTGAGACCGAGGAGTCTCGAATGTAATATTTTCTTTTACATTAATATATACAGAGTTTGTTCTTGATTGTGTCAGTGTAATGGGGATTATTTCATGAATGAATTACTGTGAATTCATAGGCTCTGCAATAATTTGCAGGAAGAATTCTGAAGGACGCATAGGAACAAAGTGATTAATAGGAATCACAATGGAACATTGAATCCATTTGAAGAAGCAGAGTAAAACTCTAAAGAGAAATAATGAAGGTATATTTTGCATAAAAGCAAGCTTTGAGAAAGTTGAGTGGCGGAAGTAGACAACAGCGTTCTGAAGAACTGCACAGAGCAGAAGAACAAGATAGAGAGTTATAATGGATCTTTGAATCCATTCAAAGGAGCAATTAAAGTCCAAAAGGACAGTGATTGAAGGAGTACACAGAGTTAAGTTCAAACGAGAATGAATTGAGTAGTAGAAGAACAGAAAGCTGGAACCTTGTGAAAACCCAAAAACCACAGGAAACATTGAAAATGGTGGAAAAATTCTAAGTAAAAGGAACAAGTGGAAGGGCGAAGATTGATGCTTAGGAACTATTAGACCTGGGAAGATCAACAGCTGAGATCAAATCAGAACTAGAATATCGCATCACACTAGTTCAGTGGAAGAGGAACCAGCCTATGGAACTGCCAAGCTCTGATAGGACGATATAACCAGACCCGAAGCTCCATAATAGCGGATTTAAATCCCTATCAGGTCTGAGAATATAATCGCATCGGAACTTCATGCGATGAAGAGAAGCGCCATTAGCCGATGATCAGAGTTAACAAGTATTGGTAATTGGAGAAGGCAGAGTTCGGAGCGACAGTGCAGAGAGATAGTGATGAACCAGACCCGATGATATTTATAGTCACAGTTGTAATAGATTTGAGTTCCGCTATATATGGCCCGGTGTGGGATTTCCTTTGTATTCCCGTATTCCGTGTGTTTGGAATAAGTTGTTGTGCCGAGCCTTTTAAGGCTAGAACATAGATTTAACGACTCCGATAGTCACATATCAGAGTCAAAGGGGTGATGAACCACATATATAGTAAGGTTGGTGAGAATGCGATGGCCGATTGCGATGAGGTTTAACCTCGGGGATTGTGCAGAATCCATATAAAAGCGGAGAAAGGTATGTTATGTGTATAAGTTCCTTTGTAAATTGGTTATAAAGGGATTTAGCACCGATATGTAATAATGTGTGTTAATATATATAACCAAGGTTATAAGAGGTGGTTATGTGTATGCGGTTTAAGGGATATGTAAAGGTGCATTGCTGAAGGGTTTTTAATTCCGATAGAAGGATTCTAAAGGAAGACTTTAACAAAGTCATAAACAAAGGCTTGAGTCTTGTTTAAAAGACCGGATAGAGAGTCTTAGGTGGGTGATTGGTTCTGATACAAAGGAACTGTATAAGAGGGCCAAACCATTGATTTTATGAAGATTTGACTCCATTGCAGAGTCAATTACCTGGGACAGTTGCATTTATGCAGATTCTTGCATACTGTGGGTATATGCGGGGTAGCCCTCCACCACTATGCAGACAACCTGCAACCACATGAATTCTCGTCTTACTGAATAGAGCATTAACATAATAGTGTCCTGCAACTACATCAACGACTATATTTGCACAACCACCCTCGTAAAACTACTTACGTAGTAGCAAAAAAAATTCCTAAATCATAACTAAGAGAGGCAAAGCCTTTTGCATATTCATTTTACCGCACATCACCCTTTCTTCAAACAAATTGAAAACATATTTTATTTACCACTCCTGTTTACGCAAAAGACCCTAAATCTCCCACGCATACTCTATCCTCTACACAGTGAACTTTCCACACAACTAAACAATACCAATTACCAAATCGTTTGTCAAATCATAGCACTCAATATGGAAAGGACCTCAACTTTCCCACAGATTGTCAATCCTCTGCACGAGGAAACATAATAATATTATTTCAACATTTGTTTGGCCCACCTTGGCCCCCTTCTTCCCTTAGAGGCCTATGAAAACAACTTGCAACCACATCAATTCTCGCATCATTGAGAAGAGCGTTAACATAAGAGTGATAGTGTCAAGGCACACACCAACGCAATGGCCACTCACAAAATTACTTTTGTTGAGAGTTCTTTCGGTAAAAATCTCATTAGAAACAACTTAACGACCTTTTTCAAATGATCTAGTGTGGTTCATCTTGTACAAGATGAAGATGAACCACCCTAGATGGTTTGAAACGTGACGACAAATTGTTTCTAATGTGATTGTTACGGAAACAACTCTCAACAAAATTACTTTTATTTTAAGTTTAAATGAATTTCAAGCATTATAAAAAACGAAAAATAAAACATCATACATTAGTGGAATTAGGTATCATCAAAGCTTCCTCAACCAATAAAAAATTAGAAATAATATTTACCCAAAATTTGAAAATATTTTTAAATTAATAAAAAAATAGAAATATTAAGCATTTTCCCAAAACTATAGTCTCTTACAAAGTAAAGACCAATAAAATGTAAAGGTACTATTTTAAAATATTATTAGTTCAAAAGTCTTCTAACAAGACTCCTTTGTTTGTGGCACTCGAACTAGATTGTTGTAGAATGATAAAATATGTAACAGCTTTTGATTAAATAAAATTCCCTTGTTTTTTCTCGGGGAAAACTAATTACTAATTATTCTAGAAACAAAGAAAAATGTTAATAATTAGATTTGCTTTTTCGAAGTATTAATAATTTTAAAACTCTATGTATTAAAAAGATACGAGGATGTCAAAGCCCTCCTAATATAAACAATTTAAATAAATTTCTATCGCAATTAAGAAGAAAAGGGTCGGATAATGAAAGGCTTGATTTCAACGGCAGAAGATGACAATACACCCGATCAAGATGATCTAGGCTTTGGCGTTTAGAGGATCCCATTTCTATCACATGAAGAACCGATATGCCGGGTAGGACGCCTTGCCGTATGGGGCAAGAAGCAGCCGTTAGGCATAAACAGATTGATTGGCGCATTGTAGCTATGTCAAATACAGCTAGGCGCAATCTTTTTCCTACTGGAATTTGGGAAGTTTTTGTTTTTGGTTTTCTATTTTATTTTATTTTTTATAATTTGCTTAATTAAAGATATTTATTCAAATCATAAATTTGACAGTATTTAAAAAATATTAAATATTAAATTATATAAACAATTAAAAAATTAATTTAAATAAAACCAATCAAAATTTAATTATAATTATTTTATCAAATATTCTCAAAATGATTTACTTAAAAATATTATTTTATTCATGAAAACAACATTAGCGGGTCTCCATTGAACACCAATTTCTACACTAATAAATGCACAGGTCTACAATAGACCTAAAAATCCGAAGGCACACAATTTATTAGTCATCAATAATGCTTTGAATGCGAAAACACTACCCAACTGTACAGACGAGCGCACGCATCCAACGTGTCCATTCATTTTAAATATAGAACTCTGTAAATTCAAAGAACTTGCAGAGGCATATGGTTTGGACACCTACATAGGCGTAGAATGGATACTAATAAACGCAGTTACTCTAAATTTCGAAACCATGTTTTGTTTTGCATTAATTGAAATTATAAGTTTGATGATTAAATTTTTGATAATCTAAATGTTTAAAATTTTTTAGAATGCTAAATTTATATATTAAAAAGACATTTAAACCATATAAATCAAAATTTTATCACAATTTTATTTTACCACAAATTTTTTTTTCCCTTACTGCAAAAATTCTCATGAACTCTTCTTTTACATGATTTTGTGATTTTTAGGTTGCCACGGTAGCTTCAAAGAAAATTCGATATAGCTATTTGTTTTGGTTAAAATTCAGGGAAGTCTGACTGCATGCTTATAATTGGCGAACTACACGGGTTGTTTCTCAACTCTCAACGTCACTTTTGAAAACAAATGTAAAGACTTTCAGTTTCCAAAACGATATTAAACTCAACTTCTTTGACATTTTATTGTTCACAAATTATTTTAGAAGTAATGACCATACACTTGCAGATTACATATAGCACTGCATGAAGATAAGGGCTTGTGTGCATCGACTCGGGTCACATGTGATGTGGATTCCAACACAACTCATGGTGAGAAGTTGACAGAGTATACAGGCTGTTTAGTAGTAGGGTCGAATAGTCCAAAGTGTTTCTCTGTCTCGTCGCCTTGCTTCAAATCCTCGTTGAAAAGCGCGAAAACATATGTGTCGATGCTCATTCCTGGCCTCTTTGGTGTTCCTGCATTCGATAATACATGTTTAATAAGATTATTGTTATAGGTCTGAGCATTCTCAATGGTGGCCACATCCGCACCAGCAGAAGGCCATCCACTTTCGGCAATGACGATCGGGATGTTGGGATACCCCGAGGCTTCCATGGCCCACAAAAGAGTATCAACCATGGCATCGAACAGGTTGCTGTAGCTGTGATCTTTGTCTGTCACCGGCGTAGCCGTGGGCTGAAAGAGAGCGTAGTCCAGATGGATGTTGCTTGGGTCGCCGACGTAGCTGAAATATGGATAGACATCCGCCATGAAGGGACCGCCGTTCTGTGACAGAAAATTCAGTATTTGGCTCATCGTGTCCTTCACAGCATCTACGAAGACTCCGTTAGACGGCGGGTAGCCGCTGCTAACATCCATCCTGTGGGTGGTAGAGACCTTGATGCTATTCTGCAGATTAGCGTTCTGGATCGCAGTTTGAATGTTGTTCATGGCCGGAACAAGATAGGGTACGTACCGAGCGTTGTTCGGGGTTATCAAAACTTCGTTTCCCACTGCAATGTATTTGACATTGGTGGCGGGATAGAAGGGCACAATGTTCTCGTTAACCCAACCGTTTGCAGACTCTTGGCTGGAACCTATGTTCTCCAGTTCGTCGTTAGCGACACCCACTATTACATCGATACCAGAATTCGCGAAAGCTTGCAGTACAACTTTGTTTTCCTGGTAAATTCTCGTTTTCCCAATGTTGTTGGACTTCATTAAAGTTACCACCTCGTCTGCAGATGGAAGTTTGTCTGCGTCCATGCCATAGTCCACTCCTATTTTATCACCATCTGCACACCGAATTCAATTAAATCAGTTTAATAGAGCGACAACATTGAACTTAAATATTTGAATAACAATCCTATTGTATGAAGCATGTATCAAAGTAGGAAGGAAAAGAATGCAATATCATGTTAATTTACCTGCGAGAATTAAACAACAGAAGATGGCCACACATCCAATTAGGAAGATCCTAGATTGGTCTTTAAAGGCTGCCATTTTTATCACAGGAAATGAGAGGATTGATAAATAGCATGCGAAGGCGTTGTATTTATAAGGAGCTCGATTGGTCTGCGAATGGATTGAAAATTCAAAATCGATAGGGCAAGAACGATGCCGTGCCGTATCGGACTAGCTCTGTGTCGTCTGTTGGATATTTTTACATGGGGAAAATACCAAAAACCAAATAAACAAACACACAGAGGCAAGCTCTGTTTCTACACTTTCAGGATCTTTTGTGCAGAAGAAGACTTAAAAAAAAATTCACTGAGAGACAGAGTATTTCACCACCATAAGAACATTCTATTCATTAAAACCTGATGCAAAGATTTACCACTGTAAAATCCTTTTTATATTCACTGGTGTGAAAAACAACTTGCTGCTGTAATAAAAAGATTTACATAAGTTTACTGCTGTGAAAAGAAATTTACACAGAGTTACAAAAATCGCTCCACCATTTCCTTTATGCACTGCTGTGCAAAACCACACATGGTTTTTCGCTATTCCAAAAATTACATCACCTGGTTCTTTATCTTTTTACACACTGCTGTGTGTTTTTCTTTTACTGCGCCATCATATTTTTACGCTGCTGTGAACACAAGTTCTTTTCCTCCCGTGTGCCCCATAATAAAAAAAAGTCAACACAAAAAAAACTAACTTATTACATACGATTTTTGGTTTTAATACATGCCGTATAAAAAGTATATAAAAAATATATGTTAAAATGTGCCCATAACCATATTTATGATATCCACCTAAAACTATGTAGCAGCATTAAATTTCAGGACTATTCTTCCACGGCGGTCAACCAAAAACTCTTTCACTCCACGCAACATTTAATTTGATGCAGGCCCGTGTGCAGGTTTAATCAATCAACGGCTAAAAGGAGTGGAGCAGATCGAACGGCAGATAATGATATCGGAAGGCCAACAAGTGCTGAACATTAACCCCCGAGATTCTTACGTTGCGTTACGTCAGGGGTCAACCACGCGTCAGCTCCAAATTGTATCGGAGCTCCTTCCCGGATTATTCCTTCGTCGGCAAATCGCTCCGAGAAAATCCGGTGAACGGTTTCTGGCTTGGTTCACGGTTTCTGGTGGTCTGCGTTGAAATTATATTTCAACACTCCCCTTTAATTTCAACAGCTGGGCATTCAGTCATACCCAGACACTTTCTCAAAAATTCAAAGCTCTTCTGATCAAGTGGCTTTGTCAAGATGTCTGCTACCTGTTCTTGAGTCCTGCAATGTTCTAGGACAATTTCTCCATTGTTCACTAATTCTCTGATGTAGTGAAACCTTGTATCAATGTGTTTCGTTCTCTTATGAAACACTGAATTCTTTGACAATGCAATAGCTGAGCTATTGTCACAAAAGATCACTGTCGCTTTTGCCTGCTCTTGGCCTAAGCTTCTCAACATTCTTCTCATCCACACTGCCTGACATGCTGCTGCTGTAGCTGCCACATATTCAGCCTCTGCTGTAGACAATGCTACAATGGACTGCTTCTTAGAAGCCCATGAAATGGCTCCTGAACCCATATTAAAAACATAACCGGAAGTGCTCTTCCGATCATCTACACTTCCAGCCCAATCGCTATCTGTGTACCCAACCAAATCTGAATGTTCTAAGGCATGATATAAAATTCCAACCATTTTGGTGCCTTTGACATACCTCAAAATTCTCTTTGCTGCCTGCCAATGTGCCTCCTTTGGCCTCTCCATGAACCTGGAAATTAAACTAACAGCATACATTAAATCAGGCCTAGTAGCTGTTAAGTACATGAGGCTGCCTACAATACTCTTGTACAAACTAGGATCAAAATCCTTGCTGTTGTCCTCTCTGCTGAGCTTTAATCCCATTACTGTGGGAGTGATGGCTGCCTTGCATTCTTCCATCTTAAATCTGCTCAAAATTTGATTTACATATCTTGCTTGAGATATAAAAATTCCTTTTTCATTTTGATCTACTTCTATGCCTAAGAAGTATCTCAAGAAACCCATATCAGTCATTTCAAATTCATCCTTCATGACTGATTTAAAATTCTTAATGAGCTGATCATCATTACCTGTGAAAATAACATCATCAACATATAAGACAACAATTAAAATCTTACCATCCTTTTCTTTGATGTAGACTGTGGGTTCTCCTTCACATTTGTCAAATTCATTATCCAATAGATATGAATCTATCCTGCTGTACCATGCTCTTGGCGCTTGCTTCAGCCCATAAAGAGCTTTCTTCAATTTGCACACTTTGTGCTCTTCACCTTTCTTCTCATATCCGAGAGGCTGTTCCACATAAACCTCTTCCATTAACACTCCATTTAGGAATGCTGACTTCACGTCCATTTGGTAGACTTTCCATTTGTTTTGTGCTGCTATGGACAGCACTGCTCTCACGGTTTCCATTCTTGCAACCGGGGCGAAAGTCTCCTCATAATCTCTCCCATACTGCTGCTTGTACCCTTTGACAACCAGCCTTGCCTTGTGCCTTTCTATCTTGCCTTCAGCATTGCTCTTGGTCTTATAGACCCATTTTACACCAATGACTTCTTTGCCTTTTGGTAACTCAACCAAATCCCATGTTTTGTTTCTCTCTATGGCATTCATCTCCTCATCCATAGCTTCTATCCATTTCTTATCTTTAATAGCTTCTTCAAAATGAATAGGATCATCAACATGACAATACAAGGCAAATAAGGAATTCATTCCTTCTTCATAAATTTCACTTAGATTTCTAAACTTCTTACCTCGTTCACTTGGTGTGCAAGTGCTTGAAGATGCACTTGAATTTCCTCCTTGTGGTGTGCTTGGAGAAGCACTCTCATTGATCCTCAATGGTGTCCCTTGCTGTCCTTGTGTTGGCGCTGCTGTTTGGGGATGCATTTCAGCCACCTCCTCTTCATCTTCATCATGAGACAAACAGTGTTTAACATTAACTGTCTTCTCTATGCTTCCATCCCAAGCTTCCTCTTCAATGAATTGAACATCTCTGCTCACAAAGAACTTCTTGGTAGATGGAATGTACAGCCTGTAGGCTTTGGATTCCTCACTGTATCCAATGAAGATGCATTTCTCCCCTTTGCTGTCCAACTTCCTCCTTAGCTGATCTGGTATGTGTGCATAGGCCACACATCCAAAAACTCTCATGTGGGTGACTCCTTGCTTTCTCCCACTCCATGCCTCTTCTGGCACTTTGTTCATGACTGCTTTTGTAGGACACCTGTTCAATATATAAACTGCACAATGTACAGCTTCAGCCCAATACTCATTTGGCAAATGCTTTGCCTTCAACATGCTCCTTGCCATATCCATGATGGTCCTGTTCTTCCTTTCAGCAACTCCATTTTGTTGTGGGGTGTACCGAGTTGTAAACTGTTTATGAATTCCATTTTCTCTACAAAATCTTAGGAATTCCTTGGAGATATACTCACCTCCTCTATCAGTTCTCAATACTTTTATGTGCAGCCCGCTTTGGTTCTCCACAAGTGCTTTGAAATTTTGGAATTTCTCAAACACTTCACTTTTGTTTTTAAGGAAATATATCCAAGTCTTTCTTGTACAGTCATCAATGAATGTCAAGAAATATAGGCTGCCAGCTAATGATGGAGCTTGCATTGGTCCACACAAATCTGAGTGGATAATCTCTAAGGGTGTCTTTGCCCTTATGCTTTTCCCTGATGGAAAACTCTCTCTATGTTGTTTTCCCAAAATGCAGCCTTCACATAGGCTGTCCGGTTTCTCTATCAATGGTAATCCCTTTACCATTCCTTTTCTGCTCAATAAGTTTAGACCTCCAAAATTTAGATGCCCGAATCTCAAGTGCCATAACCAGTTCTCATCCTTTGGCACGCTTTGGAAGGCCTCTTGGGTGACTGCTGCCATTTCCCTTTTGTTCTTCATGTCTGCCCTGATCCGGAGAGGGAACATCCTGTTCCTTGTCATCTTCACTTCAGCAATGCATCTTTTGCTGGGTGGTATGTCCATGATGGTGCACACATCATTTTCAAAGTAAACATTGTAACCCTTTTGGATAAGCTGTCCAACACTCAATAGGTTACATCTCATTCCGGGGACATAGTATACATCTGCTATGGTTTTCTTTTCTCCTTGCTTTGTAAATATTTTTATCTCCCCTTTTCCCATAACAGACACTTTACAATCAGTTCCTAGTGTGACCTCTGATTTCAAATTCTGATTTAAGGCTGAGAAGAGGGCAATGTTTCCTGTCATATGGTTGCTGCAACCTGAGTCTAAAAACCAAATGTCTTCACTATGTGTTTCAGCCATGTTACAAGCTAGCAGAACATTATTTTGACTGCTGTTTTCTCTTGTAACATTTGCATTTTGTCTGCTGTTCATATCATGTTGTTTCTTTCTACAATCACTTGCATAATGTCCATACTTTTTGCAATAATAGCATTGAACATTAGATTTATCATACCTTTGTCTTTGAGCATGAAACTGTTCTCTTTGTTGGCTGCTGCCTTGGCCTTGGTTCTGATTTGGATTGTTGCCTCTTCCTTGTGCATTTGATGAGTTGTTCCTTCCACCTCTATTCTGGCTTCTGCCTCTTCCTCTTTTGTTTCCTCTGCCTTGACCTCTGCCTCTTCCAAAGGACATCTGGGTCTTGAAGGCTTGCTCAAGAGATGAGTTTTCATTCCTACTCAACCTCTGCTCATGTGTTATCAGTGATGCATGTAGCTCATCAACTGAATAGTTTGAGAGATCCTTTGTCTCTTCAATGGTGGTGACTATTGCATCAAACTTTGAGGGTAAGACCCTCAATATTTTCTCCACAATCCTTCTGTCTTCAATGGTTTCTCCATGAGTTCTCATTTGTGTGATTACACCAATCACATGAGTGAAGAATGAGTCAATGTTATCTGACTCCTTCATGTTCAAGTTCTCAAAATCCTTTCTCAGCAATTGTAGCTTTGCTGTCTTCACTCTCTCCATGCCTTGATAGGCTGTCTTGAGGGTTTGCCATGCTTCATTTGCTGTCTTAGCTGTTGCTAACCTTGGAAACACACTCTGGTCTACTGCTAGATACAACATACGGGCTTTCGAATCCTTCTTCCTATTGCTCTTCAGCTGATCTTTCTCTCCCTGAGTTAGTGCATTGAACTCAGTTTCATCTGCTGGTTCTTCAAAACCTTCCTCAACTATTTCCCATAAGTCTTGAGAGGCAAACAGGGCTGTCATGGTTATTGCCCAGTAGTCATAGTTTTTCCCATTAAACTGTGGGAGCTGGGTGTTAAACAAACCCATACCAGTGCTTGTGCTGGCCATTCCTTGACTGTGTATTTAAAACACTGACTGTCTCTTCAATAACACAAAAAAAAACTTTTGAAATACCTGAATCCTTTGATGTCTGAGTCTTCTGTCTGCCTGAGAAGTTTTGCTGCAGCAACAACCTTCTCCCTTCAGCTTCTTTGTCTCCTTCAAAGAGCCTAAGCCAGCTCTGATACCACTGTTGGATATTTTTACATGGGGAAAATACCAAAAACCAAATAAACAAACACACAGAGGCAAGCTCTGTTTCTACCCTTTCAGGATCTTTTGTGCAGAAGAAGACTTAAAAAAAAATTCACTGAGAGACAGAGTATTTCACCACCATAAGAACATTCTATTCATTAAAACCTGATGCAAAGATTTACCACTGTAAAATCCTTTTTATATTCACTGGTGTGAAAAACAACTTACTGCTGTAATAAAAAGATTTACATAAGTTTACTGCTGTGAAAAGAAATTTACACAGAGTTACAAAAATCGCTCCACCATTTCCTTTCTGCACTGCTGTGCAAAACCACACATGGTTTTTGCTATTCCAAAAATTACATCACCTGGTTCTATCTTTTTACACACTGCTGTGTGTTTTTCTTTTACTGCTCCATCATATTTTTACGCTGCTGTGAACACAAGTTCTTTTCCTCCCGTGTGCCCCATAATAAAAAAAAGTCAACACAGAAAAAACTTACTTATTACATACGATTTTTTTTGGTTTTAATACATGCCGTATAAAAAGTATATAAAAAATATATGTTAAAATGTGCCCATAACCATATTTATGATATCCACCTAAAACTATGTAGCAGCATTAAATTTCAGGACTATTCTTCCACGGCGGTCAACCAAAAACTCTTTCACTCCACGCAACATTTAATTTGATGCAGGCCCGTGTGCAGGTTTAATCAATCAACGGCTAAAAGGAGTGGAGCAGATCGAACGACAGATAATGATATCGGAAGGCCAACAAGTGCTGAACATTAACCCCGAGATTCTTACGTTGCGTTACGTCAGGGGTCAACCACGCGTCAGCTCCAAATTGTATCGGAGCTCCTTCCCGGATTATTCCTTCGTCGGCAAATCGCTCCGAGAAAATCCGGTGAACGGTTTCTGGCTTGGTTCACGGTTTCTGGTGGTCTGCGTTGAAATTATATTTCAACAGTTTGCACTGATAATTTTGTTCCCGTACGTCACGTTATATCCACAGTTGTACAATAAGGAGAGCAGGGGGCACATTTTTTCCTCTTGAAATGAAATGTCATCGGTCGTTTCTGCACATTTTTCTTCATCAATTTGTCGCAGCCCAAGAGTTGAACAGCCGCCATCGATTATAACAGCCGAAGTCTCGAAGTACTCAGGACGTTGACGTCTAACTAGGGCATGAATTTTACACCATGGGAAGATTTCAATACGAAATTACTTAATGAACTTACTTCTATGTTCGTTCTATTTAATTATTAGGTGTATTATAATTTAATGTTCAATAACAATTATTCATTTAACTGGAACCTGGGACGCGGAAGGTGGGTAAAGGGTAGATAGGTGGTGGCCGTGGTGATTGTGATAGCTTAATAATCTTGCTTCTCATGTTTGTTTTATTTAATTACTAGCATAACTATATTTATTAATATAGTTGATATATCTCTATAAGGTATAAGAAACGTATATTTTTATGAGGTATATGAAGTATATATATAACCATATATTCTAATGTGCTTAATATATTCGAATAAGACTTATATCAATCATATTAATAATTATTTAGAATTATTAATAATTATATAAAATTATTAATAACTATATAAATATTAACAACCACATTATTTATATATATTACTGTATAAATATTATAATAATTATATAAATTCTTATTCTATATTAATTAATAATAAAAATAGCTCATAATAATATTATATTATTATTATAATAATAATATAATCAATATTATTATAAAATTATTAGGAGTTTATATTATTATTATAGTATTTATATAATAATATATAGAAATAATTTGGTTGTTAATATTTGTATAGTATTAATAGTATTTGATTATAATATATTATTATTATAAGAACAATAAAGATCAATTATTTATTTTTTATTATAATTAATAATTATACAAATAATAGCAACTATATTCTTATATAATTATATATTTATAATTATTATATTATTATTATTATTATAATATAAACTCTTATTATTATTATTATTTTTTATTATAATATTATGTTATTATTATATTATTATAATAATATCAAATATAATTATTATAATAATAATAATAATAATAATATAATCAATATTATTAGGAGTTTATATTATTATTATTATTTTTAGCCTTTATTATTATTAATATTATTATTATTATTTTTAGGCTTTACTATTTTTAATATTTATTTTAGGGTTAGTATAAATAAGGTTAATTATTATCCGTATTTAGGATTATTAATTACCATATAAATAACTATATAGGATTATTAATAACTATATAAATAAGAACCAGATTATTTATATATATTACTGTATAAATATTATAATAATTATATAAACTCCTAATATATATTAATTAATAATAAAAATAGCTCATAATAATATTAGATTATCATTATATTATTGAAATAATCTAATAGTATAAAATTATAAAAATAATAATAATAACAATTATATTGTATAATAATAATAATAATATTATAATATTATATTATTATAATAATATACAAATATAATTATTATTATAATAATAATATAATCAATATTATTATAATATATTATTATAATAATAACAAGAAAGATCAATTATTTATAATAGTTAATAACTATACAAGTAATAGCAACTATATTCTTATATATTTAATGCAGGAGCATTCAGTTCAATATTATCATTGTATTTTAGTAGAAATAGGGGGTCTTGTATTTTAAGGATGTTGGTTTCCTAAGTATTGCATTTATGTAATTATTAATGTTTTGAGTAATTTTAATGAGAACAGGAATTAACTGAATATTGTGAGGCTTTATTGTAAATGTTCTCGAATGTAGGAGAATATGAGAGATTTAGGATAGTTGAGAGATTGAGGGATTGAAAATTGATTGTAAATCTTAATTTAGGAGTCAGTTCATGAATCTAGGGATTAGAGAGGAGTTTTAGGAAGAAGAAGGAGATTTTAGGATTTTGTTGAGGGATTCAAAGATCTAAACTAGAAAGTGGTTTTAGAAGCCCATTGTATAAATGTAAGCCTAAAAGGCATGAACAGAGGTTGGAGAGGTTAAGAGAAAAGTAGATAGTAGGTTGGAGTGTCTTTAGCCTATGGGCAGATAATGAATTGAGGCCACAAATATTGAAGATCGGGCCTGAGGAACAAGGATTCCATTATGTAATTATTCATTTGTATTTATATATACAGTAATTGAGTAGGACTGTATAATGTGTGATTGAGTGTCGAATGATTGTTGAATGCATCAGAGGATTGCATATATATATATATATATATATATATATATATATATATATGCAGGCAGAGTGCGTGAACGCAGAGGAGCAGAATTCGACAAATACACAGAGAAGAACATGACGAGGAGGATCCTAATGAATTGTTAAATCCATTAGAATGATCAACCCAAAGCTCAGGAGGGATAGTGCGCAGTTAAAAAAAACCCAAGCGACCAAGCGAAACCCATAGAAACAACGTTGAAAACAGCGTAGAACCCAAGTAACAGAAAGAATAAGAAGTGAAGTGGTGACACTTAGCAGCCGTTGGATCATTTAGATCAATGGCCAGGATCAAGTCGCGGCGGCATAAGCCTTTTGAAAAGATCGACGCTTTGAAGTGAAAGGGTCTGACCTGAAGGATTAGCGAAATGCGATCGCGCGAATAAATGCACATGTTTAAGAAAATTCATTGAAATCATGATTTTTTTATATCAAAATATTTTAAATTTTTGAGTGTGTTAAATTATATATATAATTAAAAAACTAATTTAAATAAAACAAATTAAAAATTAGTTATAATTTTCTTTTACTAAATTCCAAAAAAATATTTATCAAATATTATCAAAATAAATTACTTACAAATATTATTTTTTATTCATGAAAACAACAACATTAGCGGGTCTCTATTGAACACCAATTTCTACACTAATAAATGCACATGTCTACACTAGACTTAGAAACCCGTAGTCGCACAATTTTTTAGTCATCAATAATGCTTTGAATGCGAAAAAACTATCCAACTGTACAGGCAAGCGCATGCATCGTCCATTCATTTTAAATATAGAACTTTGTAAATTCAAAGAACTTGCAGAGGCATATGGTTTGGACACCTACATAGGCGTAGAATGGATACTAATAAACGCAGTTAGTCTAAATTTCGAAACCATGTTTGTGTTTTTTTTTTTTTTTTCATTAATGGAAATTATAAGTTTGAGTAAATTTTTGATAATCAAAATGTTTACAATTTTTTAGAATGTTAAATTTAAATATTAAAAAAACAAATTTAAACTATAGAAATCAAAATTATATCAGATTTTTATTTTACTACAATTTTTTTTTCCTTTAATGCAAAAATTTTTATGAACTCTTTTTTTAAATGATTTTGTGATTTTTAGGTTGCCAGGGTAGCTTCAAAGAAAATTCTATATAGTTGTTTGTTTTGGTTAAAGCTCAGGGAAGTTTGCTTGCATGGTTATGAATGTTGGAGTCACGATTGCCATTACACCAAAACCCTCATGTGTTAGTAAACAGATACATCGCTAGTGTTAAGCACATGCCACGAAACACACGGGAGCATTGGATCAACACCGCCATTAATGAGGAGCGCAACAATCCCCCCTTCAACGACAGCCAAGAGTGTGCTTTGGCTCTCATACCACTTGTTAGAGTCACGATTGCCCTTACACCAAAATCCGCATGTGTACAGACACATCGATAGTGTTAAGCATATGCCACGAAACACATGGGAGCGTTCGATCAACACTGCCATTAACCACATGCCACGAAACACACGGGAGCGTTGGATCAACACTGCCATTAACGGAGAGCGCAACAATAATTGGCGAACTACACGGGTTGTTTCTCAACGCTCAACGTCACTTTTGAAAACAAATGTAAAGACTTTCAGTTTCCAAAACGATATTAAGCTCAACTTCTTTGCCATTTTATTATTCACAAATTATTTTAGAAATAACCATACACTTGCAGATTACATATAGCACTGCATGAAGATAAGGGCTTGTCTGCATCGACTCGGGTCACATGTGATGCGGATTCCAACACAACTCATGGTGAGAAGTTGACAGAGTATATAGGTCGTTTAGTATTAGGGTTGTGTTGAAATCGTAATTTCAATTGCCGTAACAGCTGAATAGTCCCACGGCATTTAATTCCGAAAACCACGATGGATTTCCCTGCACCACCTTTCAAGCTGAGTGGTATTTGTCAGGAGGGCTCCGATCACCCCGACTTGCTACCACGCGTCCAGTGTACTTTTCCAAAACCGCCCATCCCCCAGAACGTAAAGTTCGTGCAAATGGGGCCTCCGGGGAATTGATGGCAGCCGTTCGATTAAATCAATGGTCGCGTACAGGCCTACACCAGGAGCAATTTAATACATGACTTGACGTAAAAGTTTCATTTTTAACCGGCAATAATGTAATTAATGAAATTTACGATGGTTGGTAGAACATAGATAATAGTTTAATTTTGACCTTTCCCCCTTAATTTTACTTTTCAACTAACTTTTATTATTTATATATATATATATATATATATATATATATATATATATATAGTTATTATAACTAACTACTATATATATATATGTATATCAAAGTCAGGTCCTTAATTCTAACTAATTCTCATATAAGTAATTATTCTTATTAAACTAGAACATAATCAATATATATAATTATTTCTTTTATTCAATATAAATAACTCCCCTTAGTTATCATTTTGACTTTTTGACTGCTGTCCCTAAGTCAAAATTAGCCGTTGGTTAAGATAGCCGTTGGAGGCCCTGCTAAGACTATTTAGTATGCATAGCTGGATCTGTTTTTTCAACTTGTCCTGACGATAAGCCACACTGGTTGGTTCGAAACGCGTCGACAAATATCTCTCTTTATGTGATTTACGCCGAAGTTCTACTTATAAATAATATGGATCACAGAAGCCTCAATTCAACAATAGTTTAATTTTATTATTTTTTTTATATGCATGGAAGTATGGAAAATTAAAAGAAAGGTATGGTCATTTTTGTTAAAAAATATACGCAATGTAATATGTAAAAATATAGAAAAGTTCTAGTGTTATTTTTTGTAATTGTTGTTTAAGGAGATACAGGGGATTCACATAGCAGTGAAAAGGGCGAGGGTTGTTCATTGCATAGGTAATGCAAAGTGAAATGCACAACAATGCTAATGTGAGGTGCGGAAATGCTGCAGTAAATGTAATGTTTTTTTTGTAATTTCAATGTATGAAATGTAATATGCGCAACAGCGCAAGAAGAAGTTTTTTTTTTGGAGATTGAAATAAAAAAATTGGCCGTGAAGGAAATGAGTAGAAAAACATTTTTACAGTAGTAAATGTAAATTTTGTTTTTACACACAGTAGTGTAAAAATAAATTTTTGGAGTTGAAACAGAGTTCTTTGTTTTGTGGAAGTTCTTGGTGAATCCCTCTGAGAGAGAGGAAGAAATATGTAACAGGCAGTATTTATTAATGAATATAAAGTTTTTATGGGTGTGAAAAATCCCTGTTCTCAGAAAACAATTTAGCTTCCCTGTGTAAAAGATCCTGTGGTAAAAACAGAGCATTTTCTCTGTTCAGTAATTGTTTAAAATTACCAGAAATTTCCATCATGGTATCAGAGCTTGTCCAGGCTCTTTGAAGGTGTCAAAGAAGCTGAAGGAAGGTTCTTTTTCTGCAGCAACTTCTCCATCAGAGTGAAGACACAATCAAGAAAGGATTCAGGTATTTCTCAAAGTTTTTTTTTTGTGTAGTTGTTGAAGACAGTCAGTGTTTTTTAAATACACAATCAAGTATTGCAAGGAATGGCTCGCTCTAGTACCAGCACTAGCATGGGTATTTTTAATTCTCAGCTCCCACAGTTTAATGGGAAAAGCTATGACTATTGGGCAATAACCATGAGAGCCCTGTTTGCCTCACAAGATTTATGGGAACTTGTTGAATATGGGTTTGAAGAACCAGGAGATGAAAATGAGTTTAACAGTTTGACACGGGCAGAGAAAGATCTGTTGAAGAGAAATAGGAAGAAGGATTCAAAAGCCCTTGTATTTTTGTATCAAGCAGTGCATGAGAGTGTGTTTCCAAGGATAGCAGCAGCCAAGACATCCAAAGAAGCATGGAAAACTCTTAAAACAGCTTATCAAGGCATGGAGAAAGTGAAGACAACAAAACTACAGTTGATGAGGAAAGATTTTGAGAATCTGTGCATGAAGGAGTTAGACAATATTGACTCATTCTTCACACATGTGATTGGTCTGGTCACAGAGATGAGGTCTCATGGAGAGGTTCTTGAAGAAAGGAGGATTGTGGAGAAACTATCGAGGGTCCTACCTTCAAAGTTTGATGTGATTGTCACCACCATAGAAAAGACAAAGGATCTCTCAAACTTTTCAGTTGATGAATTTCATGCATCACTGATAACACATGAGCAGAGGTTGAGTAGAAATGAAAACTCATCTCTAGAGCAAGCCTTCAAGACCCAGATGTCCTTTGGAAGAGGAAGAAGTCAAGGCAAAGGAAACAAGAGAGGAAGAGGCAGAAGCCAAAACAGAGGTGGAAGGAACAATCCAGTGAATTCTCAAGGAAGAGGCAGCAATCCAAATCAGAACCAAGGCCAAAGCAACAGCAAACAAAGTGGACAACATCATGCTCAAGGACAAAGGTATGAAAAATCCAATGTCCAATGTTATTATTGTAAAAAATATGGGCATTATGCAAATGAATGTAGGAAGAAACAATATGATATGAATAATAGATCTAGTGCAAATATCACTAGAGAAAATATCAGCCAAGATAATGTATTGTTAGCTTGTAATATGGCTGAAACAAACAGTGAAGATACATGGTTTCTAGACTCCGATTGCAGCAACCATATGACAGGAAACATAGACCTGTTTTCTGCTTTAGATCAAAATGTGAAATCATAAGTCACACTTGGGACTGATAGTAAAATTTCTGTTATGGGAAAAGGAGAAGTAAAAATATTTACAAAGAAAGGTGAAAAGAAAACTATAGCAGATGTCTATTATGTTCCTGGAATGAAATGTAACCTCTTAAGTATTGGACATCTTGTTCAAAAGGGTTACAATGTTTTCTTTGTGAATGATGTATGCACCATCATGGATAGAGCACCCAGCAAACGATGTATTTCTGAAGTGAAGATGACGAGGAACAGGATGTTCCCTCTCAGAATAAGGGCAGATTTGAAAAAAAAATAAGTAATTGCAGTAGTTACACAAGAGGCTTTCCAAAGCCTACTAAAGGATGAAAATTGGTTGTGGCACTTGAGATTTGAACATCTCAACTTTGGAGGTCTTAACTTGTTGAGTATAAAAGGAATGGTAAGAGGATTGCCATTGATAGAGAAACCGGACAACCTTTGTGAAGGTTGTATCTTGGGGAAACAACACAGAGAAAGTTTTCCATCAGGGAAAAGCATAAGGGCAAAAACACCCTTAAAGATTGTCCACTCAGACTTATGTGGACCAATGCAAAATCCATCATTAGCAAGCAGCCAATATTTTCTAACATTCATTGATGATTTTACCAGAAAAACTTTGGTTTATTTCCTAAAGAACAAAAGTGAAGTGTTTGAAAAATTTCGAAATTTCAAAGCACTTATAGAAAATCAAAGTGGGATGCATATCAAAGTTTTAAGAACTGACAGAGGAGGTGATTATATCTCCAAGGAATTCCTACGGTTTTGTAGAGAAATGGAATACACAAATAGCTTACCACAAGGTACACTCCGCAGCAAAATGGAGTAGCTGAAAGAAAGAATAGGACAATCATGGATATGGCGAGGAGTATGTTGAAGGCAAAGAATTTGCCAAATGATTATTGGGCTGAAGCTGTAGACAATGCAATATATATTTTGAATAGGTTCCCTACAAAAGCAGTGATGAACAAAGTGCCGGAAGAAGCATGGAGTGGGAGAAAGCAAGGAGTCACCCACATGAAATTTTTTGGATGTGTGGCTTATGCACACATTCTAGATCAGCTAAGGAGGAAGTTGGATAGCAAAGGGGAGAAATTTATTTTCATTGGATACAATGAGGAATCCAAAGCTTACAAGTTGTATATCCCATCTACCAAGAAGCTTTTTGTGAGCAGAGATGTTCAATTCATTGAGGAGGAAGTTTGGGATGGAAGCATAGAGAAAACAGTGAATGTTAAAAATTGTTTGTCTCATGATGAAGATGATGAGGAGATGGCTGAAATACATCCCCAAACAGCAGCGCCAACACAAGGACAACAAGAAACACCCTTGAGGAGAAATGAAAGTGCTTCTCGAAGCACACCACAAGCAGGAAATTCAAATGCTTCTTCAAGCACTTGCACACCAAATGAAAGAGGTAAGAAATTCAGAAACTTAAGTGACATTTATGATGAAGGTATGAATTCCCTTTTGCTTTATATTGTCATGTTGATGACCCTATTCATTTCGAAGAGGCAATTAAGGATAAGAAATGGATAGAAGCTATGGATGAGGAAATTAATGCCATAGAAAGAAACAAGACATGGGATTTGGTTGAGCTACCAAAAGGTAAAGAAGTCATTGGAGTTAAATGGGTTTACAAGACCAAGAGTAATGCTGAAGGAAAAATAGAAAGACACAAGGCAAGGCTGGTTGTCAAAGGATATAAGCAGCAGTATGGGAGAGACTATGAGGAAACTTGCGCACCAGTTGCAAGAATGGAAACCGTGAAAGCAGTGTTGTCCATAGCAACACAAAATAAGTGGAAAATTTACCAAATGGACGTGAAGTTAGCATTCCTAAATGGAATGTTAATGGAAGAGGTTTACATTGAGCAACCTCTAGGCTATGAGAAGAAAGGCCAAGAGCACAAAGTGTGCAGATTGAAGAAAGCTCTTTATGGGCTAAAGCAAGCGCTAATAGCATGGTACAGTAGGATTGATTTCTATCTACTAGAAAATGGATTTGAGAAGTGTGAGGGAGAACCCACCGTCTACATCAAAGAAAAGGATGGTAAAATTTTAATTGTTGTGTTATATGTTGATGATGTTATTTTCACAGGTAAGGATGATTATCTCATTGAAAATTTCAAAACAGTGATGAAAGAAGAATTTGAAATGACTGACATGGTTTGCTGAGATACTTATTAGGAATAGAAGTAGATCAAAATGAAAATGGAATTTTTATTTCATAAGAAAAATATGTAAATGAAGTGTTGGGCAGATTTAATATGCAAGAGTGCAAGGCAGCAATCACTCCCACAGTAATGGGATTAAAACTCAGAAAAGAGGATAACA
The DNA here is from genome assembly GCA_031772625.1 of Pinus tabuliformis. NCBI lineage: Eukaryota > Viridiplantae > Streptophyta > Pinopsida > Pinales > Pinaceae > Pinus > Pinus tabuliformis. The sequence continues at coordinate 1,061,839,388 of CM062811.1, forward strand.
GCAAGGATTTTGATCCTAGTTTGTACAAGAGCATAGTTGGCAGCCTCATGTATTTAACTGCAACTAGGCCAGATATAATGTTTGCTGTTAGTTTAATTTCCAGATTCATGGAGAGGCCAAAAGAAGCACATTAGCAGGCAGCAAAAAGGATTCTAAGGTATGTTAAAGGTATTAAAAAGTTTGGCATTTTATATACTGTCTCAGAATGTTCAGATTTAGTTGGATACACTAATAGTGATTGGGATGGAAGTGTAGATGATCGGAAAAGCACATCCGGTTATGTCTTTCACATGGGTTCAGGAGCCATTTCATGGGATTCTAAGAAACAACCTATTGTAGCATTGTCTACAGCAGAGACAGAATATGTGGCCGCTATAGCAACAGCATGTCAAGCAGTTTGGATGAGAAGAATGTTAAGGAGTTTAGGCCAAGAGCAGAAAAAGGAACAATGATTTTTTGCGACAATAGCTCAGCTATTGCATTATCCAAGAATTCCGCGTTTCATAAGAGAACGAAACACATTGACACAAGGTTTCATTACATCAAGGAATTGGTAAGAAATGGAGAAATTGTTTTACAACATTGCAGGACTCAGGAACAGATCGCAGACATTCTGACCAAGCCATTGGACCAGAAAAGTTTTGAGTTTTTGAGGAAATGTTTGGGTATCACTGATAACTTAGCAGTTGAAATTAAAGGGGAGTGTTGAAATCGTAATTTCAACTGCCGTAACAGCTGAATAGTCCCGTGGCATTTAATTCCGTAAACCACGATGGATTTCCCCGCATCACCTTTTAAACTGAGTGGTATTTGTCAGGAGGGCTCCGATCACCCCGACTTGCTGTCATGCGTCCAGTGTACGACTCCAAAACCACCCATCCCCCGGAACATAAAGCTCGTGCAAATGGGGCCTCCGGGGAATTGATGACAGCCGTTCGATTAAATCGATGGTCGCGCACAAGCATACACTAGGAGCAATTTAATACATGACTTCACATAAAAGTTTCATTTTTGACCCGTAGTAATGTAATTAATGAAATTTATGATGGTTGGTAGAACATAGATAATAGTTTAATTTTATTATTTTTTTTATATGCAGAAGTATGGCAAATTAAAAGAAAGGTATGGTCATTTTTGTTAAAAAATATAAGCAATGTAATATGTAAAAATATAGAAAAGCTCTAGTGTTTTTTTTGTAGTTGTTGTTTAAGGAGATACAGGGGATTCACACAGCAGTGAAAAGGGCGAGGGTTGTTCATTGCATAGGTAATGCAAAGTGAAATGCACAGCCGTGTTAATGTGAGGTGCGGAAATGCTGCAGTAAATGTAATGTTTTTTTTTGTAATTTCAATGTATGAAATGTAACATGCATTTTGGAGATTGAAATAAAAAAATTTAGAAAAAGATTTTTACAGCATTAAATGTAAATTTTATTTTTACACACAGTAGTGTAAAAATAAATTTTTGGAGCTGAAAGACAGTTCTTTGTTTTGTGGAAGTTCTTGGTGAATCCCTCTGAGACAGAGGAATAAAATAAATATGTAACAGACAATATTTATTAATGAATATATAAAGTTATTATGGGTGTGAAAAATCTTTGTTCTCATAAAACAATTTAGCTTCCTTATGAAAGACAGGAATAAAATAAATATGTAACAGACAATATTTATTAATGAATATATAAATTTTTTATGGGTGTGAAAAATCTTTGTTATCATGAAACAATTTAGCTTCTCTGTGTAAAAGATCCTATGGCAAAAACAGAGCATTTTCTGTTCAGTGATTGTTTGAAATTACCAGAAATTTCCATCAGGTTGAATCGTCCAAAGTGTTTCTCTGTCTCGTCGCGTCGCCTTGCTTCAAATCCTCGTTTAAAAGCGCGAAAATATATGTGTCGATGCTCATTCCTGGCCTCTTTGGTGTTCTCGCATTCGATAATACATGTTTAATAAGATTATTGTTATAGGTCTGAGCATTCTCAATGGTGGGCGCATCCGCGCCAGCAGAAGGCCATCCACTTTCGGCAATTACGATCGGGATGTTGGGATACCCTGAGGCTTCCATGGCCAACAAAAGAGTATCAACCATGGCATCGAACAGGTTGCTGTAGCTGTGATCTTTGTCTGTCACCGGCGTAGCCGTGGGCTGAAAGAGAGCGTAGTCCAGATGAATGTTGCTTGGGTCGCAGATGTAGCTGAAATATGGATAGACATCCGCCATGAAGGGACCGCCGTTCTGTCACAGAAAATTGAGTATTTGGCTCATCGTGTCCTTCACAGCATCTACGAAGATTCCGTTAGACGGCGGGTAGCCGCTGCTAACATCCATCCTGTGGGTGGTAGAGACCTTGATGCTATTCTGCAGATTAGCGTTCTGGATCGCAGTTTGAATGTTGTTCATGGCCGGAACAAGATAGGTACGTACTGAGCGTTGTTTAGACGGCGGGTAGCCGCTGCTAACATCCATCCTGTGGGTGGTAGAGACCTTGATGCTATTCTGCAGATTAGCGTTCTGGATCGCAGTTTGAATGTTGTTCATGGCCGGAACAAGATAGGTACGTACTGAGCGTTGTTCGGGGTTATCAAAACTTCGTTTCCCACTGCAATGTATTTGACATTGGTGGCGGGCTAGAAGGGCACAATGTTCTCGTTAACCCAACCGTTTGTTCTGGAAGATATGTTCTCCAGTTCGTCGTTAGCGACACCCACTATTACATCGATACCAGAATTCGCGCAAGCCTGCAGTACAACTTTGTTTTCCTGGTAAATTCTCGTTTTCCCAATGTTGTTGGACTTCATCAAAGTTACCACCTCGTCTGCAGATGGAAGTTTGTCTGCGTCCATGCCATAGTCCACTCCTATTTTATCACCATCTGCACACCGAATTCAATTAAATCAGTTTAATAGAGCGACAACGTTGAACTTAAATCTTTGAATAACAATCCTATTGTATGAAGCATGTATCAAAGTAGGGAGGAAAAGAATGCAATATCATGCTACTTTACCTACGAGGACTGGATAACAGAAGATGGCCACACATCCAATCAGGAAGATCCTAGATTGGTCTTTAAAGGCTGCCATTTTTATGACAGGAAATGAGAGGATTGATAAATAGCATGCGAGGGCGTTGTATTTATAAAGAGCTCGATTGGCCTGCGCATGGATTGAAAATTCAAAATCGATAGGCCAAGAACGATACCGTGGCGTATCGGACTAGGTCTGTCTCGTTTGCACTGATATTTTGTTCCGGTACGTGACATTATATCCACAGTTGTACAATAAGGAGAGGTGGGGGCAATTTATTCGTCGTGAAATGAAATGTCATCGGTCGTTTCTGCACATTTTTCTTCATCAATTTGTCGCAGCCCAAGAGTTGAACAGCCGCCATCGATTATAACAGGCAAAGTCTTGAAGTAGTCTTGACGTTTACGTCTAACTAGGGCATGACTTTTACACTATGGGAAGATTTCAATATGAAATTACTTATATAATAAACGATTTCAATACGAAATTACTTAATAAACTTGCTTCTATGTTCGTTCTATTTAATTATTAGGTGTATTATAATTTAATGTTCAATAACAATTATTCATTTAACTGGAACCTGGCACGCGGTGCACAATCGGAAAGCAGAAAGAAGTGAAACGAAGTAAAGCTCTTCGTCGGAAGGTGGGTAAAGGGTAGATACCTGGTGGCGACGGTGATTGTGATAGCTTAATAAACTTGCTTCTCGTGTTCGTTCTATTTAATTATTAGGCGTATTATAATTTAATGTTCTATAACAATTATTAGGAACTGTAAATATAATTTAATGATCAATAATGATGATTAGTGGCCATATAGATTTAACTTTTATTGAATATTTTATAATAAGAATTTATAGATTTAATTTTATAATATTTTAAAATTTCAAATGTAAATTAAATTTTATCTTAAAAGTATTTATTTTAGTTTTACTTTTGTCCTCATTTCGTTTATATATATATGGATGGAAAAATATTGATTTACTTTAAAGTATTATAAAATATAGTTACTAATGATTGACATTACAACAAAGAGGTATAGCAAAAATTTTTCATTCTTACTGTTATTTATAAAATATTTCTATATTTATATGAAATAAGATAATTTTGTTTAACTTTTTAAAAAAAAAGTAAATTAATTAAAACAAAAATATGGATATTATTTATATTTTTATATTTAAATGAAATACATAACTAAACTATTTGAATATCCAAGATAAGTATTTTATTTTATTATAAATTTTAAAGCATATATATAAAATTAGGTTTGGGTACGCCATAAAATTGTACAACTAATTATAGGTGAGTGGTTTTCTTTGAATAATAGGGATGAGTAAGCTTGCATTTGAGATAAATAGTTAATGATGGTTGTCCCCACTATGATTTGTTTTCCCTCTTGCAAAAAATATTTGTATGTGAGTGTACATGCTAACAACAATAAATGTTTTGATGTGCAAAGTCAAGAAGTGATTGAAAATAAAAGGATTAAACACCTTTGTAATAATATTAATAAGAGGGAGATGTGTAATTCATTCCATTTTTACTATATAATTAACATGTAACATTTAAAAAATATTAGTGGTAATTGAAAATTTCAATGTGCACCATAAATAAACTAATGTAAAATTAAGTAATATTGAGATGCATTTAAAAATATATTATAGTAATAAAGAAAATTTCTTTACAATGTAATTCATAAATAAAATATTCCATGTTAATTAAGTTATTTCAATGTCAACAATTTACATATAATATATGGTTTGAAATAATAATAGTAATAATATAAAGCAGTTAAAAACATAAATTTTTATTGTTATAGTATTTCAAGTATCATTATTTTGCATTTTAGCCTTTTTTTAAGCATTGATTTTGAATCTACCAAATATTTGTTGGAATTGTGTTGTCTACACAATCTAAATATCCAAGCGATTTTTAAGAAGTTGAATACATTATATACAGAGAGAGTGTCATCTTAGCCATGATTTATGCGTCTCCAAAGGGCATAAATCTTTAAAGGTGCAATTTTTTAAGTTTTGCATTGTAAAAAGGGTTGAGATGTCTCAATGCTTACTAGATCTTTGTGATTTGATCTCTCTAAATTAATTATTTAAAGAAAACATATAAAATGATTAATAATTTTTTTAGATGTGAAATTAATCATTCATATAATATTGTAACTAATTTTATTTATAAATTAAAAATCTTTATAATAAAATACGGTGAATCTTTTCAATTAAAATTTTTGTTATATATATATAAATTTTAATTTACTTAATTTTTATGGATTTTTTATTATAAAATAAGTGTTTTGATGTCTATTATAGATATTCTTATAAATATTTCTTCATTATTTAATTTATATGGCTACATTCGAACGGTGAACGACGGGCACACGGTGAACGACGGGCACACGGTGCATGGGCGGGCACGCAGCACAACAGAAATGCGACATAACATATGCGACGAAACTTGCGATGAAAAGCAAGTGCGATTGGTTTATACCATCCTTGGAGCGTTTGCGGTGATGGGTGGCCGACCTACGACGAGGGGGTGTGGCCGACTTAATGAGCGCCCAAACGATGCGATGGAGGGGTGTGTGGGCGGTCGGCTGGGCAGCCCCACCCACACTTACAAAGTGTATATATTATGACATACGTTGGAGCATCAAATCAATTCGAACAACACAATTCGATCTTCGCTCTTGAAGAGAGGTTTAAGTGCGCAGTTTTAGAGGAGAGTTGAGCGCATAGCTCATGCGCTCTCCTTGGTGATACGCACTTGTTGGAATCGCTCACGGTGAGAGGTGAAGGTGTTGGGCAAGACGTGCCCGGGTTGGATGTTTGGTTGTGTCATTGTGCCGGGACTTGACAAGGGTGTCTTGGTGGCTCGGGTGAGCACCCACCCATTGTGCAAGGTGTGCACGTATATTGTAAAAGGCTGTTGCCTATGTTGTAAAAGTGACTAAGTATAGACTTGGATCTTGCCAAGTATACTTGTATTATTGAAGAAAGATTGATTAATATATATTGTTGGGCAGACTCATTGTTCAGGGAGTTGCCCCTCCCTTTATACTGTGCAATTGTTGTTTTCTTTTATAATTCTTGTGGATAATGAATGAGTATGGGTGTTCATTAGTATAAAGGCTATCATAATATTACTTGGTTGCGAAACAAAAACTAAGTAAGGAAAAGTGAATTAGGCGTAGTTCATGAACATTAGTATTGGTGAAAAGAAAGTGTTCGGTAGTGCCGCACCTCGCTATAAGCGGTTGGAAGACTACCGCAGGTGTAGGGGCATGACAGAAATGGATTACACTTATATTGAATAGTTATATAGGATTTATAATTTTCCATAAAATTTGAATATATAATTAGTTATAGAAAAATCAAATATTTTATTATTACTTATTATAAAAACTAATTATTAATTATTAAAAGTGCAGTAAGTATTATTTATATTTATATATAGAAGAAATAGTTTTTTTCTACTTGCTTTTGGTGATACAATTTCAAGCAAGATTGTGAAATTTTGTTGTTTAAAATATATTTTTGAATGTTTAAATAGATTCAACACACTAAAAACCCTAGAACGCTGAATTTTTTTAAACTCAAGTTTTTTAAAATCTTTATCTTATTTTGATTAAAATCAACCAAAAAAATCCTAAAAAGACCATTTCTTAAATCAAACTACACCAACTTTAAATATATTCATTAAATTAACGAACATTTAAAAAAATTAATTGAATGCCATTAATTACACATACTTTAAAAAAGCGAAATTCGAATACACTAATTATATTATTAATCAAATTTATCATTTCAATAAAATTTGTGTGAACAAATTATATTCATTCAATTTTATCATAAATATGATAGCTATATTTAAAAAGATATATATAAATCTATAAAATAATATTTTAAATCATAAAATATTATATTATGATAAAAATTATGTTAATAAAAACCTTATTTAAAAAAATAATTTCTCTAAATGTTTTTTTCGTTAAATAACTAAATTCTAAATAAATTAAAATTAAATTAATAACACCTTCAAATTCGACTAAAATTTATTATAACTTTCATATTATTTAAACTAATATTGTTATCAACATCAAAATGACAAAAAACTAAAATGTTATCAGTACTTTATCAAAGGGTGTTGAAAGGCATCAAAGCATTTTTGGTAAGATTGGTCAATATCACATCAACAATTTATTGATGATATTATGTTTTTGGTGAACTGATGCTTCAGGAAATAAGATTCCTTGATATTTTTCTGGGAATTTTAGGAGGCATCATGCACCTAAATCAATGGGGACAAATATAATATTTTCTTCTTTAATACTTGGCACCATGTGCAACTTCAACTGGCTTGATTGCTTGGATTTCAAGATGCAACCTTCCAACCAGATACTCAGGCATTCCTCTAATTTTGAGATCTTTCAAATCAACTAACTTGATAAAGATTTTGGATCAAATTAATAAATTACTCAATAATTGGGCTTTCTGCTCATTGAACCTGATAGGTAGAGTCACTCTATTTAAGTTTGTCCTTCAAACCCTTTTGATGTTTCCACCTTTGGTTATTCTTGCATCATAAGTGGTGTTCAAGGATATTGTTGCTAGCTTTAGGCACTTTTTCTGGCAAGGGACAAAAAGTGAGAAGAAATGGGCATTGGTGGCATGGGAAAACCTTTTTCTTCCAAAGATATGAGGAGGGCTAGGTTTGAGAGATCCAAAAACCCTTAACATACCTCTAGGAGAAAATCTTTGGTAGAGGTGGATCCGGGTAGGTTCAAAGGTTCACAACCTAAGAAGCTTAGATGACAGACCTTTCCTTCTAGATCATGCATTTGGATTTTTTCATAGGAGAATAAATATCTTGTCTAGAATCACATGTTCTAGGAAATCCAAAATGGTTGGACTATATAGTTTTGGAGAAAATGTGGCAACAATCTCCCAAATTAGACAACAAATATGATCTTTTCCCTCGAATATTTTAGCTTGTTGCAAGGGGCTTACATTGTAGCGTACTTTTGGGAAGATCTAAGCATAGGTTCTAGATGTTGCAGATGGAAATCAAGTGATCATTGCTCAAATGATCCATAATTGTCATCCTTGGAAATATTCGAGGTAGATCTAAGGGAGAGAAGGATCCAAATAGACCATGACTAGGATAAACTAAGGTGGGGCTATCGACTAAGAATAATTTTTATGCTTAAAGAGGCTTACCATATCTACGTGAGGCATTCAGATATAGAACTAAATCATCTATGGTAGAAAATATGGACAAGTAAGTTATGGTCAAACATGGCTCATTTTCTATGGTTGATAGGACATGAAAATATCTTAACATGGGATCACACAAGAAGGAAAGGATTGTACCAAACCTCCCTATACCCACTCTCTAATGATCAAGAAGAATTCATTGAGCATGTCCTCAAATTTTATGTGTTTACTATTTCCTTGTGGGGCAAGGTCCTAACGATTTTTTGCCAATTGGATTGTTTGCCAAACATTTTGGGAGAGATCTTGGTGGTTTGGCAAACTACTCTATTTAAGAACCTAGTGGTAAACAAGGCATGGAATCTAATGTTGGGACTCCTTCTTTGAAACATATGGAAAGAACACAATAGAAGCATCTTTAGGGACCAGAGGACTTCTACGGATTTTGTTTAGACTCTCATGAGGAGGAATACAAAGGAAACCATCATTGTAGAACTATTGAGTGTAGAAGATTGGGAGACTAATAAAGTATATATTTGTATTTAAAAGAGTTGGAGATATCCGAGGAAATGTTTGTGACATCCAAAGTTCCTCGACAACAAAACTACAAATCATCTACTCATGGCTTTACCCTTCCACCTAATGGATTTATCAAATTGAACTTCGATGGGGCCTCCAAAGGAAACCCAAGTCCAACAAGATTTGGGGAAATATTTAGGGACTACAAAGGAGAGCTACTTAGACATTATAGAAAAAAATTCAAATAGATGGTGACTCTTTGATTATAGTTGTCGTGGAAAGAAGAATTCTATATGCAACCTTCGTGACGAAAGTGATCAATAGTTGGTTCTTATATCTCCTAGTGTCTCGCATTCAGATGTTTATTTTATTAATACTAGTTATTATCACCTTGCATTCACCACACACAAGTAATAAGGATGTAGATCTCTTGCAAAATTGTGGTAGTGGAGAACCATTGTTGGACTTCTCTTCAATGTCACCCTTACCATCCATATTTAGTTAGTAGGAGCATATGGAAGGAATTTTACTGTTAGAAAAAGAAGCTCCGATGGGGGTGGGAACCTTGAGAAACGTGGGAGTATAAGAAATGGTTGACCACCTTGGTGACCACCATGATATTTAAACCATGTGCTTTGTGCATAGATTCTACATTTAGGAGTGTGTGGAGATTTGTTGTAGCAGCTACAACCAACCTCCAATATTTTTTCTCGCATGCAAATTTTGAAGCCTACCATGGATCCTGTGATTGATCGTTTATTGGTCACTTATTAGTAAGCTGATGATCTCAAGCCCCTTCCTTGATCTTAAGAGTTGTTCACATTCTGATCCTTATGTAGTAGGTGTCATCTTTAGGCATGGGGATTATTATTTTTCATGCAAATGGAAGTTGTTCTACTTCAAGGGATAATTTTTGTGTGTATAATTTATTCTCATTACATAGACATGTTTCACACTCACTTCACGCACTCTTGTCACGAAGGTTGTTGCATCAAGAAAAGTATGTTTTATTTGTTATGTATGGTCTATGTTATATGACTAAGTGCTCAACTGTGTGATCATAACTAGAGTTATATCACTGTTCACATCAGTTCCACTGATGTAACACATAACCAAATTCTAGAGTTTCCCTGCCAACCTAGCCTCATCCAGCTTTCCGAAATTGCACATTTCGCTTCTGCAACCTTCGAGCATTTTCCCTTCTCCTATTAGAACTGTGCAATGCACACAAACCCCAACCTCCCTTGGCATCCAAAACCACGCAGTGGTTTCCTCTAGTGTCCTTCCCTTAGCCAGAACCCACTGTATCCAGAAACTACATAATATTGTTCCTCAGCTGCCTAGTCTGCCTTGCATCTGGAAACTGTACAGAGGTGTCCTACCAGGATATCATCCCAACAACAGTCATTGCCCCCTAAAATTGCACAGATGTATCTATTAATGATCACAGGGAAGGATGACATGCTAGATGACTTTGAAGGAGTTGAGGAGAGGGACCAAGAAACCCAGGTTATGATAGAAGATCGGGACCCAATGAAAACTCCGCTGAATTCATAACCCTCTAGAGGGTAAGTATGGTAAGGAAAGCTCATATTTTGAAATACATCTCTTAGTGTAGTTTGAAGTAATTATATCATTATGTCTTCAATTGCATGCATCAAAGTCATTTCATGTGTTTCCTCTGTGTGTCTTGCCCCTTGTTGCTTGTTGGTCCAACAGTCATCTTTTAGCATATTGATTATTTTGTCACACTTGCGATATTATTATGGTGATTTTGAAGGTTTGTGTTTATTTCCATCAGTTATCTTCACTATGAAAACAACGATTGCACTCACACACAAAGTTGCAATCACAATCGCGCAAGTGTCGTCGTGGTCATTTAAAGGTCTATCTCAAGTGTCGCACTTGTAGCTCTTAGCTTTAAGACAGTCTCACTGAGCACCTGTTTTTTCGTATTAGTCTGTGTTGTCTTGTCATGAAAATATGCTAAGCATATGATCACATTTTCATTCTACAAAAATCCACTTGCTTTCGACATTTAACGATTTTCCTGAAAATTTGCTCGATGAGACAACCTCCTTTAGCCAGACCTCGACTTAGCTGCAATGCGTAATCTCAATGCTCAGTGATCTTGCTTTGCAACCTAGAACTGCGTAGTGCATGAGGTTTTCCTCCCAATCAACTTTACTATGCAATCCTGGAATTGAGCAGCATGTCTACCTCCCAGAACTTCGCAAAAGTTGCCTCCAAGCATGATCCAAATTGTGCTTCCTGCAAGATCAATTGTTAGGCCTCTCTCTAGACTATTGGAAACCTGCACTCCACTGGCACTAGGGTTGCACTACTCTCCAAGAATGCGCAGACATGCCCAACTAATTCCCCTGCTGCCCACCCCACACTTCCTTCAGAAACTACACAGAAATGATTAGCAAGGCCTCAACTTCTTTACTCTACACTATCTCCAAAAATTGTGCAGTCTTGTCCGTTAGGTCCTCTGCTGGATTTCTCTGCACTGTCTCAGGAAACTGCATAGAATTCCCACTTGGTCTCTGTGTTGCCTATCTTATCTTCCTCTTGAAAACTACACAATAGTTCCCATGCACTCTGTCATGTCTTCCTCCCAGGAACTGCGCAGAATTGACCAATAGTCCCTCTGCAGGCCTATTTTTTTTCCCTTCAGAAATTGTGTAGAAATTACCAACAACCTTTCTCTATCCTCTCCTTGGAAACTGCGCAGAACTGCCCAAGGGTCCCTCTGCATCCCCACTCTATCCTCCCTTTGGAAATTGGTAAAGGTTGTCCCTTTCAAGGTCCCGTCTTGCAGCTGACACTGGTGACTCTGACTACCTTATTTTGCCTCTAAGTGATCACTATGTAGTTTCTCCTGACAGTGCAGACCAAACTCCAGAATTCCTCATCGCGGCTTGAGTTGTGCTCTGCGCAGTTTCATTGTCCTATCCTCCCTCCTAGTCACCTGGACCCGAACACGAAAAACAATGCATCATGCTAGAATAGGAGATTTTCATATTTGATGTCATTCTGTCATGAGCGAATTGCAGGAACATGTACATTGATGTAACATGGTGAGATGACGAACGAGATGAAGAAGGAGTGCATGCTATAAGACTTTCTTGTAGCTCGATAGATGCATAAAGCACATCGAGTAGTAAGTGAAAGGAGTACATGGATGGAACCATCTTGCAAAGAACAAGGCCATTGGATACCCCGCAACTCCAAGATATGCGTAGGTGAAGAAAAAACACGTCTAAGAATAGATGTATCACTCAACAATGAAGCAACTTGACATGGACACCACAGTCAACCAGTTCATGTCAGCAGTGTCATCTTGAGTTTGTGATGAGTTGTCTCGACCAATTCATTACTATGAGTTGTATCTATTGTATTAAAATGTAATGTAAATTGAATTCCAAGTGTCATTAGTGGAATACAAATAATCACATGTAATGTAAAGAGTTATATGTATTGGAGTTGAAGATTCATGAGGGTAGTCTAAGAGTCAAAGGGGAATTTCAAGGGTCTCCCCACCCTTTTCTATATATAGAACCTTGTAACTCATAGATCAGTCTTTTGGGAGTCAAGATTTTGCTAGGAATTACTTAGAGAGCGCTTGGAGAGTATTGTGATGAGCCTTGACTTCTCCATAGTGTAGAGCGAGTACATCTCTTTGGAGGAGTAGGCAGGGTTGAATGTAATGTTACACTATTGGGGCCAATGGTTGTCAATGGTGTATGTATGGATGGAACTTTCACTTTATATAATATAACAAAGCCAACACGTCTTCATGCATATTTTGTTATTGTAGCTCGACTATTCTGGTTACTCTAGCAATGTTTGTTGTTTAACTTACGCATTTATGTGTGAACTATTTTGTATACAATTGTATGAATCTTATGGAATTCACGTTTTTTGTTTAACCCCTCACTTTGGATTGTGGACTATTCTAATTTCCAGCTTGTGATGTCATTCATCTCGTGTGTTTATTGTAGACTGCATACTATTACAGGCTTCTAAGGGACACACTTCCCTTTCCCCTCTGTGTGTTAGACCCCCCAAGCATCTCCCTTGACTCACTACAAGTCCACACACTTGCTTATGAGAAAGATGTCAGATGTACCTTTGTGCATTATCACAATCAAGGCATTTCTTTACTACCCATTGCTGGGACTCTTAGTTCAAACAGTCTGAGGTATAGTTGGTACTTCTTACTGGGGAGATCCCCTAATGTGTTGGCATGTCCAACATCGTCAACATTTTTTGTGCTAGAAAGAGGGACAAATGACAAGATGAGTCCTCAAAATCAGTGTTTAATATCTACACATCTTTCATGACTTATGCTATAGGTTATCCTCTGACATGTCTTTTTTATGGAAATGATTTTGAAGTATTAGAGGATCTCTGGAATGACTTATCAGGTAACACATATGATGATGAAGGCAAAGCAGCCTGGCTTAGACACAAAGCTGCCTTTGTAGCCTTTTGTGTAAGGCATGAAATGCATGAAGACTACATTTTTTTCTTGGTGTTTGCATTCACGCTTTGAGGGCATCCATTGCAATGGTGTGTCACATTGCCCACAACATCCATTCACTCTCTTAATCAGTTGGTTGGAGATTTGGATCGTACTTTCCATCATTATGATCGTAAAGTACTGAATAAACAAATTATGGAATTATAGAAACCACCTGATGAATCCGTTGAAAAATTTCACAAACACTACCGTAATCTCGCGTTTTGAATTCCTGAAGATGAAATTGGTTGGAAATTTCTCAACGAGAGATTTCAGTATCTTCTTCACATATCTGAGAATATGCATATCTTAGAATCATTTGAACCCCTCCCAGCATACCTCGGTGCTAGAGCTTCCCAATCTAAGATGGACAAGGTTGCTGTCACAAGTGACCGTGCATCCTCTTATCATCAAGCAGCTCTAGCTCCACAGTGTGAGGTGGGACTTACACGCACCTCTATTAAACTGTCACATCCTCCCAACCCGCCTGCTCTAGATATCTATGTAGATTTGGATTGCGAGCCTGATGGTTGTCACATGAATTTGTTCTCCCAGCCTCCGTCTTCTGGTGAGTCGCTTTCTCTCATTCCAGACTCCACATATTGTGTTCACGAGGATCAAGTTATCGACAGAGTTGATGTTGTGCAGCCAACCTACACTATGATTTATGATGAGTGTGTGCGGAAATCTGAAGAAGAACCCGTGGTGAAGAACGGATCCCTTCCATCTACCCCTCATCCACTCTATCGTGATATATTTTCTAATTCTCCCAGTCTTGATTTTCCTTGTGAAAAATCATAGCCGGATGTTTTTACTTCCGATCATTCAAAAGACACACAGGATGTCAGTCTTTCATCACATTGCGAAGAGGACATGTCTCTCTCTGAAAATTCATTCAATATTTCATCTGTCATTTTCAGAAACAAAGAGGGTGAACATCCTTGTTTCTCATCAACCCCTCTTTAATTCTTCATTCAATCACAATGTTGATTCACTCGCTCTTGATCTTTCTAAGCCACTGGTATTTGATGATCTACCTGCTGATGAAGTAGAAACTCCTCAAGCTATCGAGGCACTTCAGCTTGCATTGATGGTTATGTCAGGCCCTCACTGTCCTAAGGTTAGTTCCACTTTCGATCAGAAATCTGTTGAAACACCCCAGGCTCCTCATCACTCTCCTATTTCCATTGAAGATAAATCTAGTTCACAGATTTCACTCCCTCCACCAACATCACATGATTTTATTGCCCGTGCATTGGAGGAATCATACACAATGAGCATTCTTGCTAAGTGAAAGTTGTCTTTTTTTTTCCATGTTTTCTCATTTGTCATGGTCAAAAGAGTGTACGTGATCATCATCTATGCACAGTGTGTTGCAACACCATGGTATGTCCGCATGATGTTTGTCTTGCATGTTTACTTTTTTATTTTCCATGGACACTTTTAAACTTCGAGCGTGTTGGTTGACACTATATTATATTTTTTATTTTCTAGTTTACATGCTTATCTTTATTATTAACCATGCCTTCACTAACATGGGTCAACCAGTGCATTGGTGGCTGCATTAGAAATACCATTTCATGTGAGTAGGCCCATGCACTATCTAGTGTAGGAGTAGGAGTAGTGTGTGTTTTATTTCTTGGTTGCTTTGTTTTTCTTGCATGTTTTTCTTTGTTTGCTTATTTTGCTTTATTTTTACTTATGCCCTTTGATTTATTGTTTGCTTTCTTGTTTGCACCCATAGATTAGCTTCACATGAAACCATGTTTGGCTCTTGAGACAAGCCGAGAAAATATAAGAGGACTTGTATGGCTATCAACATTTGGTTATCTATTGTCCTCTCTCTTTATGAAGAACTTGTTATCTTCAGTCAAGGATACGCTGATGGAAAATATGTTCTGTTCAGAGTGAGTCTTGGTGAAAACACAATGCTTGCACTTTTAACTAGTATCACCTACTCTAATAAGGTTTTTTGGGTTAACCCTTGTCAACTCAGTGAAGTAGAATAAGGTGAGGGGAGGAACCTTAAAAAGTATGTCAGAGGTATATATAACATAATTCTCTGAAGGGAAAACCCCTTCCCTTCTCAATAAGTCGGGATCTTTCTTCCACCTTCGAAATAAATAATTTTTTATGCACAATTCTTTGGAAAAAAATTGAAAAATAAACAATGCGAAAGAAGAGAAAGGCTTCCTACATAGATAGCTGATGCAAGTAACTCTGTCAGGGTACTGACAAGGCTCAGTAGTAGAAGAGAGATGCTTGTGTTCCTGCATGACTCTGTCGGGGTACTGTCCATACCTGCTAGATGAAACTAAAACTCTAATAGTTATATTACTTGTGCACCAATATGCCCCTCATCCCCAATAAAAAAAACTCAGTTGACTTGGCTTGGTATGTGTGCTGATTGATCAAGAGAATGGTAGGGACTACATCTTTCACTCAAGCTAGTGAGGAAGCCATGATGATCAAAGAATTGAACAATACATTGGAAAGAGTTAGACTCACTGTCATGAGAAAAGGTCCGTACAGAGAGCTGGAGTTCTACGAGTGTGTCACCAATGTTGTAGCATCTACAACCACCCTCCAAAACTTTTTCTTGCATGAAAATTTCAGAGCGTATTGTGGATCTTGTGATTGATCATTCCTTGGTCACTTATTGCTAAGTTGATGATCTGAATCCCCTTCCCTGAGCTTATGATTTGTTCATGTTCTCATCTTTACATAGTAGGTGTCATATTTGGGCATGGGGATTATTGTTTCTCATGCAAAGGGAAGTTGTGCTGCTTCAAGGGGAACTATTCGTGCATATGAGTTGTTCTTGTTACATAGACATGTTTCATAATCACTTCACGCACTCTTGCCACGAAGTTTGTTGCATCAAGCAGACTCTGTTTTATATGTTATGGATGGTCTATGTTGTATCACTAATTGTTAAAATGTGTGATCATAGTTAAAGTTCTATCACTGTTCACATTAGCTCCATTGATCCTACATTTAGCCAAATTCTACAGTTTCCCAAGCAAACTAGCCTCATCCAGCTTTCTAGAACTACACAGTTTGCTTCTACAACCCTCAAGATTTTTCCCTTACCTACTGGAAGTCTGCAATGCATGCAGACCCCAACCTCGCATGGAATCCAAAACTACGCAGTGGTTTCCTCCAATGTCCTTCCCTCAGCCAGAACCCACTATCTCCAGAAATGACGTAGTATTGTCCCTTAGTAGTCTAGTCTGCCTTGCATCGATAAACTGCGCAGACCTATCCTACTAGAACATCATCTCGGAAGCGATCACTGCCCACTGTAACTATACATATGTATCTCTCAATGATCCCAAGGAAGGATGACATGTTAGATGACTCTCAAGGAGTTGAGGATAAGGACCAAGGAACCTAGGTTATGATAGAAGATTGGGAGTGCATGAAAACTTCGTCGAATGCATAGCCCTCTGGAGGGTAAGTATAGTAATAAAAACTCATCTTTTTAAATACATCTCTTAGTGTATCTTGAAGTACTGATATCATTTTGTCTTCAATGACATGCATGAAAGTCATTCCATGCGTTTTCTCTGTGTGTCTTGCTCCCTTTGACTTGTTGGACCAGTGGTTGTCTTTTAACATATTGTTTTCTTTTTCATGCTTATGATCTTGTTCTGGTGATTTTTAAGGTTTGTATTTGTGTACATGAGTTCTCTTCGCTCTGTGAAAATTGGTCACACTCACACACAAATTTGCAAGCACAATCGCACAACTGTCGTCACGGTCATTTGGAGGTCTATCTCAAGTGTTGCACTTGTCTCTCTTGGCTTTAAGACAGTCTCACTGAGCACATGTTTTGTCATGTTGGTCTTTGTTCTCTTATGGTCAAAATATGCTAAGTATATGATCAAATTGTCAATATGCAAAAATTGACTTGCTTTCGACACATCCATTTTCTTGAAAATATGCTCAACTAAACAATCTCCTTTAACTGGACCTTGGCTGAGCTGCACTGCACATTATTAGCCTTGTGTAACCATGTTGTCCTACCCATAATTGTGCAGTGCTTGAGGCTCTCCTCCGGTTCATCTAGACTGCACAATCCTGGAAGTGAGCAGCCTTTCTACCACCCAAAACTGTATAGAAGTTGCGTCGAAGCCTTATCCAAATTGTGGTTCCTGAAATATCAGTTGTCAAGCCTCCCTTTAGACATCCAGAAACCTACACTACACTAAGACCTGGGGCTGCACTTCTCTCCAAAACTAGAAAGATGTTCCTAACATATTCCCTTACTGCCCACCCCGCACTGCCTTAAGAAACTACATAGAAATGATCACCAAGTTCTCTGTTGCCTTTCTCTGCACTGTCTCTAGAAATTGCGTAGTCTTATCCGGAAGGTCCTCACCTCGCTTGCTTTGCACTGACTTAGGAAACTACACAGAATTCCCATTTGGTCTCCCTATGGCCTATCACGTCTTCCTCTTGAAAAATTCACAGCAGTTCCCTTGCATTTTGCCTTGTCTTCCTCCTAGAACTGTGTAGAACTGACTAGCAATCCCTCTCAGGGCCTATTTTGTCTTCCCTTCATAAATTGCACAGAAATTCCCAGTAGCCTTGCTCTATTCTCCTTTTGGAGACTACACAGAACTTCCCAACAATTCCTCTATAGCTCTGCTCTGTCCACCCTCTGGAAACTCGCAAAAATTGTCCCTCTCAAGGTCTTGTCTCGTAGCAACACTGGTGACTATCACTACCCAATTCTTCCTCCTAGTGATCATTGCGTAATTTTTCTCAACATTGCAAACCAAGCTCCAGAATTCATCATCCGAACTTGAGATGTTCTCTACGCGGTTTCAGTGTCTTATCCTCCCTCTCGATCACCTAGACCAAAACATGGAAAACAATGCATCATGCTAGACTAGGATATTTTTTGATTTGATGTCATCCCATCATGAGTGAATTACAGGAATGTGTACATTGATGGAACATGGAAAGATGACGAATGGGATGAAAAAGGATCACATGTTAGAAGACTTTCTTACAGCTAGATGGACACACAAAACAGATCGAGCAACACGTGAAATCAGTACTTGGATGGAACCATATTGCAAATTCAAATACCATTGGAGACCCCCTAACACCAAGCTATGTGGAGGTGAATACAAAGCACATCCAAGAACATATCTATTACTCAGCAGTGCAACAGCTTGACATGGACACCACAGTCATCCAATACATGTCAGCAGTTTCATGTCGAGTTGTGTCATGAGTTGTCTCGACCACCTCACTACTATGAGCCTTATCTACTATAATCAAATGTAATGTAAAGTGAAATTCCAAGTGTCATTAATGGAATACAAACATTCATATGTAATGTAAAGAGTTATATGTAATGAGTTTGAAGATTCATGAGGGTAGTCTAAGAGTCAAAGGGGAATGTCAAGGGTCACCCCACCCTTTTCTATATATAGAACCTCATAACTCATATAACATGCTTTTAGGAGCGAAGCTTTTGCTAGGCATTACTTAGAAATGGCTTGGAGAGTATTGTGACGAGTCTTTGGTTCTCCATAGTGTAGAGCAAGTACATCTCTTTGGAGGAGCAGGCAATGTTGACTGTAATTTTCCACTATTGGGGGTAGTGGCTATCAATGGTGTATGTATGGATGGAACTTTCACTTTATATAATATAACAGAGCCATCACATTTTCGTGCATATGTTGTTATTGTAGTTCAACTATTCTGGTTACTCTAGTAGTGCATGTTGTTTAACTTATGCATTTATGTATGCACTATTTTGTATATGATTGTATGAATCTTGTTGCAGTCATGTTGTTGGTTTAACCCATCACTTTGGATAGTGGACTATTTGGATTTCTAGCTTCTGATGTCATTCATCTCTTGTGTTCCGTTCAGGATGCGTACTCTTACACGCTTCTAGGGGACACACTTCCTTTTCCCCTCTATGTGTTATAACCCCCATGCATCTCACTTGACTCGTTGCAAGGTCACACACTTTCTTTCGACAAAGATATCACACTTACCTTTGCGCGCTATTGCAATCAAGGAATTGCTTTACTACCTGGGACTCCTACTCCAAACGATCTGAGGTCTAGCTGGGACTTCATACTGGGGAGATCCCCTAACATGTTGGCAGGTCCAGCACCATCAAAAATATTTTAATCAGGTCTATGCATCCAACGAGCCATTTATTTGATAGTCTAGGGATGTTGTGAGCCCTCACTCATAGTGGTTGTGTATATTTGTGCTACTAGTGGGAGTTACTTTTGATTGTTATGGGATGGGAGAGGGCACAAATTTGTTTTTTTTGGCTTGAAAGGAAGGTGGTGGTCTTTATATTGTTCGCAAACATGCCCTCCAAGAGAGAATCAAATGCATAGTGTGGGATGGTGGCAGAGTTACACTACTAGACCTAACTTTTCTCAACCGACACCTTGATATTTTTGGGCCTAGATGATTAAGGTCCAAATCAATTGGTGGACGTCATTTGATTGTGTTCCAAACCGATAAGATTTAGGTTTATTCTCCTACATTTGAGACTCTCTCATTTGTGTTGAGGTATTACATTGTGCTGATATTGTTTGTTTCTTTCTTATTGTACTTTTTTCTGTGCGGGAGGTTTTTCAAAACTGTGTCTCTTGTGGAAGGTAATGAGTCTGGATGGTAGTACTTACGTTTTTTGGGTTTTTGGGGGGGTGGGTGTGTTCTAGCTGGGAGTTTAGTGGGGACTAAGAGGTGTGCTTCATCTCTGCTTCACTCTTGGGTTAGGTTGTTCCCTCCTCTTGAGGTGAGTCTCCCAAGAAATATTTGTGTGAGGAGAGACTCCTTCTGGGGTGATCCTGGTCTAGCATTGTGAGTGGTGGGAATTAGAAGGTATCTCTTCTCTTTGCCTAAGTTTAGATCTAGTTGGTTTTTCCCTCCAATGGGTGTATGCATTTTTCGTTGGTTTTATAAGGAGTCAGAGTCAAAGGTTTTGGTGCTAGGCATTTTGACGTAGGGATTAGTGGATCCTATATTGCATGGGGGTCCTATGTTGATTTTTCTCTCTCTAATGAAGGATACAAAGCTTTGGTTTTATAATTTTATAAGAATTGGAGGGATGCCTTGTGAAACAGGTCAAGTGTGATAAGGTGTTGGCCAGAGGGGCCAACCTGACGGACATGTGGAGGGGAGGGGGGGGTTCAAGTCATGGATGAAGCTAATTATCCTCACTCAGTTTCATATCTTGGTTCCATGGAGTTGTGTCCTCCCCGGGATGAGTTCAAAAACCATCTTCAACATATTACCACTTGGGTAGAACATCATAGCTTTGACAAACATGAAGACACAAATGCAGTGATTAATTTTATGAACATGTTGCAAACTCATGAAATGATAATGCTTAATAGTTTGGACACACTTATGTGGAGACATAGAATAATGATAAACAAATTGGAAATGATCGAAACCCACCTTGCTCATATGGAGTCACACGTCGACTACTCATTCAATCTGCTTCTTCAACTACCATTAGTCCTCACAACCCAACTCTAGTTCACTCCTTAGATCCTTAATGGTAATTGGAAACTTCTTGGTTTTATAAGACTTTTGGTCTTTCTAGCCTGTTGTTTTTTAGGTGATTTCATTGTATTAATTTTGTGTACTATTTTTTGGTAACATTCTCTTCACCAATGAATCCGATAGGAATGAGGGAGGTAGAGTTTTTCATAAATATAATAAACAATATAATATTCTTTTGATTAATAGAAATGCCTATATTCATTCCCAAAAAAAAGACAACTTTATTATATAGTTATTTATCACAAAGACATGTCAATATTTCCTTTGTCGGACTTTGTTTTTCATATATGATATCAAAATCTTTAATCCAAGTAATTTACATGCATGTGTTTTACGATGTAAATATCCCTCATAAAAAATCAATTTTACTGGACATGTATGGTTATGTTGTCGTAACTGGATTCTTTAAGTATCTAAAAATACTTCAATTTTGAGTTATTTATCACAACTTTGTCATCAACTATCGTGCTAAATGCATACTTCCAATGTCTCAGCTAAAGTTGTTGTTTATTGAGCCATTTTTTTCTCATGAGATAATGGAAATTCCAGCAAGATTTATATAAAATCTGGAGATTTTTTTTGAAATCCAGGTTATGACTGTCAATTTTCAAGAGTATGGGTGCCCAAAAGGGTTTTGATGGTGCTAAACGCATTTCCCGTATCAAAAACATGGTTCAAGGACTTCCACTATCATATTTATTTAAACAAATAAATAGATTTTTGTGACTTTTTTCCATCAAGGTGAAATCAACAATTCAGTAGACATTATCACTTCAATGCAAAACTTTGTAAATTCAAACAAATTGTAAACATGTAAGGGTTGTACAAATATAAAGCATTGTATGGATACTGATAAATTCCCTTAGTCTAAATTCTTGTGGAATATGCATATGTATTGAAAAAGTAAGAAATTTTTAGGGAAAACTACAATATTTTTACAAGGATGCATATATTTCCTTTGAAATATGCATCCCTTCAATCTTGAGAAGGGATCTTAATTTTTAAGTGGATGTTCATATGTGATTACTTTGGAATTTGATGAATTTTGGTTGTAAGTTAACGTTTATTGGGTTTCAAATGTTTTGTTTACTAGTAATTTTTAACTATATTTTAATCTTTTGTTATATAGATAATTGGTTGGGAGTTTCTTTTGTTTGGTTCATATATATTGCGACATCTCTTTTATAACTGGATTTTTTTTGTATGTCATTTTATTATTTTTTGGTGTGATAATTAGTGTCATGCACATTTCTTGTAATTTATTGGAGCATTAAAGGACAAAATACATCCATTCGATTACAAATTTCCAATGTCACATTAGCTTATTTTTTAAGTTATAGTTGATAATTGTGGTCAAAGAAGGTGTCCTTGGGATTAATCTAAAGGAGTCCTTCCACCTTTTGTTATTTTCTCTCTTTGCTAGAGGATTTATTTGTTAAAATGTTTTTTTCCCTTTCTTAGTTCATTAGAATCCGTAAGTGTGTCCCTCCATTCTTTTCTTTATTTACAAATTATATGGGTCATAAATAAAATAAATATGTTCAAATCTAATAGATTAATGCCATTCTTCCTTGTGCAAAGGTTTTTGGTTTTATAGTTGCTCCTCTTCACATGATATGCTTTCACATGTTCAAGTGGTGTGTGGTAGTTAGAGTGCCAGGTACCATTTCTTAACTTGAGCTGGACCATTGTAACCTAAGCTACTAAATGTAGTCTCAATGGATGGCTCTCATATCCAAAGGAGCCAAAGGTGTCACATAGTCGAAATTGGACTAGATGGATGCCCTATAATACGATGTGAAGTTGGAGATCATCGGTTCCTTAAAATGAGTGATGCTTTTATCAGTTGAAGAAGTGTAGGGTCAATCATGTGTTATAGGATGCATGTAGTCGGTATATAATAAAACACACACAACTACTTGAAGCTAAGAGTGATGAGAAATTGAGAGAAAATTTGCACAAACTTACATGGTGCGAAGGGTCATTAGAAGATAAAATATGGAGAATGGGTCTACATTGCAAGAGTCTGGACATAGATGTTGTGGAACCTTAGAGAACATAGCAATGGCGTGTGACTGAACTTTGCTGCAAAATTAACTGTCAGTTGAGGATTAGAAAATCACTACCTTCATAAGGAAAGATGTTGAGTGGATCTTCTCGAGTGCTCAGAGACAAACATGCTAAGTTGCTAGTGTTAGTTTCGAGAGGTTAAGTGGAATAATTGAAAATACCAAATCTGATAGTAAACCTAGATAGATATTATGTTATTTTTAAAAATATAATTTAACTACTACTACTAATAATAATAATAATAATAATAATAATAATAATAATAATAATAATAATAATAATAATAATAATAATAATAATAATCTATTGTTAAAGTAACAATTTAATTAAATAACAAATTAGTGTATGAGAATCTTTTGTTTTTAAAAAGGAACAAAAATATTTTATTACTTATTTATAAAAATATACATATTATACCTTCAAAATATGAATTTATAACTTTTTATAAAACAAAATATATATTAAATTGTACACTAAATCCATGTTTAAATAAAAATAACACCAAAAATTTAAAATATTAATAACAACCAAAAAAAATTATAATAATAAGTTACACATCGATCACTACTAGTAAAGAAAGTATCTTTGACCCAGAGTATCCGTAAACCATTAGCTATGTTTGAATGTGTTCTCGTGGGGGATAACAACCAATCTATTACCTATATTTTGACCATAATTTCTTTGAAAAAAGGTTAATTTTATCATAAGTATGCCTTATTCAACTTCAATTTCCATTGGAAGACTAAGTTCATTCTAAAATATCTGGGATTTTTGAATTCAAGGGGTTCATGGCATCTTCGAATTTCAAGCTATTCATCACACATGTTCCATTAGTGACTTGAATGTTATGTTTTAAGAAATTTCTTCCTTAATTACCTTGAATGTGTTTGCGTTAATATATACACTAACTATATATATTGCATTTCAAGGTGTTCATGGCATCTTTGAATTTCAAGCTATTCCATTAGTGGCTTCAATCTTCAGTTCTAGGAAAATGTTTCCGGTATTACTTTGAATGTGATTGCATTGATATATACACTTTAATTATATGTTGCATTTATATATGTGTGTATTTTCAATGTGTCATTTTTTTATATTATTTAATAATATATAATTTAGAATTTTTATTAAAATTGAAACTATTTTTATATTAAATTATGGAATTTTATTATTTCAAATAATTTTTTGATTATATATATACAACTTTTTCAATTTCTTCTTTCGAGACTCTCCGGTAAATAATTCACAAAACTTACCCTCGAAAAAACAATGTACTATATTTGAACCAAATTAATACACCTAATTTTAAACATTTATTAAAATACTTAAGAATGTGTATTCAAAGTTTTTAAATTGCTGCACAAGCAAAGGTTTGACAGCCATGAAATGATGACAAGCTAATGCAATTAGGATAACAACATGTCCTCGACATTCAATGTGCATTTAAAACCAGAGTTTTTTTTTCAGTTAATTGTCGGTGGCAGTGTTGTTTTGTTTTGATCATTTACCCAAATGTTATGCTAAATCTTTAGCTTTCCATGTGAAATTTCCACTTAAAAAACGAAACCATTAATGTTTACTTAATTGGTAAACCAAGTCTTTAATTTATTCATAAACAATTTACAGAAAAATGGTTGGTATTTTTTTTATTAATAAAGAAAATGAGCGGTATCATTTTATTTTAAAAATATATTATATGAAAATCTTTACCTTTCCATGTGAAATTTCTACTTTAAAAACGCAACCACTAATGTTTACTTAATTGTTAAACCAAGTCTCAAATTTATTATTAATAAACAAAAATAATAAACAAAAAGAGCAGTATCACGTTACTTTAAAAATATATTTTTCTTCAAAAATAAATATAACAAATAGGTTAACCGTCAAAGACTTAAAATATATCAAAAGTAAAAGCTCCTCTCTTATAAATTACTAATAATTTTAAATAACATGATCTTTCTTAAATAATGACAATGAGTCAAATAACAAATAATAACCATCATCAATATTAATTTGATAACTTGAATTATGATAATAATTATCATCACTACTAATTTGATAACTTAAATTATAATATATTTTCCATCCAAATAAATTTTTAGAAATCTTAATTCTTTATTAAAACAAAATTATTTTATTTTAAATAAAATAGTTTAAAAAAAATAAAAGTTTAGAATTCCTTTCTCAATTTATAATATTATGTAAGAGACAATTTAATTGAAATAATTATAAATATATCTATTCCAAGCCATGATGATTTAAATAATGAATAAAAAAATCATTTTGTCTTATCAAAAAGCTATTTTTATTTAATGTTTAACATTTCTTTTTTCATTTCTTTATAGTTTTTAAAATACAAACCTATAAAAAAAATTCATTTTGTCTCATCGAAAAGCTATTTTTATTAAATGTTTAACATTTCTTTTTTCATTTCTTTTATAGTTTTTAAAATAAAAGCATATAAAAATTTTATAGAGTTGAAATGGTATTCACACATAATAATAACGATTGAAAACGAGATAGTTACCATTAAGACGAAAGATATGAAAAGGATGAAGAAATCTGTATAATTTTCAGCAATAATTTTTTAATGCAAGCTTTTAAGTATTTTTTTAATTTTCCTTTATCTATATGTAAACTTTAGTTTTTCGAAGATTGTTTTATCTATAATGATTAGATTTAAGAGAAATTGAGGTGCTGAAAGAATTTGGAATTTTTTATTGGGCATTATTGATATTTTAATCTATTTGTAGATTGTTATATTACAATATTTTGTTAAGCTTGATCAGAGCTTAGTTATACTTATGGTTATGTGTAAATATATTATGAATTTATTTCTTTTGTGAAAATAAATATCAAACCTCATGTATGGATAATTTTGAAACAAATCATTCTTAAAAAAATTCCATGGGAATGCTACTAAATTAATAGAGAGATTAATAGTATTAGTTCATTCCAAGTATATAATTTACTTATGTTGAAGCACGAGCCTACTAGCTCCAAAAGAAACACAACAACCACCTCTTTAGTCATGTTAATAGTGTTAGGATATTCCGACACATAGGATATAGTTAAGTTCAACTTGGTCTAGTATAGAGTTAGGTTAGAGTTAGGTAAAGTGTGTTTCTTTACCGTTGTACAATTTGTAACTTACAATCCGATGGTCACGATATGTAGTGATCCGACGGTTCACTCTCACCTCGGTATTACCAACACTTGATCCGTGGCTTGACACCCGATTGGTCCATGAGTTCTATTTAAAGCGCATGGAGGGTCATTGTTCGGGTAATCCGTGCATGAGAGAAGTTTATGTAAATTTTCATTCTTTGATTAATAAATTGCCTGTAGTACCCACGTTGGGACAGGCCGTGGACTGTTTCCCTCCTTGCACTTTGAGGGTTTTAACCACGTCAAAAATACTGGTGTATTGATTTGAGATCTGGTTGTGAGCGGTGTCCTTTTGGTATTTTTTCTGAGGAACTTACCCTGTAAATTCCTACATGGTATCGGAGCTATTTGAGGGCCGCATCCGTTGGTGATCCAAATCTGAAGCCGGTAGAACTGCATGCGGCTGTCGTTTCGTAGATCTGTTTTTTCTGCTGCTTTCGGGCCGAGAGGACTGCTCTGTTGCGTTCGGAGCATCTGTTCCAGTGAGGAACCCCTTTCGTTTCACGCGAAAAGGTTTCCGGTAGCCCTAGCTGAGTCATTTTTCAGATCGGGAGGTATACAGTGTTTTTTTTGCAGTTTACTGTTATTTTCTCTCTGCTTATTTTGGTTTCGGTTTATTTAGCCTTTTTTTTTAACCGGATCTATACCTTTCATTTCTGCGTATGCTCTTTGCCCTACGACTCTGTGCGATCTGGGCAAATCAGAAACAGAAAGGAAGGATTTTTCTCATGCGTATGCTCTTTTCCCTGCACCTTAGTGTGATCTCGGAAAATCAGAAACATTGAGAAAAATATTTAGTTTTTCCGCTAAAGCTAACTTTGAGATTTTTTTTAAAATTTCTAGTTTTTTGGCTAAAGCTAACTTCGAGCCGCAAGGTTCGTTTTTCTTTGCATATTCGTGTTTGGTTTTGTGTTTTGTGTTTTGTAGGGAAAAAGAGGTTTGCCCCCCCCCTCTCTCTCTCTCTCTCTCTCTCTCAAATTTTTTGTATAGATCAATTGGTTCAAAGCTATTTTAAGAGAGTAGAGGTCTTGGGTTCAAGTCTCCATTTTGTGGGGGCGGATTTTTTTCATTCGCGCACATTCGCGCACTTTGCCGGCAACTTCAACAATTATTTTTCAAAAAGCCATAACTTCTTCATCCAGAAGCCTTTTTCAGAGCCGTTTTTTTTAAAACCGCCTTTTTTTTAAGATCTATCCATTGGAACACCTACTTTCAGCATCTTCAGCTTCAGTTTTTTTAAAAATGGAAAGCCCATGCCAAGTCATTCTTGACAGCACTAACTACTTCCAATGGGTAGCCTACATCGAAGATTTACTTAGAAGTAAAGGTCTCTTCAGAATAGCCACAGACAAAGAGAAGAAACCAAAAGATGAAGACAAGGCGGAAAAATGGGAAAATAGACAAGATCAAGCACGTGGTTTGATAGGGATGTCTATTTCTCCTGATCTTAGATTCCACATTGCAGAACTTGAGACTCCTCATGAAGCATTAGAAAAACTTGCTAAAGTTTTTGGGATTAAAAATGAAATTAGAGCCCATCAACTTGAAAATGAGCTACTTACTTTGGATCCTAATAATTTTTCTTGCATTGAAGATTTCTTGTCCAAATTCAAGAACCTTAGATATCTCCTGGAAGGTGTTAAAGTTAAGAAAGACGATGGTAACCTTATTTATTCCATCCTTACTAAGTTGGGACCAGCCTACTCTGTATTTGTTTCCACTTTCCATTCTACAAGAGAATCTTTCATTTGTCAAGGACAAGACTACAAGGCCCCTTCCTTTGACTCCTTTTGTGATTCCTTAATAAGAGAACAAGAAAAACTCTTACACCTTGGTCTTCTTAATCTTGGAAACTCTTCCACGAAAGTGTTAGCCGCCCAGCAGCAACCAAATTCAAAGAATCCTAAGAAGTCATATCCTCAAAAGAATGGTCCTAAACCATCTCAGCCTCAAAATGAAAGATCATTTCAGCAAAATGATAAGACCAATAGAAACAAATGGAAGAAGACTGATAGACATTGTAACTTTTGTAATCAAGATGGCCACTTAGAATCTAAATGCTTTAAGAAGATGGAAGCCTTGGAAGCCGCAATGAAGAAACATAACATCCATGTGGAGCCTACTTCAACTTCAACTTCCGGAATGGCACTTTCTGCATGTCATTATCAATCATCTCAGTCTGGTTATGCATTAAATGTATCTTATTCTTCTTCTCATTCTCATGAGTGGCTCATTGATTCTGGAGCCTCTTGTCACATGGCCAAAAACCAAGCCATGTTTTCTTCTTTAAATGATTGTAACACCAAAAATATATATATTGGTGATGATAGATCTCTTAATGTTGTAGGGACTGGAACTGTTCATCTAGACAATGGTCAGTTTAATGATGTATTATGTGTTCCAACCTTATCCTGCAACCTTCTATCTATCTATCAGATAACTCATTCAGGTGAAGGTAAAATTGTTGAATTTTCACCTCATGATGTTGTAATCAAGGATCTAAAAGATCCTAAACAGATTCTAGCTACTGGTCTTGCTGATGATTCCAAAAGGTTGTATAAGTTTCACAACTTTGGGTCATCAAATCTTCCCTCAGTATTTGTTGCTCATAATGATGAAGTGAGCAAACTTTGGCATGAGCGATTTGGTCACTTAAACTATCGCTCCCTTCAGCATCTATGTAAAGAAAATATGGTGACAGGTCTTCCTATGGTATCTTGCAGAGATGGTGTTTGTTCCGGATGTGTACTCGGAAAACATCATCGGGACAGTTTTGACAAACGTGCCTCTTGGCACGCCTCAGCCCCTTTACAGCTTGTGCACAGTGATTTATGTGGTCCTCTTCCTGTTGCTTCATTCTCTGGCTGCAAGTACTTCTTAACTTTCATTGATGATTTCTCCAGACGCACTTGGGTATACTTCTTAAAACTCAAGAGCGAAGTATTTAACACTTTTTTGGCCTTCAAAGCCTTTGTTGAAAAACAATCTGGACATCAAATTCTTAAGCTAAGAACTGATAATGGTGGAGAATATTTTAAAAACACATTCATCAAATTTTGCACCGAAAATGGAATTCAAATGCAACATACTGTTCCATACACTCCACAACAAAATGGTGTAGCTGAAAGGAAAAATCGCACCTTAAAGGAAATGGCTAATTGTATGCTGCAATCTAAAGGACTCAGTCTTAGTTTTTGGGCCGAAGCAATTAATTGTGAAAATTATATAATCAATCGCACTCCTACTAAGGTTCTAGAGAATATCACTCCAGAAGAAGCTTGGAGTTCCATTAAACTAGATGTAAGTCACTTTCGTGTGTTTGGAAGTGAAGCATGGGCCCATATTCCAGATGAAAAGCATAAAGCTTTAGAACCTAAGAGTGAGAAATGTACTTTTGTTGGATATTCTGAAGATGTAAAAGGTTATAGACTTATTCCATTTAAGTCCAAAAATGTTATCATTAGAAGAGATGTAAAATTTGATGAAAATAAATCGGCCTGCGAGCCTAGTCTGGCGGATGTGCCACCTCTTCCTATCTCTTCTACTTTTGAAAACATTTCTTCTTCAGATGATGAAAGCGAGGATGATAATCCTCCCCCACCTTCTCAGGATCCTCAACTTCCACGATGGGTCCATGCTACTCGGGATGCAGCAGGTGATCTTGCCGGTGATCCTATAGATCAGCGACGTACACGTTCTCAGTTTGAAAGAGCCTCTTCTTTACTGGCTCAAGCTCCAGTAAATCATGATCCTGACACTTTTGCAGAAGCTTCAGGCCATCCACATTGGGAAGCAGCTATGAATGAAGAATATCATTCATTGATGACAAATGATACATGGGATCTTGTTCCTCTACCAAAGGGACGCAAACTTGTTAGATGTAAATGGGTTTACAGAACCAAGTATGGACCAGATGGGAAAGTTGATAAACATAAAGCTCGTCTCGTTGCTAAGGGCTTTTCACAGGTTGAAGGCATTGACTACACTGAAACCTTCTCCCCTGTTGCCAAAATGAACTCTATCTGCCTTGTTCTTTCCCTTGCTGCCTCTTTAAAATGGGAAGTCCATCAGATGGATGTTAAATCTGCCTTCTTGCATGGGGACTTGCAGGAAGAAATCTATATGGAACAACCCATTGGCTTCATACAAACAGACTCCAGCCTTGTTTGTCGACTTAAGAAATCCCTTTATGGCCTCAAGCAAGCTCCTCGGGCTTGGTATGCCAAAATGGATAGCTTTCTTTTAGAATCTGGCTTTTCTAGGTGTCATTATGACAATACTGTCTACACGAAGAAAGTGGGCAACTCTCATATCATCCTTGTTCTTTATGTTGATGATCTTATTCTTACTGGTAGTGATCCCAACCTTATAAACCATGTGAAGACCAGCCTTAAAAAGAAATTTGAAATGACAGACTTAGGACACTTACACTATTTTCTCGGTCTTCAAGTCTTGCAATCCCAGGAGGGTATTTTCCTTTCCCAGTCCAAGTATGCTTGTGATATTCTTCGCCATTTTCACATGCAAGACTGTAAGCCAGCCCCTTCTCCCTTTCAGTCTAGAGTCAAACTTTCAATCTCTTGTACTTCTCCTGAAGTTGATGCTACCTTATACCGTCAACTTGTCGGAAAACTCTTGTATTTAACCCATACTCGTCCTGATCTTTCCTTTGCTGTTGGCCTTGTTGCTCGTTTTATGAAAAACCCCCGTGAAAGTCATTGGAAAGCAGCTAAAAGAATACTTCGTTATGTTCGAGGTACAATACAGTTTGGGATTCATTACAGTGCCAAAGCAGCTCCTCTGTTAGTTGGTTTCACTGATTCTGATTGGGCTGGTGACCCTGATGATCGGAAGTCTACTGCCGGTTATGTCTTCACTCTTGGTTCAGGACCTATTACATGGGCTTGTAAGAAACAGGCTGCCATTTCTCTTTCATCAGCAGAAGCAGAGTATCGTGGTGCCGTGGAAGCTAGTAAGGAAGCCTTGTGGCTTCGTCAGATCCTATCAGAGTTTGGCTTTGAGCAGCAGCATCCAACCACACTTTGGTGTGATAATCAAAGTGCCATTCAGCTATGCAAAGATCCAGTTCAGCATCAGCGCAGTAAACACATTGAACTACACATGCACTTCATCAGAAAGCTCATTCATGACCATGTTCTTGAAGTGCAATATTGTCCAACAGATGATCAGGTTGCAGACATCTTCACAAAGGCTCTCACAGAGGCGAAGTTCACTAAACTTTGATATATGCTTGGAGTTCAGGAAGTTGTCACTAAGGGGGGATAGGCTCTAGTGCCTCCTTCCTTCTCCTATTGTGTCATATTTGTAAATCCTTCAATCCCATCCCAAGTTGTTCTTAAGGGGGGATGTTAGGATATTCTGACACATAGGATATAGTTAAGTTCAACTTGGTCTAGTATAGAGTTAGGTTAGAGTTAGGTAAAGTGTGTTTCTTTACCGTTGTACAATTTGTAACTTACAATCCGACGGTCACGATATGTAGTGATCCGACAGTTCACTCTCACCTCGGTATTACCGACACTTGATCCGTGGCTTGACACCCGATTGGTCCATGAGTTCTATTTAAAGCGCATGGAGGGTCATTGTTCGGGTAATCCATGCATGAGAGAAGCTTATGTAAATTTTCATTCTTTGATTAATAAATTGCCTGTAGTACCCACGTTGGGACAGGCCGTGGACTGTTTCCCTCCTTGCACTTTGAGGGTTTTAACCACGTCAAAAATACTGGTGTATTGATTTGAGATCTGGTTGTGAGCGGTGTCCTTTTGGTATTTTTTCTGAGGAACTTAACCTGTAAATTCCTACAAATAGTCTAGTTGGTAGGTAACACACCAAAAGACTCAATGTTGGATGAGGTGACAAGTTGTCTAACTTGACAAAATCCTTAGACTTCGACCCTTGATAACCACTCAATAGGTATCTTTCACTAGATGAAACAACCTACATAAATTAGTAAATAGAGATTAATCCAATTAACTCCACAAACATTCTTACCCAAACAAACACAGCGATATGATTATGAAAAAATAAGTTGACACAATTTATCCTTACAAAAATCCTTTTCGAGACCTAGCTACGATAGCACTTAAACTCCCTTTGCAAACCTTTAACCCCTAACTAAAACTGGATAGCTCCAGTTGTGTTGATCTCCTTCAGATGAATACCTATTCTCCCCACTTACCTCTAAGTGAGACATAATTTCATGTTCCTCAAGGGCATTAACAAACAAGAAAAATTGATAAAGGGAGTGCTTAACAAAAAGGAAAGGTAGAGAGAACTAATAAGAAATGAAATCGAAGAGAATGACTGTGAAATAGGAGTCCTTGGTCCCTAGTGTGCTGCGATTATTTTCCGTCAACCACCTTTTCTTCTTCCAACACATAATTTGAGTTTTCACGTGGAGGGACGTGGGGGTGGTTATTATGTGATGGGACTTGGGTTGTTCATCCATTATTTCCAAGTCGTATATTTTATTCTTTTCTAGGCATGGGACGACGTGTTTGATATGTCTGTTTCTGGATTAATATTTTTCAAATATATGCGGATGCCAAATTCCTCTTCCAGGTTGATAATCGGCAGTGAATTTCTTGTTTGTCGATATGCGGGTGGCATGTGGCTTGTCCTGAACATTGGTATTTTATGCGATTGTGGATCTTGATGCCATGGTGGTATGATTTCTGATAGATTTACTAGCGTTTTGGAGCTACCATATTTGGATCAATTAAGACGGGGTCATTTCATCCATTATATCTCTGCTTTCCCATGATGGATCACATGGACCCCTTTTATTCATATACATCAGTAGATGAGGAATTTATTCATGCCACGTTGGAGGCAGAGACAAATCATAAAAATCCTTATGGGTCGGTGCTCGGGGATGTTCCAAATGGCACAGTTTCAGGTTGCGAGGTAGATGTCTCTGGCGGTGTGCCAGGTGGTGCGCATGGACAATATCATTCACAGCATGGACTGCATGTTTATCAGAATCAACAATCACGAAATAGGCATACTATCAATATTACATCTCCTGCGCCAATTCTTAGTTTTAGCCACAACATACTGATTGATCGGGTATGTAGTTTATAGAAACATATATTAGTTGGTAGATGGCACTTTGCTATGATGGGGGAAGATGAGATGAGGAAATGGGTGGAAACTAAATGGAAGTCTCTGTTGGGATATATGCCATCGGTGGTGAGGCTCATGAACGATTGGTACAATTTCCATTTTCTGTGTCAGGAGGATTTACAAAAGATTAAGGGGTTGCCATGGATTCGAGGGCAGGGGTTCTTGGCCCTCCATGCATGGTACATTGGCTTCAATCCATTGAAGGAGATGCCCAAAAATACTTTGATTTGGGTCAAATTACCTAGTTTGCCTATTGAATTTTGGACTTGGCAGGTTTTAATGGACACTGGGAATGCAATTGGAAAGTTTATTTATGTTGATCTCGAGTGCCTGGGTGCCCAGGACAAGCATATTGCTTGGGTTTTGATTGAGAAAGAATAAAGATGGGGCTTCCCAGATCATATAGAAATTTTTTGGGAGGACACGCATCTGATTCAAATATTATATTTCTGGGGTATACCGTTCAGATGTCTCATTTGTGATCATACAGGACATTTGATGGCTTAGTGTCGCGTCATTTTGGTGGTAGGCGCTCGACGTATTGACATAATTATCATGGGTTTCCGGATATGAAGGGTGGCGGGATTGTTGAGTCTATTGCTGGCCTGGCGCTTGGTGATATATTGAGTGATAGGAATGATACATCAGGTACACCACCTTTCTCACTCCCTTTCACCAATTCTAGCATTATATCACAAAAATGTGTTATCCCGCTACTATTCAGGTTCCCTCATCTCCTATTACCTCTAAAGTTACCGAAACTCCACTGTCTAATGACTCTCTGCCCATTTCGGACAAGAATATACCTTTTCCTAGTATGGACTCATCATCATCGGGGATGATGCCTCCCCTCCTGATGTCACATGGTGATATCTCCCCATCACATATTATGTATTTACCTGAATCCAACTCTCAACCTGTATAAAATATTTCATCGATGACCAGGACCTATCCTAATATGCCGCGTTCACCTATATCTTCCCCTAACAACTCGGTGGGTAGTGACCTTGAATGTCTACTACAACGTAAGACTTTGGACCTCCGCTCTCTTACCATTCATAAACCCTATGGAGCCACATCTCCACTTATCAGCCCCACTTTCGTGGGTAACATCACTGTTCGGCACAAAAAAGGTTGCGATAACTGTCATTTTAGGGGTCGTGCTAAGGCTATCCCTTTTAGTTCTTCCGATTCTAATGTTCAAGTAGATGTTCCCATTGCTTCATTCATCCCGACATGGGCCCTTCGAGCAAATTCGCCCTCCTCTGGGCTCTTATAAACTTTATTTTATCTATGAACATTTAGGGACTAGGGGCCACTCTGAAATTTTTGGCTCTCAAAGAACTATTCCTTTCTTCCCACCCCTATATTATTCTTATTCAAGAGACTATGCAATCGGCACAATAGGTAATTGTTTACTTCATAAAAATGCTCCTGGATTGGCACATGGTTGCAATTGATGCCGCGGGTCAGTCAGGTGGACTGGTTGCCTTATGGGACCCCATATGGGTTCATATGAAAGCTTTCTCTTGTTTTGCAGGTATATTGCTTGTTGGTAGTATTAGAGGTTTCCTGGGACACATACATATTCTTAACATATATGCCCCGTACAAAGACCGTCTCATATTCTGGGAAGGATTAGTTGCATATGAGATCTTAGTTCTTGGGTCCCTTATTATGGTTGGAGATATGAATTTCACTATTGGACTGCACGAGATATGGGGAGATATCAGAAAAGATGATACTATGGCTGATATGTTAAAATATATTATCATTTATCACAACTTTGTTGATATTTTTCCACCCAAGATTGGTCCTACTTGGGATAATGGGAGGGCGGGTAATGGTTATGTGGCAAAACGACTAGATAGGTTCCTTCTGCATGAAAATATGGTGAATAGACTTGGGTCTATATAGTGGGCATCATAAGTAATTTTATATTGGATCATAGACTTTCTTATATGATGTAAATGGGATCTTAGATATGGAGTTCCTTTTAAATTCAATCGAATTTGGCTAACATACACTGATTTCGATGCTCTTGTGTGGGAGTTTTGGCAAAAGGATCAGGCTCGGGATTCTTCCCCTATGACAAATATTATAAACAAACTCAAGGATTTAAAGGTGGTGGTTAAGAAATGGGATAGGTGGAAGAAGGCCCAAATGAAGAAGGAATTAAACGATATTATGGTGGCTCTGGATAAGCTGCGCCAACTACTCATTCTCCAAACCCCCCCTGACGTCAATAAAGATGGGCATACACTCATTAGAAATGAAAAGAAATCAAATTTTGAAGCTTCAGGAGGCTTCATGGAGGCTTAAAATCAGGGCTATCTGGATCCAAGAAGGTGATTGAAGCACTAAATTCTTTCATAGATATGCCAACCATAGAAGGATCATAAAATCCATTTGGAAAGTTAAGGATTTAGATGGAAACTGATGTCACACACAAGAAGAGATTTTTAGAGAGGTTGTACAACATTTTGATACGACATATGGGAAAAGGGTGGCGGACTGTGAAGAAGACCAGATTTGGGGGGTGGATGTTTATCCATATATGTTTGATGATGCTGCAAATGAGGCGATTTACAAGGAAGTCTGATCCGGAATTAAACAGGAATGCAACAAAATACAGAGATAACCATATACACAAAGATGCAACAGAAATAATACTTCATTTCATTAATGGAAAATAATGAAATATGCTTACAACCGGAAATAGAAATAAACCAGCTAGGGCGATGGTAGCTTATCTCTGAGAAGAGATGTGGCGGCTACATGCCTCTGAACTGTTCTACAATGAGGCTCGAAGGCCTATTTATTGTTGAGAAATGATGGAAAACCCTTCACATCCCAAAACCTAACCCTAGAAGATGAAACGCCAAATTGTGGGCCCCATTTTGGGGTGAGTTGGGCAGCCAACTTCCCGGGGTCGCGAATTGGTCGTATTATCTCCGTTTGATGCGCATGATAGCCCGTTGGAAAGATCTCTCCAAGGACTACGACAAAAAAGATGATTTTTTGACAGATAAATCACTGGCAGTAGATTTCCCAAAAAACGTTATTTAGGGCCTCAAAACAGCTCTGGAAGTTTAGGACCTGAAAAAGTGCTAAAAATAGTAAACTGTGCTATAATTAAGGAAACTGAAAAACTGAAAGAGACAGTTCTGGGGGGTCCAAATGGGATAGGTGGGTGGCCACCAACATCCACCTGGATCAAAGTCATTAAGGAGGAACTCATGGAGATCCTTAAATAATTTAAGAAAGACAAATGTCTGGGTCCTGATGGATGGATTGTTGAGTTATTTACACATTTATATGACATATTCCAGGGGGACATATTGGTCATGGTTGAAGAAACAAGAGTCTGAGGGTATATACATTCACATATAAATTTGACTTATATTGCCCTCATCCCAAAGGAGACATCCACTGTAACCTTCTCGGATTATAGATAGATCTCACTATGGAATCTTATATATAAGATTATATCAAAGACTATTGCTTGCAGGATGAAGCACACTCTATCTCAACACATATTGCTTGGGCAATTTGGTTTTTTACAGAATAGACAAATCCAAGAGGTTGTCGCCATTACGCAGGAATGCTTGCACACCATACATATAAGAAAATAAATGTTGTTGTCATGAAGGTTGATCTACAAAAGGCGTACGATTGTCTTGAATGGGGATACTTGAGAATGGTTTTAAACAAAATTGGTTTACAGGCCAGAAATGCAGAATGGATTATGGCTTGTATTACTAATGTGAGATATGTTGTTATAATCAATGGATATCCCATTGAATACTTCGCAGTGGGTCGTGGGCTCAGACAGGGCTGCTCCCTATCTTCGTTATTTTTCATATTGGCTATGGCTAGTCTCAGTGTGCATATTAAGAATGTTGTGGTGATAGGTATTTTGTCTCCTTTGGTTATGGGTTGCAACATCAAGATTTCCTACAGTTTTTTCATGGATGATGTTTTTGATAATGGGCATGATTAATAGCATCATGTGGATGGCTTTATCTAATATATTTGTTAGATTCGGGAATGCTTCGAGGCTCTATATGAATTTACAGAAATCTATCATTCTATATGGTAGCTGCGTACAAGAGGATATTGAGTTCATAAAGGACATTTTTGGTATTGGTGTTGATAATATGGAGGGAGGCTTAAAATACTTGGGATATCATATAAAACCCAAAAAATATAGAATTAATGATTGGATGTGGCTAGTGTATCGGTATTATAAAAGGATTTCGGGGTCGGAGAACATATAACTTTCACTGGGGGGATGCATTACTCTCTCTCAATCTGTGATTACACAGTTGAGTGTGTAGTGGGCACATTTATATTGTATACCAATCACTATCATCAAGAAATTAAACAGAATCATGGCACACTATATCTGGATGAGTGGTATATTGAAGAAAAAATATCACTTGACAAAACTTGCCACTATCACTACTCCAAAAAGAATGGGAGAGTGGGGTATTTTGGATTTGAGACTATTTGGATGGGCGTTGTTACAGAAAGCACCGTGGAGGGGTATCATTGGTAGTAGCATATGGAGCAATATTATAAAAAAAAAAATTATCTAAAAGAAAAAGATTTCATTGTTTGGATGCATTGGGACCTCATAGGGACTCCTTTGGGGTTTGCCATTTGGCACAACTTTAATAAAATTAGACACCGCTTCCTACAAAACTTATGCTGGGATTTTGGTTCGGGGCACCAGATTATGATTGGATAGGAAAAAATTCTGGGGTTTAGTAGTGATATCCCAATCAGAGAGGAGCTCATACAGTGCATACACAATATGGGTATATTCTATTGGAACCAGGCCATCTCTACATGGAATGGTCACTATCCTATCTAGAAAAAGTCGAATGAGATGGGTTGGAAAATCCTGTTGGCTGGAGAATGGCATCGGATCAGATCTGAGTTGCAATAGGCAGGTGTCAGATGGGAGGTTGATGGATACAGGATCAAGTAGCAGGGCAAGATGAGGGCTCACTGCATAGTTGTGGCGGATATATACAATTCCTTGTGTCTACAAGGGTCACACAGAAATGAGGTATGTGAATTTTATAAATTCTGGAAAACAAAAATCCCCATTAAAATCATTGTATTTGTATGGCTTGTATGGAAAAACAAGAACTTAACTTGGGAAAATCTACAGAAGAGAAATTGGCAAGGGCTAGGAGTATGTGTCTTGTGCAGGGAAGTGGTGGAAAATAATGTACATTTATTCCTCACTTGTTTGATATCTATGAAGATTTGGTGCTATATTGTGCAGTATATTGATTTCCCACTTAAAAATTTCTCAGACATCCCAGAATGCTTAAGCTAGTGGAGCAAACAAAATACAATATGCGAGACCATTCCTTTAACTATTTTATAGGAAATATGGCAATGGTGCAACAATATTTTATTTGAAAATTTCAAGAAACATACAACACAGGTCATGGATCACATCAATGAGTGGTATAATTTTTCTATGGATAACAAAAAGGAGACTACGAGCACTATTTATAAGAAGCCTAGTCCTAGGGATATATATCCAGCAGTTTTTTTTTTATGGGACAATGCATAGGGCTGTTTGTGGATGTGGTTTTTGGCTCAGAATATCAGAGGAACAAGAATAATAGGTACACTAGGGTGCTAGCCGAGGTACAAATATGAAGGCTGGAATTATTGCATTATGGGGACTTCTCTTTTTAACCACATATTTGCACATCCCAAATATCCATATATTTGGGGACTCAATGGCTATCATTGAACACATTCTGGGAAAAAAATATCACACAACTCCACCTACAGGGATGGCTCAAACGTATTGGGATTTTATGGGGCTCCCATAGTGGCTACTCGATTCAGCACATTGGGAGGGAATACAACCAAAATGCTGATAAGCTGTCAAAGATGGGATTAATGGATACATTGGACGGGATGCATATAGAGATAAGACTGGGCAACAATATTTTGGATGTGGGGAATTTACCCCTCCCTGGATAGGATAATTATGTTATGTCTCATCTTATGTAGATTGATGGTTTTTTTTGGCTTGGTTTTATATTTTTGTTCTTTTTGTCTGTTTGGGACAACCCTATTATATGGGATCACTGAATGAATAGCTGATGAAATATATGTTTGTCTAATATATAGGATAGTTGACAATTTTTCTTTACTTTAACTTGTTTGATGCTGATGAGATAGAATATAATCTCACAAAAGCAAGAGGAAAGATCTATAAGGATGATATGCACAGATGTAATATGTTTCTGGACCGATGTACTAGTTTATACTTATTTATATAAATGCCGTGTTTTTTTCTTGCTGAAACAAAAAAGACTTGTCCACATCGACTGGGATAACATGTGATGCAGATTCCAACACAACTCATGGTGAGAAGTTGATAGTGTATACATGTTGTTTATTAGGGTAGAACAGTCCAAAGTGTCACTCTTTCTCATCGCCTTGTTTCAAATCCTCATTGAAAAGTGTGAAATCATGTGTCTATACTCATTTTGACCTCTTTGGTGTTCCTGAATTCGTAATACATGTTTAATGAGATTATTGTTATAAGTCTCAATGGTGGCCACATCCATGCCAGTAGAAGGCCATCCACTTTCACTATTGATGATAAGGACATTGGAAAATTCCAAGGCTTCCATAGTCGAGAAAAGAGCATCAACGATGGCATCGAACAAGTTGGTGTAGTTGTGATCTTTGTCTTGGACCACAATAGGCGTAGACTTAAACATAACTTAATCCAAAGATATGTTGTTTCTTTGGCCGATGTAGCTAAAGTATGGATAGATGTTAGCTATGAAGGGACAAGATTTTGTGACAAAATGATGCAGGAATATCCAACTTCCAAGTTAAATATTTTTTACTAAGACATAGAGGCCTTTCCTTTACTAAGAGAGTTGGGTTCTTAATTGTTAATTATTTGTAAGTTTTTATATTTTTGAGGAATTCTATAAAACTTGTAATATTAATGTAAAAGGCTTCAAGACATTGAGTGAGTTAGAAATATTTTTGGATATGATAGATTTCTTGAAAAAAAATTGCGGATCTAAAAGATTTCTAGGAGCTTATTAGTTGAGTAAATTATGATTTGAACTAATTTTAGTTCACTATCCTTTTGTATATATTTTTAGTTCACGATCCTTTTGTATATTTTTTTAGTTCTAAGTCCCAAAGGAATTCAAGGGAGTGAACAGACGGAGGAGAGGAGAATAGAAAGGATTTGGAGGTCGAATATGGCCACGAGGCCGAGAAGGGTCAAATCATTGTAAATCGGGTTCATAGGCCTATATGTAATTATTGTATAGTCAGAGATCAATGAGAGGAAATCTTTAGTTCTACACACAAGTTGAGCCTCTCTTCAAACTTAATTATCTTATTATCTTTATGAAAATAGTCCTGGTGTTTGTAACAGACGAATTTAAGCTCGGGAGGGAGAGTGCGTTTAAGAAAGACAATGCAACAAAAGTAGAGGAATTCAATTATTGTGAAGAATTAGAGTTTTGTAGAGGAAAGATGCAACAGAAGGATGGAGGCATGAGACCAGTTGTGTGATAAAGGAGCTACGTGATGGAAGGTTGGTGTTCTAGTGGGTTTTGTGACTGGTTGTGGAAGAGTGCTATTGTGCTAGAATCATGCAATGGAAGTCAAGAACATAATGAAGGAGGAGCAGAACACTTAGTTTCTTTAAAGGTCGATAGCACTTAGTTTCTTTAAAGGTCGATAGGAGTACATCAATTGACATTAAATGTCGATCGGAGTACATCAATTAACAACATCGGGGAAACAAAAAATCAAGGTTATGTCTTAAAAATCCTATCAAGAGCCGGTGTTGGGGTGATGTGTCCCCATATGTCTTTGCTGGAATATCGAAGAGGGAGCATATAAGGGAATGTCAGGATGAGGAGGCACCGAACGGATGTGGAAGCGAGCTAACGTTCAAAGCTTCTAGACGTTGTAGAGCCAATATATTGGATGCGCAACTGAAAAAGAGTCGACAAAGGAGTGTGGACTCCTCCAGGAAGCCCAAGCCTTTGTGCGTCATTGGAAAGAGTCGGGCTTAAGTGGAAGAGTAGCCAACGTGTCAAATGCTAAGATGATGTGGGGTTTCTTTATCAAAGGAAAAGACTGAAAAGTGGGCCAAGAAGACGCTGACTTCTCCGAGAGGTTTGTTATTTGCACGCTTTTATAAAGAGCTGAACACGAAAATTGATGGAGGCTGGGAATGACAATTGATGAGAATAATTCTCATTCCCCGTAGTCTCTCTAAGAGGTAGTCCATTGCGTGAAATATTAGATGGGTTGGGATGACGTGTGAGGGAAATGACGTGGAGCCATTTCATTAATTGACGAGAATAATAGAGCAAGCTTCGCTGTCTCGAAAGATTTTTCTGGGGTGCATAAAGGAGTGGTGCATAATAGAAAAGGCCAGAGATCAAGGTCATAACCTTTGGTCACTTGCAGATTGGCAAGAGCTTTAAGAATAAATCAAATATTACGAGCTAGGACTATTGAAACTCACCCAGGAGAGCTTGAAGACTCTCTACGAGAGCTTGAAGATTACATTCAACATTGGTTTATGTATACATAATTTGAGTCCGAGATTCAATAGTGAATCTCTCGACTAACATGAATTCATCTTTACATGAATAGGCATAGATGTCACATGAATATGCATAGACGGCATCGGGATTGATATTATAAGTAGGACAAAAAAATTAGACTAGCAATAATTTGCAGAAATTACTCACAAATCAATTCGTATATTACCCCAAAAGCCAAATTATAAACCATATAGATAGTGCTCATGAGATCCAATAGATTCCAATCAAGGAGAATATTGTTGAGAAAATATATCACCAAATTCCAACAATGAACCAACCTAATCTATCAATTTACTAATGTAAACATTATTTTCAAGTCCTCTCTTTAATGCTTTCATTACATCATTACAAAGATTAATACAAAAATTAGAAATTACAATTCACATGTAACATTTGTCTCACTAGTCTTTCTAGGCACTTGTCCTACCTCTAAAGTCTCCTGGACAATGCTCTTTTCACCACCAAAATTTTTGAGCTTCCCATTCAACTCATTTAAGACATAATCAACTCTAACCATATTTGATAAACTTTGTATAATTGATGTTTCTCAATATCCCGAAGGATAATCTCAATATTGGACTCTATCAAGTAGTAAATTATGCCATTGGCCTTTCTACACACATGGATCTCATAACATAACCTATAATCGAAGCTCTTGAAGCCCAAACTACAACAATACCCATGATCATATAAAAGACTCACACAATCAAACTAGTAATACGTTCTCTCAGCACCGAATAACATTGAGAACCTACTAGTGATACTTTCTCTCACCATCGAAGAACAGTGAGAAGCTACTATTTTAAATTATGATCACTTTATTCAATAATTGGCGTTTATATACTATAATTTTTGCACATGAAAAAAATATGAAATATAAATTGATTAAAACAAGCTAAATGCAAAAAACCACCCAATCTTGTAGCAAACAACTATTCTAGAAATTGTCAATGCTGAAACATATTTCCTCCCAAACGTTTAGATCTCCCAATCACCATTGCAGATGGGCATATAGCCCATAAAACAATGAATAGATGAAGTTATGCTTTTCCCTTACTATATGCAACCTTGGCTTTGTATTTCTCATTATTGAAAAGACAGTGCTTTGCAAATCCCCTGTGCATAAATTTCTCATTGTGATCTATGTCTCATAGACTTTCTAGTCCGGAAAAGATTTTATTATTGAAATTCCTCCTTGAAGGATTTGAGAGATAGACTCTTCTAGCACTCTCCATCTCAACACGTGTCTTGAAAGCATTTGTGAATATGCCATCTTGTCCACAAAATCCCTGCCATTCATGGTTTGGAGAATTCCTTTTTCTCAATATGAATATCTCACAAAGAGATTCCATAACCACTCGTGATGCCCCTAATAGTAACTTATCAAGTGATACAGATGTCTTGCGACACTATTCTCAATAAATCTCTACAACACTCTGCCCATGTGGTAACTAGTCAATTGGTGCCACATTTACAGCTTTGACACAATTGAAACCACAATTAAAGCCAACATGGTATGCTCGGAGGAAGGTAAGTAAAAATTATCCAACATTTTGTACACACCTGTAAACTAGTACACTCTCTAAAGTTAAAACTGAGGTAGATAACTTAGTGGCCCACTTATGTAACAAGTATGGTTGTTCTCCAAACAAATGTGGCAAATTGTTTCTCATTTCTTGCTCGAACTGCACATATACACTACTTGGAACCCCATACCACACCTTGGGAGCACCCCAATGCTATAATTCAATTAATAGAACTGATGATCCTCCATGTGCCAACCGCTTGCATTGAGGGTTCTCAAACACTTGGAGGATTCGACAACTCTCTGATCATCCATCCAGCATAGCGACAATGAAATCGAATGCTGCAATGATCTGTTGCTGCACAAGAATAAGCCAATATGGATCTTGATAATTGATAAATGCCCGTTGTTGCTAGGATTATCAGATAAACACAGACGAGGGCAGCCCCATGGCCCTAAACACCTTCAACAATACCTAGCATGATATCTATCTGTTGATGGTCCTAGACCCATCAACATTAAGGGGATCACCGAGGTATGAAGTCCCAACTAGACCTCACACCATTTGGT
Organism: Pinus tabuliformis; assembly: GCA_031772625.1. Taxonomy (NCBI): domain Eukaryota; kingdom Viridiplantae; phylum Streptophyta; class Pinopsida; order Pinales; family Pinaceae; genus Pinus; species Pinus tabuliformis. The sequence goes on from CM062811.1 coordinate 1,061,883,360, forward strand.
GTGGGAGTCCCATCCGGTATGATGTCCCGGTTTCCATTGTCTTAATGATTTGCCTCAACTCTTGCTTGTTAGCATGGGAGATTGGTTTGCTTTGTCTTTGAGAAGTGAGGTTTGCGTGCCTGGTTTGTGTAAGTGTCACTTATGTCAATGGTTCTTTCACTGTGGAGGGAGAGGGTGAGAGTGAGTTTTAGGTAAATTGGGAGAAGCCCCAACACTGGTAAGAACACACAACACAACATGACATGCACAACTTCCGGAGGAGCTGTCCACACCGATCGGGAAAATCACAACATACAAGGTAAGATAACACGTACAACACTCAACGAATCAGTCCGAATGAACACAACGGTCATTAAAGCAAGCTTCATGTAAAAGGTATGTGTTGTGTCCGGGAGAGTAGTCTACATGGGCGAGACAGCGTTAACATAATATACAACACATTTCCATTAATAGATTATGCATTACAACAAATGAAGTAGTTCAAATGTAGAACACAGGTTAAAGAAACATGCATTACAAGTGTTAAAGATCAATCTTACAACAGATATAATACATGTGTAATAATGTGTTGGCTTGTTAGGAGGCTTTTGAATTAAGCGAAAGTTCCAAGACACATTGTTACACCATACATAACTAACCTCGAGTGTGGGGCGTTGGAGCCACTACTTACTGCTCAAAGAAAATATTACTCTTTTGGCTATGTGGGAGGAGATGAGGTGAAAGTCCTTTGCATGTACAAATGAGGGGGTATTTATAGCCAAGGGTGAAATTGACCCTTATGGCTGCTTGACTACCCTCATGACCGTTTGACTTCCATGAATTTTCGACTTACATGACTTTTTGTTCAACAAGTGGGTATTTTTCCACATTACATCACATTGATTGACAACATAGCCCATAGTGGAGATGTGGGCGACATGACTCGACATGACCTGACATGACAGTGCTGGTACATTCGTGCTGTTGCCGGAGTGCATGTCGAGCTACAGTGCTGCTGGGTGATGGATGTCTTCATGGTGTATCATAGCTTCATCTCCGCATGGCGAAGTGTGCGGAGTCTTCGATGGTCCTTGGATCACTTGATGAAGCTTTAGCATGTTGTTCCTTGCTTGCATACTTGAAGGTTTGACATGCTCATCTGTTTGCAAATGTGCATGTTCGTCACGTTCGTCCGCTTCACATGCTTCGTTCGTTCATCCATTGGTAAACCTATCCTTCTGCATGTGCTCCCTTCGTTCATCTCATTCGTTGTCTTTCCATGTTTTTTGGTGTACCTATACCTATAGTCACTCATGATGAGATTGCATCAAATCCAAATCCTCCTAGTCTACCACGACACATGATCACTTCGGATGCAGGAAACTGGGGGAGGCAGCAAGGGTGTGAAGCGAGATGATGGCTCCCAACACTGCTGATGAAAACTGCGCAAAAGTCATTGAGTGATGGAAATGAGCAATCTGAGTCGACAGTGACTGTCTGCGAGGTATGGCTCGGTTGGGAGGCAAAATTGCACAAATTTTGGGAGGGACAATTCGGGTTCTACGAAGGTAAGGCAGGCATGCTCTACACTTTTTTTAGAACAAACATTGAGCGGGGGTTGGACAACCATATTTGCGCAATTTTCCAGTGGAATGGGTCGGGCTGCATGAAGGGTCAACACACAGGGATTACATAGTTTCTTGGGGGAATTTTCTGAGAGACTGGAAGCCAAAACTATGCAATTCTAGGACGGAACTTCCAGTTAGTTGCTGGGGTCATTGCCAGCCAGAACTATGCAATTCCCAGAGGGAACTTCCAGTTGGCTGTTGCTGTCACTGGAAACAAAAAATACACAATCCCTGGAGGTAATTGGTAGTCTGCTGCTAGGGGCTGCTGGCAACAGAAAATGCACCAAGGTAGAGAGGTCGGCCTGCTGATCATCTCTGCGAAATTTCTGAGCTGAGTTCACTGATGGGCGGTGGAAGGCCTGCTCATGAACACTGCTCAATTTCCGATATGAATAACCAGTCGGCTATCTGGGTGACTGATTGAGAAAACTGCACAATTTTCTGAAGGACACAGGGACAAACAATTGGTGTCTATCCAACTTGTTTGCGCAATTTCCTTAGTCAATTAAGCAGGTGAGGTAAGTGGCCTCTGAGAAATTTTTGAGGGGAGTCAGTCCTCGGGTGACTGCCGGGTCTGCCTATCCGAGTGGCCAGCATGAGAGTTGATTGAATTGCTTGCTGGTAGCGCAGCTTAAAAAGACTAACTTGGTGCTTCTGCGCTATTCTAGTTGATAGTCGATCGAGTCAATGGTAGGATGATGGTCCGGCTGTCAGAGGGGAGTTTGGTTGTCAGAACTTCAACAAAAATGGCTAAGTGTGTGAACAATTGAAAGATGCATGGGTGATCATACAAACACACACTCGCATGACTCGACGACGAAACGATCAAACCATCCAGACACACATGTTCAACATGACTGACCGGCGGTGCTAGTGACAAGCGCAACACTTGTGATTGATCGTTCATTGATCAAGACGACACTTGCGCAAGAGTGAATGTGACTCCGTGTGTGAGTGCGACAGATGCTTTCATAGTAAACACAACAAGCACATATGAAGTGAAGACTTTAAGCATAACCAGAACATGGTCGCAAGCATGACTTAGACTTCAGCATGCAGAGACTTGAATGTAGTGAAAAAGCAAGCCGGATGTAAAGACTCACACGAGCTCATGGAGTGAACCCGAGTTTGTGTAGTCATCATGTGAAACTCTTCAAGGGAGGCTCCGAAATCGATGCAGGCCAAAATTTTGGAGCATGGTTGTAGTCGTTACAACACTATCCTACAAAATCTCTTTCATGGTGGTGGCTCACAAATGAATAATTTACGTTGCCTTGAACATAGCGAGTGTTATCAGTTCCAGCCAGATTCGAACATTTGATTCAATAATTGACTCCTCTCTGGTGCAAGGGAAGAGTGACATTGTTGATGGTTCCACAAGCAAATGTCTTTGTATTACACGCTTGCTCTTCCTAAGATCAATTTCTCCAAACACAATGGTCAACGACTTTGATATGTGAAATTCTTAATTCATTGTTGTTTGCAAGTCGATCTAGGAGTCAAACCAAACATAGGGAAATCATATTCATAAACACTCCAACTTCACACAGAGAGAATCTAAGCACTCTCACGCACTATCTTAATCTTTGTACAGACAAAATCTAAACACTCTCAGACACTATCTTAATCTTTGTACAGAGAATCAATAACACTTGACGCTTCCTCATCTTCCTCGCCATTCCCTAACGGAATCAAGCAAGAACATGCTCTAATACCAACAAGAAATTGGAGGAGCAATCATGTGCAAAAATTAGTCAAAAATCAATTCATATATTACTCGAAACCCAAATTACAAGACACATAAATAATGCCCATGATATTCAACAAAATTTAATAAAAAAGAATATTGTTGAAAAAATCTCAAAACAAATTCCAACAACTAACCAACCTAATCTATCAATTTACTAATGTAAGCATTATTTCCTAGTATAAAGACTCATGCTAATGTTATAGAAAGATAAGTAACTCTATTTGATCCATAGTCATGATTACAGAACTATATTAATAGTCTTGGACGAGAGTGGTTCTTCCCTAGGTTTTGGGTTTACATATATTAAAAGGAAGAGTATTAAAGGGACGAGTATTGAGCTCAGTGGTTTTGTATTACCCTGATGGCTCCTCCCACTCGATTTTTAATGAGCATTAAGAAGGGATTAATTTCCCTTAATTGGAATTGGATTATATGAAGCAAATTTTTGCTAACTTTGGAAATGTGGGTTTCTAAGCTGACTTTTTGGCACAACAAGTATTGTTGAAAATACCAACAAGAAATGCTAAATACAGAAGTGCTAAATTTAGCACTTCTATAAATAGCATTTCGAGATACCTTCCTATTTTAGTTAGTCCCTGAACTAAAATAGAGAAGTAAAAAATAAAATTTGATCTTAGCAATTATTTGTTAAATAATTAATTAATTCATATTGAGTTAATTAGTTGTAGAAAATCAAACATGAAGTTTATGTGAAGACATGCAACAGTTTCTCCATTGATTGAGGAATTTATCCATCAGTTAAAGAGATAAAGATGAGTTGTAATATTGAGTTGTAATTAGTTGGCTTAGTTAACTGAGCCAAGTCTAGTTAGATTAGTTCAAATAGTTTGTTGAACTAATTGTGAGTTCAGTTAGTTAATGCATGTATGCATGTAACTGCTACACTTCAGATAACTGAATATTCTCTCATAAATAACTCATGCATGTCAGTTCAGACAGAGACACAGTTGAGATCAGATGATGGGACAATGTAATATGAGTTGCAGGAATATTCCATTGTGAATATCTCTTGCATGCAGAAGGAATTCATTCCTTACAGATTGTGCAGTTACTTCTTCAATTTAGTGAGTGTGTGATGAGGCCAATCACATAAGTGGCATCATTGGACCCCAAGAAAAACTGTGCAAGGAAATAGGAGGCTTGGAGGGCTGAGGGAAGGCATATCTAGTGTCTATTCAGTCTGTGAGTTGTATTGTTTTGATTGCAGAGAGAGCAGGATAGCTTGTGGGTTAATTATTTTTGTAATATTGAACATATTTCCACTTGTATGATAATATAGAGATTGGGGTTTTAGGCTGAGGCTTTCCCTGTGTTATTATTCTGTGTTCATGTGTCATTGAATTCTCATTCTCAGTTATATGTGTTCTATTTGATCTTGCTCATATTCGATTAAGCTTCCACAAGTTTGTTGTAGAAGTAGATCTTGTATTTTGCTTTAGTATATTGCATAATCTGTTGATCTACAGTGGGAAATTCTACATGGTATAAGAGCAAAGGTGATCAAAGGCGAAGAACAGTATACAAGAAGGGAGAAGTTCGAAGTTTGAGGTTCCTGAATATAGAATCGATTTCTTATCACATCTCAATTTCACCAATGGTGTTCAACAGTTTGAGACTCGAGTATGCCCTTGATGGTAGCTCAAGTTATATAGCCTGGAAGGATCGCATGGAAGCTATATTAGAGGATAATGGTCTGAAGGACTTCATTGATCAAGAAGTCCCCAAGCCCACAACATCTGATGCTATAGAATTGGCGGAATGGAAGAAATGTGTGGCTAGAGCAAGGCGAATCCTCCTGGAGGGAGTTTGAAATCACATAGTCTCGAGCCTCCATGGGAAGGAGACACAATTTTTGATGTGGAAAACATTGAAAGATCTATATCAGAACAACAACGATGAGAGGAAGCTGGCACTGAAAGACAAGCTTTGTAAAATCAAGTGTAAAAACGGCGACAAGATCTCTACATATCTGAACAAGCTCACCACCTACACAAATGAGCTTGGAAGTGTAGGGATCATGACAGCCAATGATGACATGGTGAGTCTTGCACTCCTCGGTCTTCCTAAGAGCTAGCATAGCTACCAAGAATCGGTTAATGGAAGAAAAAAACTGCCATACTAGGAATGACTTTGGTCGGATCTGATGCAGGAGGAGATAAGAAGAAGCACCAGAGATGGATCCTCATCGAAGCAAGAGGATGAGGAAAATCTAGCCTTAGCGAGTAAGGCAAGAAAAGGGAAACGAAAGGCATCCCATTCCAAATACAGTTCTTCCCATGGTGGGAAGAAGTTTGACAAATCAAAAGTACGATGCTTTCATTGTCATGTGGGCCATTATGCTACAAATTGTCCACAAAAGAAATCCAAGAAGGGATCATCGAAGGGATCTGATGGTGAGACACTAGCCTCATAGTTTGAGTTGGATTTCTCTCTTATCGCATGCATGGTTTCATCCATGGTGGGATGCGTGTGGTACCTAGACAATGGAGCTTCATTCCACATGTCAGGTGACAAGAATCTTTTTAGTACTTTGGAGGAAAAGGATCTCTAGATGCAGATCGATATGGGCGATGATGGAAAGTACCATGTTTTAGGTGAACGTACGGTTGTGTTTCAGAAGGAGCATGGAGCTGCCTTCACCTTGGATAATGTAAAATATGTACTAGGTCTGAAGAAGAATCTTGTGTCTATCACTATGCTAGAAGATAAAGGTTATGATGTAGTCTTTAGTAAGGAAAGGTATTCCTGAGGCATATCGGTACTGGACAGACCAAGTGAATTGGGATTCGAGTAAAGAATCTCTACAAGTTGGAGGTAGATGACTGTGCTGCATTGAGTTCCAAAGTAGGGATGGTGCAGAGCCAAGATGTTGGCGAGCTATGGCATAGAAGATTGGGCCATTTGTAGCATGGAGCCTTGATAATCGTGCAACAGATTTTTACCAGACTTCCCAAGGGAGAACTGGAGCAGAAAAATACATGAAAAGGTTGTACCTTGGGTAAGTATGTGAAATATTCCTTTTCGGATCGAGAGAGTAGAGCTGGAGCAATCCTGGAGCGAGTTCACTAAGATGTTTGTGGATAATTCTCTATAGCCTCCACTGCTAAACAAAGGTACTATGTTACTTTTATTGATGATTTTTCTCGTAGATGCTGGATCTACTTTATGCAGAAGAAGGATCAAACCTTCCTAGGATTTTGTGAGTTTAAAGCCTTGGAAGAGAAAGAATCTGGAAAGAAAATAAAAGCATTGCGTAGTGACAATGGTGGAGAATATGTCTCCCAAAAGCTTAAGGACTTCTATGCTGCAGAAGGAATTAAACGGGAGTTGACGGCACCCCATAACCCACAGTAGAATGGGGTGGCCGAAAGGAAGAACAGAACGATTGTGGGAGTAGCTCGAGCATACCACTGCATTTGTGGGCCGAGGCATGCAATACAACAATATACTTGCAGAATATAAGCCCGCACCGTATACTAGGAATGAAGACACCTATGGAGACCTTTTCCGGGAAGTGACCAGATGTGAGTCACTTCTAAATCTTTGGATCATTAGTTTATTATCATGTCACCAAATATTCTCAGAAGAAGCTAGATCCAACAGGTGAGTTGGGAATACTTGTGGGGTACACTGATACACCCCACAACTATTGGATGTACCTGCCTACTAATCAGAGGAAAGTGTTATGCAGGGATCTGAAGTTTGACGAGAAGAAATCCATGCGAGTATCACTTGAGAGGGAGCTCAAGTTTCATGCAGAGGAGGAACTTTCAGTTCCTAAGGAGGAGGAGCATCAGATTGATGCGAAGCAACCACATGCAGAGGATCCAGGAATGGATACATTCACTCATGTTGAGACTTCTAGAGATGGGTGAAAATACTCAAGGGAAGCTGACAGGTTGATGTTGGATGCACGAGAGAATGTGGGACAACCATCTTCTTAGCACAGATAGAGGAGGTTTCCCGAGCGGTGCACTGCATACATGGCCCTGGTTGGGGAGTGTGTACAGTCTGAACCTTATTCATTCAAGGAGGCAGTGTAACATCTAGTCTGGGTTGATGCAATGGTAGAGGATTACAACTGTATCATTTGGAACAGTGTGTGGGATGTTGTCCCAAGACCTCAGGGCAAGTCAGTGGTGAGTTCTAGATGGCTTTACAAGGTAAAGCAGGCAACTGATGGCAGCGTTGAGAAACATAAGGCAAGGTTTGTTGCCCGAGATTTCTCACAGGTCGAGGGCATTGACTACGATGAGACTTTTTCTCCTGTAGTAAGGTACTCATCTAATAGATTGATGTTGTCACTATCAGCTCAAATGGGTTGGAAGATCAATCATATGGACATGAAGACAACATTCCTCAGTGGGAAGATTGAGGAGGAGGTGTACATTGAGCAGCCAGAGGGTTTCGAGACCTTCGATCGTGAGTCACATGTGTGTTGACTCAAGAGGGCTTTGTATGGGCTAAAGCAAGCACACTGTGCTTGGTAAACCAGGATCGACAGTTATTTCACTGGGTTGGGTTTCACCAAGAGTGAAGCAGATGCAAACCTTTACCACAACATGGTAGAAGGTAAGTCATTGATCATTGTTCTTTTTGTTGATGATCTGATTTTGACAGGTGATGATCAGTTGATCCAGTCTTGCAAGGAGGACCTTGCAAGAGAGTTAGAAATGAAAGACATGGGTCTTATGCACTACTTTGTAGGCATGGAGGTGTGGCAGAAAAATGGTGAAGTATTTGTCTCTCAAGGCAAGTATGCCAATGAGAGACTCAGGCACTTTCACATGGAGAAGTGCAAGCCCATGCAGACTCCTCTAGCAGGGAACTGGAGGAAGGAGGACGCTACTTCAAATGAGGTAGTAGTGGCTACTGTTTATCGACAGCTAGTGGGTTCACTTATGTATCTCATGAACACTGGACCTAACTTATGCTTTGTAGTGAACCAGTTGAGTCAAGCTATGGTTCAACCTACCAAGTTGTTTTGGAAGGTAGTGAAGCATGTGCTCAGATAACTCAGAGGCACATCTTAGTTCAGATTGTGGTACAGACAGATAGAGGGAGTGAAGCTTCAGGGCTTCACAAATGCGGATTGGGCAGGGAGTCCATCAGACCAGAGGAGCACTTCTGGAGGAATCTTCAACCTTGGTTCAGTTGCAGTTTCCTGGTACAACGGGAAATAGAGGTCAGTTGCACTTAGCTCAGCAGAGGCTGAATACATGGCTGCTAGTCAGGCTGCATGTGAGGCCATTTGGATGTGGAAGATTCTAGTGGGATTGTTTGGTCAGAGGATGGATCCAACCGTGATTTATTGTGATAATCAGAGTTGTATCAAACTCTCTAAGAATCAAGTTTTTCATGAAACGTCCAAGCACATTGATATCCAGTATCACCATCTTCGAGATTGTGTGGTCAAGAGGATCATGTTGTTGTTGTATGTTTCGACTGAGGAATAGGATGTATATATTTTGGCGAAGGCATTGTCAAAATGCAAGTTGGAGTTCCACAGAGATAGTATTGGTGTTACTGATAATCCCTTTCTTGTTGAGAGGGAGTGTTGAAAATAACAACAAGAAATGCTAAATATAGAAGTGCTAAATTTAGCACTGTTAAATAGCATTTCGGGATACCTTCCTATTTTAGTTAGTCCCTGAACTAAAATAGAGAAGTAAAAATTCTTATTTGATCTTAGAAGTTGTTTGTAAAATAATTAATTAATTCATCTTGAGTTAATTAGTTGTAGAAAATCAAACATGAAGTCTATGTGAAGACATGCAACAGTTTCTCCATTGATTGAGGAATTTATCCATCAGTTAAAGATATAAGGATGAGTTGTAATTAGTTGGATCAATTAACTGAGTTAAGTCCAGTTAGATTAGTTCAAATAGTTTTTTGAATTAATTGTGAGTTCAATTAGTTAGTGCATGCATGCATGTAACTGTTGCACTTCAGATAATTGAATATTCTCTCATAAATAACTCATGCATGTCAATTCAGACAGAGACCCAGTTGAGATTAGATGATGGGACAATGTACTATCAGTTGCAGGAATATTCCATTGTGAATATCTCTTGCATGGAGAAGGAATTCATTCCTTATAGATTGCGCAGTTACTTCTTCAGTTTAGTGAGTGTGTGATGAGGCCAATCACAGAGGTGGCATCATTGGACCCCAAGAAAAAATGCGTAAAGAAATAGGAGGCTTGGAGGGCTGAGGGGAGGCATATCTAGTGTCTATTCAGTCTGTGAGTTGTATTGTTTTGATTGCAGAGAGAGAGCAGGATAGCTTGTGAGATGATTCTTTTTGTAATATTGAACATCTTTCCACTTGTATGATAATACAGAAATTGGGGTTTTAGGCTGATGCTTTCCCCAGGTTATTCTTTAGAGTTCATGTGTGATTGAATTTTCATTCTCAGTTATATGTGTTCTATTTGATCTTGGTCATATTCGATTAAGCTTTCGCAAGTTTTTTGTAGAAGTAGATCTTGTATTTTGCTTTTGTATATTGTATAATCTGTTGATCTATAGTAGGAAATTCTATATGGTATTAGAGCAAAGGTGATCAAAGGTGAAGTACAATATACAAGAAGGAAGAAGTTCGAAGTTTGAGGTTCCTGAATATAGAAATCGAGTTCTTATCGCATCTCAATTTCACCAATGGCGTTCAATAGTTTAAGGCTCGAGTATGCCCTTGATGGTAGCTTGAATTATATAGCTTGGAAGGATCGCATGGAAACAGTTTTAGAGGATAGCGTTCTAAAGGACTTCATTGATCAAGAAGTCCCCAAGCCCGCAGCATCTGATGCTACAAAAGTGGTGGAAGGTAAGAGATGTGTGGCTAGAGCAAGGAGAATCCTCCTGGAGAGAGTTCTAGATCACATAGTCTCAAGCCTCCATGGGAAGGAGACACCATTTTTGATGTGGAAAACATTAAAAGATCTATATCAAAACAACAGTGATCAGAGGAAGCTGGCGCTGAAAGACAATCTTCGGAAAATCAAGTGTGAAAAGGGCGACTAGATCTCTACATATCTGAACAAGCTCACCACCTGCAGGGATGAACTTGGAAGTGTAGGGATCATGACAACCGATGATGACATTGTGAGTCTTGCACTCCTTGGTCTTCCAAAAAGCTGGCATAGCTTCCAAGACTCAGTTAATGGAAAAGAAAAACTGTCAGATTGGGAATGACTTTGGTTGGATCTAATGCAGGAGGAGATAAGAAGGAGATGGATCCTCATCGAAGCAAGATGATGAGGAAAATCTAGCCTTAGCGAGTAAGGCAAGGAAAAGGAAAGGGAAGGCATCCCATTCCAAATCTAGTTCTTCCCATGGCAGGAAGAAGTTTGACAAATCAAAAGTACGATGCTTTCATTGTCATGAAGTGGGCCATTATGCTATGAATTGTCCACAAAAGAAATCCAAGAAGGGATCCTCGAAGGGATCTGATGGTGAGGCAGTGGCCTCACAGTTTGAGTTTGATTTCTCTCTTATTGCATGCATGGTTTCATCCATGGTGGGATGTGTGTAGTACTTGGACAGTGGAGCTTCATTTCACATGTTAGGTGACAAGAATCTTTTCAGTATCTTGGAGGAGAAGGATCTCCAGATGTGGATTGAGATGGGTGATGATGGAAAGTACCGTGTTTCAGGTGAAGGTACGATTGTATTTTAGAGGGAGCATGGAGCTCCCCTCACTTTGACTAATGTAAAGTATGGACCAGGTCTGAAGAAGAATATTATGTCTATCGCTATGCTAGAAGATAAAGGCTATGATGTAGTCTTTAGTAAAGGAAAGGTATTCCTGAGGCATATCGGTATTGGACAGACCAAGCGAATCTGGATTAGAGTAAAGAATCTCTACAAATTGGAGAAAGAGGACTATGCTACATTGAGTTCCAAAGCAGAGATGGTGTAGAGCCAAGATGTTGGCGAGCTATGGCATAGAAGATTGGGCCACTTGCACCATGGAGACCTGAAGATCATGCAACAAATTTCTACTGGAGTTCCTAAGGGAAAACTGGAGCAGACGAATACATGCAAAGGTTGTACCTTGGGTAAGTATGCGGAATCTTCCGTTCTGTATCGAGACAGTAGAGCTGGAGCAATCCTGGAGCGAGTTCACTTAGATGTTTATGGACCATTCTCTACAGCCTCCACCGCTAAACAAAGGTACTATGTTATTTTTATTTATGATTTTTCTTGTAGATGTTGGATCTACTTTATCCAAAAGAAGGATCAGACTTTCTTGAGGTTTTGTGAGTTTAAAGCCTTGGTAGAGAAAGAATCTGAAAAGAAAATAAAAGCCTTGTGTAGCGACAATGGTGGATAGTACGTCTCCCAATAGTTTAAGGACTTCTGTGCTGTAGAAGGAATTAAACGGGAGTTGACAGCACCCCAGAACCCACAACAGAATGGGGTGGCCAAAAGGAAGAACAAATCGATTGTGGGAGCAGCTCGAGCGATGTTGCATGACCAAAGCCTACCATTGCATTTGTGGGCGAGGCATGCAATACAACAGTATACTTGTAGAACAGAAGCCCGCCCCGTATACTGGGAATGAAGACACCTATGGAGGCCTTTTCTAGGAAGCAACCAGATGTGAGTCACTTTCGAATCTTTAGATCATTAGTTTACTATCATGTGACCAAAGATGCCCGGAAGAAGTTAGATCCAACAACTGCTTTGGGAATACTTGTGGGGTACACTGATACACCCCACAACTATCGGGTGTACCTGCCTACCAATCAGAGGACAGTGGTACCCAGGGATCTAACGTTTGATGAGTAGAAAGCCATGCGAGTATCACTTGAGAGGGAGCTCAAGTTGCATGCAAAGGAGGAAGTTTCAGTTCCTAAGGAGGAGGAGCCTTAGATTGATGCGGAGCATCTGCATGCAGAGGATCTGGGAGTGGAGACATCCACTCATACTGAGACTTCCAGAGATGGGTGGAAATGCTCAAGGGAAGCTGACAGGTTGATGATGGATGCATAAGAGAATGTGGGACAACCATCTTCTCAGTGCAGATAGAGGAGTTTTCCCGAGCGGTACACTGGGTACATGGCCATGGTTGGGGAGTGTGTAGAGTCCGAACCTTCTTCATTCGAGGAGGCAGTGCATCAACAAATCTGGGTTGATGCAATGGTAGAGGAGTAGGACTCTATCACTGGGAATAGTGTGTGAGATGTTGTCCCAAGACCTGAGGGAAAGTCAGTTGTGAGTTTCAGATGGCTTTATAAGGTAAAGTAGGCAGCTAATGATAGTATTGAGAAACATAAGGCAAGGTTTGTTGCCCGAGGTTTCTCACAGGTCGAGGGGATCAACTACGATGAGACCTTTGCTCCTGTAGCAAGGTACTCATCTATCATATCGATGTTGGCACTATCAGCGTAGATGGGTTGGAATATCCATCAGATGGATGTGAAGACAACATTCCTCAATGGGAAGATTGAGGAGGAGGTGTACATTGAGCAGCCAAAGGGTTTCCAGGCCTTCGATCATGAGTCGCATGTGTGCCGACTCAAGAGGGATTTGTATGGGCTGACGCAAGCACCCCATGCTTGCTACACTAGGATTGACAGCTATATCACTCGGTTGGGCTTCACCAAGAGTGAAGTAGATGCAAACCTTTACCACAACATGGTAGAAGGTAATCCATTGATCATTGTTCTTTATGTCGATGATCTGATTTTCACAGGTGATGATCAGCTAATCCAGTCTTGCAAGAAGGACCTTGCAAGAGAGTTCAAAATGAAAGACATGGGTCTTATGCACTACTTTCTAGGCATGGAGGTGTGGCAGAAAGATGGTGAAGTATTTGTGTCTTAAGGAAAGTATGCCAATGAGATACTCAGGCGCTTTCACATGGAGAAGTGCAAGCCCATGCAGACTCCTCTAGCTGGGAACTGGAGCAAGGAGGATGCTACTTCAGGTGAGGTAGTAGTGGCTACTCTTTATCGGCAGCTAGTGGGTTCACTTATATATCTGGTGAACACACGACCCGACTTATGATTTGCAGTGAACCAGCTGAGTCAAGCTATGGTTCAGCCTACCAAGCTATTTTGGAAGGCAACGAAGCATGTGCTGAGATACCTCAAAGGCACATCTCAGATCAGATTATGGTACAAACAGACAAAGGGAGTGAAAATTTAGGTCTTCACAGATGCAGATTGGGCAAGGAGTCCATTAGACCAGAGGATCACTTCTGGAGGAATCTTCAACCTTGGTTCAGCTGCAGTTTCCTGGTACAGCAGGAAATAGAGTTTAGTTGCACTTAGCTCAGCAGAAGTTGAATACATGGTTGTTAGTCATGCTGCACGTGAGACCATTTGGATGTAGAAGGTTCTAGTGGGATTGTTTGGTCAGAGGATGGATCCAACCGTGATCTACTGCGATAATCAGAGTTGTATCAAATTCTCTAAGAATGTTGTTTTTCATGACAGGTCCAAGCACATTGATATCCGGTATCACCATCTTCGAGATAATGTGGCCAAGAGGATCATGTTGTTGTTGTATGTTTCGACCGAGTAACATGATGCAGATATTTTGACAAAGGCATTGTCAAAATGCAAGTTCAAGTTCCACAGAGACAATATTGGGGTTATTGACAATCCCTTTCTTGTTGAGAGGGAGTGTTGAAAATAGCAACAAGAAATTCTAAATATAGAAGTGTTAAATTTAGCACTGCTATAAATAGCATTTCGGGATACCTTCCTATTTTAGTTAGTCCCTAAACTAAAATAGAAAAGTAAAAATTCAAATTTGATCTTAGGAGATGTTTGTAAAATAATTAATTAATTCATCTTGAGTTAATTAGTTGTATAAAATCAAACATGAAGTCTATGTGAAGACATGCAACAATTTCTCCATTGATTGAGGAATTTATCCATCAATTAAAGAAATAAGGATGAGTTGTAATTAGTTGGCTCAGTTAACTGAGTCAAGTCCAGTTATAATAGTTCAAATAGTTTGTTAAACTAATTGTGAGTTCAATTAGTTAATGCATGCATGCATGTAACTGTTGCACTTCAGATAACTGAATATTCTCTCATAAATAACTCATGCATGTCAGTTCAGACAGAGACCTAGTTGAGATCAGATGATGGGACAGTGCACTATCGGTTGCAGGAATATTCCATTGTGAATATCTCTTGCATGCAGAAGGAATTCATTCCTTAGAGATTGCGCAGTTACTTCTTTAGTTTAGTGAGTGTGTGACGAGGCCAATCACATAGGTGGCATCATTGGACCCCAAGAAAAACTGCACAAGGAAATAGGAGGTTTGGAGGGCTGAGGAAAGGCATATCTAGTGGCTATTCAATCTGTGAGTTGTATTGTTTTGATTTGAGAGAGAGCAGGATAGCTTGTGAGCTGATTCTTTTTGTAATACTGAACATATTTCCACTTGTGTGATAATACAGAGATTGTGGTTTTAGGTTGAGGTTTTCCCTGGGTTATTTTTCTTTGTTCATGTGTGATTGAATTTTCATTCTCAGTTATATGTGTTCTATTTGATCTTGGTCATATTCGATTAAGCTTCCGCAAGTTTGTTGTAGAAGTAGATCTTGTATTTTGCTTTAGTATTTTTCATAATCTGTTGATCTACAGTGGGAAATTCTACAAGTATTAGCCCGACATCAAAAAAATTTGAGTATTTGGCTCATCGCGTCCTTCACATCATCTGCACAGACTCCCTTAGACGTTGGAAATGTGGGTTTCTAAGCTGAGATTTTGGCGCAACAAGTATTAGCCTGACATCACAAAAATTTGCGTATTTGGGTCATCGCGTACTTCACATCATCTACGAAGACTCCCTTAGATGGCAGGTAGCTGCTGCTCACATCCGTCCCATGGGTGGTAGAGACTTGATGATATTCTGCATGTTAGCATTCTGGATCACGGTTTAAATGCTGTTCATGGCAGGAACATGATACGATACATACTTAGAGCTAGTAAAAAATTCGTTGCCCACATCAATGTATTTGATATTGGTGGCAGGATAGAAGGTCACAATGTGTTCGTTAATCCAACCATTTTCTGAGTCTTGGCTAGAAGATATGGCCTCCAATTCGTCGTTACGAACTCCCACTGTTACATCGATACCAAAATTCGCAGAAGATTTCATTACATCTTTGTTTGCTTGGAAAATCCTAATTTTCCAATGTTGTTGTCTTCATTAGAGTTACCACAAGATGGAAGATTGTCTACATCCATGCCTTAATTCACTCCTATTTTATCACCATCTGCACAATGAACAGAAGGATAATCAGCTTAATGAGGATAATCTAAATCTTTAAATAGCAATTCTATTGTATGAAGCATGTATCAACGTAGGGAGGAAAATAATGCAAAGTAATGCTAATTTACCTGCGAGAATTGAACAACAAAATATGGCCACAAATCTAATTAGGATGACCTTGGATTGGTGTTTAAATGCTGACGTTTTTCTCACAGGAAATGAGAGAATGGAGTAATGTATTCGAGGGCGTTCGACTTATAAGGAGCTCGATTAGTATGTGCGTTGATTGAAAATTTAGAATTGATAGGCCAGTGATGATGCCATTCCATACGGCAGTTGTTGTGTTTTGCTGGCATTGATAATTTTATTTAGGCACGTAACCTTATATCCACAATAAGGAGAGTTGGGGGCACATTTATCCATCGATAAATGAAATATCTTCAATCATTTATGCCCAATTCATTGATTCGTCGTGACTGAAAGTTGAATAGGAAAATAAAAATATATATATTATGAGTAGACATTAACAATAATCAAAACTTTTGTGCATAGTCAAATTCAAAAAAAAAAGAAAATTATTTAACATTAATGGTTCAAAATATTGGGGAAAAAATTCCAGACGGGTTGACTAGGAGGGGATTCCATGTGTTGGTGGTCGTGGTCACGTTAAGCACTCACCAAGAGGGATGCACCCACCACCCCATCTTATCAACGCTTTGTGTAAGAATAGGGGTTATATTTATTAAGTTAGTTCATGATTATTAAATTCCAGCAAGCTCTTTGTATGTGTGTCATTTGTCAGAGGTAACATTTGGGAAGCTTTGCTACGGAAAATTATATTGTTTCATCATGTTCTCAGCCCTCCATAATGGTATTTTCCATTCAATTATGTTGTGGATAATACATTTATGATCTTGATACTTGGTTATGGGTTTTACTTTGTGGACATTGTTGAATGAACGGAATTTCAGAATTTTTGAAGGGAAAAATAGGTCTATGTCACTTTTGCAAGAAGTTATTCTAAAAAAATATCAGTGTTGGTTTCCCCTCATGCTTTGGAGGATTAACAAGTCGACGAGTATGAGGATCTCATCTTAAAAGGCCTTGATTTCCATCCCAATATGTTTCACTCTTTCCTACGTACTTCATGGATGAAAGTACCCCAACCAGAATTCATTTTTGCCACCTATAAGAGCTTTCATCCAATTGAGCTTTAATGGAGCTTCTAAGGGAAATTTGGGAATGACAAGTTATGGAGGGATTTTTAGGGTAGACAATTCTAATCCCTTACATGTTTTCTCCTTTTCCTTGAGGATGACAACAAATAAAATTGCAGGATTTTTGACTCTTGAGAAAGGTTGGCAAATAGCCATGAGAGAAGGGTATCATTTGATATAGGTTCATGGTGACTCTTAGATAGTCATCCATTGTGTACGGAAATTGTTACTCATTCACCTAACAGATCAATTGATCCATTGTTGGCACCTCCACGATGTGGTCAACAATATTAAATATTTGTTGTCCAAATTCGACTATGTTATTCCTATTCACACGCGGCGGGAAGGTAATAAGGTGGCAGACACATTGGTGAACTGTGGTAGTTCAGAGAGACACATAGCATTTGATGAGCCTTAGGTAGTGAAGACATATAGAGAGGACCTTCAAGAACTCATGCATTGGGTGGAATAGGATAAATTCTTAGTGGAAGTAAACGTCCCTAATGAGGGTGGTCTCATCATTGTCAGTTCCCAACATGAGGCATAACCGAAATGAGGATTTTTCCCAGCTTAAATTTACTGGAAAAAGTTATAATTGGCATGCGTGTATTATATATGATTTATAGGGTGGCAACCCTCGATCTTAGAGCCTTTCTCTAGAAATAGCTCCACATGCCCCTCATGTTGCAATCTCACAGTTCCCAAACCTTGCTACACCTACCCCAGTCTGATTAACTTTAATGCGAGCAAGTGATAGGATGTGGTTATGTATAAGACAATGTTTTTGGAAATGAAATTCATCATGTCTTTTCTGAGATGGATCATCCCTCTCATGGTGGATTGGTCAGAGATGGATAATTCCCTCACAAATGGGGAAAGTCCATTTATGAGCTTATCATGCTGAAGTGTTTCAGAATGGTAGAGTGCTGGTTTGGATTATAAACTTGGATTTCCATGTTGAGCACTCCTACTTCTCACCTCACTCAACAAACCTGGCTTTTCATGTCTATGCCATGTTATATATTCATGGTCCTCGACCCAAGGTGGCGAAAAAAAAATGTTTTAGTTGCTGCTAGTATAAATCCACAATCATTAATTTGTTTATAGTGGACAAGAGAGGTTTATGTAGCACTATACAAAGGTTTGTTTTCATTTTACTCTCCTCAAATGGTCATTCTATGGTTGTGTTTTATAAAAAGTCTAGTTATTATTTGGTTGTATTATCATTAATTGTAAGGTAGTCACCTCTCCTCCAGGTTGTTTTTTTTCCTCCATAGGTGTGAGTGTTCTTTCTGCTCTTTTTACACAACTTGAGGTCTAGTTTGCCTTTCAAATTGGTGGCAGTATTACCCTTTGTGGTACCTTAGGACTCAGACTTGGCCAGGATTTCATTTTGTTTCCAAATGTTGGTCTATGGAGTGTGGTACCTTGGTACCTTCTCCATTTTGTTTTGACAATGGATATGCCATCACTAGAACTTTAATATTTCAAACGTTTTTCATTTATCCGGCTCTTGGTTCACACAAAGTTTGGGGTTTTGGGAAGTTTGGGCAGGTTTGAATTTGGAAGTTTCATGGGCTCCAAATTGTCTTCTCCCACCCACATAAATTTCTCCCTTTTTCTATTAAATGGTTTGTGGTTCATATTGTTTTGGGTTCGCACCCTCTCTTTTCTCTGTCCATATTAGTTGTTAAGTTTTCTGGAGTCATCCCTTCTTATTTTGTTTGCAGGTCTTATGCCTATATGGCTCCTTGACAAAGAATTCCTAGTTGCACGGGTGGTCCACCTGGGTGATACTCTTCACGACAACGATATTTGTTCGGATGGGAATATGTGGAAATTTTTTTCAAGCCTGCTCATTTAGAGGTCAGAAAAAAATTCTCCACTTCGAGGCCAAGGAGTTCGGTGATTGTAAATATTTCTTTGATTCAAGGATTGGAGGTAGTAGCCTCAAGTGAGTTCCTAATCTAGGGAAGTCTCGAAAGATAAGGCTTCACTTCCTCCATTCTATTAGTTTGCATCATCAATTGGAAACTCTACTAAGCATGGTAATTCAGGATAAGTAGGTAGATAACTACAAGTTCTTTGAAGGTGAGGAGGAGATCAAGAGAATCTTTAGGGACATCAGGTATAATTTGGATGATATTATGGTTGCATTGACTCGGGTAGAGCGTTTTGTGGTCTCTAATTCAGAGACTAACTCCATTGAGCATCAGGAGGTGCATGAAGTCATCAATTCTCCGACTCATACCACTTCTCACACAAACGCTTGTCCTCTTTCGCCAGTTATCGTTTTAGACTAATGAGTCCACCATGTAGAGCATATTGGTGTTTACTATGGGTTATAACTTGTTTTTTGTAAGAAATGTTATGATGTTTTGTCAGTATTGTCATTTTGTTGTTAATATGTATTACTGCAGTTGGATTTTGGAATTTTGCATGGCTCAGTCAGAGCCTTAGGGGAACTCGAGGATTGCAGTTATCTCTGTTGTAGTTTCCAGTTCTCCTGTATTTGAGCAAGGTGGTCCCATATTTCTAATTTTTGTCTATTGTTAGTTTTTTTGTGTCTTTGGTTATCCCTGGTGGTAGTGATGATCTCCCAACTCACTCTTTTGGATGTATGAAAGGCTATCACTATAACATATTTTGATATTAAAAGAAATCTATCGAAGGAATTTACAAAAAAATTATTGTGGACAATACATTCTTTGCCATTCCTTTCCATTTACTATTTCCATTTTTCTGGTTTTGTATTTGATCGAGTTAGATTTTATGAGAGATCAAGGAATTTGGTTCACTTCCATCCTCTTTGGGTTGGGTTTTTCTTGTTCTCTTTATATTTTCCTTTTCATTAAGTATTGTCTTTATGATTTTTTGTAGTGCCTTCGAAAAACACTCAATTATGTTCTATTTAGAGGTTCGTGGGGAGAAGAAGTGGCCTAGTTGGTCTAGCCACTCATTTTTAAAGATGTAAGTTTGTATGAGAGGGGATTTGAGTGGTATTCTTAAGGCATAGGTGCTACATAGTCACAACTTGATTGGAATCGTCCATATTCTCCATGGGGTTAGAGGTTTCCAAATATAGTTTTGGTGGTATCAAAACCTAGTCATAAAAAATCCTTCTGTGAAGAGAAATTGTTTCTTATTTCTTACTCTCAAAATAAAAATGATTGATTTCTTTTTAAAACCATCTTTCACATGTATTTTTATATTTATTTTTAACCAGCATTTTAAAGCCAATGAGTTCATCATATATTCACACATAAATATAAATATAACTAGATGTTTGTGGGTTGTGTCTTTATGTTGGGGGTCTTTTCGACATATTGGTCTTTCCGGTTCTTGGTTCTAGATAACACCTCGTATTTTGTAGTCAGATTTTGTGTTGTTCTTCTGGCCAATAACTCTGATAGAAGTGAGGTCGGAAAAACACTGAATTTTGATCATGCATACCATAATATTTTGACGAATTAATAGAAGCCTTTGATAAAACAAATGAAGTATAGATATAATTGAACATTGATAACGCTTAACATATTATCTTGATCTAGCAACCTATAAATAGATTCAAGTGTGAATAGCACCAAATAAAAGGTTCAAGTTCTTTCTACACCTGGGTTCTTAAATCTAATTATTTTGCATAAACGATCTTCCAAACACCAAGAGTACACATGTAAGGATGTTAAAACAGGAACATGGAAAGTAAAAATGCTTAAATATGTGCATTAAAGAATGACTCTTCAATCTTAGATAAAATTCATTATCCTTTTTGTTTTTTCTCTTTTAGTTATAGCTATCCCAAGTTTCAATCATTATTATTATGCCTGTCGTTGGCAAGATGTAACGTGTTCATTTTTTCATTGACTTGCTATTAGTTTTGCTTTGACTAAAAAAATTTAAAATTTATCCAAAGTTTAGCATTATGAAATTAAATTTATTATTTTTAAATAAAATTTATTTCTATTTATCTCAAATATGATTAGTTGAAATGTCTCCCCTCTTATTGTGTAATTATGGCAAGAATTGATCCGAATTTAAATAGGAACGCAACAAATTACAGAGATAACCATATACACAAAGATGCAGCGGAAATAACACTTCATTTCATTAATAGGAAATACTGAAATATGCTTACAATCAGAAATGGAAATAAACTAGCTAGGGCGATGGTAGCTTATCTCTGAGAAGAGATGTGATGGCTACATGCCTCTGAACTGTCTTACAATGAGGCTCGAAGGCCTATTTATTGTTGAGAAACAATGGAAAACCCTTAACATTCCAAAACCTAACCCTAGGAGATGAAACGCCAAACTGTGGGCCCCGTTTGGGGGTAAGTTGGTACATCAACTTCCCGGGGTCGTAACTTTGGCATATGATCTCCGTTTGACGCGTACAATAGCTCATTAGAAAGATCTATCCGAGCACTACCATTGTTGGAACGAGCAACACCAATCCATTCCATGGACTCGTGTTGCCCCTGGATTTCCCAAAAAACGTCGTTTAGGGCCTCAAAACGGCTCCGGAAGTTCAGGACCCGAAAAACTGCTAAAAATAGTAAGTTGTGCTACAATTAAGGAAACTGAAAATGCTAAGAAAAACAATGGTGGGGGTCCAGGTGGACTTGGCAGGTGGCCACCAATATCCACCTGGATCATTCCTCCCCCCTTAGGAAGCAATGGTCCCCATTGCGTTGAGCTCCTCCATGAGATGAGGAAACTTCTGCTGAACTTGTTCCCTGGTGAGCCACTTGCCCTGCTGAAGGAGTTGGCCTGCTTTGACAACTCGGTACAGTTGGATATTCTGTTGGCGAGTGTTCTTGATCTGTGTGTCCATGATCCGATCAGTTGCAGCTTGTTCCATGCAATCTGGATTTAATTCTGTGGTTGTGAGCTGCTCTGCAATGTCGGATGTGTCTAGCAATGGTGGAAAGTATGGCCGAAGGCGGTCCACATTGAACACTGGGTGCAGGCCAAGGAATGGGGGAATGCTGAGCTCAAATGCATTGTCTCCCATAGCCTTAGTAATGGTGTAAGGACCATATCGGAGTGGTCTCAATTTCCGATAGGCTCTAGTAAGGCGTTCCTTTTGCAAATGCAACCAGACTTTGTCGCCCACCTGAAACTTGTGTGGCACCCGATGTTGATCATGTCGCTGCTTGTACTTGGCATTTGATTTCTCAAGAATGTCATGGACCTGCTGGCAAATATGTTGGATGCGCTCAATGAAGCTGGTGGCCTTATCTGTTTCGGACTGGACATGAGCTGAATTCATGTGAGTGGCTGCAAGTGGCATGGCCACATCAATGGGACATAGTGGCTGGAATCCCAAACCCACCTGAAAAGGGCTATGGCCAGTGGAGCTGTGAAGAGCTCGATTGTAGCTGTGCTGAACATAGGGGAGGCTCTCGTCCCATGTGCGTGGATGCTTTGAATTATACATGCGCAGAATGTGCACAATCATCCTATTGACAACCTCTGTCTGGCCATCAGTTTGAGGATGGAAGGTTGTGGACTTCATGAGTTTGGTGTCCAGCATTGACCAGAGACTAGACCAAAATGTGCTGAGAAACCGACTTTCCCGATCTGAGATGATAGACTGTGGGATCCCAAAGTGCACCCACACTCGTTCGAAGAAGAGTTTAGCAGTGGCTTCTGCTATGATATTCTTCTTGCGGGCCATCATAATGGCCATCTTTGAGAACCTGTCGATGACCACAAAAACACAGTCATTTCCATGCTTAGTGGAAGGAAGGCCTGACATGTAATCCATGGAGATGGATTCCCAAGGTCGACTAGGGGTGGGCAACGGGGTATAGAGGCCTTGCTTCTTAATGGTCGGTTTGGCAATGGCATAGGCAGTACATGATCGGATGTACTTCCCAACATCCTGTCGAAGATTCGGCCAATAGAAATAATTTTGCAGTACTGCCACTGTTTTCTCAACCCCGAAATGCCCAGCAGCTCGACTATAGTGTGCTTCCCAAATCATCTTGGCACGCTCGCTTGAAGGAACACAAAGGTGACCGAGGTGGCATAATAGGGCATCCTGGAGGTGAAAATCTGCAACCTGCCGACCCTCCAAGAGTGTCTGGTATGTGTGGCCGAATTCCGGGTCGCTTTTGTAGAGAAGTGGCCAATCAGAAGTCTCGTGCCCGCAAGAGTTGAGCACGGTGGTTAGCGCCATGATCGGTGGTCGACTGAGGCAATCTGCAATATTATTCGTGCTGCCCTTTTTATACTTGATATTCAAGTGAAACTGTTGCAGGTATGTAGACCACTTCTGATGGCGATCATTCTGCAATTTCCCTTGGGTCTGTATGAACTGCAGAGGTCGGTGGTCTGTGTGGATGACCGTTTCCTTCCCCAAAATGTAATGCTTCCATTGTCGGCAGGCCTGTACAATGGAATACATCTCTTTATCATAAGTGGGGTACTTCCGGACTGTGTCTGAAAGTGTTTCACTGTGATATGCCACTGGATGTCCATGTTGAGTAAGGACTGCCCCAATAGCATAGTCAGAGGCATCTGTCTCGACCGCAAATGGTTGTTGTAAATCTGGTAACGTGAGCACTGGTGCCGTGCAAAGGCGATCCTTCAACTCCCTGAATGCCTTCTGTTGAGATTCAGACCAAAAGAATTTTGCTTTCGCCCCGCCCTTGGTGACTTGACTCAATGGCCAAAAAATATGAGAAAACCCCAACACATACCTGCGGTAGAAGTTGGCAAGACCTAGAAAGCTGCGGAGCTCTGTTAGAGTGGTTGGAGAGGGCCAATCCCGAATGACTTGGACCTTGGCGGGATCGAGATGCACCCCCTGTTCATCAATGATGTATCCCAGATACTGAACCTCGGTCATGCCAAAAGTGCATTTCTCCAAATTGGCACATAGCTTGTGTTGCCGCAGTGTTTGGAGAACTTGTCGGATGTGGTGGAGGTGCTCTTCCCAACTCTGGCTGAAGATCAGAATGTCATCAAAGTATACTACTACAAAGGAGTTGGTGAATGGCCGCAAGATGTCATCCATTAGCCTCATAAAGGTTGCAGGAGCATTCGTCAATCCGAAAGGCATGACCAACCATTCGAAGAGGCCCTCCTTGGATTTGAAGGCAGTCTTCCACACATCTGAGGGTTCGATTGGTACCTGGTGATATCCTGACTTCAGATCGATCTTGTTGAAATATTTCGCCCCCTTTAGTTGTTCTAGGAGGTCATCAATCCGCGGGATCGGGTACCTATTACGGACAGTGATCTTGTTCAGCGCCCGATAGTCAATACAGAGTCTCCACGTCCCATCCTTCTTCTGTACCAACACTATCGGGCTCCCACAGGGTGAAGAACTCGGACGGATGTGACCTTTCTGCAGGAGCTCCTGAATCTGCCTCTTGATTTCATTGTTCTCCAGAACGGAGCGCCGATAAATTGGTCCATTGGGTAGCGGCGCACCTGGGGTCAGATCGATGGAGTGCTTGACCTGACAGTGCAGAGGAACCCCTGCCGGGGAGGTGAAGATGTCTTCGTACTCCTCCACAATCTTGTCCATCTGCAGCTGCCGTGCAGAGGGACCCCGTTTGGAGGCCGCGGCCACTGTCTTCTTCTTCCCTTGAGGGCGTATCATCAGGAAAACAAATTTCCTGGTTTTGGAAATGATCTTACTGCATTGTTTTGCAGTAATCAAAGAGATGGCGGCAGGTGGTGCTACCTCTGGTATCCTGAACAACTTATTTCCCAATGTGATAATAACGGCACGGGGCCTTGATTCATACACAGCATGTCACTTCCACAAGTATGGTTGTCCTAGTAATACATCACAAACTTCAAGGGGAGCAATGTCACACAATACCTCATCCGTGAAGGGCTTGATGTTGTACGGAAGGCGACACTGCTGGCTCACGCGAAGATCTTGTCCTTGGTGAAGCCACCCAATGGTGTATGGCTGTGGATGTGCTGTGGTCGGTAAGCCCAACCGCTTCACGACCTCTGCCGAAATGAGGTTCTTTTGACTCCCGATATCAACAATGAACTGTATCGGGGAGCCCTTTACCCACATCTGGGAGTGAAAGAGACGCTCCTCCTCCTCTGGATCTTCGGGTTCATTTTTCTGGATCTTTGCGGTAGCAACAGTGGCGCTGGGGTCCGCATCAATGATCTGCTTCCCTTTTTCATACCCCTTATCGGGTTCTGACTCAGAGTCGGAACATGCATCTGATTCTGAAACCTTTAGCTCAGCCACCAGTGACTGCTTGGCCCGACACTCACTTGTGTTGTGAGTGGAGCTCTTATGGAACTCACACCATTTTCCAGTGTCCTTTCTCGGCTTCGCGGCGCTGTTCTTTGTTTGTAGCTTCGGCTGGTTGTCTTGGGCTGTCCCGCCTTGGCTTTGTCCTTTGTTCTGTGGTTTAGGGGCACCTTTCCCCTGCTTTGGATTCGCAGATCCAAAGTCTCGCTTCTTTTGTTTAAACTTCTGCTCGACCTTGACGGCATACCGGTATGCTGCGCCGAGCGAGGGGATGTGTAGGAACTGTATTTCTTCCTGAATGTACTTGTGCAGGCAGCCACGGTATTTGAGTATCAAATGTTGCTCCGAATCCTTGATACCCAACTTTGTGTGAAGGGTATGGAAAAGATTGGTGAACTCCGGCACGTCTTGGTCCCTTCCCTGCCGCAGCGTGGTCCACTTTATGTATTCATCCTCATAGCTCCCGACAGGGTAGTACTGCTCCTTGATGGCATCCCGGAACGAATCCCAGGTGGGCGCGGCTGAAAATAGGGAGCCAGTACTTTCATCCTTCTGCTCGCAGTAGGTTTCCCACCAGTCCTTGACGTGGGGGGCTGCTTTGAGAAGAGCAAAGACAATCTTTTCCCGACTCGAAAATTCATGAACAGAAAAATAACTCTCTAGCAGATTTAACCATTTATCTACGGCATCGGCGTCTATCTGACCCTCGAATATGGGGATTTCAAAATTAACTTGTACCTTAAAGGGTGTGGCGTTTCCAGAGGAGCTACTGGAAGCCGATGCGCCGCTTCTGGGTAGCCGCTGAAGGATCTGCGCAAAGCTTTCCATCATCGCGTTCCGTTGTCGCTCGAGCGCTTCTTCGAGCAAGATTTTGATGGGATCTCCTGCCCCCTCGTCTTTCTTCTCGTCCGCCATGGGAGGCCATCGGGATTTGCGAGGCTAGTCTTGCAAAGGTTCAACCAGTTCGAGCCCTAACTCCTTATATCCCGACCTTGTTGGGGACATGCAAAGAAAAACAGAGAAAAAGCAGACCGCTCTGATACCACTGATCCGGATTTAAATAGGAACGCAACAAATTACAGAGATAACCATATACACAAAGATGCAGCGGAAATAACACTTCATTTCATTAATAGGAAATACTGAAATATGCTTACAATCAGAAATGGAAATAAACTAGCTAGGGCGATGGTAGCTTATCTCTGAGAAGAGATGTGATGGCTACATGCCTCTGAACTGTCTTACAATGAGGCTCGAAGGCCTATTTATTGTTGAGAAACAATGGAAAACCCTTAACATTCCAAAACCTAACCCTAGGAGATGAAACGCCAAACTGTGGGCCCAGTTTGGGGGTAAGTTGGTACATCAACTTCCCGGGGTCGTAACTTTGGCATATGATCTCCGTTTGACGCGTACAATAGCTCATTAGAAAGATCTATCCGAGCACTATCATTGTTGGAACGGGCAACACTAATCCATCCCATGGACTCGTGTTGCCCCTGGATTTCCCAAAAAACGTTGTTTAGGGCCTCAAAACGGCTCCGGAAGTTTAGGACCCGAAAAACTGCTAAAAATAGTAAGTTGTGCTACAATTAAGGAAACTGAAAATGCTGAGAAAAACAATGGTGGGGGTCCAGGTGGACTTGGCAGGTGGCCACCAATATCCACCTGGATCAAGAATTGACTTTTCTGTACATTATTATTAATTATTATGTACTATATCACTAATCACTGTGTACAATAAATATAAATAATTTGAAAAATAACATTATATATTAATTACTATGTACCATAAACACAAATAGTTTGTTATTAAACTCAAAAAATTTCATTTTCTCATGGGTAGAAAGTATTGAATAGACCATTTCTATGGATTTTATTATTTAATTTACAAAAAAATAATTTAAAAATATATAAATTTGAAAAATTATGTAAAAATAACATGTGTACAATTTGTACAACTCTCATTATATCAATCTATACTTTAATAACATGACATGTGTACTATAATATGAGCATTATATAAAAAATTTCCATCATTCAATATTAAATAAATAATTATTAACTTGTTATCATTCTTTTCAATGTCATATATATATATATATATAACCTTTATCTATCAAAAAAATGTTTAATTATATTAAAAAATAATTGAAAAACATTTAACAAATATTTATATAAGCCATTTTACAATTTTATTATTGTTTGGAGTATATATAACACATCATACATCAAAATTATTTATTAAACTAGGTGACCTTGTTATTTTTCAATACTATTTAATTGTTATAATCTTTTTAGATATAAAACCATAAATCCATCTATAAATTAAATAAATAAAAAATTGTTAAACTTTCATCGGACTAAAATTGTATTTCATAAAAATAATTAAATTTTTAATTATATGAAGCTTCTAGGTCATTACACAAATTAGTATCGCATGGAATACGATATATTTATATTATTTTTCTTAATTTATTTGTTAAATTATCGTGTTTTTATTATTGGTAAAAAATCATATTTGAAAATACTATTTTTATTTAAAATAAAACAATTCGATTGTAACGAGAACTAATTTTTTTGAATATTTCTTTAGAGATATATGTACACATCATTCGGCATATTTATTTTGATTTAATACACCTAAAATAAAACATCTTCGTGCCATATATGTACATCCTCTCACATGTTCTCTCTAAATCGTGATACATATGGAAGGTTATGGGTAAATATTTTAGGTAGGAGTTAATCAATTTGTCATAGGGTATTAAATGCTTGGTTATATGCATGTTGGATAACCCGATAACACGTACATGCGGAGCTGGATAACCCAATAACACGTACATGCGGAGATTAAATAAATAAAAATAAGCGAGCGTGTTATCGGGTTATCCAGCCTGTATATAACCAAACATTTAATATCCTATGACAAGCTGGTTAACCGCTACCAATATTTTATATATACACACGGGTGCAGCATCCCCTCTTTTTTAACTAAAGGAAGAAAAGAATCTGAGTAAAGTTTTCAAAGTAGCGGATAGATTTCATGGGTTCAAGAATTAAATGGACATTAATGGTGACGCTTATCTTTTTTTGTGGACATTTGGCTGGGCAAACAACGTTAACAAAACAGCTCTGCCATTGAAAAAACTCTGGCTATAAATGCACCTTTAAAGCCGAGTATGCCTTTTTAGACTAATTGCATTACCTTGTCATCGTTCAACGGCTGTCCAACCTTTGCCCGTCGAGATTCCTGAATCTAAAAACTCTGGGATGTGAAATAAATTGACATTAGAAATATAAGTTTTGTTTATTAATACCTACTTGGAACATTGAGGGCACGTATAGGAACAAGTGTGATGATTACCTTGAAATTCAAAGAGTTTACATAAGAGGAAAGGTCTACGGGAGGAGAAGGTTTTATAAAGCGAGTTGTTTTTAGTGTGATTTTTTGGAAGTTTTTGTGGTGGGATTTTTTGGTTGAATTTTTCTAAAATCGTGTAACAATTTATTGAAATCACAAGCTTGATAGTAATCCTCACATAATCAAAGTGCCTTTGGGGTTTCTCGTGGTGCTGAATCCATATATACAGTAAAAAAAACTAGTGTAAGTAACAAAAACGAAGATTTTGCCTCAAATTTTTTTGTCGGATTCTGGCACTGGAAAGTCCAAAAAGTCGCACTAAACAACTACTTTATAAACAGAAACTTGGGATAAAAATGGTTTTTCTAAGACAAATCAAGGTCATAGAACAACCATTATGAAGATAACTTGGATGCTCTCCCGAGTAAGAACACATTCCATTACCGCTCAAGATTTAGGGATATTCTTTGTCAAAGATTTTGTTTTTTAATAACAGAGACAAACTTGTAGGTATTGCTATAATATTTAATCTTCATTATTTATTATTATTTTTTTCCAATTTTGGTTTTCCTACTTGAAAGTAGATATAGCTTAATTTGAGTGGACATAATGGTTAACAATATTGTTTCTTTATAAAGAGTTACAAAATGGTATAAATTAGTAGTTATATTGTTGTACGGAGGTGAGTCCTTTATCCCACGAACAATGAGGCTCTTATACACCAATTTGGCGTCTAACTTGACCATGATTTTAAAATTAACTTATTATTATTATAATGAATTTAAGCTCTTTTTTCTTAGTGTTTTTATCCTATTTTATTTAGTCCATTGTTTTAGGTGTTCACATTTTAGACAAGTGCACTTCACTGTCAGCTTCATCTTTGAAGGTAACATAAAATCCATCTTGGGATATTCTCAGATCTGATTGTTTCAACCCTCCCACTGACATAACATCCATCTTGGAATATTCTTGGATCTGATTGTTTCAACCCTCCCACTGAACACTAAGATTCACTTATATATCTCTGAGTATTCTAATAGATTTGTGTTGTGCCATTCCTCATGAAGGTAGTGGATCTTTAATCCTCGATGGATAGTTCATTCCACAACAAAGTTTAGTCATGCGTTGTTGGCATATTCTCTAATATTCTATAGAAACTACACCATGACTCTTAGAATGCAGACATATTCTCCATAATTTTGTCTTTCATGTGCCATTTGGTATTGTAAAACCCCATGCACTTGTCTTGTAACTTCTCATCATTTTCATCTTCAAATAGTTGTGTGAATTTTTTTATATGTCAAACATCATCCATCAACACATGATTGACCCCACATGATTGACCCTACACTTCTTCAAATAATAACATCACCATTCATTTGATGTGATCAATGATCTTAAGCCTCGCATAGTACTTTAGGGCATCCACCTAGTGTTTTCTCCCAATACTTGACACTTTCTCATGTTTGGCACACAATATGAAATATTCTAACCACTACACACCACTTCAATATGTGAAATAATATCGTATGAAGAGGATTGACTGCACTGCCAAAGAAACCTTCTATAGGGAAAAATGTATTTAAATTTGCAGTGTATTACACAAGACAATATCCATTTGTTGGGTGGTTACGGATGACCATGTAATATTAATTAACATTAATTAAAGTATGTTGATAAAACATTAATATCTTCTTTTAAACAAGATTTAAGTACTAAATAAAGAAGATTAAAATGGAGGTATCCAATTACAAATTCTAATAAATGAAGAAAAAAAAATTGTAGGAAAAAGAATGCTCACTAGAAAAGAGAAGACGAGAAAAAGTGAAAGAAGCCCTCTAGATTTACCCCCAGAAAAATCCATTAACAACCATAACTTAAGAAAATAGGTGATGCCTGTGCTTGAGTGAAGGCATTGGCAACTTGCTTCTCAACATGACTTATACAATCAAGTGGACGTGTATCTCAATATGTTTATTCAAATTAGTTCCATATAATATTTAAATAGAAATTTATTTAAACAAGGATTTAGTCATTTCTTTCAAACTCGGTCCATTCATACCATCTACCATCCCACATCAACTCAAAAATTCATATGCCATTATGGACTGAAGATTAGCTTAAACAAGCTCAATATCATATACAAGAATCCATCCATTCACCCATGATAAAACAACAAGAAGACAACATTCCTTCATGTTGAGATAAATTTCTTATCGTTACTATGACCAATTCACAATATTTAATTAAAAGGAGCAGAGTCACACATCAGCATTTCCACCATTTAGGAGTTGAACTTTACTTAACAATTGCATAGGATTTAACATTATCCATTCACATAAGAATTAGCATTAACAAAGAATTGAATCAACACCTTAAACAAATGCATAATATTCAGATGTGCAAGCACTTAAGGAAACACTTATCCTATAAAACAATTCTGGCAACTGAGATTGGGGCTATGACTCTCCACCCAACCTTAGATTAGACTACATTGTGGCCTTTCTTGTAGCCAATCACACCAGAGCTAGATTCTAGATCTTGACGAGGATTGATCAAAACCAAATTTGGTAGCTAAAATTAGGACTCCAAAGACCTAAACACCTCCGCCCACTAGCTAATCCATGTAATCATCTGAAACAAGGAATCCAAAGGTGAACCACCTCCACCCACCAACTATTCTTTACACGGGTTGAAACAATGAATCCAATGACCTCTTAATCCCCACCTACTAGCCAAATAATGGAATCCATGGGTAACCCACCTCCACAATCAACAACACAAGGGAATACATCGATTAAAGCCTCCACCCTCAATTAAAGAAGGGAATATAGTGGCTCATCACCTCCAACCTCAATTAAAGAAGGGAATATAGTGGCTCATCACCTCCACCCTCATGAGTATATAAAATGGATTCACCCATGCCTGGGAATTTAGAATAGATTCTAAGAAACCATGAAACAATCAAGGAAGCTTCAAAACTCTCCTTGCTAAGAATCTAAGAGACATACCTCCACCTTAGTTGTCAAGGGAATCCAGATATTAAACCATCTCCACCCTTCATTCAATAAGCGAATCCAAAGATTACTACCCTCACCTGAGATATGTTCTTCAAATATTCCAATGCTCAACCGAATAACTTCTTTTCTCTTCATTTCCTATAGCAACGCCTAATAACTTCTTTTCTCTTCATTTCCTGTAGCAACGCCTAAATTTTTAGTAATCCTTCTTTGTTGCACTCAAATTTTCCCTTCATTTTCTCTCGTTATGTATATTCTCCCCTTTATAGAGTGCTTACTTTCAACCCCTGCCATTTTCTTGCATCCCTCTGAGTGTCTCTCAAACTCTAGAATATTCTCGTGGTTCTACTGCACTATTTAGGTATGACTCCATGTATGTTACCCCTCCTCCTACTCTCGGCTATGATGGTTCTCCCTTGTTTTGGTCATGGTAATGCTATTATGTTAGCCTCCTCTTCCCCTTCCTATTGGTTGACTTGGCCTATCATTCCCGCCAACGCGCTCCATCCTCTTTCTTTTAATTTTTTTTACCTCTTTTACCCTGTTATTTCATGCAAGGAGAGTATGGACTCTCAGTCCTCTTCTTTTACTAAATTAATTTGATTTAACCAACCCATTTATGGCATACGTGCAAGCCCCCTTTGGTTGTGATGAAACAAGTCAAGGTCCTTCTAATCCGAAGGATTCTCCTTCCCCAAACTCTAGAATTTGTCCTCTATTACTCAAGTATGTTTTCATTAAAATAAATTTATTACAAAAATTTACAATGAGGGAGGGATTAACAAGGGGCTATCATAAGAGGCCCCAATGTCTAGAAATGTTTTTGTTATCCCGTACTAGCTAGGAAGCCCCACTCCCCTCTTTGTGAATTTGTTGACCCTACCAGCAAAGAACCCCAACTCCTCTTTAGCAAGTCACAATTTTTCGGAGGCCCCAACCTCCATAAATACTTTTTATGGTCCCTACCAAGTAGGAAGCCCCATCTCTCTATTTAGTTGGAGCTCCCAACCTCCAAAAATACTTTTATTGGCCCTTACAAGCTAAGAAGTCCGAAAGCCCTATTTAGCAAGGCACAACTTATTAGAGGCCCCAACCTAGCCAAATACTTTGGACCACTCTTTCATGCATTTTTACACTGGGCCCTATCACAAAACATCAAGAAAAGCTTGCAACCAACTCAGCTGCTATACAACCTCTATGTTAAACACTCATCAACAAGCATGCTTGAGCACTTCTTTTCCTTCGTGAAAAGTCAACGGTATTTCAAGAATTCCCTGGGATAATCGGTGTTTCCTGCCAAATATGGAGAAAGTGACAAATTAATGAAGAAAAGTAAGCAGAAATGATTGAAGATATCTCATTTCTCGAAGAATAAATGTGCCCCTTGCTCTCCTTATTGTACATATGTGGATATAAGGTTACATTTCTAAATCAAATCATCAACGCTGAATCAAATTATCAAATATGGTAAGACAGAGATAGTACCATATGACATGACATCCTCATTGGCCTATCGATTCTAAATTTTGAATCAATGCACAAAGCAATGGAGCTCCTTATAGAATGAAAGACCTCACATACATTTCTCCATTCTCTTATTCCCTGTGAGTAAAATGGCAGCCTTTAAAAACCAATCCAAATTCATCCTTATTGGATGTGTTACCTTGTGTTGTTCAATTCTCACAGGTAAATTAGCATTACTTTGCATTCATTTCCTCCCTACTTTGATGCATGCTTCATACAATAAATTGTTATTTCAAGATTTAAATTCAACATGGTTTCTCTATTAAACTGATTATAATTGAATTTGATGTGTAGATGGTGATAAAATAGGAGTGAACTATGCCATGGAAGAAGAAAATCTTCCATCTCCAGACAAGGTGGTAGAACTGATGAACTCCAACAACATTGAGAACATGAGGATTTTCCAAGCAAACAAAGATCTACTGAAAGGTTTCGTGAATTTTGGTATCGATGTGATAGTGGGAGTCGGTAACGACGAATTGGAGGCCACATCTTCCAGCAAGGACTCAGTAAATGGTTGGGTTAACAGTTAGAAATATAAGAATCAAATTTATTGAATCAAACATGAGCAACTCACAGGTGTGGAACACCACCTGGAGACTGCCTCTGCAAAACATGCTCTGCATTACATTCATTACATGAGAAATATATATAATTTACACACAATTAGGGAAGTTGAAACGACACCTTAGAAAATAGGAACAAACTCCTAATCTAAGATTTTGTTTTAACCGTCACTCCATTAAAACATTTCTTCATTAAGCTCAACACTCCCCCTTAATGGATAAATGGATTCACACATATGCCTAACACTTCCCTAAACAACTGAAACTCGATTCTACCAAGAGGTTTGGTAAAAATATCAGCAACATTGTCACAACTATTACAGTACTCAATATCCATTTCTTTTGACTGAACTTTCTCCCTCACAAAATGAAACTAGGTATCGATATGCTTTGTGTTCTTATGAAATACTGGATTATTTTCAAGTTAGATGGAGCTCTGGTTGTCACATTCTATCACCGTTGCAGCCTTCTTTTCTTCTCTAGCATCAAGGAGAAGTCTCCTCAGCCAAACTACTTCACATGTTGCTGCACAAATAGCTTGATATTCAGCTTTCGTAGAAGACAAGTATATTGTGTTATGCTTTTTGTTGCTCCATGTAATGACCTCGAATCCAATGCTAAACGCGTAGCCTGTTATGGATCATCTATCATCTACATTTCCATCCCAATCAGAGTCTGAAAAACATGTCAATATAACATCACATGAATTATACTAAACAATACATAAATCTAAGGTTCCCTGGAGATACCTTAAAACACCTTTTTCTGCAACCAAATGGCTCTTAAGGGGATTTGACATAAATTGGCTCAATGCACTGACTACATAAGCCAAATCTGGCCTATTTGTAGTCAAGTAGATTAGACTCCCAACTAGCTATCTATACAAAGTTGCATCTTCCTCCTTAGATCCATCATCATTTTGAAGTTCTAAATTCTGTTGTAAAGGTACTGCTGCATCATTGCACTTATCCATTCTGATCTTTTCCAATAAGCTCCTGACATACTTACCTTGTGACAGAAAAGTTTGTCAAGTATCCCTCTAGACTTCCAAACCCAAACAATAATGTATCTCTCCAAGGTCTTTCATATCAAATACTTGTGACATCTGCTTCTTGATTTCTTTAATGAGATTATCAACATTCCTTGTAATGATTAGATCATCTACATATAAAGAAATCAAAACAATCTTTCCCTCTTTATCAAACACGGTATAAAGATTAGGATCATTTTTGCTTCTTTTATAATCATGTTGCAGGAAAAATGAATCAATTTTGTCATACCATGACTTGGGTGCCTGTTTCAGTCCATACAACGCTTTCTTCAACCTGTAAACTAAATTTTATTCACCCTATTTGACAAACCCCTCAGGTTGCACTAAGTAGACTTCTTCTTTTAAGTCCCCATTTAAAAATGCATATTTAACATCTCACTGGTGAATCATACAATGGTGTTTGGTAGCTAAAGCAATTATCATTCTGATTGTGTTTAGTTTAGCTACAGGGGCAAATGTTTCATCATAATCTATACCTTCTTGCTATGAATTTACCTTCGCAACCAGCCTAGCTATATATTTATCTATGCTCCCATATGCTTTAAATTTAGGCTTATACAACCATTTGCATCCTATGGGTCGTTTGCCTTCAAGTAGTTTAACTAAATCAGAAGTTTTGTTTTTGAGGATTGACTCATATTCCTCTTCCATTGTGAAGTAGGAAAGTGTTCCCTTTGCAGATAGAGGAAACCCTTCTAGCCCTAGAGTGGGTCTAGTCACAACAAAGACAAAACAACAATTGATTCCCTTAAATAGTCATCATTGGAGGCCTACCTGAAACCGGTGGTTGATGAAGTTTCGTTGCGCTGCTCCAGCTTCTATTTCTTCTCCTCAATGAGCAATCAACCTGAAACACCACAGGAAAACAACAAAGCATGTAATCGAGAACAATAATGATCTATTTACTCATAAAGTCAATAAATCATGAGCTATCAAGTAAATTACATACAATACATAGGAAATCATCATTGATTGTGTTAATAATGAATCAAGAGCAAAGCTTACAACCAAGTCTTGATGTCACAAGCCTTCTCGAAGGGTCCAACCAGTATGTTTCTTCAAGAATTCACTCTCAAGGATGGGTCTCCTAACATAACAATATCTCTCTCCCACTCACAAGCTTTAATACAAAGTTAAGGGCACTCCACAACCTCTTACAAACTATTAGCAACCCCACACTTATCACACTCACACCAAAGCTATCTACCAAACTCAAAAGCAATAACAGCCCTGTCCAACCAAAAGAACTAGTAGATCATAGCAAAGGTGAGTGCTTTTATAGGAGAAGGAGTCTCCATGAAATGAGGGAGAGGGAGCTCATTCTCAAGGAAGGTAGCACAAAACACGAAACTACCATCCCAAAGGGGGAAGGGCGACCCAAACTGACCCAACAAGCAGGTATAGAGACATCCAGAAGGCCGACTGTTGGAACAAATTTGCCCAATCTGGATTGTCACTAGCTGTAAACTAAATCTCCGTGATGTCATCATTAAGAGGCAATGCAAGCAGACCCATCATCGCGATATATAGCAAATAGCCTTGCGCTGGGCCTAGAAATTTGATCGTCATGGGAAACAGATGTACACCTACGACGGGGTCGCGATGAGACTGTTTATGACATGGGATTGTCGCATATATTAAGGGTTTACTCATGACGAGGCAGAAACTTAGGGAATGAGGGTCAATTTGCAGCATCAGAGAGCATTTTCTTAATCTTCTTACATTGGTGGGAAGATATGAACATGTTTATTTGACACATGACATAGTAGAGGGACTGAGATGAGGACAGTGACAAATTACTGTGTAACAGATTCCCCCTAAAGCATGAAGCCCGAGAGAGTGGGAGGGGTGAAATGCTTTACGAAACTGTCTAAACTGGAATACCACCTCGAAGATCCTACGGGCACAAGTATAATTGATATCTCTGATAGTGAAATACAAATAGTCTAGGCATGGGCACAGCCATCCAAAATACATATGAAACTAGGTATGTGGTATGGATGCAACCATCTAGTTGACAAGACCATGATAATGATAAAGGTATGGTCATAGCCATCCATGACGACTTAGGCATGGTCGCAGCCATCCATCAAAGAGTCAATATGTAATCACGAACCAATCCACGTAGTCCAAACATATGTAATCTTAGTCCAGGGTCTTGAAACCCAACCGTCCATAGTACAAATCCTAGCATGCGAATAGACGTGTTGAGGTCAAGAATGATAGAAATTTGCTTGATTACCAGTCAATAATGAAAACCATTAACAAGCGCGAGAGAAACCACCAATAATGCCAATGGCTCTCAAGGCACTATCTAGTACAATCCACTAAGTGTGAAAAATGAGCTAAAGTCGAACACCCGTGGAATCACCCAATCGAAGACCAATGATGAAAGTCTATCGTCAGGTGCGAAGAACTTGCCATTAAGGAATGCAAGCTCCAAGGTACCAAAGGGGTTCTCTAGATCAATCTCCTGGATAATGAGCTGGCGTCGAAAGGAGACGACCCATCGCAGGAGGGTCATAGCGTTTCCCCCACCAACGACATGGGACAAGGAACAAGTGGTAGATGGTGAAACAGAGTATCAGAAGAGGAGGCAAGGGTTAACCTGTGGTTGTTGAAAATTTTGGTATGGGGAAAAATGAGTTTGCCCTTAGGGCTGTTGGAAACCATAAGGTGGCTGGGCTCTAAACTGAGCCTGGGGGCCAGGCTGCATTTGATGAGCAGGTTGGGTTTGGAGCCCAACTTGAGTTTGAAGACCAGATTAGGTCTGGAGCCCAGACTGGGGCTGAAAACCGGGTGGAGCTTGAGAAGCAATGAGCATTTGAGTGCCCGGTTGAACAGGCCCAGATGGATGTCCTTGGGAGAATTGAGGTTGAACAATCTGGTTAGGAGGTTGACCTGGTTGAGATTGAGGTTGACCTATTTGCCTAGAAGGTTGAGCTTGCTGGGTATTGGGTTGACCTTACACAACTGAGGGTTGTCTTGACTGACCAAATGGTTGATCAAACTAAACAATTGGTTGGCCTTGTTGGACTGAGGCTAACCAATTTGTCCAGAAGGTTGACTAGGCTAGACCATGGGTTGGCCTTCCTGGATATGAGGCTGTCTGACTTGTCCAGAAGGGTGACCTTGCTGGATACCAAGTTGGCCTTATTGGATGTAAGGTTGTCCTGGATTACGAGAAGGTTTCCCGCAGTATGTGAAAGATGAACCACTGAAGTCCGA
The DNA here is from genome assembly GCA_031772625.1 of Pinus tabuliformis. Classification (NCBI taxonomy): domain Eukaryota; kingdom Viridiplantae; phylum Streptophyta; class Pinopsida; order Pinales; family Pinaceae; genus Pinus; species Pinus tabuliformis. The sequence continues at coordinate 1,061,921,183 of CM062811.1, forward strand.
AGGTTTTCCTTGGAAGGGTTATCCGTGTGGGCTGACAGGTTGCCTGTAATATGATTGTCCGTGAGGCGGTTGGCCGTAAGATGGCTAACCTTGATAGGGTGGACCTTGAAAATTTGAAGGCTGTGCTTGGCCACCATGATAAGTGGTGGTACCCCAAGTAATAGATAAAAGAACCGAGACCTCAACCGTAGGTTGAGACGGCATAGGTCTAGGGTGATAAATATGAGTTCCTCGAGAATCATAATAATGAAATAGATTTTGTGGATCCAGATTCTGAAGAGCTTGGAAATATTGATCATATGCCCCCCCTGCTGGAATGGAACCAGAAGAAGGTGGGGCACTAAGGGTAGGATTAACAACTCCAGATGTGGATGCCGATGGACCACTATTTGTAGGACCAGCTGAAGGTCCAGCAACAGTGGTCACAACTGAAGATGCAGTGATGAGACTGACAATAGGGGCTAAAGAAGCAACACAAACAGTTGGAATAGTCGGAAAAGATGTGACAGTCATATTATGAATCTGGGGCATAAAATGCTCCGAAGTCAGAGTGACGGTACGAGATCACATGGAACTTATAAGGTGAGATCTATAACCCATGATATCAACCGAAGCATTTTAGTGTAAAGGCAACGTGATACCAAGAGGGCTGACACAAAAGGGTGAAGTTTCCATAGGTATAGGGATTTCACCACTTGCCATAAAGGTCTCCTCACCTGGGATGAGGTTCATCTCATCCATGTCGAAGGAATACATCGGGACCAAAACACCAGAAGGAGTAATGGGAAAGTCTTCTTCAGAAGGCTCCCAAATGGGGTTCCAATGAATATTGTAAGACTCGTCCTTTGGAGTGCGAGAGTTAAGCGGTTGGATACTCGGAATGACAGGAAGAGTATCACTAACAACTGGTACCTCAGAAGCGACAGAAGATGGAGATCCTTGGTCACTTGGAACGAGAGATGGGATCAGTGATTCCGCCAGGATGATTTAACTCAAAAACCCTAGGGAAAACTAACGAGTAAGGAAAATAATCCTATGCAAACTAAAACACAAACAAGATCTAACAAGGTAAATGTGAACGTGGCTGAATAAATTTTAAGACACAGGAACAGAACTTGACCTTTTCATCTTTAGAGAGTCGAGAAAAGAACGAAAAGATGACTCTAGTCGCCTTCGAATATTTAATGAGCCTGAAAGGACAAGTGCTCAGATGGACCTTTTCTTTTAAGGAGTCCAAAAATGAACGAAAGTGACTACTCTGGAGAACTAGGCAAAAGGTTTATCAAAGAACCCACAAAATTGCATATACACCTTGACGATCATATGTAAACTAAGGACTTTCCATACGACAATAAATCTTCCCGAATGCTGTGTTCGGTGTGTTATGGTTTTCAAGGCGGCAGACACAGCTTCCTAAGGATATAGGATGATAACTTAGTGGGGTCTCCCAACATATACTCGATGGTACTGGAAGTGCAAGTCCGTATTAGGAGCTATTGAGTCATAGAAGGAGGAATCACCCAATCTTAAGTGAGAGAAATAGTGACTAGGTTTAACGACACCGGAGCACGTCTCTAACCTAGACCTCTAAATAATGTGCGTTAAGTTCCAATGCATTGTTAGGTTCATTCAATTCATTTTAGAGTTGATCTTGAATTATGTTTCAATTTCCAGGCCTTACTGTATGTATATCAAAACCAAGGATGCAACTAGACTGAGTAAAGCATCTTTCACTTCGATGAACACCAAATTATAGAAAGGTAGAGAGATCATTCCCAGGCCAAGACAAAACCAAGATCACCAAATGCAATCACTAAGAGACACAATGCATAAACACATCAATTCCTACAGTGCATCGATACTACTAATGACAGTTTTAAAGTTTTCCTTCCAATTTCTCAAACATGAAAACTTGAAATGCAAATGTACTTTCACTTTCGTATACTAAATGAATGCAATCTTTTGATTTTGATAGCTTTGAATTCTAAAGAAACAAACAAGCAAGCGTGAATCGATTTTTCCAACAATTGTAATCTATGTCTGGCAGTGAAAAATAGAATCAATATCAAAATTGGTTCAATAATTAACACTAAGCATCAACCAGCAAGAAACAAGCAATGGAAAAAATCTCAAGCAAACCAACAAGATGGCTGTGGATGAACCTTGGATAGACAAGCAACCAAGCCAAATAATTCAAAACTTGAAAAAGCTAGGCCACAAAGCCAAAAATACAAGATTCACTCAATGAAGCCAAAGAGCAAGTACCTTAACCAGAAGCAATTAAAACAAACTGATAGGCAAGAGAAAGACAGCAAGGGATTAACTAGACTAGTAAATTTAGGAGGTAGAATTGAAAAAAACAATCCTATAGGAATCGTCATGGGCATAACACCAGCAACTAGGGACGATCAGCCACTAGCCGTAGCAATAGAGCGATGTCGTCGTAAGAGTACACGTCTCTTCCGCGACGTGCCGATTTCAGGAATCGTCGTGACTGTACGACAGGATTTAGTGATGCACAAAATTTTAAAATAGATACAGGGCAACGTCAGTGCGACTGTTAAGCTTTTTCTAGTGACGAACTTAAAAACAATGGAGAATGAATGAAAACTCTGAAACAAAGACCAGACTATCCTTATAAACAATAAATGTATTTCCAAGACTTACCCAGGTAACCCAAAAGACTGATGGTTTAACCCCAAAATTCAAGAGACACCTTAAAACCAAACAAAAGAAAACAAGAGGAAAACATACGAAGGACTCCCTAGTGGATTCACCAACTTGTGAAGTAGAAAAGTGTTCCCTCTGTGGACAGAGGCAACCCCTCTAGCCCTAGAGTGGGTCTAGTCACAACAAAGACAAAACAACAATTGATTCCCTTAAATAGTCATTGTTGAAGGCCTACCTCAAACCAGTGGTTGATGAAGTTCCGCTGTGCTGCTCCAGCTTCTGTTTCTTCTCCTCAATGAGTAATCAACCTGAAACACCACAAAAAACTAGAAGAGCACATAACCGAGAACAACAATGATATATTTACTCATAAAGTCAAGAAATCATGAGCTATCAAGTAAATTACATACAAGACATAGGAAATCATCATTGATTGTATTAATAATGAATCAAGAGCAAAGCTTACAACCAAGTCTTGACGTCGCAAGCCTTCTCGGAGGGTCCAGCTAGTATGTTTCTTCAAGCATTCACTCTCAAGGATGGGTCTCCCAACATAACAATATCTCTCTCTCACTCACAAGATTTAATACAAAGTTAAGGGCACTCCACAACCTCTTAAAAACTATTAGCAACCCCACACTTATCACACTTACACCAAAGCTATCTACCAAACTCAAAAGCACTAGCAGCCCTATCCAACCAAAAGAACTAGAAGATCATAACAAAGGTGAGTTCTTTTAGAGAAGAAGGAGTCTCCATGAAATGAGGGAGAGGGAGCTCATCCAAAAGGAAGGTAGCACAAAAGATGGAACTACCATCCTAGAGTGGGAAGGGCGACCCAAACTGACCCAACAACTAGGTCTAGAGACATCCAGAAGGTCGACTGTTGGAACAAATTTTCCCAATATGGATTGTCGCTAGCCGTAAACTAAATCTATGCGACGTCATCACTAGGAGGCAAAGCACGCAGACCCATCGTCGCGATATATAGCTAATAGCCTCGCGCCGGGGCTAGAAATCTGACCGTCATGGGAAACAGATGTACACTTGTGACGGGGTCGTGATGAGACTGTGTATGACATGGGATCGTTGCGTCTATTAATTGTTTACTCGCGACGAAACAAAAACTTAGGGAATGAGGGTCAATTTGCAGCATCAGAGAGCATTTTCTTAATCTTCATACATTGGTGGGAAGATATGAACATGTTTATTTGAAACATGACACAACAGAGGGACTGAGATGAGGACAGTGACAAATTACTGTATAACATCCATAGAAGCCCTCCATTCACTATATTGACTAGCTTCTTTATAACTAGAGGGTTCAACAACATTCATCATACTAGTTATAAAAGCATTTTCCCTATATCTTGTTGGTAATTGAATATTCCTACCTGATCTCCTGAGTGGTGGGGTAGCTTCAAACCTTGTCTGGTCATCCTTTTGTGGACTTGACTTGACAACTACACCATCTTCTTTCCCTTCCTTCTACTATTGTTGCTCATTGTTGTCACATAATTCATCACTTTCTTCCTCCACCAACAAGGGCACGTGCCATTCTTTATTAGAACTCTCATGACTTCCATCATTAACCTGTTCATGAAACACTACATCTCTTCTTGCAAAAACTTTATGAGTAGAGGGATTAAACAGTTTGTAAGCCTTAAATTATGTACAATACCCAACAAAAATACATTTGATGGTCTTTGAATCGAGTTTATTTCTATCTTCCTTTGGGACATGAGAAAAGGCTTTAAAGTTGAAAACTGTCAAATTCTTAACTGCATGCTTATAGAAAAATAAAGCTTCAAAGGGAGTTTTGAAATATAAAATTCTTGTTGGACTCCTATTGTTTAGATATACTATAGTATTAATTGATTCAGCCCAAAAACCATTAGAAATTTTCTTGCCTTTTGACATACTACGAGCACAATCCACAAGAGTTATGTTCTTCCTCTCTACAACCCCGTTTTGTTGAGGAGTGTGGGGTACTATAAACTTTTGTTGTATCCCATGATCTTTGCAGTATTTGAGAACAGAAGCTTTCTAGTACACTCCCCCTTGATCCGAGCGGAGAATCCTCATGCTTTTACCTGTCTACTTTTCAACCATACTTTTGAACTCCTTGAAGTATTAAAAAGTGTGGCTCTTCATCCTGAGGAAACACACCCAAGTAAATCTAGTACAGTCATCAATAAGCCGTAAAACATAGTATGCACCACTTATGACCTTGTCTGCATAGGCCCGCATAAATCTGTATGTACCAGCTCAAGTGTATCTCTCTTTCTTCTATCAACATTCACAGGAAAATCATCTTCGTGCATATTTCCAAGTGCACATTCATCACAATCAATGTGGACAGGCTTTAAAATAGGAAGACCTTCGACCGTACCTTTTTTCTGTAACAACAACAAATCATTGAAGTTAATATGGCCGAACCTCTGATGCCATAAGTCTACTGTAGTCATGGCAGATGATGCCAATGCATGATGTGGTGCACTTTTGACATTTAGCTTGTACAATCCTCCCACATGAATACCTGATGCAATAGGTTTCATATGATCCAACAAGTCCTTAATAACACAATATGGTTTATAAAATTGTACCTGGATATTTTGAACAGTTATCGTAGAGACAGAGATCATATTCTTTTTTTATCTTAGGTAAATACATTACATTATGAATATGTCTAATATTTCCATCAAGAAAAACAACAGGAATATTACCATAACCTTTGATTTGGTGCCCTCTATCATCACCAAGATAGATGTTTGCTCCACTGCTAGTCTCTTTGAAGTCTCCAAACCATTGTCTGTTCCATGTTATGTGGATGGATGCACCTGAGTCCAAAAACCAGGTATATGCTTCATCATCCTTAGTTGAAAACGGAAAGTGAGATATGAACAGTTTGAGGTTATATTTGTTCGTCATCAAAAAAATGACCCTCATGATGTTTATGTCTCTTCTGGCCTTCATCAAGCTTCTTCTTCATGCAATATCTGGCTATATGGCCAGTTCTACCACAATAAAAACATTTGGTCACAAAGTCATTTCTATTGGAAGACGTACCTTGAGGTGGGGGCATCCTTCTCTGCAGGGTTGCACTACTCTTCTATGCTACATTCGACTTTCCTTTGAAGGGCTTCCTCTTCACCATTAAGGCGAGATCTAAACTCTGAGGTTTGTGAGTCAACCGCCTTTCCTCCTCTTGCATGACGATCCAAGTCAATTCTTCAAATGCGGGGGATTTTTCTCTTGCATTCAAGCCAATGGTGAACATCTGATACTCGTCAATCATACCATTCATGGTAATTGTGACCAAATCTATATCTGAAAAGCTTCACCGATGTCACCCAGCTTGTCCTTGAGCTCCTTTATCCGTGAAATAAATGCTACAACTGTCTCATTCTCCTCCATCTTGATGGAGAGAATATTTCTCTTCAAGAACAACAATCGACTGGTGTTGTTGACCTCATAGAGATCCTTGAGCGTCTTCTAGATTTCTAGTGCAGTCTTGCAATCACGGATATGGAGAATAATGCAATCTTTGACTGAAAATTTCAGGAGCATTCTTGCCTTAGTCTCTCGCTTGTCCCAGTCTTGGATTGTTGCTGATGTTCCTCCTGTAAGCACGTTTGGCTTCACCTCATCATTGTTCACAATTTCCCATGCATTGTGTCCCTCAAGCAGGATCTCCAGCTTAAATTTCCAACCAAAATAATTGGATCAATATAGCTTGTTATTCTCATTGAGGTATGATTCTGCTCACTGATTAGTCATCTTGAATAAAAAGAAACTTCATCCTCATAAACTTAAAAAACAACCCCAGATCTTAAAAGCTACTGCAAATCCCAGATCCAATGAATACTTCAATTAAAACTGAGCCCAAATCCTCCTTTTTGCTAAAAGATCACTTCAATTCCTTCTTTTAAAAAAAACAATCGCCTACTTTATCAAATAAAGCGCCCCTCCTTTTTTTTTTTTAATTAAAGAATTAAATTGAAAAAAAACTGTTAATTTAGAAACCTAATTTTAAAAAGAATTCAAATATCCCTCATGTCCCATGAGGTTCCTCCAACTATGGGCTGCGTTGTGTTTGATCTCAACAATATATTTGCAGCGCAAATCGCTATGATCTCATGCAACACAAATTGATTTGATCTGAGCAATAGTTCTGTATCTTACCACAGTTTCCTTCTGCACACCACAGGCCACTCACGCTCGCTGCTCAAGCTGCAACAACTAAGAGAAAAAAAAATGTTGTTGTTGCTGCTATAGCCAAGATTGGGAAGCTCCTTGTAGCCTCCACGTACCTCTATCAGCCCAATCAGGCACCACGCTTCTGCTATGCGTCCACAGGCTTATCACCTAGCAATTCACTCCTCGCATTGGCCTCAAACATCACGGGCTCTTCTCACTAGGTAGTTCAACTCCCGTCAATTTCCTGATCGCATCGGTGTGAATCTCGCCCAAAATTTGGCTCTTGTACTTCAATTGGTATCTAGAATCAAGGTTGAAACTTCATTGACTCGCGAGGTTTATGATGATACTCCCGTCATCGTAGTTTAGCGTGTAGCAACCGCTGTTTCACACAAACAACAGAAATTACCACGCAGGCAGCAGCAACAAAAATGCCTCTTCCTTGGTAGCCTCGGCCTCCTTCACAGCAATCGCGGTGCCCTCTGGCCTCCTGCGGCCTCCTCCATGGCAGCCCCACAATGATCAAAAGAAAATATATTCAATTCCCAAGTGTGGCTCCAATTGCATAGCGATCCAAAAGAAAATGGATCCAATCCACGGCGGCCTCTGCTTGATCACCCTCTGAAACAATAGTTTTCCATTGCCACTGCAGCATCTGCCTTGGCCACCTCACACCGCTGACTCCAACTCGCAGGTGAACTTCACAGTCAACGCGATCTAAGAATGGTCAACTCGCGCTGTTCTGGAGAATTAAAATCGCGTAAGGCCAGAGCTGAATCGATGCGACTATCGCCATATGGATCCTGTGCTAATTGCCGTCCAACTGCACCGGTCAAATTTATGACTCCACTCAGGGTTACAGGCCATTCTCATCCCTATAGCTCTGGTACCATGTCAAAAATATAAGAATCAAATTTATTGAATTAAACCTGAGCAGCTCACACGTGTGGAACACCACCGGGAAACTGCCTATGCAGAACACTGCTTATGCAAAACACTGCCTATGCAGAACACGCTCTGCATTACATTCATTACATGAGAAATATATAATATACACACAATTAGGGAAGTTGAAACAACACTTTAGAAAACAGGAACAAACTCTGAATTTAAAGTTTGGTTTGAATGATTTCTCCATTAAGACATTTCTTCTTTAATCTCAACATTAACGACAACATTGTGCCCTTGTATCCGGTCACCAATATCAAATACATTGCAGTGGGCAACGAATTTTTGCCTAGCTCTCAATATGTATCATATCTTGTTTCTACAATAAACAACATTCAAACGACGATCGAGAACGCTAATATGCAGAATAACATCAAGGCCTCTACCTACAACACACAAGACGGATGTGAGCAGCGACCACCCACCGTCTAAGGGAGTCTTCGTAGACGATATGAAGTAGACGATGAGCCAAATACTCAAATTGGTGTCACAAAACGGGGGTCCCTTCATGGCCAACATCTATCCATACTTCAGCTACATCGGTGACAGGAACGACATATCACTGGGTTACGCTCTGTTTAAGTCTAAGTCTATGGTGGTGCAAGATGGAGATCATAGCTACACCAACTTGTTCGATGCCATCGTTAATACTCTTTTGTCGGCCATGGAATCCTTGGGATATCCCAGCATCCCGATCATCATTATTGAAAGTGGATGGCCTGCTGCTGGCGCGGATGTGGGCACGGTTGAGAATGCTTAGGCTTATAACAATAATCTCATTCAACATGTATTATCGAGTGCAGGAACACCCAAGAAGCCGGGAATGAGCATCGAGACCTATGTTTTTGCACTCTTCAACGAAGATTTGAAGCAAGGCGACGACACAAAGCAACACTTCAGACTGTTCTACCCTAATGAATAGCCTGTATACTCTGTTAACTTTTCAGCATGAGTTGTTTTCAAATCCACTACACATGTGACCGGAGTCGATGTGTACAAGTCCTTGTCTTCATGCAGTGATACATCTAATAAGATACATGTATGGTCATTACATCTAGAATAAATTGAGAACAATAAAATGTCCAAGAGGTTGATATTACATCGTTTTGGAATATAAATTTAGGCTTTGCATTTTGTTTTTTAAAGTAATTTTGAGCGTTTTGTAACAGACCGAGTGATTATCAATTAAAACTATCCGGACAGACTTCCATAACTTTTTACCAAAGCAAATATCTATATGAAGCTTTCGCTGAAGCTGGCAACCTAAAATTCATATACTCGGATTTGAGAACCTAAAAATCATACACTGGGATATGAGTCCTCAATCAAAATTAAATAACACTATGATTGAGAATTCATGAAAAACATGCTTCCAAAGTTTCTCTCTTTTCCAAAATAGATGCATATTCCACAAGAATTTACACTAACTGAATTTATCATATACAATACACGCCTATGTAGTTTTCCAACTCATACGACTCATAAATTGTTTGAATTTACGGAATTCTACATGTAGCTACTTCACGATAGTCATGTGTAATGAGGATTGAAGTTGCTTTAGGAAAAACCAAAATATTACATGGATATTGACAGCACAATTGTTATAAATCCATAATTTACGTAAATTCCTTGTTCTATTTTGTTAATTAAAATGATATAGGATGAATTATAGACATTGTATTGAGATATCAAACCTTCACGAAGCTAATACCATGAATTAAGGTATTTTTAATGGCTAACTCGAATGAAATTTATTTATAGATAATCTAAAACAAAAAGAAGTGATGATCAGTTAAAATGAAACATTTGAAAACCACACAATTGATTATTTACCAGTTTAGATCTATTTAATACTCGATCTATCATGTGTTGAGAGGGATCAAATCTATCGAGCTGCAAACCTGTTTTTTTGTAATGTATAATTTGAGGAAATGTTTTCACTTCGAGGGATTTGATCCCTCTTGGTGCATGATAGGTCCAGTGTTAGATTGATATAAGCTCGTTCTAGTTAAGGACAACATTTTTAGATTATCATTATTAGGTATATGTTTGAGATTAACTTCAAAATTCACATTATGTTTTTTTTTGCTTGGCACGACCATATGATTCTCTTCTTTAATTTAGTGTGTGTTTCTTGTGTTGAATGGTTTGTACATATTTGTTTGGATGCTTTGAGTGGTTTGTGTGTTTATGTGTTTGGATCTGGATGATAATGTTTTTCAATGTTACAATTGTTGTGTTATATTTTTATATGTGTATGTAATTGTCTATTAGTAATTAGTTGGTAATGATGAAGGAATACAATCTTGTCAATAGTTTGAATGATGATTGATACTGCATTGATTCAGACTGGAACACTCTGCAAATCCTCTAGGGTTCGCATCAGGCAATCGCAATGATACTTAACTCTTTCTCGCGCGGTTCTGGCAGGCAGTGGCCCGCGGTTCCGCTGGAGGCTGCAGTGCCCTCACATGGGGGCTCCGTTACGGCCTAGCACGGGTTTATTTCCTCCTTGAGGGCGACCTCCTTTGCCATGGAACATGGTGCTGGTTCCGAAGACTCTCCTTCACCTCCTCCTGAACTGGAAGCGTTCAGGTCCCTTGTTGCAGCCTCAGGAAAATGCCAGTCTTCTGGACCTCAGCTCAGGTTCGTCAAAAAAATAGGAATTATTCCAACGGTGTCTTTACCGGTGGAAGACACTTGCAGATCAGCACTGAATCTCGCCGAAAGAGGACTAATCGGCCAATTTATAGGGTTATGGCCCTCCCCGAAAGCCGTTGAAGATTGGGTAAAGCGTAACTGGACCCCCCTAGTCAAAGAAGGAATAAAAAGCTATTTCGTGGGCAAGGGTTTTTTTGTGTTCGTGTTAGAAAATGGAGAAGATAGAAGCTTGATTTTCAAAAATGGGCCATATTTTATGGGCCCTCAAGGAATATATTTGAACAAATGGTCCCTTGACTTCGATCCAGCTCAAGATGTGCCCACAACGCTGCCAGTCTAGGTGCACCTTCCTCACCTCCCCCTCCATTGCTGGAGTTATAACTCGCTGCAATCCATCGGAAATGCTCTCGGCAGATATATAGACCAGGAACCAACGAAGGATCAATACTCCTATGCGAGAATCTGCGTAGAGGTCGACCTAGAAATCGGGCTTCCTGAAGCCATTAAGCTCTCGGTGGCGGACTGGACGCATATTCAAGAGCTCGACTATGAGCAGCTTCCCTTCAAATGTTGATACTACCACGAATATGAACACTTTGCAAGATACTGTAAGAAGAAAAACGAGGAAACTACAGAGAGAGAAAAAGGAGAACAATGGAAGCAAGTAAAGAAAGCAGCAAACAACAGGTAGAACAAAAAAAACAAAGGCAAGGAGATAGGGAATAAATCAGGGCAAGAAACTGAAAGTCATCAGAACACCGGGAACAAGGAAGTCACCAGCATAGTGGAGGACAAAAACCCCTTCGAATCTCTCACACCTCCCTCAGAGCCACTAGAGACAGAACAAGAAGATCCTCCCTAGCTAAACAACAACGACTTTCAAGATCCAGGTAACACATCAAATCTGAACCCAAGTAATAACTCTTCCCCTTCATATGCGGATATAATTAAACAGAAGAAGAAGAAGATAGAAAATGCTGGCTCCTCGGATGATGAGACCTTTGAAAGGCCATCCAAGCGAGCCGGAAGGAGATCAAACAAGGAAGCTAGGGAAGAAGAATCAGAAAGGCAAAAAACCCTCGGAAGTCAAGCTACTATTGAAATGACACTTGGAAGGAATACCAGACCAAGGGCCCCCAAGGGAGGAGGTCCCACACCAACAAGCTGTAAATGATGAATCTGGTCTCTTGGAACTGCAGGGGTTTGGGAAATCCCACTAAGGCAGAGGCCATCAAAGATTTAATGAAAATGGAACCCATAGACATACTCATGCTCCAAGAGACCAAAATAGAAGGGGAGACCCTTCTTAACACCAGCAACACAAAATGGAAAATTGATTCGGGGAAGGTAATTAGTGCAAGAGGCTCGGCTGGAGGAATAGGCACATTCTGGTCTAGGAAATTATTCACTCTAGGCAGATTTTATGAGTCCCAACATTGGATATACACAGAACTATGGCACACAGCAAGCAATGCTAAACTAGACTTGTTTAACATGTACGTCCCGGTGCATTACGAGGAAAAAAGAGAGTGCTGGAAGACCCTATCAGATTACTTAGAGCATTGCAACCCTACGAATATTATCATAGGAGGATATCTGAATATAATCCTAGATCCTAAAGAAAAGCGAGGCGGATCCTCTACAAGAGATCCCTTCCTCTCCACTGTGGAAAATATCATCCAGTTATGGGACTTAGTAGACTTTAAGCCAGTGAAAGGAGCATGCACTTGGACAAATAATAGAATAGGGGAACATCATATTTCAGCAAGGCTAGACAGATTCCTCGCCAGCAGCTCAATCATGATGGACAATAGAATAGTTTTCTCCAAGATCCTTCCTAAACTAACTTCGGACCACAAGCCAATCCTCCTGCGCATAAAGGAGGAAGAAGATCTCAGTCCTCTCCCATTCAGATTCAGTCCTCTCTGGGTCGAAAGAGAGGGGTTTCTTGAAACTGTACAAATAGCATGGAAAACAGACGTCTTAGGCTCCCCTAGCTTTGTATGGGAGAAAAAATGAAGAACACTAAGAAGGCACTCAAAGAATGGATAAAGAAAGTCGCCAACACCCCCACCAGCCAGAGGAAAGAAGCAACAAAACATTTGGAAGAACTTCAATTTGGGCTAGAAGAGAAAGACATTTCAACCATGGTGTTACAGGGAAAAGTGTCTACTCAAAACTGCTTATCCCACTAAGGTGTGATAGCTGCCTTAGAAACAAACAAAGTAAAGCTACTTTCTTTTTTCCTTTATGAAGTATAGATAGAGAAGAACAAAGAAGACCAACCTCTGTCTTGCGCTAATCTCCTGGTTCGATTCCTCTCTTCCTTGATAGTCTTTCGCTACTTGTTCCCTTGCACGCCCAGCTTCACAGAGTACCTGTAAGATCACAGTAGCATAGCACTATACAAGAACATGGATCTATAATCATAGACAATCTAGGATCAGATGTAAATTGACCATACAAATGCAGCAAATATAAATGACACAAGAGTATGGAGGAAAACTTGAATAGCTTTTATTGATAAACAAGAAAGAGCCAAGGGGAGTTACAACCAGTTGTTCTGACCCAACATCATCCTCTCAGCAAGGAAGCCCCTCTTCACCTCATACAAAGCTTAGATCACCCAACAATTTGATGTTTATCTCAAGAAACCAACAACAATTCCTTACAATATGCAAAATTCCAGCCCCTGGATCTCTGGGATGAGGGATCCATATATAGATATCTGTAAGGGAGATGAGTCAGCTTGTGATTTGATTAGTGTCTTCCCTCTGATAGTTCTTGCTTCCACTTGGAGATTGATGATCTCTTACTCATCCTTGGTCGAATTCAGAGAGGCAAGTGTCACAGGAGAAGTTTCTGGAAGCTTCCATTGCCTCTCCACCTCGCGGAATGACACTACCATTTGTCATTTCTCGCCCATCGCACCCCATAGAAGGGATTTTTGAAATGCAACGCACCCACACAGTGTGTTTAGGTGAGATGCAACACACTTAGCCTATGGAGCAGCTGAAATGATCTTGTTTTGACCAATTCTGAGCAGTCTTTCATGGAGAACTTCTGGGAGAAGCTGTAATCAGTTGACCTTGTTCCTTTAGGGGTTATAACAACACTTTTAGGGACTTAGGAGCCCTTGGTTTATGGACATTTCATGCTTGGGGTTGTAGTGCCCAAAAATGTCTATAACAGTTGCCCCGTAAAGCATGAGGTTGTTAATCTTTTTGATGTCGGGTGAAATGCTTTATCATGAGGATCCGAAGTTCTTTCAAGCTGGGAGGAGACCTGTAATAAGATACAATACAATACAATACATTATCTTCATAATATTTTCATGATCTAGTTGAGGCGGGCATTCCCACGCTCAGCTTTATAAATTCATTTTCATGTACATAGGATAGACAATCGTCTAAGTGTAGACTGATGATTCTGGTAGAGCCATCATCTCTTTGATTGGATGATTATCTATGTAGCAACAATGTACATTTAATGTCTTTATTTCCCTGAATATATATCGCAGCCCGGATGGATTAAACTAGATCTGGGGTCTTCAATCTCATTCGATCTTCACTCGAAGTACAAGTCGATCCATGTGAGAGATGTTCTGGAGTCGAACATGGAAAGACATCGCCTGATTACCAGCCAATGATGTAAGCTGTTAACAGGCGCGAGAGGAATCACCGATAATTATAATGACCCTCAAGGTACTGCAGTACAGTTCACGTGGTGTGAATAAAGGACTTGGCATCGAACACCATGCAAAATATTTCGGTCGAAGGCCATTGATGTAAACTTGTCGCTGGAAGTGAGAAACTTTCCATTGAGGCATGCAAGCTTCAAAGTACTGAATGGGGTGTTCCTAGATCGACTTCTTGGATAAGCAGCTGATGTCGACAAGAAGCGATCCGTCACATGAGGGCCTTAATGAATCCCACATCAATGACACGGAACAGAGCAAATGATTTTAATGGAGGTGAAAATGATCTGGTGATATAAGGTTCAGGGTGGCGGTCATGAAAGAATGGAGTATAAATGTATTGTAGCGGGTGAGACACAGGTGAATTCTCTGAATGACTTCTCTTGAACATATCGGCGACACTGACGTGATGGATTGGTAGCATTAACCCCAAATGTGGATGGTGTGATGGGACCATGGTGATGTGACCGGTGAATGAAACAACCCAACCCGACTTGGATGCAGAGTGAAAGTGTCATGTTCAAGAGCGACTTGCTACCAACAAAGTTTCTTCAAGTTTTCTTCCCAATTTTTCCCCAGTCATTGCTGATGAGTACCTCTTTATTTTTTTCAAGCTTGAGGAGGATAACATATGCTTGTTCTATAATTTTCCCTTCGGGCAAACCCATCGCTATGTTTTAACGAGCCTAGCGATATTGAAACTCGTTCTCATCTATAGACAAGTTTGTCGCTATTAAAATTTTAACGAGTTTAACGACAAAGATAACTCGGTCCTTTTCAATTTTAGAGAGTATTAAAAGTAACATAAAGGAAACTCCAAAATTCCTTTTTCATCATCTAATCCCTTAAGTCCGAAAAAGTATAAAACAATACAGAAGGGATGAATTTTCGATACTTTTAACGAGCTGAACAAAACAAGCGCTTGATCGTTTTGTGTAATAATCCCTCAGGTCCAAAAAGATTAAAATTTAGAGGAGGGATAGCACTTCCGGTCCATTTAACGAGCTGGAGAGGCCAATGGCTCGGCAATATTTTCATATTTTACGAGTCATTTGAAAAGAGCTTAAAGGAGACTCGTCTTTTGAGGAACGAGTGATAAAATTGGGTAGCAACTGATTCCAGGTAAGGTTTGGAATATTCCAATCATGGCAGTGTTACAAGGATGGCTAGCATGATCACTCTTCGCAACTGTTCCTCAAAATGGGTAAACAATCAAATGGAGGTGAATGATCGGCCAATGTAAAAGTGGAGGTGACGGTGCAAACACGACCAAGGCTTTAAAGGCTGAAGTGTTACATTCACGATGGTTATTTACCGGAAATTGGTTCATTTTTTAATGAGCTTAAACTCTGGAGGAACATGTGCTCATTGCTTATGTTTATTTTTTAACGAGCATGAAGTCCACGCTAAAACTGCTCGATTAATCCAGTCGTATAATAAGAACGCCTCATATACAAAAACGGAAATTTTTAGAGTTTTGCCCCACATCCTTCCTTTATGCAAGTTAGGAAACGACCAATCCTACGAGTTTAAAGGGTTAGAGGACCTACAAATTTAAAAAATAAATAGTCACTCTTCGCTTGCACGCCAAAAGTTTTGCATGCCCCCAGGTATAAAACAGAGTTTCAAGGTTACCCCTTCTTCCTTCTGTTAAAACATTTGTTTTATCGGGAGAGGTCTACGTATTACAGGTTACCAAAGATTGTTCTATTTACGACGTAAACAAAACACTTCTTCGGCGATGTTTATCGAAATAAACAAAGGTGAGTGGCAATGCCTACCAACTCACATAACTTTGACAAGAGAATCTTATTCCAGTCTAACTCTCTCTTCCAATCCCGGACAGGAGTACGGAGGTCATATACTCTCGCGGAAACCTACCCTATACCCGAATTTTTCCTGCCGAAGCAGACCAGGGTGCATGCCCCCTGGGTTTCAGTCATGTCCCCCGAATCACTCACGCTCATCAGGTGGATGGACTAGGGATTGATAAATTTCTTGTGTGAAAAGACCATTCAGGGATGGCATATGACTATTTGCTCTGTGTGATCTGGGAAATGAAAGCTGGTCTACGAGCTTGACCACTCTTCCTTTGTGCGGAATACACATTACTCTAAAGAGTGAGGAGACAATCGCTCCTATGTAATAAATATAGTCTCGTCCAAGGAGTAGATTATAATCCAGGGGTCCTTGAACTACCATTATGTTCATTTGAACGGTTTTCCCTCTCAATGTTATGGGTACATTGGGAAGGATCCCTAACGGTCGACTGGTTCCTTTGTCAAAGCCCATTAGATTTCTTATCTCAGGCAAAAGCGATGGCGAACCAAGCGCTTTCCAAGCGGTCGAGGAAAGGATACTCACAGAAGCCCCTTCATCTATGGTGGTACCGGCCATAACCATTCTATATATTTGAACAATGATTCAGAATGGTATACTAGCCGGTAAATGGGGTCTACCTAGTTGATTCCAGTCAAAGGAGACAACTAGGTTGCTTGGAGGTGGGACCGAATAGACGGTCGAGTACGACTCTGACGAACTTCCTTCCTGCGGTAAAGGAACGGGTAAGTTGCCCCCATGTTCATCGGAGTCTGTGCTTACGAAAAGAATTTGGACAGTGTCATCCTTGTTCTCTTCGGTGACTGTATCATCTGAAGATGGAACCTTTGAAGGCAAGACCGGGTCAACTGCCGCCTCGACCTTTTGAATTTCGTCTGGTATGGGTTAAGATGGTTTGTCTTCAATGATAGATGCTTCAGCCGACCACCTGAGCGGGCCAGCCGAATTTTCAACTAGTGATGGACTCGGCAAGAGTTTTTTATATCCAGGAGGAAGTCGTAACAGTGAAACCGGACGATCGTCCAAAACTCTTTTAGCTTCTTCTAAGAAGGGACAACGATGGACGACATGATCACCTTCGCACAGTTTACAAGGAAATCTATATTTTCCTTTTTGTCCTGGGGCTTCACTTTCACTAGTCGACGGTGTGTTTTCAACATGATCATCAGAGGTTGACGACACCGGGTTGTGCAAACGAGGATACTAGTCCCTTAAGATCCAAGGGATGCAAGGAAAATCTCTATGATAGTGGTCTCCTTTGCAAATGACACATGGCGATTTAGGCCTGGTCAGTGCAGTGTGTGGATTTTCGCTAGACGACGCTTGGTTGCCCCCTTTCGCTTTTGACTCCTTCTTCTTCTTCTCTTTCTTCTTCTTTTCCTTCTTCTTCTCAGGTACTTGAATTTTGGCTTTACCTGCCCCATCAAGCAAAGAGGAAGGAGGAGAGGAAGAATTGGAGGAAGTAGAAGGTTGGTGGGTAACTCTTGAATCGTCTAGTTGCTGACTCGATTGTTCAGGAATTGTGGTGTTCTGAACAACAGAGGTTGAGAAGAGCCATACAGGCAAGCCGATTGTCAGTCTTGGAAGCGACAATGTGGCCATATGGGGTGCACCAACATCTCCCCAAGAGGAGAAGGGACTAGGATTTCCCCCAAGGGGAATTCCTTGGTTGGTGGATTCCATTTTCTCAACCCAAGATCAATGTAGGAAAAGGTGATGAATATTCCGTTTAAAATAAATTTTAGACGCTTTGACACAACTTGTTTTTTCAATTTTTAAG
Source organism: Pinus tabuliformis (assembly GCA_031772625.1). Classification (NCBI taxonomy): domain Eukaryota; kingdom Viridiplantae; phylum Streptophyta; class Pinopsida; order Pinales; family Pinaceae; genus Pinus; species Pinus tabuliformis. The sequence continues at coordinate 1,061,938,978 of CM062811.1, forward strand.
AGTCGAGAAAAAACAAAAGATGACTCTAGTTGCCTTCGATTTTTAAGGAGCCTGAAGTGACAAGTGCTCAGATGGACCTTTTCCGTTGAAGAGTCTGAAAAGGAACGAAAGGGATTGCTCTGGAAATCTAGGTAGAGGGATTACCAAACCAATCGAAAAACTGCAGAATACTTTTTACGGTACGGCAGTCAATCTTCCCGAATGCTGTGTTCAGTGCATTGCGATCGATAGGGCGGCAGACACGGCTTCCTATGGATAAAGGATTAAGCCTATTGTGGTCTCCCAAAATATACTTGACGGTACGTGGGAGCACAAGTCTGTACTGGCACTTATCATCTCAAAGTGGAGGAATCACCCAACCATCAGTGAGAACAACAGTTACCAGGCTTTACGACGCCGGAATACGTCTCTAGCCTAGACTTCTAAATGTTGTGCGTTAGGTTCCAAAGCGTTGTTAGATTCATTGAATTTATTTTATAGTTGATCTTGTTTATGAAGTTTTCCTTTCAGGTTCACCACGAGATGTAGTATAATTCATAAAATGCAATCTAAGATGATAAACAATCTTTTTATCTTCTTTGTGCAATGAAAATCCTAGCTACTAGGGAAAGAACGACATAATTCTTTCACAAAGAGCAAAGAGCACACTCTAAATGCACTTTCCTAAATCAAACCAATCAGACTGTCTAAATGCAAATACACATGCATGTATTTGTTTTCGAATTTCTTAGTATGTAGATGATAAAAAGAAAGTTGATGCACAAATCTGAATTTCTTTTCAAGCGACAATTATCAACAAGTTTCTTTTCGAAATCAAAAATGGAGGCAATCACAACACCTTATGATTTTGAAATGAATACTTGTTTTCGACACTAGAAAAATTACAAATTCAGACCAAAAACAATAGTAACAGGATAATCGACTATCTACAATAATGAAACTCTTTCCTATGATTGAAAACGACACTTGCGACACTTTCAAATCAAAGGACGACAGTGCGATTATGTTACTTTTTGCAAAGGAGAACTGAAAATGACTCAACAAACACACAAAAACATTTACAGTTCTTTTGTACAAAGGAGGCAGAATAATAGCAAGGAAAAGGGGTTTCAAACAGAGATATACTGATCACAGGCAACAAAATTCATGAATAGAACTAGAAAGAATGAATCACAAAAACCAAAACTGAACAATGCCTAGTCTGATCAGCGCAACTGTAACACAGGGAATTTGAAATGCAGCGCACCTACTACACTCGGGAAGTGCGCTGAATTTCAGATTCTCAGAACAGTACCTGCGCTGGGCCAAAAATGAGACTTTGCATGGGTTCCGGGTCACAGTTTGCAGTTCATTTCATGGGTTTTGGCCGATCAAAATGTAATTAGTAATGCAACAATTAGGGGTAGATCTAAGGAGGATCTAAGAGCTACCACAAGGGGCAATCAGAGAGTTTGTGAATCAGTTGTTTAAATCATAAACAAATCTCAGAGATTGACTGAAGCGACATTTATCTACTTTGCATTTGCATAGCAAATGCAGTTTGAAAGCTACCTGGCACGACTTTAGACTCCGTCTATAAGTTTATGAAATAGACAACAACGAAGATAAACAAACAAACTAATTCGTCCCCAGCGGAGTCGCTATTTTGTTACAGGGAAAAGTGTCTACTTAGAACTTCTTATCCCACTATGGTGTGATAGCTGCCTTAGAAACAAACAAAGTAAAGCTACTTTCATTTTTACTTTATGAAGTATAGATAGAGAAGAACAAAGAAGTCCAACCTCTGTCTTGCGCTAATCTCCTGGTTCGATTCCTCTCTTCCTTGTTAGTCTTTCGCTACTTGTTCCCTTGCACGCCCAGCTTCACAGGGTACCTGTAAGATCACAATAGCATAGCACTATACAAGAACATGGATCTATAATCATAAACAATCTAGGATCAGATGTACATTGACCATACAAATGCAGCAAATATAAATGACACAAGAGTATGGAGGAAAACTTGAATAGCTTTTATTGATAAACAAGAAAGAGCCAAGGGGAGTTACAACCAGATGTTCTGACCCAGCATCATCCTCTCAGCAAGGAAGCCCCTCTTCACCTCACACAAAGCTTAGATCACCCAGCAATCTGATGTTTATCTCAAGAAACCAATAACAATTCCTTACAATATGCAAAATTCCAGCCCCTGGATCTCTGGGATGAGGGATCCATATATAGATATCTATAAGGGAGGTGAGTCAGCTTGCGATTTGATTAGTGTCTTCCCTCTGATAGTTCTTGCTTCCACCTGGAGATTGATGATCTCTTACTCATCCTTGGTCGAATTCAAAGAGGCAAGTGTCAGAGGAGATGTTTCTGGAAGCTTCCATTGCCTCTCCACCTCGCGGAATGACACTGCCATTTGTCATTTCTCACCCATCGCACCCCATAGAAGGGCTTTTTGAAATGAAACGCACCCACACAGTGTGTTTAGGTGAGATGCAATGCACTTAGCCTATGGAGCAGCTGAAATGATCCTGTTTTGACCAATTCTGAGCATCCTTTCATGGAGAACTTCTGGGAGAAGCTGTAATCAGTTGACCTTGTTCCTTTAGGGGTTAGAACAAACTTTTAGGGACTTAGGAGCCCTTGGTTTATGGACATTTCATGCTTGGGGTTGTAGTGCCCAAAAATGTCTATAACATATGGATCTAGACAAAGAAAAATACGCCCAAAGGAAAGCATACAGCTCCTTTAGAAATGAGGAAGAATACTGGCGATTAAAGTCCCGCAGCTTGTGGCTCAAAGCAGGGGACAGAAACACTACATAATTTCATAGACAATATAGGGCTTGGCTCTCGCGAAATCACATTGCAAAAGTTACTACATCCAGTGGACAGGTATGCAGAGGATTTGAACAAATTAAGGAGGCCGCCGTTAAGCATTTCCAAAACCTTCTTAGTGCTGGAAAAGATGGGAGGGAGGAGGATATAGAAGAATTCCTCATAAACATTCCCCAGCTAGTTAGTTCAGATGAAAATGAAAGCCTTCTAAGACTAGTCTCAGAAGAAGAAATATCAAACATAGTCTGGTCCATGGAGCCAGATAAAGCTCCCGGGCTCAATGGATTTACAATTCACTTTTATAGAATATGCTAGGAGATAATCAAATCTGATCTCCTGAGAATGGTTCAGGGTTTCATGAGGAAGGAAAAGGTCGGAGGCAACATAAACTCTACTTTTCTTGCCCTAATTCAAAAGGAAGAAAACTCAGGTTCATTCGATAGATACAGACCTATTTCATTGTGTAATTCATCCTACAAGATACTGGCCAAGTTGTTGGAAAATAGAATCAAACCTTTACTTCAAAAATTAATTTCTCCTGCTCAAGGTGGTTTTGTGAAAGGGTGACATATTTTGGACAACATCATCCAAGTTCAGGAAGCTCTGCACTCCAGTCAGTTGCGAAAAGAACAAGGTATGCTAATCAAACTGGATATGTGTAATGCCTTTGATAGAGTTAATAGGTCTTTTTGTACAGGGTTCTATCATCTTTTGGCTTCAACCAGGACTTCATACACTTAATCAAAGCTTGCCTGGAGAAGATATGGATAGCACCAATGATAAATGGCAGACCTGCAAATTTCTTCCCAGCCACTAGGGGCTTAAGACAGGGCTGTCCCCTTTCACCCTTTCTCTACATCCTGATGGCAGATTCTTTAAGTAGAAAGCTAACTATAGAAAAACAAAAAGGAAGTATACCAAGGATCAGAATCAAGAAAGGCATAGAACCAGTGAACCATGCACTATTCTCTGATGACTCGCTCTTGTTAGGGGGGGCCTCTTCAAGAATAGTAACAGCCTTCAGAACCATATTACAAAAATTCTGCAGTATCACAGGTGCACTGGTAAGTGAAAAGAAAAGCGCGGTATATGGTTGGAATACAGACCAACACTCAATTGGGAAAATCCCAGAAGACCTGGGATACACAGGGTACACAGAGTGGGAAAGAATCAAATATTTGTGACTTCCTATAACGTTGGGCTCCAATAGAAATCACCTGTGGGAGGAAGTAATCTCAAAATTCAAGAAGAAGATAGCAACGTAGGGAGGCTTTTGGTTATCTACAGGCGGAAAAGTCACGTTAATTAAATCTGTCCTCTCAGCTCTGCCCACATTTCAAGCTTCTCTGGTTATGGCACCTAAATTCACTTCAGATCAAATTTCTAGATATATACACAACTTTCTGTGGAACGGTGGGTGAGGGAACACCAATCGATTCCACCTAATCTGCTGGGAAACAGTGAAAAGACCGATGGTGGAAGGAGGGCTCCAAATTCGCGATCCCGTGCATGCAAATATGGCTCTAGGTTGCAAATTGCTATGGTAGCTCTGCGCTGAGCCCAACCATCCAGTAAGTCAGATCTTCAAAAATAAATACCTCAAGAACCAGACCATCATGACTTACAAGCCAGAGAAGCATCCAAAAGGCACGCAGGCCTGGAAATTGTGCACCAAAGGTATAGAGTTCTTCAGAATCCATTTATACCGCATTCCTCGCAATGGGAAAAAAACCAAATTATGGAAAGACTGTATAATGGGACATCGGCCTCTTATCGAAAAAATGGAGATTGCTGAGATCAGAGACTGGCTTCGAGCAAAAGGCATCAGGAAAATCGAATATTTATCAGAATGGGATAGCAATGGCAATTGGGAGAGATGGAATTTACCCAGAATTCCAGAACAATTAAAAAATCAGTTGGATGTCCTCATCGACGCAATCTCTGATTTTGCTCCAGTTTACATCGATGATGAAGACATTTGGGGCTGGGGAAAGAACGGAGTGTACACAACAAGCCAAGGATATTATCAATTGCAAAGTAAACAAGACTCACCATACCAGGGAATTGTGTGGAAGCAGATTTGGGACAGCTTCAGCATCCCTAAAATCAACTTCTTTTTTTGGACATTATTTCACAACAAAATTCTTACGGGAGAAAACTTGTGCAAAAGGAGTATAGAAGGGCCACATAGATGCGCCCTCTACAAAAGAGATCTGGAAACTGCAAATCATATGTTCATAGTGTGTGATTTTGCGAAGGAGGTATGGTCCATCTTCTTCTCCGGACTAAATGTGAGCCCCCCTTCTCAAAGCACGATAGCCTCCACGTTTACATCCTGGATTGCCAGCTATCCCCACCGTATTGTCAACAAATCAATTTGGCACAAAGTATGGATAGCTGCTCCTAAATATGTTTGCTGGAAAATATGGTTAGCCCAGAACGAGATTATTTTCAATAATACTGAGTTGCCAGCAGTGAAAGTGGTAGAACAAACAAAGAAGCTCCTCTTAGAAACTCTCAACCACCATACAACAAAGGAAGACAACTCCCTAAGAAGTGAAGAAAGAGCGTGGCTAGAAGAATACACAGGAAAAGACAGACATCCAGCAATTAAGTGCCCAATCCATAAGGAAAGATGGCAGATCCGTGAATCTGAGGACAACTTACAAGAGTGGTGGAAATCCCAAGACAAATGCACCATTTTCTTTGATGGAGCCTCAAAAGGCAACCCAGGGAGGTCAGGAGCAGGAGGTGTGATCTTCCACCGGAATGGGAAAAAAAATGAATTCAGCTGGGGCTTGGGACTAGAAACTAACAATCAAGCTAAAATTCTCAGTCTCTGGAAAGCTTGCCAAACTGCCAAAAAAGAAAACCCAAAGGAAATCCTAATCATAGGCGACTCAGAATTGTTGATAAAAACAATGGTAAAAAAGAAAAGTCTCAAGGATCCGGCACTGAACAAACAGCTAGCAAGAGTAAACAGAATGCTGAAAGACCTTCATTCGGCTCAAATATGCCATATTCTTAGAGGATTAAACAAAGATGTGGACAGATTGGCAAACATTGGATGCTCTCTTCAAGAAGGAATGATCAACATAAACGGAGAACCTCCGATCAAGGCAAACATTCCTTAAGTGGAAAGAGTGCTTTATTTATTATTGGAAATTGTAATGGTTGTTTAGGCTATGCCTGATCAACTTTCAATCAATAAAAATTAACCGTTTCAGTTAAAAAAAAATGATGATTGATACTGCACATCTAATTCATTTAATTTTAGGTATCACAACTGGTGACAATTAATTAATTCTCAATATTGTCCCTCCAGTATTACTAAATATATCTTGAAGAGTGGTTTTAATCATTATTGCATCAAAGTTACTCTTGAATATTTTTTCCTTGCTAATGTTTGAAATAATTTATTTCCTTCAAGAATATTTTGATTTGTTTTGAATGTTTATAAATATATATTTTCCTCCTATAAATATTATGAATACATTATTATATGCAATTATATATTAGTAATTTTGAATATATGTAATTGTCTATTAGTAATTGATTGGTGATGTAGAAGGGAGGCGGTCTTATTAATGATTTATTTGCACTTTGCACGAGGATTGATTCTGCACATCTAGTTCATTTTAATTCTACGTATCAGAACTTTTGACAACTAATTAATTCTTAAATAGTGTCCTTAGGTATTAGTGTATATCTTGAATTTTTTTTTTCTTAATAATCTACAACATCAATATTAACATCTAATGCAAGAAATCAAATAAGATTAGAAAAAAACATCTACACTGAAATCAATGCATCTAGTGCAAGAAATTGAATAGAATTTTAAGAAAACATCATCTACACTGAAATCAATGCATGTAGTGCAAGAAATAATCTTCCCCCTCTCTCCCCTCCATCTAATATTGAATAATATTTTTAATAATTTACAGTCTTAATATTAACAATATCCAATCCATCTAATGCAAGCAATCAAATAGGACTAGAAAAAAATCTACATTGAAATTAATATGTCTAATGCAAGCAATCAAATAAGATTAGAAATCAATATCTACACTGAAATCAATGGATATGGTGCAAGCAATCAAATATAATTAGAAATCAACATCTACAATGAAATCAATGCATCCAGTGTAAGAAATCAAATGGGAATAGAAATCACCATCTACAATGAAATCAATGCATCTAAAGCAAGCAGTCAAATAGGATTAGAAATAAGCATCTACCAGAAAATCAATGTATGTAGCGCAAAAAATCAAATATAATTAGAAATAAAACACTACAATGAAATAAATTCATCTTGTTCAAGAAATATTCTTCTGTCTCTCCCCTCTCCATCTATATCTATATCTCCCTTCATCTCTCCTTTTTCTTTCTGTCTCACCTGCCCTCCCTCGCTTCCTCGCTCTCTCCCTCTATCTCTCTCTCTCTCTCTTGACCTCCCATCTATATCTCTATCTCCATATGTCTGTCCTTTGTCTATCTATATCACCCACAAAGCATACACTCTCTCTCTCTCCATATCTATCTATCTCTCCCTCCCTCTTACTCTCCCTCTCCCTCTATCCCCCTTCTATTTCTCTTCCTTCCTTCTCTCCTCTCACCCTCTCTCAACCATGTCACTCCCTCTCCCTCTTTCTCTCTCCACTTTTCTCTCTTTATGTCTTTTTTCTCACCTACCTCTCTCTCCCTCTCTCTACCTTATCATTCCATCTCCCTCTCTCTCCACTTTTCTCTCTTTATATCTTTTTCTTACCTACCTCTCTCTCCCCGTCCAACTCACTCTCTCTCCCTCCCTTTATCCTCTCTATCATGTCCTCTCTCTCTTCCTTTCTCTCTGTCCCTTTCTCTCCCACCTCACTCTATCTCCCTCCCCCATCTCTCTAGCTTCACCCTCCAACTCTATCATTATCTCCCTCCCTCTCTCCTCTCTCCTTCTCTCCCCAATTCCTTCCATCACTCCTTATTTTTCTCTCTATGTCAACCCAAAACATACAAACTCTCTCTCTATCTCTCTCCACTTTTCTCACTCAATTTAATTTTTCTTCTTTCCCTCTCCCCCCCTCCAACTCCATCTCTTTGTCCCTCCCTCTCTCCTCCTATCTCTTAAGTCCTCTTTCTGGTCCTTCTCCTCTCTCCTTTTTTCTTCTACCTCCCTCTCTCTCTCTCTCTCTCTCTCTCTCTCTCTCTCTCTCTCTCTCTCCTCCAACCTTGTCACTGTTTCTCCCACCCCTCTCTCTCTCTCTTACCATTCTCTCCCTTCTTCCCTCTCTCACTCCCCTCTCTCTCTCTCTCTTCATTCCTCCTCTTCTCTGTCCTTCATTGTATCTCCTCCTTTCCCTTGTCACTCCCCCTATCTCTCCACCTCTATCACTATATGTCTTTGTTCTTCCCTCCATATATATCTAGAGTTAATATATATCATGATATATTAATAGATATTATAATATAAAAAATTGAATATTATACTAAATTTAATGTTTCATTCATCCAAAGTGATTAAATTTATATTAATATTAAATATAATATTAATGTTATAATATCAATATTATATTTAATCATGTTTTTTACATGGCATGATAACAAAATTTATAATAAAACTATACCAAATAAATATTTTCAAATATTACAACTTAGATGTGGAATTATTTATATCTTTAAAGATTTTAATATATCCCTAGGATATGGATTTTCCTTTTAAGGATTCATTTTAAAAATTTTTAGTTAAGAGAAATATTAAAAGCTTTTCCTTTGATTTGATTTAATTTAAGATTTTCCTTTTATTTAAGAAATGACATTGACTTCAGTAAAGAGTAAAAATGTTTAAAATTTTACTTAATTTAGAATTGTAATGTGGTAATTTTTTTTGTTAAAGGTAAATTTATGATCCATTAAGTATTTGATAAATGAACTACTAAAAGAAAGAGATAATTTACCACCCATTCAAATGTATTGTTATATTTTAATAATTAATATTAGTCCATTAATAAGATTAAAAAATTACATATAATTTAAGATTAACTGACATTAGCGAAAATTATTTTTATTGTTTTTTGTGGACATGACATACTTATAGATAAGGGTCGTACTGGGTTGTAGAATGTGCCTCTCGACGCAATTAAAAATGTATAATATTATGAAAAAATTCCTTTGATGGGTGAGTCATTATAGAGGGGATGCAAAGACAAAATGGTTGGACATAGTCACCTTAAGTACTAGTGAAGAGGGACCTAGACATTACATTTTCATGAATGCAATGTGTAACAATTGGGAATCATATCTATTAAGTTATTTGATGGATATTGATTTAGAATAAATTACTTGGTGTCCTATTGGATCTCACCAAGGTTTGAGTGAAGATATGGGAAGCTTATCAAAAGCATATTTTATGGTTTCATGATGTACGCAACTTTCCAAAATAGTATTTTCCATCTAGTTATGTTGTGGGAAGTACATTCTCTACCATTCCGTGTAATTTCGGTAATCTATCTTTGTATTTGGTATTGTTCGGATTTATTTCAAAGCGATTTTAATAACGAACCAAGAACCCCTAGTTCACTCTCATCCTATTTTATTTTGTTTCTTCTCAATTCTCTCTACTTTTCCATTTTTTTTAGCACTCCCTTTATCATTTTTTCTTGTTTGTTAATGTCCTTGACGAAGAGTCAATTATGTCTCACTTACAGGTTAGTGGGGAGAAGACAACGTGCGATTGGTCAGTAGTCACTCATTTTTTAAAAGGTGTTCATCTTAGGGAGGGAAACATAGTTAGAACTATCTAGTTTCACTAAGGGGTTAGAGGTTTATAGAGGGAGATTTCATGGTACCAAAACTTGGTCTCAGAAAGGCTTTCTATAAAAAGAAATTTTTTCATGTATTTCTTCATAATGATGCCGTTGTGTTTGTTTGGGTAATAATATTTTGCGAGTTAAGTGACTTAATCTCCATAATCTCCATTTATGAAGCTATTTGGGTTGTTTCATCTAGGGCGATAGACTTTTTTGAGTGGTTATCAATGGTTGAAGTCTAAGGAGTTTCTCGAGTTAAACACCCGATCACCCATCCTGCATTCTTTGGGTGTGTGGGGTCCTATCACCTAAACTATTAACATGACAAAGGAGGCATAAACTATTAACATGATTGAGGAGGTGGTAGTCTAGGCTCTTTTGGAGCTAGCAAGCTCGTGCTTTCAATTTATCTAAATTATATAAATGGAATGACTAATATTTTATAGAATAGTTTATTTATCCATTAATTAGGCACTCCCACTTATCAAGACATTTTTTATGAATGATTTAATTTAAATTGTACTTTGCATGTCATTTGATATTTATTTTTACCATAATTTTAAAGGTAATTTATTCATTATATATTTACCCATAACCATGGATATAACTTAACTTTGATAAATCTCAAGATATTATTTTGATATTGTAACCTACAAATATTTATAAATTGGAGTGTGAATAATGCCAAAAGTTCAAAATACTTTCTACACTTCAATTTCTCCAAAATCTTAATCATTGTAAACGAACAATCTTCTAAATTAAGAATTTGCATGAATTCATATCAAAATAAAAATAAAGAAAATAAAAATTTCTTAAAGATAACTTGAAAATAATGTTTACATTAGGTAGGATTGGGTTGTTGGTTGTTGGAGTTTTGTTGAAATTTTTTTTCAACACCATTCTCCTTGTTTGGAACATGTTCAATCTCATGAACACTATTTATGTTGTTTGTAATTTTATTTTATAGCCCATATACAACTTTATCTGTTGGTGAATCTATGCACGGTTTACGCTCTACCAATTTATTTGTAGGTATTAGAGCCTATTTGGGCTTGAATCCCTCCAGGGAGAGCCTAGAAAGATGTGAGAGTTGTGTAGCTCAATTCCACGTCAATATGTAAATACGTAGGTGTTTGAGATTATATTTGTTTTTCGCTGATTGGAAGGAGCGCCGAGAGTGTAGTTGTCGCTACGAGTTAGTGTGCAGGTGGGCGTATGTAGATCCACATGTCAGTGTGTGGAGGCGTATCATTGTGTGGATCATGGATCTGTGTATAGACGTAGAGCAATGTAGCATTGAAAATAATAATTCTTTCAGCTCTATTGTCCACCGTCAGACAAGATTAATAATTCACGAGTGATTCTTTCTTACAATTGCATTCAAGGGGCTACTATGGTCACAACAATCATGGAAAACAATAGTTACTGATACACAGTTTAGGAGGACCATGCCACAAATCTGTCATTTGGTAGTTTGAGATATAGGGTGACACGGAATATTCCTCTCTAGATTATTTTTGCTCGAGATATGGACATCAAGCTTGAGATGTCTCTGGTTTTCATGATCCAGAAAACTATTGATGCAAGATTTTCCAATTCCCATATTGGTAATGGGCCCTACCTCTGCTTCCATAATGTGAACAACGTTATTATTCATGGATTATAAATCAAGCACTGTGTGCCCAACTCGGCAGGCTACGTTCGGGTGTCGCAGTGTAATTCTGGTGTGGAATGGATGGAACCACGGGATGAAGGCGCTATATCTATAGAGGGTTCTAGATACATATGTATTGATCCCAACACGCTCTCCAAGTCCCAAGATGGTCTGCTTGATGTCATGCTAGGTTCCACAACAATTACTATTTCCAACAATCAATTCTCTAACCATGACAAGGAAATGTTTTTAGGTCACATCAATGAATATGACGGTGATAACAACTCGAGGGTGACCGTTGCATACTGCTACTTCAGACAAAGCCTCGCACATAAGATGCCAATGGTTAGATTCAATTATGTGCACGTAATGAATAACTATTACGAACTGTGGGCACGGTTTGTGAATGAGCCTGTAGTTGAGTTCATTATGTTAAGCATTGTGTGGAGACACTGTTGAACCATACTTGCATTTATCTTAACCATGGCAAAGGCATAATTCATATTGGTCACTTGAACCCATTTATGAGCTTCTCTAGCAATTTTGTGCCATTGTTGTTGGTTTTGATTAGCCTGTTAGTGTGGTTATGTTATTTTCATTGGAAAACAGAATTTTTGTTGCATGTTTGTGAAATTGAAATTATATGATTTTGATATCGTTTGTAAAAACCGCATAATTACAATTAAATTAGTAGTTCTCTATGTTCTTTAGTGCTTAGAGAATGTATAACTAACTTGATTGTGTGAATCTGTTATATGTTGATGTATTTTGTTGTGTTTTGGGTTTCAAGAGCATGAATTATAGGTTATGTTATGAGATTCATGTGTGTAGAAAGGTCAATTGCATAATTGACTCTTGGATACAGTCCATTATCGATATTGTCCTTTGGGAGATCGAGAAGCGTTAATTATAAAAAGTTCATCAAAGATGGTTAGAGGTGATTATATCTTAAATGAGTTGAATGAGAATCTTGAAAATTGTGGTGGTGGAAAGAGCATTGTCCGGGAGACTTCAGAGTGGGTATAAATGTCGAGGAAGACCAGTCAGATGTGAGATGTGAATAGTAAATTTTCATTTTTGTATTAATCTTTGTAATGATGTAAATGTAATCCTTAAAGGGGGGTCTTGGAATTATGCTTACATTAGTAGATAAGTAGGATTGAGTTGTTGGTTGTTGGAGTTTTGTTGAGATATTTTCTCAACAATATTCTCCTTGTTTGGAATCTGTTAGATTTCATGAGAACTATTTATGTGGCTTGTAATGTGAGATTTTTTCAACAACATTCTCCTTGTTTGAAATCTATTGGATCTCATGAGCACTATTTATGTGACTTGTAATTTAGATTTCAATCGGTTATACAGATTGGTTTGTGAGTAAATCTGTGCACCATATCTGCTCTACCAATTTCTTTGTAAATATACATTAAAAAAATATTTTTTAAAAATAAGTAGATTTTTTTATCCTTTTCATATCTTCTAATTTAAAACATTATTATTATTTTTAAATATTACTTTAGACATTATAATTTTTTTATATATTTATATTTTAAAAAATATGTTATAAATTTTTATATATTTATATTTTAAAAAATATGGAAAAATCTATAGAAAAATGAATAAAAAAATGTTAAACATTCAACAAAGCGCAACAGTTTCACAAGAACATATAAACCTCTAATTATTTGAAATCTCTTAGTTATTATGTAAACTAGCTTAGCTTGAAATAATATACTTTTATATTATTTTTATTGATTTATTTACCAAATATTGTTAAATAATAGAACCTTCTCATTTTGTAAAAGCTATTTTCATTTAAAATATATAAATTTTACTTTAATAAAGCATATATACATCCTCATCCTCTGATATGTTTAATTGGATACACACATAATGCATATGGGTAAATGTATAGACAAACGGGTGAATTGCCCATGTTTCGATGATGTATTCAGACATATTGTAACACCCTGGTACAATGATTATTTAATATGTTTTATGAACATGGTGAATTTGGATATTGAAAAAGACAGTTACTCTTAAAAGAAATAACTACAATAATTAATCAGGAATGTATTAATAGAGATATCTGGTGTTTGCGGGTGAGACCCATGAAAGTAAAGAACAGAGGATAATTGAAAAGAGAAAAGTTACACCTCCCTTGTGTTCGGGAGAGATGGATATCTCAAGCAGGGGAAAGCAAGTCGAGGATAGGAGGAGAGAAGGGGGAGGCATTAGAGGGAGGAGGAAGTAATTTGAGGAGAAAAGAACCACAAGTTTTTTTGGAAACTCTAGAGTTGGTTAGCGTACTAGTGGAGACCCTATTGGTTTGAGGGGGCTTAACCTAGGTTCAACATTAATCAGCGGAACAAATCCCTACATTATTGTCATTTTCGACATCAACCCACGGAGCGCGGAGTGAGGTCTCACCTGATGCAGTATGGGAGGGTGCTAGAACCACATTTCCGCACCTTGAGATGATTGCGACGTCGTTTGATTCCCTCTATCCCTACCTTCGCGCATGTTTCTTCGCTCTAGGGCTTGTAAGACGAGCCCTTTATTCCGTCCTTCAATTCCTCCACAAAAGGGTATGATCGACCTTTGTGCAACCCTAGCCTGTTGCTCAGGTACTTTCACATTGCTATGGTAGTGTGCTATGTAGATTCCCCAATTAATCTAAGTGACTTGCTTATTTTATCAAATAATTATAGTTAACACTGCATAAATAGATAATTGTAAATGCGTTCATTTATTCAACGTAATTGCATTCATTCGCGCATCACATAATAATAATAAAAGAAATTTGTACATAACATATGAAGATGAATTAACAGAACAAAGACACAAGAATTTCTAAATATTTCTCTTTATTGATATCTTCCAAGTGTTTACAAACTTTGTCTACTCTGCGCACACAGCTGCAGGGGTCCGCGCACTCAGTTGCGGACTTCTACCCTAGGCCCCTGCGCACTCAGCCGCAAAGCTTCTACCTATGTTACGACCCAAGACTTAGACTTCTTACTTTAGAGCTATGACTCTCTTACATTGTATATCTCCAAAACTACTTAGAGCTTAGTTCTTTTTATACAATCCCATGGTCCACAGACCATGGGTAGATCTCTTACATTTGACTTTACTTTACAAAACTAAGGACGGACTACCCTTTATGACACATGAGACCTTCACGCTCCGTGACCACAAAATGTGGAGACTTTACAATTTTATTGCAAAATTTGACTCAAACATGGGCTTTTAGCCCCAAAAATGCCATTGGGGGATCCCGCTCCCAATAGGCCCCCAACACAAACATCATGATTCGCCCTTGAGTCACTCTGTAGGCGCGAAGATCTTTGCACGAAGCCCGCCCAGCTTGACCTGTATGACCACATCCTCGTTTGTGCACTGAGTTGTTGCCTTCTTCGTGTCTTCTGCTGTTTTCTCGTTCACTGCTCCTGTGCTATCAACTTTAATTTTTTTTTGTGTTGCTTGGAGAGTCGCAAGATCCACTTGCAGCGCTGCATCCACTTGTTCCTTTAGTTGCTTGACCTCCTGCAGCTTGGCTAGCCTCTTTGTTAGTGCGATGGTTCGCACTATGCCCTTGACCTCATCATAGTGTTGTTGTAGCTCACACGCTTCTGTCTCTAGCCTCTGTATATTTGGGTCCTCATACAAGCTTGTCAAGACCTCAAATGATTTCTCGAACAACTGCGTGTAGTGTTCTACTGCACTCTCCACCACCGCTACTTCCTCTGTGACAGCGGTCGCCCGATGTTCCTTTACTTATGGCGGTGTTGAAGGTTGGGCCCTCAACTGTAGTTCGGTAATTTGCAGGTTCAACTCTAACTGAACCTGTGCCATCTCAATCTAAGTTTCCCACACCCCTATGGCGAACTTGCGGATCCATACCTTAATTAGCTCCTCCTCCAGAATGGCTAACTCTGGGACCATTCGGCATGCCTCTTCAACGACCTGCATAATCCTCTTACTTTGATTGGTCGCCTTGGTCTCAGCGTTGATGGAAGCATTTATCTATAGGGCCATATGTTTGTTGTTGATCCATTGTTCACTGATCACCTGGAGGGCGCGGTGCTCTTGGGCCTTCAGTTCTGCAATTAATCCATCGTGCAAGAGGTGGAGTGCTTCACGCAGAAGCGCTAGCAGGTTCATCCCAACTCCCTTCAGGGTGGTGACAGTGGGCTTGTTAGCCTCATTTTCTGTGGTCAGTGCTCCATCCGAAAGCACTTTCACATTGGAAGCCTTCGTGCATAGCATATCGGTAGCCTCTGAAGTGCCGACAGCCACGCTGGTAGACACTGTGCCAGCTTGTGACGCGTGGGTATGAAACTCCTGCAACCCAGTCTGGATGGCCCCTAGTATGATCTACTATTGCTATTCAAATTGCTGCAAAGCCTCCGCGGTGACATCCCTACCTGTGTCACTGATATGTAAGTTGCCTTCTATTAGTATGATAGGGTCCAGCGAGGTCTTGGTCGCCCTTGATTTCTCCCTAGATCCTCCCTTTTCTAGCTCTCTTGGGCACTTAATGCGGGCAGAAATCTCCTGAGGGTTCTCACTGTTATATTCTATTTCTTCTTCTTTTGTCTCAAGTGAAAACGACCTCGTGCCTTTGTCAGAGCCACGCTCTATCCCACCTGTCTTCTTTCCTTCCTGCTTCACCTAGGCCTTATCAGTGGCCTCCGTTTTCCTTTTCTCAACCAACTGTGCCATATTCAGCTTGGCTTCCTCCTTCCTCTTCTGCATGATGGACTTGCTCCCGCCCACTGCCAAGTCCTTGGTAGTGTTCCACTTCGTTGGCCATTGATCAAGCACCGCATCAATGGCATCATATGTGGCCAGATACGGCAAGTCGCACCACTTCTATGTAGGGTCCTTCTGCACTCTAATTGATACTCAATAGAAATCGACTTTGAACTTGGCGTAGCCCTATAGGTTAGCGTACATCGTGGGCAACAATCACGGCTTATGATTGATGGCCATCTTGATGTTCATCTCCATCAATATCCAGAATATCTTGTTGTCCCAGACTCACTGCACATCCTTGGTCACCCACAGCGAAGCGTACTTCGCTGCTTTAGGGAGGTCTAGTGCAACTGAAGAGAACTAACTGTCCTCTATTGGCTCCCATGCTACCATCACAATCGAAAACAAGAGACACACGTAGTGGAACATCTTGCTGAGCTCTTGTCCTTCACCGTAGTTCACCAGGAAGTCTCCACGAAGGTATTCCACCCAGTTAAACTGGATTCCTTTAGTGCACTTCTATGCGAGTGCGACAACAAGCACTGGAACCTCATCGACGTGACACTTCCAAATCACCTTCCATGTTAGGATCTGCATGGCTACCTTCACAATGGGGTCGCAGATGCTAGAGATAGCGTACCTGAGTGACTTCTTCACCAGCTTGAATTTTTCCTTCATTGACTCTGAGAGAGCCTTCTCGCCACCCTTTTTACCAAATATCATGGCTAGATTCTCACCTGTATATGGTAGGTGTGTTATGTGGTGAATCAACCTATCTATTATGGGTATCAGCTCCTCTAGCCACAGACGACCATCATGCACTAAGAATAGTAGCTGCGTGATGACCAAAACTGTCACCGAGGTGCGGTTATAGTGTGGTACCCAGAGCAGGTTGAGAAACCCTACCTTTTCTAGCCCCTTGAGCAAACTCCATAGCTCCAATGCGGTCATTCCCATATTTGTGTCAATGATGCGATGCATCAGCTATTCGGTTTCTAGGTGTGGGAACCTCTTGTGGTCTACCAAGTCCCAATCGCGGACCATCGAAAACAATTTGATCCGGAAGTAGATTAGTTTGTAGGGAAGTCTCACTCTCATCAATGTCCTTTAGGACCTTGGACTTAGGCTTGTGCGGAGGGACATACTCCAGAAACCACATAATAGGGTCCACAACCTAGGATTCAACCTCCTCCACTTCTGTTCCGACATCCTCATCATCCATTAGGTTGTCTTCGATATCTTCCTCCTCTGGTTCTAGGTTTATAGCCTTGCCTTTCTCCTGTGTAGTGGGCTTTGGGGAGTTTCTCCTTAGCGATGTGTGCACTGGGATGGCAGGCTACTTACCCTTCTTGTCATTCACAGTCTCCTTAGTTGGGGTTGGCTTTGGTCTCAATGTTCTCGGCGATTTAGGGACCTCTGCCAATACTTCGGCCACTTCCGGAGCACCTACTTCTGCCTCTATTTCCATTTCCTGTGCCAGCTCCTCTACTACTTGCTCGGTATTTATAATCTCTTCGGGTGCCGACATAATGCTTTCTAACAGTGCTTGTGTCGTCTCTAGCAAGTTTGCAAACTCAGGAGTCTCTTTGAAAGTCTCAAAGAATTCTCGGTTCATGGATGCTTGAGAGCTCAACAACTCAATTTTCAAAATGCCAAGTGTTTCTTGTTGGAAAACCACTTGTAATTTATAGGGCATTTTGAATTCAAATCCGACCGTTCACCCCAAATTTGGTTCAATAATGCTAGATTGGCAGTAGATTTTCAAGGATATGAGTCATAAATTTCATCTTAAATGCTGGCCACCCGCTCCATTTGGCCTCACTTTTGTCGTCAAATCATGAACAATAACTATAACAATCAATTTCTGGCTGACCATCGCAATTTCTCCCTGGGTAGCGCAGCTCCCTCCATGTTTCCGCGGACCCAGTGACACTTCCTTGCTTCGCACTATCCTCCAATCGCGCAGCTCCCCAACCCGGGCAATGTAGTTTATAGCCCCGCGCCTCCTTTTAGCTGCCTGGAGCGGTAAGATTGTGCTACCTTCATTTAGTCACATGGCTGGACCATCGGTGTATGGCTTCAAGTTACTGCCATTCACCTTTCCTGGGAAGGGTTCTCCATTCAGTTTGACTAGCTGTACCGCTCCTCCATCGGTAATTTCCTTAATCACATAGGGCCCTAACTAGTGCATTCTAAACTTCCTTGGAAATTTATCAAACTTACTATCATATAAGAAAACCAGGTCATTTACCTTAAATGAGCGCAACTTAATATGTCAATCATGCCATGTCTTTTCGCGCTGCTTTTAGACCTGTTGGTGAAATCCAGCTAAAAATCTCTCTTCCTCAAGTATATCTAGCTGTGCGAGCCTTTCCTCTAGGGCTCTGCGATCTGTCATATGTGTGAGCACTCCTATGCGTAGAATAGGCATGATGTATTCCATAAGCATTACTGCTTCAACATTGTAAATAAGCCAAAAGGGGGTTTGTCCAGTCAACTTTTTGCATGTCGTTCAATAAGCCCACAATACTGTAGGTATGTGTAGGTACCAATCACTTTGTTTAGCATTGAAAACCTTGGCCAACACATTTTTGAGCACTGTATTGAATGCTTCCATCGTCCTGTTAGCTCGCGGGTGATAAGGTGTGCTCCTCTGGTGGTATACCTAAAATTCCTCCGTCAGTGTGCTGATCATCTCATTCAGGAAGTGCGTACCATGATCACTCATCAAGATCTTTGGACAACCAAATCATGTTAGGACACGCTCAAATAGGAACTTTGTGGTAGTCGTGCCCGTGTAATCCTTCATAGATTGTTCCTCTACCTAACGAGTCAAATACTCCATCGTGGTGATAATGTACCTTGCTCCTGTCTTTCCTTAGGGCTGAATGGGGCCCATAAAATCATCTGAGGATTCAAAGGCATCTCATCCCTCCACGATGGCTTACCATTCCTTTGATAGACATCACACGCCCTACAATATGCTTTTGAGTCCTAATGGAGGGTTGGCCACCACAACCCTGCGTGTGGAATCTTCTGCGCGGTCCTCCCACGTTGCCCCCATGAGCGTCCACGAGGATGCTACTTCTTTCAAACTCAGGTACATATCATCACAATATCTCATTTGGCGCATCTTGTATAGATGCCCAACTATGACAAAGAAATCTATTGCACGCACTACTAATTCCTTCTTCTGTTGGACAATGTATCCTTCTGGTGCAGTACCTATCGTTAGGAAATGTACTATATCCTGAAAATGGCCGTCTACGATGCACATTACAAATAGCTATGCATTAGGCAATCTCTCCCCCAAATTAGTGTGCTCTTCCCCTATTTTGGTGCATGATAGATGGTCTGGTCCCGCGTTCAGTCATACATGCTTCACAATAACTTCAAAATCATACTCCTGTAATAATAAGTGCCACTTGTAGATTCTCCGCCCCAACACAGGCTTATTGACCAGGTACTTTAGCACGGAGTGATCTTTATACATCTTAAAATGGCCTCCCAACAAGTAGTTCCTAAACTTCTGGAGTGCATACACCATAGCTAACCCTTCGCGTTCGGTGGTGGTATAGTTCTTCTCTGCTTTGAATAATTTTCAGCTTGCGAATGGGATAGGGTGGTCCAAGCCTTCTCCGCCAACCTATTTCAGTACTGCTCCAAGCACTATACATGACACGTCGACATGTACATGAAACTCCTTCTTCCAATTTTGGAAGACTAGAATTGGATAGGTGACCATATTTTCTTTCAATATATCCAAGATCTTCTTACAATCACCGTTCCAACAGAATGTGACATCCTTCTTCAACAATTTCTCCATAGGTGCAGTGATTTAGGAATAGCCTTTGATAAGGTTTCCATAATATTCCGTATGTCCCAGGGTAGCACACAGCTGCTTCATGCTCCTCGTTACTTCCAATTTCAATCTCACCGCTATCTTTGCAGGATATACCGTCAGTCCCTATCTGCAAACCACATCCCCCAACAAGTTTCGAAAAGGAACACATAAAAGACAATTCCTGAGATTGAGGGTGATTTGGTATCTTCGACATGTATCGAACATCAGGTGCAAGCTTGCTACATGGTGTTTAACCAGCCCAAACACAGTCTAGTCATCAAAATATACCTACAGGAACATATAAATAAATTCCTTGAATGCAGCAACAACTACGCACGAGAAGATCATAGGCGCATTCTTCAATCCAAACGACATTACAGTTTGTTGAAAACAACCCCACTCAGTCACGAAGGATGTCTTGCTCCTGTCCTCCAGCGCAATTTTGATCTGGTGGTACCCAGAGACCCCATCAGTGAAGGAATATGCTTCCTGGCCACCTACATTCTCCAACACTTCATCAATGAATGGAGTCGGGAAAGGATCATGTACATAAGCATCATTAAGATTTCTGAGATCCACACATATTCTTATTTCATCCTTCTGTTTCTTTTTTTCTACCACCGTTGGACTTACCCAGTTAGATTCTTCCACAAGCTTAATGATGTTTGTCGCAAGCATCTTGTCTAGCTATAAGCGGACCTTCTCCTTATATTTCGGATTAAGATGGTAAGGTCTTTGCTTAAATAGGTTTGCATCGGGCTTTAATGTGATCTTCATCATACCTAGGTCCCCGATTATCCCCTTCAGATCCGTGAACTTGGTACGGAATAAATCCTTATATTTACGGAGCAATTCAGTGACCTTATCCACCGTCGCATCGTCCTAGTAGTCTCCAATCTTCTTGAATTTCTTTTTCTGCCTCCATACCAATGTTTACCTATTTCGTTTTCAACAACGTGGTTATATCAGAGTTCTTAATCTGCGGTCCTTTAATCTGCAGTGACCTTTTGTTTCCAGAATGTTAATATTCCATGAATCCTCATCCTCTTCTTCAGCAGTTACATTATAACATTCTAGTGTGTGACTCAGCTGAGTAGCTCATCTAGGTAGAATCAGGTATAAAGGATCCTACGGTATCCTAAAGATTGTTGCTTTCACCTCTTGTGGCGCTTCATCAATATTGTCAAACCCGTCCTCAAAACTGAATGTCATCACAAATTCTGTCATCTGTCCCATGGCAGAGCTTGGTTTCTACATACCAGTTCATCGGGACAATATCCAGGGTGTGACATAACAAGTGCACCCATTCAGGTTGGGGGTTTTTTATCCAAATTGGATCCATGAGAATTATCAAAGTACCATGACTGTATCAAATCAGGACGAACTACGAATTTATGAACAAAGAGCTATTAGGAAGACCTATAAATAGTGGCAGTTTGCAGCTAGCAAGGAACGACAAGGACCTCGGTCAAAGCGCGTTGACCGAGGCCCATGGAGACTACGCAGGAGGCAAAACTGGCAGTTAGGAATCCCGGATCGGGAAACGGAGGCCATTTATGATGCGCTAATCATGCATCGCTAGGCAAAACCCCTCGAGAAGGAAAGGCCCCAAGTGATTGGTCGCATGGGAAGCCGGGAAATCGTAGGGAAAGCGCTAAGGCGAAAGGTGGGTTCCGCACTCCAAAAAAAACCAGTGGTATATCAGAGGCATATTGGGGCGGTAAGTGGATTTGGTAGAAAACGAGCGCTTCCATTCATCGCATGATGCATGTCCAGCGGGTGAGAGATAAAAATGCCTCTCATCATGGGCTAACGGTCGAGCAAGTCAATCGTGCGAAATAAGCGAACACCGTAGGATCTGGGGACTCCCGATCTGACAGCGGAGATTGCACCCGATGGGAAAACTGGATCTGATGGGGGAATTAAGCCATGACATATAAAAGTTTGAAGTCTGATTTGACCGTTGAGTTGGCGGATGAGTCATTCCACAGTGTAACTGAAATACCAAACCATTGAGGAAGAGATGGCGCAATTCGCGAGAAGACAAGTGGCCACTTCCCTGTGGGACATTGGCAATGATGCAGAGGCAGGGAACTCCAAGCGAATAGCAGCAGGCGATCTAAAGGGGCCGAAGAGGAAGCGAGCATTCAAGGACAAATTGGCTTTAAGCCATGAATAGACAGAGAACAGTATAGGAAAAAAAAAGGAAGAACCACAGAAGAAAAATAGTGACAAAAAGAGCGAAAGAGACAGTGAAGCAAGAAGTAGAAAATAGAGAGCCGGCTGACCGAAGGTAGCCTCGAGTAGGCAGAACCAGGCTTAAGAGGTTCAAGCCATCCCTGTGAGGATATCTGTTGGGAATTGAGCACGATTGGACTCATCCCATTAAAGACCAGAGAGTTCGAGACTTGCTAAGGAAAGAGTTTGTGCACTCTAATGGCTTGGGGAATCCAAGAACCACCCTACTAAGCATCCTCTGTTTTAGGAGACTCAAGTGAGCTCCTCATTGTAAATCTCTTCTTTAAAGACACAATAAAAGAAGGCCACCACTGAGAGCTGGACCGGAGATGTAGGCCTGGATAATAGGGTGAACTCCTTATTGATGTGTTGTGTTCTTGTCTTTGCTTACTGTGTTTCCCTTACTGTTTTCCATTTTCCAGTGTCTGTGTATTTTGCAACCTGATCGATCCGTTGCCTAAAATAACATAGACACACACCGACACATGAGTCTGTAATACCTTCATGCATTAATTGTTTGACTGAGATCACTCACGAGTGATTTTTAGATCAAGTGGTATTAGAGCTTTAGGCTGTTAAGGTTAGACAAGCTTGTGTTGGTTTAGCTATTGAAATTAACTAGATCAAAGCTCAAATTAGGAGAAGGAGAGTTTGTTGAAACTAATCCTGAAATTGGGAGAGTCTATCCTCGGAAGAAAATGTCAGGGGAAGGTTCTATGGGGCTAGACCCTCAATTCATAGATAGTTTCCTAGCCATAAAGTCCATGGTAGAAGAAATGTATAGGGACTTTAGAAAACATAAGGATGAAGATCCATGAGGCTCTAAACAAGACAAAGGAGAAGATGAGTCTCACTTCCATGACCACTCAAAAGGAAAAGGGAAAGAAGAATGCTTTCTCACACCTCCTAATATCCTGAAAAAGAAAGCATATTTGATCAAACTAGATGTTAAATTTTATTTACCTATATATGATAGAGAGTTGAATGCAGAAAAGCTGGACAATTGGATTAGAAAAATTGATGTTTATTATAGAGTGCAGAATATCGATTCAGACAAAAGCAAGATTCAGCTGGCAAGCCTACGCCTTGGAGGCACTGCCTTGGTTTGGTGGGAAGGCAAGACCCAAGCTAACATGAAAAGACATGGTAAGAATATCTTTGTCTGGAGTGAATTTGTTTCTGCAATAAAAAAACAGTTCTATCCATTGGCCTACATGCAGCAAGCCATGATGAGTTGGCAAACTCTTCGACAGTTGAAAGGGCAAAGTGTGCAATGGTACACTCAAGAATTTACAAAGAGAGCATTGATTTTAGGAATCTCATTAGACTCACCTGAGACTTTGTTGAAGTACGTTGGTGGTCTACACAGCTACATGAGGCACACTATCCTCATGTTTAATCCCACTAGTATATATGAGGTATCTGTACAAGCTACTCATCTAGAAGCTAGAGGAAAGAATGGAAGTCCAGAAGTTGGGGGATCATCCCAACCCACTGCAAGTCTAACAAGATAGCTTCTACATATGTAAGAGAATGTAGTATGTGTGCTAAAAGAAAGCGCAACAATAGAAAACTAGGCTTGTACACTCCATTACCAATTCCTTTTCACCCTTGGGAAAGTGTTTCCATGGATTTTGTTGGAGGACTGCCTAAATCTAGGAAAGGTCATGATTATCTATATGTTGTTGTGGATAGGTTCAGCAAAATGTGCATTTTGATACCTTGTAATAAATAGATTATAGCTAAGCAAACTGCAAAACTGTTCTTTGAACATGTATGGGTTCATTTTGGATTACCCACTTCCATTGTATTTGATCAAGACACCCGATTTGTCGGGAATTTTTGGTCAAGTATGTGGGAATTGATGGACACCAAACTGAGGAAAAGCAGAACTTTTCATGCACAAACTGATGGCAAGACGGAAGTAGTCAATAGGACAGCGATCCAGTTGCTTAGGGGATATTGCAGCGAGCATCCTAAGCTTTGGGATGAGCATTTGTGTTATGTGCAGCATGCTTACAACAGAGCAAAAAATTATTCTACACAGAGATCTCCTTTTGAGACCTGTTTTGGATTCACACCAAGGTCTCCTTTGGATTTTGTCTTTGGTAAAGACACCACAGTTGAGGGACACCATGATGTGGACAGGGAAAGTAGGTTCATTGAACAAATCCAAGTGATCGACCAGGCAGTACAGGAACAACTGGAAAAGATCAAAGCCAAATATAAGGCAAGGAATGACAAGCATCAGATGGAGCATAGTTTCCAATTTGGTGACCAATTGTGGTTGTATATCAGCAAGGACAGGATGCAAGGTGAAGGTAAGAAGCTAAAGCCTATCAGGTATGGACCTTTCAAGATACATGAGAAGATTGGTGAGAATGCTTTTCACCTTGATCTACCAGCTTACATGGACATCTACTCAGTCGTAAATGCAGATTGCTTGAGGCTGTTTGAACCTTCACTATTTAAAGATCCCAAAGAGCAGAGTCAACTGCCTTCTATTGATGACCTACTACCTGAATATCTTAATGATTTGTAGGAAGACACAGTTCTAGAAAGGAAGGTGAGAAAAACACACAGAGGAGATGTTGAGTACCTCAAAATTGGGCTCAAGGGTTCAAAGCCGAGCAGTGCAAAGTGGATAGAGATTGGACAAGTGAGACAATTGTACCCTCACTTAGTCGATGCTTGAAAACCAAATTTTGGTGGTCCAAAAGCTTTTTCATTGGGAAAGCCGTGATCTCAATTGGATCCATGAAAATGATCAAAGTACCATGACTGTATCAAATCAGGACAGACTTCGAATTTATGAACAAAGAGGTGTTAGGAAGACCTCTGGATAGTGGTAGTTTGCAACCAGCAAGGAATGACGAGGACCTTGGTTAAAGTGCACTAACTAATGCCCATGGAGATCGTGCAGGAGGCAAAACTGGCAATTAGGAGGGCCGGATCGGGAAACAGAGGCCATTTCTGATGCGCGTAGCACTAATCACGCATCGCTAGGCAAAAACTCTCGAGAAGCAAAATCCCCGAGTGCTCGGTCACATGGGAGGCCGGGAAACCATAGGGAAAGCACTAAGGCGAAAGGCAGGTCCCGCGCTGTTATAGACATTTTTGTGCCTTACAGCATTGAGCATGAAATGTCCATAATCTAAGGGATCCAAAGTCCCTAAACATGTTGTTCCTACCCCTAGAGGAACAAGGCTAACAAACCACAGCAATTCACAGAAGTTCTCCACCAGAAACTGCTCAAAAACAAGTCAATTCAGGATCATTTCAGTGGCTACACTAGATGCTTGCGCTGAATGTCAAAGCCAACACTGGCTACCTGCGTTGAATGTCAAATGGAACACAAGCTACCTGCGCTGAACGAGAATGGACAAGTGGCAAGCTCATTTCTCAAGGTGTCAAAACCCAGGAAGCTTCCAAAATGACACTTGCCTCAGGGAATTCGACTGGTGATGAGTAAGAGGTTCCAAATATCCAAGTGGAAGCAAGAACCTCCAAGTGGACTCAAGAACTGACAGAGGGAGAGGACACTAGTCAGATATCAAGCTGACTCATCCTCTCTCCAAACATCTATATATGGATCTCTCCTCCATGAGATCTGGAGGCTGGAATTTTGTTATTGCAAAGAATTGTTGTTGGTTTGAGATTGGAATCATTGGGTGCTTAATGCTTTGAAGGGGGTGAAGATAGGAATTCCATTTGCAGGGAAGGAGATGCTGGATTGGAGCCCTCTGGGTTGTATCTCTTCCTGAACCTTATTATTCATCAATAAAGCTATCTTGGTTTCTCCTATATGCTGATGTATTTTTGATGTATGAATGCATTAGTATGTTTAGTTTATTTCTAATCCTGAACTAGTTATGAATATGAATCCATGTCTTGTGTAGTGTTCTCTCCTTGTGATCTTGCAGAAACCTCTTGAAGCTGGGTGAACGAGAAGGGAAGTAGCTGGGAACTCTCCAAGAGAAGAGAAGCCGGATCGAGGGACAAATGGAAGACACCGGTTAGTCCATCTATCTATCTCTTCATTCTTAATTCATAAAGGAAGAATACTAGAATAGTTGTACTTGTTTGTTGCTAAGGCACTGTCACACCTTAGGTGGATAGGATCCTCCTGCATAGGCATTTTTCCCCGCAACAAATTGGCAACTCCGCTGGGGAGATTTGTTTAGTCATTTTATTTGTGTTTCTATCATTGTTTATTTCATAGACTTGATAGCAACAATCGAACTGCATCTACTTTTCTCGGATGCAAAGTAGACAGTTGCTTCTTTGATCCAATTACTGGACTTGTCTATGATCTGAACAATGGATTCACAAATGATTTGATGATCCTTGTGATAGATCTTAGTAGCCCCTCAAATCATCCCTTTGATTGTACCTTGCTTGTTGCTTTTATTTGGCCTAAAACAGTGAATTAAATAGCAATCTGTGACCCAGAACCTGTGGGAAACGAGAGTTTCTCCTTCAGCGCAGACCCAGTGAAGGGATTCTGCATTTCAATGCAGGTCCCGTGAAGGCTACTTGCGCTGAATGTCAAAACCCCTGTGTTGAGGTTGTTGTAGAGTCTCTACTTTACACCTTAACATCCATCATTACCTACTGTTTTCATCACTTTCCTCTCTCTTTTGCCTCATTTTCCACCCAGATCATTACATTAGTTGTCATTAAACATGATCAAGTGAGCTTTGCTAATGGGTAATTGTTTTGTTTAGTTTTTGACGTATTTGCAGGCATTCCGCAGCCTTCTGCTGATTCCGCAGCCATCTGCTGATTCCGCAGCCATCTGATGATCCCGTAGCCATTTTGTTGATTTCAAGGTTCCACGTGCTATTTTGCAGAACGAGCCACATGGGCATGTTGGAATATACGTGCTCGAGGTTCCTCTTCCATCAGTTCAGCCAGCCACGTCATCTGTACCTACGGTCAAAGGGGGTCAAGTTACGGTCAAATAAAGGCAGCTTAACGTTGATACGTAAGCTGTTTGATCACGTCGGTGGAAAAGGTGACTTGTCCGTGTTTTGAAAGCCGTGGGGGACATGATCTAATGCTGGATTCATTGCCCATATCGACCAGGACCTCCAGCTCGACCATGAAGCCTATGACGTGTTAACTGCACCTTTAATACGCATGACAGTCAGTTTATTTTCTGTTTTATGCTTACGCATTAGGCCATCTTGCAGATGCCTATATATACTTGCGTCTGCGTACGCTTATGTTAACTTTTTTAGATGTTGTAGTTTATGAACTTGTGAGAATTTTAGCACGTTTTTGAACTCTGTTTTTATAGAGCTGTTTCAGCACTTTTGACTATGTATTTCTGCACATGAAGTAATGGAAATAGTGTTGTTTTGAAGTTTTAGAGCATCTGAGTTTTCTGTGGGATGATATGAATGGAGGGCCCCTGTTCGTATTAGCCTTGTAAAGTATTTCATGTTTATACTTCTGCAATTTCTTTATTTTACATACAGAATTTCCTTTCTTGAGTTATGTACAACTTGATTTCTTTTCATTGCTGCAGCCTTTATTTTCACTGATCAGATTTGCTTCTTTGCAGGTTTTTACCCGGGATTGAGTGTGTTGTATTTGCTTTAATATCTGATGGTAGTTGCAGTTGTCTTGTTCATAATGCTGCCCTTTTTACTCTGTTTTCTAGATTAGTTTGAGCTTAGTTTTACAAGTTGGATGCTAACTAATTTATGCTCTCTTTATCATGAATGGCTTATCTTTCAAGAGAACAGAACACTAATTAATTCCAGCTTGTCTTTGAGTAGTCTTGGCTTGTGACACTAATACTTTTTCCACTTGTTACACATAATCACATATGTAGGAAGCAGTATGATGGAAAAGGCTTAGTATTGTTACAATTTGTCAATTAGAGTTTTTATCAATTCTCGGATTTGTCTTCAGCTACCTCCTAATCGTGTTTTACGCAATACTATGTGGTAGAAGCAGGGAGTTAGGAGGAGATAACCATTATCATCAATCCTTGAAGTGATTTTCTTGTTTCTTTTATTTGCAGCAATATGGATAGAGACTAATGCCATTAGAACGTGGTCATTTACTTTCAAGTCATTTCAATTTATTCATTTCTTTCAAGTTTTTTTCCTTTACAAATTCAGCAAGTAATTAAAAATCACCATTCACACACTTTCACTCATCTAGAACTCACTTTTCACACACTTGCACTCATCTGTCTAATAATCATCACTCCATCTTAGGAAGATAAGTTAACCATAAACAACACCCCAAACGACAAAAGCTCTAAGAAATTTGCTTAAGTACATATAGTACACCTTCACTTCATCAGCTTACGAGCCCCGGGTTGACAATTAATGACATCAATTTAGGAACACTAAATTGACTAAACAGTTGCGCTGAACCAGTTTGCCCTTGTGCAGCTGGGGTTCTCTGCTCTGTTTTGCCTTGTTTTGATCTCTGATTTTTGCAGCCTGTAACCAGCATAGGTACCAGTCTGATAACTCCTTTTCTCTGCTTAGATTCCGCCTCCTTTTGTACAAAAATACTGTG
Organism: Pinus tabuliformis; assembly: GCA_031772625.1. NCBI lineage: Eukaryota > Viridiplantae > Streptophyta > Pinopsida > Pinales > Pinaceae > Pinus > Pinus tabuliformis. The sequence continues at coordinate 1,061,967,639 of CM062811.1, forward strand.
AGTGTTTTTATGTGTTTGTGGCGTCATTTGCAGTTTTCCTTTGCATGAGTGAAATAGTCATCCTGTAGCCCTTGATTCAGATATATTGATTGTGATCTTAGAAGAGAGTTCATTGGCTGTTTGCAGATTGATTATACATTTACTTTTGCTTATTGGTTTGAGTTTGTCTCTTTTAAGTGTCGAAACAAGTATTCATTTCGAAAATCGTTAAGTGTTGTAATCTCTTCTACCCTCTCTGATTTCGAAAAAGCAAACTTGTTTGTATCTGTCATTTAAAAGCAAATTCAAAGTTGTACAAAAAGCTTTCTTTGTAGGCATCAATACTAAGAAGGCGGAAAACAAACACCTGCATTGTGCATTTGCATTTTGATAGTTTGCATGTTGGATTTATGAAAAGTGCATTAGAGTGTGCTGATTGCTCTTTGAGAAAAGATGGTGTCTTTCTTTTCCCTTAGTAGCTAGGATTTTCAAAGTTGAAAAGATATAAAGCTTGCTTATCATCTTTAGACTGCATTTAGGAATTGTATCATACATCTCGTGGTGAACCTTGAAAGGCAAACTTCTAAAAAGATCAACCTAAAATAAATTGAATGAACTTAACAACGCTTTGCAACATAACGCACAACATAGAGGTCTAGGCTAAAGACGTGTTCCGGCGTCGTTAAGCCTGGTGACTGTCGATATCGTGGATGGTGGGTGATTCCTCCTGAGGGACGATAGCGCCAGTACGGATTGTGCTCCCACGTACCGTCGCGTATATATTGGGAGACCCCTATAGGCATAAAACCTTTATCCTTAGGAAGCCGTGTCGGCCGCCCTACTGATCGCAATGCACTGAACACAACATTCAGGAAGATCGACCGCCCGTACCCTAAAAAGTATTCTTTGGTTTTGCGAAAAGTTTGGCACACCCTCTGCCTAAAACTCCAAAGCAGTTCCTTTTGGCCTTTTTCAGACTCTATAATGGAAAAAGTCCATCCGAGCATTTGTCACTTCGGGCTCGTTAAAACATCGAAGGAGACTAGAGTCATCTTTAGCTTTTTCTCGACTCTTTAAAACTGAAAAAGCAAGTTGTGTCTAAAAGCGTCTAAAAAATTCATTTAATTCGGAAACACACTTTCCCCTTTTCTATTTTGGTTGATCGAGTAATCCGCAATCGTGGAAGAAAGTCAATTGAAACCCCGTCGTTTGCGGAGGCTTACGAGTCAACCGTCTTTGTCTCCAGAATCGAAAACAATACGGACAAAGCGAACTCGTTTAACCGGTTCGAAATCTCCTATCAAAGTTAGAACTAGTGTTCCAACAACATCTGAGATTCCGGTTACTCCAAACATTTCTGGAAACCCTGCCTCTATAGAAGAAGTTTAGCAGCCACAGAGGGATAGTAACACTGATCCTAGTCTGGGAGAAAATACTTGCGTTACTGAACCTGTTCCATCTGTGACCGGTTCAGAGAGTCTAGCTCCTCAAACAACTGTCGCTGTCAATTCAACCCCTTCTTCGTCACCAGAAATATTTTACGGACCTGACGGTCTTTCTCTTCCACCAGGTTTGATTGCGATAGAGGAAATTGTAGAGGATCCGCAAGCAAGTACTCCAACCCATTTTGGAGTCGGGGTCACTCTATTTCCTTCATCAGAAGTTAATCCACCACAAGTGGAAGTTCCTGTAGAATCGCTAGGCAATCTATTGGATAGACTCAAAATGTCTGAACAACCGTCAACATCTAGGATTGTGTCGAATGACACAGTGACAGCAGAAGCCCCTGCCGTCACTCCGACAATGTTTGCCGGCATACCATCTATCCCGACTAGCTCGCAACCGCTAGAAGGAGTCCACCAAGGGACTATTGCGACAGTGTGGTCCGTTCCAGTTTGTTCGTCCGGAATAATATCCGGAAACTCTTATGTTGAGACTCACCAGATTGATCCATTTGGAGGTCAATTTGCGCAATCCAGTCCACAAGGACAAACAATCCCCTTGAGTTCTGGATTGCTACCGTATGGGGGGCAATATGCCCTTTCATTACCCCCTCCAGGAGGGTATCCATACGGGAGTTCACAACAGTATTCAGGTTATACTGGAATTACATCAAGTGGTTGGGTACCTATGCTACCTCAACAACCAAGGGTTGTATATTCTATGCAACAGTGTCTACCTATGTCAAACATCCCGACCACACCGGCTATTGTGACAATGTCGCAAGTTCAAACGTTGCCTGTTGTATGCCAACCTCAGATTTCTCAGGTTGTAATGCAACAACCCCTTGACCCTGTGACACAACCACAATTGCCAATTGGTGGGGCGACACAGGTCCAAACGGGTACAATCACCCCACACCTTGGTCCAACGGTTAGTATAGTGCAACAGAACATGGCTTCACAACCGTGGCTGGTGCAATACAAACAACCACAATTCCAGCAAGTGTACCAAGGTTCTGAGCAGCAGATCTTTGCAAACAGTGGACAACCGTATATTGAAAACGGTCAAAACAAATCGCTTTACAGTGGTCAAGTCCACCAACCGTATCAGTCATACCAACATCAATTACATTATGCTGGTATGCAAAGGCCCACTGCTCAAGCGATTCCATCGTACCCTGGGTATGCTTCACCTAACCTGAATCAACAGTTACCATTCGTGGCAACTTTAGAGTTACCCGATTTACACCGGTTAACCAATGATCCGATTGCTTACGCCCCTTGGTGGCCAGTGATTCCTCATAAACTTCCATCTGACATTCCTAAATTCAATGGAAATCCAGGTGAAGACCCATCAAATCACGTGATGACTTTTCATCTGTGGTGTTCATCAAACACCCTAAATGATGATTCGATAAGGCTTCGCCTTTTCCAGAAGACGTTAACGAGTCCAGCGGAAAAATGGTATATTGAATTACCTAGAGCCTCGTTTGACAATTTCAGCTCCCTAGCCACGACTTTCTTAACCCATTTTCAATTACCAATAAGGTATGAAACGGGAACGAAAATCTTAACCAACTTCAAGCAGACAACAGCCACTCATATATCCGATCATATACTGAGTGGCGTCGTCATCGTAGGATGGTGAAAACATACGTTCCCGATCAGTTGTTAGTTGAATGGTTTATAAAGTCGTTACTTCCTACTATAACAGAAGATGTGGCAAAGGGGGTGGTTGTAACAGAGGAGCAAGTTATTGCTCATGCACAATATCTAGACTTAGTTTATACTCAGTCTGGCACGCTCTACTACAAAATACCTGACGCCCCTAGACCAGAATTCTCAATTCCTCCTCCTCCTAAATCAAATAGTGACTCTCATGCCGACGATGGCGTGATTGGCACGGAAAACACGAGATCGACAAAGGCTTCGTCTAAGAAAGCCCGTAAGAATTCGGATCAAAACGCAAAAGAATAAATTCTTGCTTCGGAAGTAAATGTCGTATCAGCAGATAAAGGCAAAGAAACCAAACAACCAGGGAGCAAGAAGAAACAAAACAAAGGGAAGAAGAAGAAACAGGGTGAGTCATCTCCTGGAAAAACTTCTTCAAACCCTCTTGGAAATAGGAAAAATCCATGTCAAATATGTGATGAGGATCATTGGACAAACAAATGTCCATACAAAGCTGAGCTTAAGAGATTCTTTAAAAGTTCGCAGACCTCAGCTGTGTTAACTGATCCGTTCCCAAATCCAGGTCAAAATCTGGTTGATAGTGGAAATGCTTCCCCGTCGCAAGTGCTTATGTTGTCGGTCTCAAAACAGCAGAATGATGCTTTGATTTCGACAAGGAACAAAGATTACGGGAATCCGCAGCTGTCGAACGACAAAAGTAAAGATCAACCAAGTAGTTCGACAACAACTTCGACAAAAGTTGTACCACCCATCATTCTTGAATTAACAATAAAACTGCCAAAGGGGGTAGTACACAAGTCAACATTTAATCCTCGCGCCAGAGTGGCGCAACATTATAACATAGTGGAAGATTTGGCCCAATCGCCATCTGCTATGTCGACTCTTGAAGTATTACAAAATTGCCCATCCCAAAGGCAGGCTTTGTTATCGGCTATTGGTGGGGTTGATCCTAAGGATTCCAATCTTGTATCCTTCGACCACAAAGGATAGGATCCTCAATTACCAGCTCAACTAGCTTTCCTTATTCAAGTGAAAGCCCTTAGCAAAACTGTTCACCGAACAATTATTGATGAGGGGGCATCTACATGTATTATGTCGATGAGTTGCTGGAAAACTTTAGGATCTCCAACCTTGTCACGATCTTCGACGACATTAAAAGCATTCGACGGAAGGACATATACCCCGTGTGGTATCCTTAATAACTTGAAAGTTGAACTGGGAGGAAAAACAATAGAAATAGATGTTGAAGTCATTGATGGGAATCTGGACCACAACATCCTACTGGGAAGACTGTGGATATATGCCATGGCAGCTGTAGTGTCGACTTATTTTAGGAAGATCGCATTCCCTTTTCAAGGAGGGATTACGATCGTCGACCAACAAGACTTCCTCCCTAATGGTTCACAAGTTAGAGGAAGCATTCCCATGATCCATGGAAGCAACCACTCGCTTCAAGACATCGGAGTAGGCCTACTGAAAGACCCCACATTAATGGGAACTTTTGCACTTCCACCTCCAGTCTATATAGGAGAAGTAGCATTGGTAAGAGCCTGCAGCATGATATCTTCCAAGAAGATCTCAAAAGACGATGTCGACATGGATCATGCAATGGTTTTTCCCCCAAGCCCTATAGAAATATTGTAGCAATCAATGTTTCGAGCATGGGAGGCGAACCCAAATCAATGTTCATCAAGCATTTGGGTAGATAGGTCTAGAGAATATGGTACCCCGTTAGATCCTTGGTCGAAAGTACATGGGACTGATGAAGGAATCCTACAATCAATGTTGATTGAGGGGGCACCATGGAATGATTACCACCATCGTTCCCTTCTTCCAGAATATGAAGAAGATACTCAGCATGACCTTTACCACCCTTCAGTTTTTGAATTCCTATCAAATACTGTAAATACGGTGGATTCCGAGCGAAAATTATCCAATATTGAAGAGACTATAGCCATAAATATCTCGACTAAGACAAATGTTGTAGAGAATATTTATGTCGGCAAAGGATGTTCTCCTTCAGAATTGGAAATATATAATGCTCTTTTTCGCGAGTTCAGAGATGTCTTTGCTTGGTCATATGATGAAATGCCAGGCATTGACTCGAGTATCGTTGAACATGAAATTAAAATGTATCCTGATGTCAAACCAGTAAGACAACGGCTTCGGCAGGTGCACCCCAAGAAAGCCACTGCCATTAAAGCAGAAGTTGAAAAGCTCCTCCATGCTGGTTTCATCTACCCGGTTCCTCTAACCGATTGGGTATCGAATATTGTCCATGTTATGAAGAAACAGGGGACAATCAGAGTGTGTGTCGATTATAGGGATATAAACCGAGCTTGTCCGAAAGACAACTACCCTACACCCTTCATCGACCAGATAATTGATGAATGCGCCGGATGTGAAATCTTTTCATTTATGGATGGATTTTCCGGGTATAATCAAATAAATATCCGCCCACAGGACCAGTCAAAGACTGCATTCATCTGTCCGTGGGGCACATTTGCTTATCGAAAATTACCATTTGGTTTAAAGAACGTAGGGGCGATGTTTCAGAGGGCAATGAATTATGCCTTCCATGACATCAAGAACATCGTTCAACCTTATCTCGATGACCTTCCGGCTCATTCGTGAAAGCGGACTGATCATCCGCAGCATTTAAGAGCGATATTTCTACGTTGCCGACACTACAAGATAAGACTCAATCCACACAAATGTGTGTTTTGCGTCGGTTCTGGTCGTTTACTTGGCTTTGTAGTCTCTAAGGATGGGATTCGGCTCAACCCTTGCAAGGTTCATGCAATCATTAATTTGCCTGCACCTTCAAATTTGCTTCAGATTCAGAAACTCCAAGGGAAAGCAAACTTTCTGAGGAGGTTCATTCCAAATTACGCAGAACTTGCTAAAGGTTATACTCGTCTTTTGAAAAAGGATGTACCTTTCGTCTGGGATCAGGTGGCGCAAGCTTCCTTTGATGCTCTGAAAGATTCTCTAGTAAAAGCATCATTAATGTATGCCCCGGACTATCAAAGAGATTTTAACCTGTATCTGGCTGCAGCAGATACGACCATTGCGATGGTTTTAGTTCAAGAAATAGATGGAATTGAACATCCTATATATTATTTAAGTAAAAACTTGAATGATACAGAAAGAAAATATTCTTATGTTGAAAAGCTAGCACTCGCTGCTGTTCAAGCGATACAAAGATTTCGACATTATCTCCTCTTTCGGAAAACTACCATTCTATCAGATTGCAACCCCATGACTTATATATTGTCGTGACAGCTGCTGGGGGGCAAGTATTCAAAATTGATAGCGATCCTTCAAGAGTTTGATCTCTAATTTGTCACATCCAAATCAAAGAAAGCTTTAGTTTTCACAGAATTATTGTGCGATCTCCCATCGTCGTCCAACGATGAAACATCAGAAGAGTCAATCGTGGACGAAAGTTTGTTTCTGATATCTGCAAGCAACGAGTGGTATGGGGATATAATAATTTATCTCCAAACCCAAAAATTCAGGCCTGACACCTCTCACTCAGAACAGAAACGTATACGATACCAAGCGAAAGACTACATGATCGTCGGTGATACGCTTTACCGTCGTGGTATCGATACAGTTCTGAGGAGGTGCCTCACCCATGAAGAGGCCGAAAAAGCCCTGAATGAGTGTCATTCAGGTGCGTGTGGGGGGCATCAATCTGGATATGCTACAGCACAGAAAATCTTACGAGCATGATACTTCTGGCCAACCATGTTCAAAGATTGCATAACCGCAGTCAGAAGTTCCCATGCTTGTCAAATTTTCGATAGAAAAACCAGAAGACCACCCGCACCTTTACAACCAATAGTTGCTGTTGGGCCTTTCGCCAAATGGGGCATCGATTTCATGACATGTAACCCCACCTCGACCGGGGGGCATGGGTATATTATAGTCGATGTTGACTATTTTACCAAATGGGTCGAGGCGATGCCTACATTAGATAACACTGGTGAAACAGCTGCCCTTTTCTTTTTCAATCATGTAGTCGCCAGGTTCGGCGTACCACAGGCTATAGTTACAGATCATGGATCGCATTTTCGCAATCACATGATGGTTGAATTAGCTGCCAAGCTAGGGCTATCTCACGACAGCTCTACCCCGTATTATTCGCAAGCCAACGGACAAGTTGAAGCAATCAACAAGGTCCTGAAGCGTATGTTGCAAAGGATGATCGGGGTTCACAAAAGAAGGTGGCACCTAATCCTGTACTCAGCCTTGTGGGCTTACTAAACATCGGTAAAGAACGCGACCGGGTTCACACCTTTCCAACTGGTGTATGGCCTGGAAGCAGTCTTGCCAATCCAGTGTGAAATTTCGTCGCTTAAACTTGCAATTGATCTCCTCCCCGGAACTTCGGAAGAAGAGGCACGTTTCTTGGAATTAATCCAATTGGATGAAACCCGTCGTGACGCTGCTTTGGCTTACGAAGCCCGTAAGAAACGAGTCAAGGCGTAGTTCGACAAAAATGTCAAACCCCGTGTCTTCTCAGAAGGGGACTTGGTCTTGCTGTATGACCAAGAATCCGATAAATTGGGAGCAGGTAAATTTAATTCTTTATGGATGGGCCCCTATATTGTTAAACGAGTGTTAGCAAAAGGAGCCTACGAGTTAATGGATTATGATGGAATTCCACTGGCGCAACCCCGTAATGGGTTGTACCTCAAGCGTTACTATGCTTAAATAGTAACCTGTATGCTTTTGTTGTATTTTGTTTTCGCTAAAGTATTTGTTTTGGTTGAGTAATCCACCTTTTTACATTTATTGCAGATGTCAAACCTTCTGGAGACATGTGTTGGATATGCTGACGGAGCGAGTCATAGTTCGCGGAACCTATCCTCTACAGCCTGGGCCATTTTTGATCCAAGTGGCGAGTTAGTAAGTTTCAGAGGTGTATGTATTGGGCAATCAACGAATAACATCGCTGAGTATAGCACGTTGATAGAACTACTCTCTGATGCCATCACCCATGGTATACGCCGACTAATTGTCAGGCTAGACTCACAACTCGTAATACTACAACTCAATGGTATATATTCCGTTCTCAATCCAGCTATTTATCGCATGTTCCTAAGGGTTAAGATTTTGGAAAGACAATTTGATTTAATTCAATACCAGCATATTTCCAGAAACTTGAACATATTAACCGACTCATTAGCAAACTATGTGTTAGATAGACATTTCCGACATTTATAAAAAGAGACACATCATCAATGTTGTACATATGGATCATATAACTCAACCAGAATAAAACTGGAAAATCAAAATATATATATAAGCTGTTTATCGTTCATACATAATGTTCTGTAACCAAGACAAAAATTGGTCATATGACCCAAAAACTCAAAAATGCTAGGGGGCACCCTAGCCTAGTGATGCTCATGATAATAGGTCACGGCCTGTGCAATCATGCGCAAGAGACGAGTCCATCGTCTAGGCACACCAGTAGTATACCGCTGCAACTGTAAAGGTAACTCATCAATCCTCACATCGGGAATGCCGAGAGTAAGGCTCTCAACCTGCTCCTACACAGCTGTAAGGGTCTCGGCCACGTCAAGGTCACGAAGAATAACCCTCCCAGCAGTCTCCCCTGCTGGGGCAACGACTGGTGCTCTCGGGCGAACTGCTGGACAAACAGGACCAACATCTGCATGCACACATGAGTTCGATTAAAGTCTTGATAGAATAAAGCACAAGGACATTATAAATAAGAACAGTAAACAGTAATATGGTCGAAGATTTTACCAATAGCGCCCCACTGTTCGCCATCCGGCAGTACCAAGTCCGGATCACCTCGGAAATCCATACCAACATATGGATACTCGGAATAGACCATCTCCTGACGCTCGAACCACCTGAAGAAGGTATCAGTGAAAGAAATCTGAGATTGACCAACATGCCTAGACATGTGATCAACCCATCTCTGCATGCGTGGCTCGGTAGGAGAAGGCAAGTCGAGTGCGATATACTGAGGCTGCATCAGTGGTATTTTCTCCAAGGCAAAAGTAGTCAGAATAGAACCAAACCCAAAGTTCTTCAGCTTCCCGTCCTTTACCTTGTTCAACTGACTTTTCATCTGAATAAGTACTGCATCACACCAGTTGAATACTTTCGGTTGGAGACAATCCAAGGCATGCTGCACATAAGATCTGTTGGCAACATGAAGAGATGCGCTACCGGCCATCCTACCGATAGTATACAGAATGGACCTGAGAGACCTGTCAGTAATCTCACAGATAACAACCTTGCCATCTCTACTCGGCTGGAATCCCTCCCTGCAATACTGGCGGAGATAATCTCTCACGGAGTCATTCCCTCGGGCCGAACCTGACAAAGAAATGGGGGCACCCCACCTCGACAAACCAGTCAAGAAGTAAATGTCTACCACGATCAAAGGGATGGATTTGCTCCTGATCTGAAATACTTGGTTGATAGGATCCCAAGCATCAAGCATATACTACAGTAAGGAGATCTGTGCTCTCATACTAGAGATACGGAAGAACTTCAGCAGGCCACAGTTCCGCAACGCGTTCACCGTGACAGGGTCATGGAGGGCAATCATGTCCTCTTCTTCATGTTCTCGTTCTCGCCATGTGAGGGTCATTTTTCTCAAAAGTCCCTGCAAAATAAACAAGAGAAAGAGTAAGATCCTGGATTTGATGAGAAACTGGCAAAATTTTCATCAAAAACTGTGCAACATAACTGTTTTTCTATGCTCAACGCAACTGGCTAGTGTCCTACCTGTGTTGAAGTTCAAACTGCCTTCATGCAACTTGACATTCAACGCAGGTTTCGAATGGATTGCCTGCGCTGATGGCAGAGCGCCCTAACAAAACCCCAGGGGCTCAGGAGAATATGAAAACATGCACAGAATGGAAAAAGGAAACCATGAAAAGAAAGAGCTAAGGTTTAGCTCCTACCTGGTCCAGACGGCGCCGAAAATCGTCCGCAGAATCTCCCGGAATCAGCTGATGAAAATCAAGGGGGAAGAGGCACCTCCAAAGCTCCAACAAACCAAGTTCAAATGAAATGGTAAAATGAGAGGTAAAAACACCTTTTAATGGCTTTTTACGTAGTTCAAAGCGAAATATTAGGGTTATAATCTCATTTTCAAGCAAATGTTATTCATTTCTAACTAGTTTGATGCAGCAATTGAGGATACAGTACTATCTTTGAAAAGGGCAAAGCTAGTCATGGTAAAAATAAAAAAATTGACCACATAATATCGAGCAGTTTTAGCACAAAGTTCATGCTCTTTAAAAAATTAACGCAAGATCCGAGCAGTTTTAGCACATAGTTCATGCTCGTTAAAAAATAAACATAAGACCGAGAAAATGTTTCCACCCGCGTTTAAGCTCGTTAAAAAATGAACTATCCCGGTAAATAACCACCGTGAATGTAATATCATCAGCCATTAAAAGCCTTGGTCGTGTTTGGACCGTCACCTCCACTTTTCCATTGGCCGATCGTTCACCTCCATATGTTTGTTTACCCATTTTGAGGAACAGCTGCGAAGAGTGATTTCACCTAGCCATCCTTGTGACACTGCCGTGATTGGAAAATTCCAACCTGTACCTGGAATCAGCTGCTAACCCTGTTTATCACTCGTTCCTCAAAAGACGAGTCTTCTTTAAGCTCTTTTCAGCTGACTCGTAAAATATGAAAAGATTGCCGAGTCCTTGGCCTTCCAGCTCGTTAAATGGACAGGAAGAGTTATCCCTCCTCTAGATTTTAATCTTTCTGGACTTGAGGGATTATTGCACAAAAAGATCGAGCGCTTGTTTTATTCGACTCATTAAAACTATCGAAAACTCATCCCTTCTGTATTGTTTTATACTTTTTCAGACTTAAGGGATTAGATGACGAAAAAGGACTTTTGGAGTTAACTTTATGTACCTTTTCAGACTCTCTAAAAATGAAAAGGACCGAGTTATCCTTGTCGTTAGACTCGTTAAAATCATTAAAATAGCGACAAACTTGTCTTTAGACGAGAACGAGTTTCACTATCGCTAGGCTCGTTAAAACATAGCGATGGGCTTGCCCGAAGGGCAGGTTATAGAACAAGCATATGTTATCCTCCTCAAGCTTGACAAAAATAAAGAGGTATTGGTCAGCAATGACTGGAGAAAAATTGGGAGAAACTAAAGAAAACTTTGATGGTAGCAAGTCGCTCTTGAACATGACACTTTTCCTCCGTACCACAATCGGGTTGGGTTGTTTCATTCACCGGTCACATCCATGGTCTCGCCATACCATCCATATTTGGGGTAATGCTATTGTTCCATCGTATCAGTGTCGCCATATGTTCAAGAAAAGTCGTTCAGAAAATTCAACCGTGTCCCATCCACTGCCATACATTATCCTTCATCCTTTCATGACCGCCACCCTGAATCATATGTCACAGATCGTTTTCACCTCCATTAAAATAATTAGCTCCTTTCCGTGTCACTGATGTGGGATTCATCAAGGCCCTCCTTTGACGGATCGCTTCTTGTCGACATCAGCTCATTATCCAAGAAGTTGATCTAGGAACAACCCCTTCAGTACTTTGAAGCTTGCATGCCTCAATGGCAAGTTTCTCACTTCCGGCGACAGGTATACATCAATGACCTTCGACCGAAAGATTTTGCGTGGTGTTTGACGCCAAGTCCTTTATTCACACCACGTGAATTGTACTGTAGTACCTTGAGGGTCATTATCATTATCGGTGATTCCTCTCGCGCTTGTTAACGGTTTACATCATTGACCGGTAATCAAGCGATGTCTTTCCATGTTCGACTCCAGAACATTTCTCACATGGATCGACTTGTACTTAGAGTGAAGATCGAACGCGTTTGAAGACCCCGTATCTAGTTTCATCCATCCGGGCTGCGATATATATTCAGGAAAGATAAAGACATTGACATGTACATCATTGCATCAGATAATCATCCTACTCAAAGGATGATAATTTCATCAAAATTATCAGTCTACCACCAGATGATTGTCTGTTCTATGTACAGAAAATGAATTTATAAAGCTGAGCATGGGAATTCCCGCCTCAGCTAGATCATGAAAGCAGAATGAAAAATAATGTATTGTATTGTATCTTATTACAGGTCTCCTCTCAGCATTGGATGAACTTCGGATCCCCCTGATAAATCATTTCACCCGATAAACAACCTCATACTTTAGGGGGCAACTGTTATAGAAATTTTTGTGCCTTACAACATTGAGCACAAAATGTCCATAATCTAAGGGATCCAAAGTCCCTAAACATGTTGTTCCTACCCCTAGAGGAACAAGGCTAACAAACCACAGCAATTCACAGAAGTTCTCCACCAGAAACTGCTCAAAAACAATTCAATTCAGGATCATTTCAGTGGCTACACTAGCTGTTTGCGCTGAATGTCAAAGCCAACACTGGCTACCTACGTTGAATGTCAAATGGAACACTGGCTACCTGCTCTGAACGAGAATGGACAAGTGGAAAGCTCATTTCTCAAGGTGTGAAAACCCAGGAAGCTTCCAAAATGACACTTGCCTCAGGGAATTCGACTGGTGATGAGTAAGAGGTTCCAAATCTCCAAGTGGAAGCAAGAACCTCCAAGTGGACTCAAGAACTGGCAGAGGGAGAGGACACTAGTCAGATCTCAAGCTGACTCATCCTCTCTCCAAACATCTATATATGGATCTCTCCTCCATGAGATCTTGAGGCTGGAATTTTGTTATTGCAAAGAATTGCTGTCGGTTTGAGATTGGAATCATTGGGTGCTTAATGCTTTGAAGGGGGTGAAGATAGGAATTCCATTTGCTGGGAAGGAGATGCTGGATTGGAGCCCTCTGGGTTGTATCTCTTCCTGAACCTTATTATTCATCAATAAAGTTATCTTGGTTTCTCCTATATGCTGATGTATTTTTGATGTATGAATGCATTAGTATGTTTAGTTTATTTCTAATCCTGAACTAGTTATGAATATGAATCCATGTCTTGTGTAGTGTTCTCTCCTTGTGATCTTGCAGAAACCTCTTGAAGCTGGGCGAGCGAGAAGGCAAGTAGCTGGGAACTCTCCAAGAGAAGAGAAGCCGGATCGAGGGACAAACGGAAGACACTGGTTAGTCCATCTATCTATCTCTTCATTCTTAATTCATAAAGGAAGAATACTAGAATAGCTGTACTCGTTTGTTGCTAAGGCACTGTCACACCTTAGGTGGATAGGATCGTCCTGCATAGGCATTTTTCCCCGCAACACGCGCTCCAAAAAAACCGGTAGTACATTGGAGGCATATTGGGGCGGTAAGCGGATTTGGCAGAAAACGAGCGATTTCATTCATCGCACGACGTGTGTTCGGCGGATGTGAGAGAAAATCGCCTCTCATCACGGGCTAACGGTCGAGCAAGTCAACCATGTGAAATGAGCGAACAATGTAGGATCTGGGGACTCCCGATCTAACGGTGGAGATTGCACCCAATGGGAAAACTGGATCTGATGGGGGAATTAAGCCGCGACATATAAAAGTTTGAAGTCTCATTTGACTGCTGAGTTAGTGGATGAGTCATTCCATAGTGTAATTGAAATACCGAACTGTTGAGGAAGAGTTGGTGCAGTTCGCGAGAGGACAAGTGGCCACTTCCCTGTGGGACATTGGCAATGACGCAGAGGCAAGGAACTCCAAGCGAACAGTAGCAGGCAATCCGAAGGGGTGGAAGAGGAAGCGAATAGTCAAGGACAAATTGGCTTTAAGCCATGAACGGATAGAGAATAGTACAGGAGAAAGAAAAGGAAGAACCAGAGAAGAAAAACAGTGACAGAAAGGGCGAAAGAGACAGTGAAGCAAGAAGCAAAAAATAGAGAGCCAAGCTGACCTAAGGCAGCATCGAGTAGACAAAACCAGGCTTGAGAGGTTCAAGCCATCCCTATGAGGATATCTGTTGGGAATTGAGCACCATTGGACTCATCCCATTAAAGACCAGAGAGGTCGAGACTTGGTAAGGAAAGAGTCTGTGCACTCTAGTGGCTTTGGGAATCCAAGAACCACCCTACTAAGCATCCTCTGTTTCAAGAGACTCAAGTGAGCTCCTCATTGTAAATCTATGCTTTAAAGACACAATAAAATAAGGCCACCACTAAGATCTGGACCAGAGACGTAGCCCTAGAGAATAGGGTGAACTCCTTATTAATGCATTGTGTTCTTATCTTTGCTTACTGTGTTTCCCTTACTGTTTTCCATTTTCCAGTGTCTGTGTATTTTGCAATCTGATCGATCCATTGCCTAAAATAACATAGACACACACCAACACATGAGTCTGTAATACCTTCATTCATTAATTTTTTAACTGAGATCACTCACAAGTGATTTTCAGATCACTTTTCTCCATAAGCCTGGGTCAATTTGGCGAAATGCGCACGCAGATCATCCTTCCAATCATACTTGTCTGTCATTCACATCTTAGGCTTCCTGAATTGTGTTCTCATCATCACCCTACATTCATGGAAATCATCAAAGCTTCCCTTATGTGTACCCCACCATCTTGTGGGCATAACATGCAGTGCCCAGTCCAACACTTGGAAGCGCCGCTTTTCTGGTACCTCCCTTTCAAATGAATCCAAAAAGTATCTACCTCATTCAGGCCATCATAAGTAGGAAAATTTCTTACCAAAGAAGACACACATCGCACTGATTGGGTCATCATGTTGCAATTCAGTGCAGTTACTTCATGTAATTGATTTTGTTAGTGTTCTAACTCTTCATCAGAGTCTGAGCTGCAAGAACTTTCATGATCCCAGGCAATCCGCCCATCTACGATGGGATTCACCCAATCTTAAACTCGTGTTGTTATCTTATAGATACAATCAAAATCGTCATCACTCTCATAATCGTGGACTGGTTTAGTATAGCGCGACCCCTTTGTAGGATCTAGAGGAACTATTATGTGTAGCGATTTCTTCTCAAAGATCATACTTCACTTCCTTAGATTGATTACCCTGTTCGTATCAGTGGCGTAGTCAATTCCTAGGAGCGCATGATAGGTATTTCTTTCATCCACTATATCTATTACTTCAAAATCAGCCAACGTGCTTACTCCCTCAATATCCACAGTCACCCCCTGTAGCTGCCCCATGGGGATGATCTTTTGCTGATTGGCCATCCTTAGTTGAATTAGAGACCATTGCAGTGTGGGTCTCCCCATCTGTTCTCAAGTCTGCTTCGATAGGACGTTTGCATCTGACCCCAAGTCCAAAATAAATTGATCCATTTCATACTCTCTCGTATGTGTGGTCAGTCTCATCTGTCGTCCCGTCTTTGTTTCGTGCTTACCAATCTTTCGTATTGCGCGCGGCTCACTGAGAGTGGTTCCAGCACATCTATTGATGAGCTCTTGTAAACCCTTCACAACCTTACTATCGTTCTGTAACTTCATGTCCATTTGTCAAATTCGTGTTGGCTTCGCGGATTGTACACTTCAACCTCTTATCTAGTTCCCAAGGTGTCTTGCCTGGTTGCATCACGAGTTCTTTGAATCCCACAATCGACTGCACCTCAGATTTAGGCCTACTGAATTCTCTATTCAGTGTTGTCTAGATGTTTGCCACTCCAACATTTAGGTTATCATTAGAGTACTTAATATACTAGGTTAGCACACGATCTTGTAGAGCACTAGCCAGTGTCACCTTCTTTATATTATCATATGTAACACCTTGAGATTCCCATACAACGTTCACAACGAACTAGAATTGGTCCGGGTCCTCATTTCCCAAGCCTTTGAACAAACGCATCTTCACTGTATTTTCCATACTGAACTATGGTGGAGGTGGAGGTGGTACAGGTGAAGTTGGAGGCAATGGTTGTGAGGTCAGAGGTGGTGTGGGTGGAGGTGGTATTCGTGGGAATCCTTGTCTTATTAAATGAATAACACTTCGTGGAGAAACCTTTGCTATCTTTTCCTCATCACCTTGATGAGGTGAAATCAATGGACTATACTTCGGACCTTTTTCCTTCGTTCCTGTAAGTTTATTTGCTTTGCATAGTTCCGAACATCAAGGTAGTTGCATAACCCATTTTTCGCATAATAGAATTTTAATCCAGGTATTCAAAGATTTCACGTACTTACCTCGTGGTCCTTTGAAAAAGTGTCGCTCCACCTCGCTATAGCTGACTGAGGTGTCGACCGTGAATTCAGTCACAAATCTTCCTATGACGCAATTGAGCCAATGATCGATAGCATGGGTGATCTTTTCCTTAGATGCTTCCAATTTCTGTATTAGCTCCGAGGTCCAAACAATAGGAGAAGAAGAAATTGGTCCATCCCTGGCTATCTGTTAGCTTCACGATCCACTCATATAGCTCAGTTGGGAAGGAGAAGTAAAAGATATTGTGGATCTCTATATATAGGTATCTGTCCAACCACTATTCCTTTGTCACTCGTCGGTTTCTATTCTCCTGTGCCACGAATTCATGGATCTTCCTATCCAACCAGTCTCTGATCTCCTTAGTTGGATTCCAGTGATACGACATCACACATCTCTTATGCAGATTCTGGGTCCCAACAACAGAACCATTTGTTGGCTTAAGGGGGCCTGACCCAGGTTCAACGTTAATTATCCAAACGAATCCCTATACTATTGGCCCTTTCAGCATCAGCTCGCAGAGCGCAGACTGAAGTCTGACCCGAAGTAGTATGGGGAGGTGCTGGAACCAAGTTTCCACATCTTAATATGGTTGTGATGTCATTTGATTCCCTCTATCCCTGCCTTCGCGCAGGTCGCTTCGCTTTAGGGCTTGCAAGACGAGCCCTTTATTCCACTCTTCAATACATCTGCGAAAGGGTATGATCGACCTTCGTGCAGCCCTTGCTTGCTGCTCAGGTACTTTCGTGCTGCTATGCGAGTGTGCCATGTAGATTCCCCAATTAATCTAAGTGACTTGTTTATCTTATCAAATAATTATAGTTAACATCGCATAAACAAATAATCATAAATGCATTCAATTATTCAACGTAATTGCATTCATTCGTGCATCACATAAGCATAATAAATGAAATTCATACATAACATATCAAGATGCATTAACATAATAAAGATAGAGGAATTGCTGAATAATTCTCTTTATTGATAACTTCCAAGTGTTTACAAACTCTATCCGCCCTATGCACACGGCTGTAGGGGTCCGCGCACTCAGCTGTGGAATTCTACCCTAGGCCTTTGTGCACTCAATTGTAGAGCCTCTACCTATGCTATGACCCAAGACTTAGACTTCTTACTTTAGAGCTATGCCTCTCTTACATTGTATATCTCTAAAACTACTTAGAACTTAGCTCTTTTTATATAATCCCGTGGTCTGCGGACCATGGGTAGATCTCTTACAGCTGAATTTACTTTACAAAACTAAGGGCGGGCTACCCTTTATGACACATGACACCTTCGTGCTCCGCAGCCGCAAAATGTGGAGACTTTATAATTTTATTGCAAATTTTGACTCAAACATGGGATTTTAGCCCCAAAACTTCCCTTGGGGGGTCCCGCTCCAAATAGACCATGTTGGAAAACTCATAAGGATGGCTAGATTGTGGGTCCCGAGGCTAGATTGGACCTTGGTGGCCATTATTTTCTTTTACTATTTTGTGGGTCACTAGCTTGGGGGAAGTCAGATGTAATTGCCAAACTTATGGTTGGGAGGCGAGCATGTCAAAATCCCAGTAAATACCAAAAGTTTTGATGGACAAATAGGTGATCTCAATATATATATTAGACTCCGTTTTCCATTAATTATGTACTTAGACAATTAATTGATATTGAAATTTTGTGTAATTTTGTGATAGTGAATGATATTAACAAGTTAAGTAGAGACTGGAAATAGTTCTTTACTTTGCATGATTTATTTGCAAATTGTTGTAAAAGCATTAGAATAACTTTGTCTATGTTTCGAAGTAAGAAACATGTTCTTTGTGTCTAGGTAACAGATGGAAATTATGATAGGGGATGCATGCTCATAGATAGGAGTTTTAAAGAGAGTAATAACCCTGAACATCGAAAGGACCTTGCTTAATAAAGAGTGAAGTAGATAAAAAAAGACTATTCTATCAGGGTATAATCCCTTTTTAACAAATATTAGCAACTACATTTATCGTTAGACGCCTTTGTAATCAAGAAAGAACAACATCATGAAAAAGGCTAGAGAATGAGAACTTCTTTGGAGTCCCGGGCCAAGCCAAGACAACTCAGTAACCCAGGTCTTTGGTTGAGAACTCTTCCTTGATGCCAAGAAAAAACTAAGAGAGAAATAAGAATTCTTTACTAGAGAAGGAACAAATAAATTGTTGCCAAAAACGATAATCTCTTCTAAAAGTTAAACCTTTCATATGACAACAAGCTATTCAAAATTAAATAAGCCACATATAGTTTCTCTGATTTTTACAATGGTAAAGAATTAATAATACATATAAGAAAAAAATATACCATTACACTACAATTTATTTCGTAAACCAAATCACGCCATTCAGGATCAAACCCCTTAACCAGTGAAGTATTACATGCAAGGATACTAATCATATTGTTACAATAACTTAAGGGAAATTCATAACCTAGCCGATAAGGCATGAATTTGGGTGAAAAGGGTGAGGTACATTAAAAGGCTAGTTAACTGTGCATTCAAAATAAATTACAATATCGAGTTACATAAGTGAGACATAAAAAATTCGTTGAAAAGATAATTAGAAACCCTTAGGGATGTTTAATAAACCCTAGGTCGATACCATGACAAAGATAAATGTTCCAGATGTGAAAACAAAGAATCAATGCACCTGTAGAATAAGTCGTAGACTAATGAAGCCATAAACTGATGCAAGAATCCAAAAGGACAACCAGCCATCCAAAAACATGGAATGAAAGTGGTGAAGAGAATTGGGTTATACCTACATAGGTCATAGTGAGGTGTTAGCCGAGAGCTAATTCAAATGACATGCAAAGTACAACAAACCCACAATAGAATGGGAAGAAACACCTATCTATTAGTTATATGTTTTGGTCCATGCTGCAGTGGTGACCTACAGGTAGGAGGAACATGCCATAAATCAACGATGTCAATAGGAAAATGTAAATATAGGAAAATACTTTAGACGAAGAAGAAAAAATATCACTTACACAATAACCTTATGCTGGAAACCCTTGGCCATTGTAGAGTTGCTGGAGATAAAAATGCCTTCAGGAAAAACTTCTAAGACTAGAACTAATTAGAAGAGTGTGAACTTTCTATCTAAAATCCTATGAAATCAAAAATGAGGGTAAGAAACATTGGGTGGCCTTATCTTCAGACTTCGAACTAGTCTCGGAGTAGCTCCAGAACCTTCTCGTCGGTAAACAAATGAATGGATTTGAGGAATAAGCCCGAGAGTAGTCCTTATCTTCGGATGAGAAATTACCATTGTAGATATGGATTCCGAAACGATCGACAATGAAAATGGTTCCAAGTATGAGTGATCCACGACCTTCAAGATTAGTACCAAGTAATGAAGGATAACTAGTGGTCACGATCCACCAGGGTTCAGGTCAATCAATAAATTTCATGACAACATATTTGAAAAGAAATTTGCAACATAACCCTTTAACAATACATAGTTCAGAATAAAATAATAAAAAAAATGTGTAAAATTTATAACAATACCTTAAAAAAATTATAATATATTTCATTATAATTGGTTACAAATGCAATAACACATTTTTACATTCAACTCTAATTAAGAGAATGGTTATATAAAGAATCTGTTGATTATGGTATGATGTTAGCAATAGTAATATAGTTATTTTAACAATGTTAACTATGGTAATTATAAATAAAAAAGTCTTTGTAGTGTGTATGTGGATGTTACAAGTGGTATCAGAGCACGGTTTTAATATTGTCGCCTGATTGGGCAATGGTAGTAATAATAAGTGTGTTGAATTTTTCACAGTGAAATAAAGTGAACAAGTGAATAAACCATGATGAGGAGAGGAGATGAAGGTCAAATTGAAACTATATCAGTAGTGGGAGCAAGTCCCATGTCAAATCTGTAAGCAAATTTGGAAATGTGGGTGCAGTTATGTGTAGAATAGCAGAACCAAACAAGCAGGCTAATTGAAGAACAACAACACCAAATAAGCAGGCTACTCAAGACTCTTCAACAATTGCAAGATGAAATGGTTCGAGTAAGGACATATAAGGAAAGAGTAATGTGTGAAGAAGAAAGGATTCTAAATAGCCTTTCAGATAGGAAAAATCACCGAACCTATCAACCAAGTCTTGACCATGGAACCCGAGATGAAGGAGACCAACGACAACGTACTGAGGAAAATCTAGAAGGAAGTGATAGAAACAGAGCTGATAATGAAGATGAATTCAGCAATGTTTCAGACCAAAGAAAAAAAATAAACAGAAGTTGGAGGTGCAAGGAAAGTTCAAAAATATTAAACCCCCAATTTATGACAGAGAAGCAGAAGAAGTTGCAGAAGCCTGGATCATCAATATGAACAAATTTTTTCAAGTTTATGAATACAAAAGTAAACTGAGGGCCAGGTTAGCTATCTATCAGCTTCAAGGAAAATCCACCTTATGGTGGGAATAGGTCAAGATAGTACAAGGGATAGAAGAACATAATGTAACCTAGGAGGAATTTCAAAAGCACTTGAGAACAAGTACTTGACAAAATGATTCTATGATGAAAAGATAAAGAATTCCATGACTTAAAACTGGGGTGGTTGACTATGGACGAATATATAACTAAATCTACCTCGTTATTGAGATATTTAACCTATCTCTAGGAGGAAAAAGCTAAAGTAAAACACTTTATGAGTAGTCTTCCTTCGTTAATGAAAGAAATAATAGAGTTTGACAACCCAAAAAACATGGATGAAGCCATCCAAAAAGCTAGAATGTGTTACTAGTAGATGAAGTAGAAGGGAGACGGCAGTAAAATGTGCTCTCAAAAGAAGGGACAAAAGTATTATCATAATTTAAGAAGCACTAAATCTGAAAATTTCAAAAACTCATAGAGGAATCCACCAAACAAACAATCTGGGAGGAATTAGCAAAAACCAAAATGGAAAGCAGAAGCTAGGCCTACCAAAGCATAAAACAAGCCGAAACCTAGTCAAATGCAAAATCCCCCTTTGCAATGTTGGGGTTGTGGAGAACCTCACTACTATAAAAACTCTCCCCATCGTGCTAAAATTAAACACATTGCTAATATGAAGGAAGCATCAATGATCGGGGACATGGAAAGAAGCATGCCTAGGAGAAATGGTATTCTAGAATAATGACAACAATATTATTAGCCTACTATGATAGACCGGCTATAAGGTAAGCTAATTAACTAATATGTGTCTATTTTAGTATATTCTGGTGGAAGCTTAAGTTACATTCAACCCCAAGGTAGTAGAAAAATGTTGTTTACAAACCTATAAATTTAAAACCCCTAGATGGTACAATTAGCAACTGGAGCCAAGATAAGGGTGAGTGCCAAGGTGCCAATTTATCCCATTGAGGTAGGGGATGAACACATAAGTGAAAAAAAAAACATTTTACCCTTGGTCTCATATGATTTATTGCTTGGAATGGACTGGTTAGAGGGACATTGGTCTCTGTTTGATTGTAAGAATAAGCCGATCAGTTAGCTTGCTGAAGATGGATCTCAAGAAGATATCGAAGGGGTTAGAAAACCCATGTAGTTACGTCCCATTACTGCTTCTTAGTTAGGAAAATGTATCAGAAAAGGTTGTATGATTTACGCAGTTCAAGTGGGGAATTCCAACTCAAAAGATAAGACTGCTACTTTAGAGAACATGCCAATAATCCAGGAATTTATTGATGTATTTCCTTAAAAGATACCAGGGGTGCCTCCAAAATGTGATATTTATTTCACCATAGAATTAATTCCCAGAGCAACGCTAGTATGCAGAGCCCCTTATGAGGTTTCGAGAGCTGACTAAGTTTAAAATGCAATTACAAGAGTTACTTGATAAAGGCCCATCATATCGCCCTAGGGAGGTCTGATTTTATTCATAAGGAAGAAGGTTGGCACATTATGAATGTGCACTGATTACAGGAAACTTAATAAATTGACCCTTAAAAAAAGTATGCTTTGCCTCAGATTGATGATCTATTTGATCAAGTTAAGGGTGCAACAACCGTCTCTAAAATTGATTTAAGGTCAGGATATCATCATATCCGAGTCAAGGATGAAAACATTTGTAAAACGAATTTGAGAACTCATTACAGGAACTATAAGTTTGTGGTCTTAACTTTCAGACTGATTAATTCACCCGCAACGTTTATGAGTCTGATGATCCGGATTTAAACAGGAATGCAACAAATTACAGAGATAACCATATACACAAAGATGCAGTGGAAATAATACTTCATTTCATTAATGGAAAATACTGAAATATGCTTACAAACAGAAATGGCAATAAACTAGCTAGGGCGATGGTAGCTTATCTCTGAGAAGAGATGTGATGGCTACATGCCTCTGAACTGTGTTACAATGAGGCTCGAAGGCCTATTTATTATTGAGAAACAATGGAAAAACCCTTAACATTTCAAAACCTAACCCTAGGAGATGAAACGCCAAACTGTGGGCCCTGTTTGGGGGTAAGTTGGTACATCAACTTCCCGAGGTCGTAACTTTGGCATATGATCTCCGTTTGACGCGTACAATAGCTCATTAGAAAGATCTATCCGAGCACTATCATTGTTGGAACAGGCAACACCAGTCCATTCCATGGACTCGTGTTGCCCCCAGATTCCCAAAAAAACGTCGTTTAGGGCCTCAAAACGGCTCCGGAAGTTCAGGACCCAAAAAACTGCTAAAAATAGTAAGTTGTGCTACAATTAAGGAAACTGAAAATGCTGAGAAAGACAATGGTGGGGGTCCAGGTGGACTTGGCAGGTGGCCACCAATATCCACCTGGATCATTCCTCCCCCCTTAGGAAGCAATGGTCCCCATTGCGTTGAGCTCCTCCATGAGATGAGGAAACTTCTGCTGAACTTGTTCCCTGGTGAGCCACTTGCCCTGCTGAAGGAGTTGGCCCGCTTTGAAAACTCGATACAGTTGGATATTATGTTGGCGAGTGTTCTTGATCTGTGTGTCCATGATCCGATCAGTTGCAGCTTGTTCCATGCAATCTGGATTTAATTCTGTGGGTTTGAGTTGTTCTGCAATGTCGGATGTGTCTAGCAATGGTGGAAAGTATGGCCGAAGGCGGTCCACATTAAATACTGGGTGCAGGCCAAGGAATGGGGGAATGCTGAGCTCAAATGCATTGTCTCCCATAGCCTTAGTAATGGTGTAAGGACCATATCGGAGTGGTCTCAATTTCCGATAGGCTCCAGTAAGGCGTTCCTTTTGCAAATGCAACCAGACTTTGTCGCCCACCTGAAACTTGTGTGGCACCCGATGTTGATCATGTCGCTGCTTGTACTTGGCATTTGATTTCTCAAGAATGTCATGGACCTGCTGGCGAATATGTTGGATGCGCTCAATGAAGCTGGTGGCCTTATCTGTTTCGGACTGGACATGAGCTGAATTCATGTGAGTAGCTGCAAGTGGCATGGCCACATCAATGGGGCATAGTGGCTGGAATCCCAAACCCACCTGAAAAGGGCTATGGCCAGTGGAGCTGTGAAGAGCTCGGTTGTAGCTGTGCTGAACGTAGGGGAGGCTCTCGTCCCATGTGCGTGGATGCTTTGAGTTATACATGCGCAGAATGTGCACAATCATCCTATTGACAACCTCTGTCTGGCCATCAGTTTGAGGATGGAAGGCTGTGGACTTCGTGAGTTTGGTGTCCAGCATTGACCAGAGACTGGACCAAAAGGTGCTGAGAAACCGACTGTCCCAATCTGAGATGATAGACTGTGGGATCCCAAAGTGCACCCACACTCGTTCAAAGAAGAGTTTAGCAGTGGCTTCTGCTGTGATATTCTTCTTGCAGGCCATCATAATGGCCATCTTTGAGAACCTGTCGATGACCACAAAAACACAGTCATTTCCATGCTTAGTGGAAGGAAGGCCTGACATGTAATCCATGGAGATGGATTCCCAAGGTCGACTAGGGGTAGGCAACGGGGTATAGAGGCCTTGCTTCTTAATGGTCGGTTTGGCAATGGCACAGGCAGTACATGATCGGATGTACTTCCCAACATCCTGTCGAAGATTCGGCCAATAGAAATAGTTTTGCAGTACTGCCACTGTTTTCTCGACCCCGAAATGCCCAGCAGCCCGACTGTAGTGTGCTTCCCAAATCATCTTGGCACGCTCGCTTGAAGGAACACAAAGGTGACCGAGGTGGCATAATAGGGCATCCTGGAGGTGAAAATCTGCAACCTGCCGACCCTCCAAGAGTGTCTGGTATGTGTGGCCGAATTCTGGGTCGCTTTTGTAGAGAAGTGGCCAATCAGAAGTCTCGTGCCCGCAAGAGTTGAGCACGGTGGTTAGCGCCATGATCGGTGGTCGACTGAGGCAATCTGCAACATTATTGGTGCTGCCCTTTTTATACTTGATATTCAAGTGAAACTGTTGCAGGTATGTAGACCACTTCTGATGGCGATCATTCTGCAATTTCCCTTGGGTCTGTATGAACTGCAGAGGTCGGTGGTCTGTGTGGATGACCGTTTCCTTCCCCAAAATGTAATGCTTCCATTGTCGGCAGGCCTGTACAATGGAATACATCTCTTTATCATAAGTGGGGTACTTCCGGACTGTGTCTGAAAGTGTTTCACTGTGATATGCCACTGGATGTCCATGTTGAGTAAGGACTGCCCCAATAGCATAGTCAGAGGCATCTGTCTCGACCTCAAATGGTTGTTGTAAATCTGGTAACGCGAGCACTGGTGCCGTGCAGAGGCGATCCTTCAACTCCCTGAATGCCTTCTGTTGAGATTCAGACCAAAAGAATTTTGCTTTCGCCCCGCCCTTGGTGACTTGACTCAAGGGCCAAGAAATATGAGAAAATCCCAACACAAACCTGCGGTAGAAGTTGGCAAGACCTAGAAAGCTGCGGAGCTCTGTTAGAGTGGTTGGAGAGGGCCAATCCCGAATGACTTGGACCTTGGCTGGATCGACATGCACCCCCTGTTCATCAATGATGTATCCCAGATACTGAACCTCGGTCATGCCAAAAGTGCATTTCTCCAAATTGGCACATAGCTTGTGTTGCCGCAGTGTTTGGAGAACCTGTCGGATGTGGTGGAGGTGCTCTTCCCAACTCTGGCTGAAGATCAGAATGTCATCCAAGTATACTACTACAAAGGAGTTGGTGAATGGCCGCAAGATGTCATCCATTAGCCTCATAAAGGTTGCAGGAGCATTCGTCAATCCGAAAGGCATGACCAACCATTCGAAGAGGCCCTCCTTGGATTTGAAGGCAGTCTTCCACACATCTGAGGGTTCAATTGGTACCTGGTGATATCCTGACTTCAGATCGATCTTGCTGAAATATTTCGCCCCCTTTAGTTGGTCTAGGAGGTCATCAATCCGCGGGATCGGGTACCTATTACGGACAGTGATCTTGTTCAGCGCCCGATAGTCAATACAGAGTCTCCACGTCCCATCCTTCTTCTGTACCAACACTATCGGGCTCCCACAGGGCGAAGAACTCGGACGGATGTGACCTTTCTGCAGGAGCTCCTGAATCTGCCTCTTGATTTCATTGTTCTCCAGAACGGAGCGCCGATAAATTGGTCCATTGGGTAGCGGCGCACCTGGGGTCAGATCAATGGAGTGCTTGACTTGACAGTGCAGAGGAACCCCTGCCGGGGAGGTGAAGATGTCTTCGTACTCCCCACAATCTTGTCCATCTGTAGCTGCCGTGCAGAGGGACCCGTTTGGAGGCCGCGACCACTGTCTTCTTCTTCCCTTGAGGGCGTATCATCAGGAAAACAAATTTCCTGGTTTTGGAAATGATCTTACTGCATTGTTTTGCAGTAATCAAAGAGATGGCGGCAGGTGGTGCTACCTCTGGTATCCTAAACAACTTATTTCCCAATGTAATAATAACAGCACGGGGCCTTGATTCATACACAGCATGTCGCTTCCACAAGTATGGTTGTCCTAGTAATACATCACAAACTTCAAGGGGAGCAATGTCACACAATACCTCATCCGTGAAGGGCTTGATGTTGTATGGAAGGCGACACTGCTGGCTCACGCGAAGATCTCGCCCTTGGTGAAGCCACCCAATGGTGTATGGTTGTGGATGTGCTGTGGTCGGTAAGCCCAACCGCTTCACGACCTCTGCCGAAATGAGGTTCTTTTGACTCCCGCTATCAACAATGAACTGTATCGGGGAGCCCTTTACCCACATCTGGGAGTGGAAGAGACGCTCCTCCTCCTCTGGATCTTCGGTTCATTTTTCTGGATCTTTGCGGTAGCAACAGTGGCGCTGGGATCCGCATCAATGATCTGCTTCCCTTTTTCATACCCCTTATCGGGTTCTGACTCAGAGTCGGAACATGCATCTGATTCTGAAACCTTTAGCTCAGCCACCAGTGACTGCTTGGCCCGACACTCACTTGTGTTGTGAGTGGAGCTCTTATGGAACTCGCACCATTTTCCAGTGTCCTTTCTCGGCTTCGGCGTTGCTCTTTGCTTGCAGCTTCAGCTGGTTGTCTTGGGCTGTCCCGCCTTGGCTTTGTCCTTTGTTCTGTGGTTTAGGGGCACCTTTCCCCTGCTTTGGATTCGCAGATCCAAAGTCTCGCTTCTTTTGTTTAAACTTCTGCTCGACCTTGACGGCATACCGGTATGCTGCGCCGAGCGAGGGGATGTTTAGGAACTGTATTTCTTCCTGGATGTACTTGTGCAGGCAACCACGGTATTTGAGTATCAAATGTTGCTCTGAATCCTTGATACCCAACTTTGTGCGAAGGGTATGGAAAAGATTGGTGAACTCCGGCACGTCTTGGTCCCTTCCCTGCCGCAGCGTGGTCCACTTTATGTATTCATCCTCATAGCTTCCGACAGGGTAGTACTGCTCCTTGATGGCATCCCGGAACGAATCCCAGGTGGGTGCGGCTGAAAATAGTGAGCCAGTACTTTCATCCTTCTGCTCGCAGTAGGTTTCCCACCAGTCCTTGACGTGGGGCGCTGCTTTGAGAAGAGCAAAAACAATCTTTTCCCGACTCGAAAAATTCATGAACAGAAAAATAACCCTCTAGCAGATTTAACCATTTATCTACGGCATCGGCGTCTATCTGACCCTCGAATATGGGGATTTCAAAATTAACTTGTACCTTAAAGGGTGTGGCGTTTCCAGAGGAGCTGCTGGAAGCCGATGCGTCGCTTCTGGGTAGCCGCTGAAGGATCTGCGCAAAGCTGTCCATCATCGCGTTCCGTTGTCGCTCGAGCGCTTCTTCGAGCAAGATTTTGATGGGATCTCCTGCCCCCTCGTCTTTCTTCTCGTCCGCCATGGAGGCCGTCGGGATTTGCGAGGCTGGTCTTGCAAAGGTTCAACCAGTTCAAGCCCTAACTCCTTATATCCCGACCTTGTTGGGGACATGCAAAGAAAAACAAAGAAAAAGCAGACCGCTCTGATACCACTGATCCGGATTTAAACAGGAACGCAACAAATTACAGAGATAACCATATACACAAAGATGCAGTGGAAATAATACTTCATTTCATTAATGGAAAATACTGAAATATGCTTACAAACAGAAATGGCAATAAACTAGCTAGGGCGATGGTAGCTTATCTCTGAGAAGAGATGTGATGGCTACATGCCTCTGAACTATGTTACAATGAGGCTCGAAGGCCTATTTATTTTTGAGAAACAATGGAAAAACCCTTAACATTCCAAAACCTAACCCTAGGAGATGAAACGCCAAACTGTGGGCCCCGTTTGGGGGTAAGTTGGTACATCAACTTCCCGGGGTCGTCACTTTGGCATATGATCTCCGTTTGACGCGTACAATAGCTCATTAGAAAGATCTATCCGAGCACTATCATTGTTGGAACGAGCAACACCAGTCCATTCCATGGACTCGTGTTGCCCCCGGATTCCCAAAAAAACGTCGTTTAGGGCCTCAAAACGGCTCCGGAAGTTCAGGACCCGAAAAACTGCTAAAAATAGTAAGTTGTGCTACAATTAAGGAAACTGAAATTGCTGAGAAATACAATGGTGGGGGTCCAGGTGGACTTGGCAGGTGGCCACCAATATCCACCTGGATCATCTGATGCACTGTATCTTTCATCCTTCGATGGATAAATTCGTTTTGATTTTTATAGATGACCTATTGATATACTCAAAAAATTTGGAACAACATAAGGAACACTTACACATAGTGCTGCAAGTGCTCTAGGATCATCAGTTATATGCAAAATTTTGTAAGTGTGATTTCTATAAAGACTAGATCCAGTATTTAGGCCATGTCATTTTAGCAGAGGGAATAACACTTGATCCTGGGAAAATCGGGATCATTATGGAATGGCCAATGCCCAAGAATGTGGCTGATATACGTTATTTTATGGCCTTGGTGCGATCTTACTGACATTTCATTGAAGGATTCTCACGAATCATGTACCCCACTACTTCCTTATAAAAAAGGGGAAGAAATTTTAAATGGACAAGCAATTGCCAACAAAATTTTGAATAATTAAATCACTTATTGACTGCTACTCCTGTGCTAAATATTGTTGATCCAAATAAGGAATTTGTGGTCTGCACATATGCATGCCAGGAAGGAGTAGGGGTAGTATTAACACAAGATGGGAAGGTGATTTCTTATGAATCACGGAAGCTGATGTATCATGAGCAGAGATACTCTACTTATGATTGCGAATTAACTGTTGTGGTGCATGCGCTAAAGGTATGGAGGAACTATCTTTTAGGAAAAAGGTTTTTGTTAATGATCGACCATAGTAGTTTCACTAGTTATTTTAAATTCCCATCAAATAAGATGGAATGCCTTCCTAAGAGAATTTGAATTTGAAATTTAACATTTAAAAGGAAAGAAAAATCATCTTGTAGATGAATTAAGAAAAAGGATATATTGCATCTATGAACTTTGTTATAATCAAGTAGAATTTAAATTTCAGGACGAAATTAAAGAAGCCACCCAAACCGATCATGAATATCAATTTTTGTGGCAGAAACAACAACGAGCTAGTAGCAAAGGAAAACAATTTGAATACAAGGTAAGTGAAGAGTAGTTATTGACCTTTACGGTAAGAGCATACATTCCTAACCAGATTTCTATAAGGAAAATGACTTTCGATGAGTTCCATGGGAGCCCTTATGCCTCTCATCCCGGTTATCAGAAAATGTTATCATCAATTAAAAAGGGTTATTTCTGGTTGGTGATGCGCAATGATATTGCAGAGTATTGAACAAAGTGCATGGAATGTCAACAAGTCAAAAATGAACATTAGCATCCTACTAGTCTTTTGCAAACTATCCCCATACCGGAATGGAAGTGGGAGAATATTACACTCAATTTCGTTATAGGATTACTGAAATAGAAGAAGCACAATGACTCGATAATGGTAGTATTTGATAAACATTGTAAAAAACCCATTTCATACAAGTACAATCTACCTTCAAGGCAATTCAAGTTGGTAATATTTTCATGAAAGAATCATTTCCATTACATGGTACTCCCACGGTTTTTATATCAGACATAGATATAAATTTTACATCTCCTTTTTGGAAATCTCTATTTATTAAATTTTCAACTCAAGTTCAGTTTAGCACTGCATACCACTCACAGTCAGATGGGAAAATTGAATGCGTGATCCAAGTCTTGGAGGACATGTTACGGATATATGTTATGAAACATCCCAGTAAATGGGAAGAATATATAAACTTGGTAGAAGTTCATACAACAACGCATATCATGAATCATTAAGGATGAACCCCTTCGAGGTGTTATATGGAAGAATATGTAGAACCCTTGCCAATTGGAATAGCCTGAAGAATGCCTTAATGCTAGGGCCAGAGATGCTGGAAGAGATTTACGGAAGTTAAAGTGTTATGGAAGAACTTTAGCCCAGACAAGGCTACCTAGGAAGATGAAAAATTCGTGGGAGAAGCCTATCTAGAAATGTTAAAGATACCTAGTGTAAAAACCGAGGAATGTGTTTAGCACAAGGGGGTGAAGATGTAACACCCTAATACAATGAATATTTATTATTTACTATGTTTTATGAACTTGCTAAATTTGGACAGTAATTTATTACAAAATATAGAACATAATTATTTAAAGTATTTTAGTTTTCCTAGTTTTAAGTTAGTTACTTTTAAAAGAAATAATTATAATAATTAATTAGGAATGTGTCAATAGATAGATCTAGGATTTATGGGTGAGACCAAAGAAAGTAAAGAACCCAGGACAGTTGAAAAGAAAACAGTTACACCTCCCATGTTTTTCTAAGAGATGGATATCTCAAGACGGAGAAAACAAGACGTGGATAGGAGGAGAGAAGGGGGAGGCATTGGAGGGAGGAGGATGTAACTTGAGGAGAAAAGAACTACAAGTCTTTTGGGAAAATCCAGAGCTGGTTAGCGCACTAGTGAAGACCCTATTGGAAAACTCATAAGTATTGATGGAAAAGAGGTCCTAAGGACATATTAGACCTTGGTGATCATTATTTTCTTTTACTGTTGCATGGGTCACTAACTTGGGGGAACGAAGATGTAATTGCTGAACTTATTGTTTCGAGGAAAGCAGGTCAAAATCCCAGTGAATACTAAAATTGTTGATAGACAGATAAGTGATCTTAATTTATTTATTAGACTATGGTTTCCATTAAATATGTCATTAGACAATTAATAAATATTGTAATTATGTGTAAGTATGTGATAGTGAATGATATTAACAGGTTAAGTAGAGTCTGGAAATAGATCTTTACTTTGTATCATTTTTTGTACAAGTTGTTATAGAAACATTAGAATAACTTTGTTTCTATTCAGGAGTAAGAGACCGGTTCTTTGTATACAAACCATGGATGGAAGTTATGATAAGGGATACATGCTCATAGCCAGAAGTTATAAAGAGAGTAATAACCCTGAACATCGAAAGGACCTTGCTTAATAAAGAGTGAAGTAGAGAAAAACGACTATTCTGTCAGGATATAACCCTTTTTAACAAATATTAGCAAATACATTTACCGTTATACGCCTTTGTAATCAAGAAAGAACAACATTAGGAAAATTTCTAGAGAATGAGAACTCATTTAGTGTCCCGAGCCAAGCCGAGACAGCTCGACAACCCAGGGCTTTGGTCAAGAACTCTTCCTTGAAGCCAAGAAAAAACTAAGAAAGAAATAATCCCTTTCAAGTTTAAGAAATCTACAAAAGTAAAGAACTTGACCATAAAAGTCCCTTTTGCACCCTTAAAAGTATATATTGTTACATATTCTCAATTAGGTGAAGTCCTTATAATGGGTGATTTCAATGCTAGGACTGCAATTGAGCAAGCTAGCATTCTTTGTTTTAAAGAATATTTTGACCTTATTTAGCTCACAGAAGAGATTAATCATCAATAGGAAGGACTTTTAGAGGACAAGGGTTGCAATCTCTTTGGTGAACAATTTCTTACTCTATGTGGGGCCTTCGAGTTATTCATTTGTAATGGCTTGACAAGATAAAAAAAATTCCGGTAATTTCACTTGCAATACCTGGTTTGTGTGAGGAAATGAAGGATTTTTTTATTGGAGATCAACTTTGGGACTTAAAATAAGATCACAGGCCAATTTATTTAAGTTTCTCTTGGACTGGAAAGAAGAAATTAGTGTCAAAAAGTCAGTGTGTTAAAAAAAATCTCCCAAAGGGAAGAATTATTTTGACTCCAAAAGATTGTAATACCTTCAAAATGACTCTAGAGAGGCTATTTGAGAAGGAGAAAATCCCAATTCACACCCTTCATAGTCACAAATTAACACATTTAATTCAAAGCGCACTTGTATAGTGCAAAGAGAAAAAAATAAGAAGTCTTAAACAAATTGCTTTCTGGTTAATGCTTGGTTTGGTGAGGAATACAAAAAGACAAGGAGAATGTTGAAAGAGTCAAACAAGGATCACATAAATCTCAAAGCTTTCAAATATATATTAAGAAAGAAAAACGCTGATTTCATGGTTTCAAGGAGGGAAGAACTAATATTCCTTTGGAAAAATAATCCCAATTATTTTGGAAGGAGCTCCAATCGAGAAAGACGCAAACTGGAAATAGTATTACAACTTCTAAATGGTTTCACTATGCAAGACAAATCTATGAGCATGATCCCAAGGATGACCCTACCCCCTTGGTCAACACTGATATTGAACTCTTCATGGTGCAAGAGGTAGAGATGGGTATTAAGAAGTTGGGTGTTGTAAAAGAAAAAGACTTAGCTAAACTCCAAGTAGAGTATCTAAAGTAGGGCTCAAAGATTCTTGCACCTCACATTACAATTTTTTTTATCAACATTATATAATATGGGTTCCCCATAGATTAGATAGCTAGTTTGGAAATACCCCTTTTCAAGAGTGGTGACATCAATAATCCCTAAAATTATAGGACCATAGTGGTAAACTCCTTGTTTGAAAAGTCATTTGGAAGCATGCTAGAAAATAAAATCAAAAAGTGGGCAGAAGAAAGAGATAAGTGTGCTAAAGAGAAAGCAGGTTTTAGACC
The DNA here is from genome assembly GCA_031772625.1 of Pinus tabuliformis. Classification (NCBI taxonomy): domain Eukaryota; kingdom Viridiplantae; phylum Streptophyta; class Pinopsida; order Pinales; family Pinaceae; genus Pinus; species Pinus tabuliformis. The sequence goes on from CM062811.1 coordinate 1,062,000,411, forward strand.
TAAACATTCCATAATTGATGATTGTATAACTTTAAGGAACATCATTGAAAAAGTTTGAGAGAAAAAGGAAGTAGTCTTTTGTTTCTTTGTTGATTTCAGAAAAAGTGTTTGACATGGTTCCTAGGGATAAGCTTTGGCATGGAATGGAGGAAATTGGGGTTCCTAAACATTTAAGAGCAGTTGTGTATAAGTTTTATGAAGAAGTGAAAGTCAAAATTAGAAATTCAACTGAAATTTATGAAAGTTTTAGAAGCAATATCGAGGTCAAGCAAGGTTTCTTATTGTCTGATACCCTTTTTTGTTTATACATTGACAAGATTGAGGAGTGGTTAAATTCACAAGGGGTTGATGGTATCCACTTGGGCAAGTTTTTTGTAATGCTTCTTTTGTATGTAGATGGCCTTATTATGATTACTAAATATTCTCTTGGTTTGCAACAACACTTACTATCCCTTGAGCATTTTTGTAGCAGGGTGAGGATGCAAGTAAATATTAGCAAAACGAGAGTAGTGGTTTTCTGTAAAAAAAAGAAAACATAACCAACATAAGTTCTACTTTGAAGGAAGCATTTTGGAAGAAGTTGTAGATTATAAATACCTTGGAATTGACTTCAAAAAAAATCTGAGATGGGATGGTTGTAGAAAGAAAATAACTTTGGGGGTTAGAATACATTTTATTCTTTTCAAAATAGGTGTAGAGTGGTAGAGTTATGGGACTAGAAAACAACTCAAACTCTTTTTGGGCTTCTAGCGATTTTGGTGATTCTCTAAGGTTGTGAATTGTGAGACATCAATATGTTCGACATGTAGTGGAAACAAATTGAGAAAATTCAGAATCGTTTGATTACAAACAAATTCAAAATTAAAAGTGTAGCTCCTTATGCTATATTGTTAAGTGAAACAGGGGTTGCTCCTATTGAAGCAATTTCTATGGTGCATGTCATAACGTATTTAAAAACAATTGAGCAAATGGAAGAAAGAAGATGGTCTAAGGTTGTCTTTAATGACAAATTGTGTAAAAGAGAGAAGACTTGGATGTAGAAAAATAACAAATGGTTTAGTAAATGGGATATTTGCTTGAACACGTGTCCCATAAACAATAAAAAGATAAAATATTTTTTTATGAATAAGTTACACAAGCGTACTTTGGATAAGGATCTAGGGAGAAAGAAAAAATACTATATTGAAGTGTTTAATCCCACTCATAATAAACAACAAAAAGCGTACATATAGGCCAATATTTCTTGGAGAGCCAAAATTCTTATTACTCAGTTAAGGACTAATTCTCATCAACTCCATTGTGAGACAGAGCACTGGAAAAGGCCAAAAGAACTGTGGGAGGTAGGTCTTTTTTTTTTCTTTTCCCCAAAAAGGAAACATAAAAACATTTCATTTTAGAATGTGAGGACTTCAAACACAATAGGGAAAGTTATGCAAATATTCTAGCAGCTAGCTCTTGGGATAATCTATTTAGTGAGGGGTTTGTTGAGAAGTTGGGAGGATTTACTGTGAGACTTCACAGGAAAAAGGCCGAATACATCAACCAAATGAATAAACAATTTTTCCCATAGGCTATCATTAACCTCATCAACGTTAAAATAATTTTCTTTTTTTATTTCTTTCTATATAAATTTAAAACAAAGATCAAGTTTAACATGTGATGGGTAAATATGTGTTTGTGTCACCTAGAGCCACATAATTTATTTAACTATATAACTTCAAGACCACGATATTTATATAAATTAAATGTGTATAATAGTAATACAGGCTGGCAATAAGTTGATATTCAATGGCGTAAGTCAATAAGTCAAATATTATGTTAATGCATTTGTAAGCATATAGATATAAGCATTGGGATTCATCTGGTTGTTGTGGTCGCCTATGACACATGTTGTGGCTTGAAATCTGACGGTTGTGGATTACCACAATGATTTCCCGTAAACTGGAATTCCCCAACCCTAGTAGGGTGGGTCCTTGTGCTTCTGTTTATTTATATGTCATACATACGCTGGCGAAAAGTGGTAAGCTATGCATTTATTTGTTTATATATAGATTGGTTGACGTGTTGAAATGATTTTATGAGTGTGTTATAATATATCAAATGGTGTTCATATATATATATATATTAATTGCATTCAAATATTTGTCAAATAATTTACTTGGCATATAATTGCGTTTAATTTGTTTCCCATGTCAACCACATATATATTAGTTTCGTTTAAATGTTTGTCATATACTTTATTTGCCCAAAAAGGCTTTTGCTATAATGTTTTTTTGTTTAGTTTATTTAAGTTATGTTTTTTTAGTCAAGTTGTCTCATTTATGTTTTAAAGTTATTTTATATATAGGTTATTTTGATTATATTATTGATTTGTACTATTTGTGATTTTAATTAATGTTTTATATTTATGTTATTAAAGTTTTTCATTGCGAAGTATAAAAGAAATTGTCATTAGGTAGATGTAGATGTGTATACTCAAAATTTGATTATTATATAAATTAAGATATATTTTATATTTCTCTGATTTTTTTAAATACAATTAGAATTATATGGATATTTATACTAACATAATTTTACCAACATTGAAAAATTGAATTTCAATTTGAGAACGATGTATTGAATTTGCAAATAAAATTATGGTTACAATAGGGTGACAATATTGTAATAATGAAAGTTTACTAGTACTAATGTCATAAGTACATATAAAGCACACAACTAATAAATTGTGCAGGAGCGTACTAATGCAATGCAGTGAAAATAAATATAATGCAATGCATTGAAAATAAATGTATATGTTTGGTTGATGAAGTTAATTTATTAATAAATCAAATTAATATAATATAATTAAATTTATTATATAGATTGTGTTATCATTAATACATAAAAATAAAAATAAATAAATTATATTGATTATGTAAGTATTTTTATTATTATTATTGTTAATAAAAATTGAAAAAAAGACATTTAAATTATATAAATATTTAAAAATATATATAATTGAAGCAAAAACAAACTATTAAACTAACTTTAAATGATAAAATTAAATAATAAATATTTATGGTATAAAAATTAATATAATATAATTAAATTTGATATAAAATTAACATTATGGAAGGTTTTTATGGAAGTTGAATAATAATCCAGATGAAATAATTTATATATATATATATATATATTTATTTATTTATTTATTTTCCAATTAAATATATATTTTTAAGAAATATAGATATTTTAAAAAATGTTATTTAACTAACATAATTCAGATATCATAAAGAAAAGTGACATTAAATATGAGTGTATATTTTTAATGAATAATAGTGGTTGAATATTAAACAATGGTTAAATTCCAGTCATGGTTAACAATGGTTAAGCAATGATTTGATTATGTAAATATTTTTTTATTATTATTGTTAATAAAAAGTGAAAAACAACACATTTAAATTATATAAATATTTAAAAATATATATAATTGAAGCGAAAACAAACTATTAAACTAACATCAAACCATAAAAAAATTAAATATCAAATAACAAATATTTAAGATATAGAAATTAATATAATATAATTAAATTTGATATAAAAATAACATTACGGAAGGTTTTTGTGGACGTTGAATAATAATCCAGATGAAATATTTTTTATATTATCTAAATAAATAAATTAATTATATATATATATATATATATATATATATATTTTCCAATTAAATATATATTTTTAAGAAAGATAGTTATTTTAAAAAATGTTATTTAACTAACATAATTCAGATATCATAAAGGAAAGTGACCTTGAGTGTATATTTTTAATGTATAATAGTGGTTGAATATTAAACCATGGTTAAATTCCAGCCATCCACGAAAATGTTGAACTAAAAGAAATATAAATAACTACGTATTTTGAATTTCAAAGGAAAAGTACATATTAAAAAGTAAGGAATAAACAAAAAGACTACGGGATTTAAGAAAACATGGGCATACAAGTAAAGTCTATATCTTATTAACATTAAAATAATATAAAATAGGTGGACTGTATTTTGGTTCAATATTCGATGTAACTATTTTTGAGGCATCGATTTTTATGAAACATATTTTAACATACTTAATATAATAATGAAGATGTTTAATATTAAAAATGTTTTTTTTTTTACATTTCTTCTTTACTTTTTTAAGAAACTTGTTTGTTTTCCTATGGATATAATTATTTGGAAGTTTCTATCATTTGAGATTATTAAGTTTATATTTTATTGGCTTCCTTTATCAGTGTTGATAAGATTTTCATTGGTTTGTAAACAATGGATTGTTGTATTGCAAAACCACATTTTCTTTGTTGATTGCAATCAATGTTCCAAGATAGGATTTGGATTTACTACTTTACGAGTTCATACCAAACATAACTGTATTGTTGGATCTTACCTTAATGATAAATGACACATTTCTTCCCTACTTTTTTGATTTCTTCATTCTAGATATAGAATTTAATGTATAGTTGGATCAATGATTGTGTTCATTGCGCCCAGAAGCTTTTCACATTCAAAGAATTGTATTGTACTGAACCCTTTCACAAAATCCATTATAAATCTTGGAGATATTTATCTAAGGGAGAGGTGATTTTTCTTTCTGTTGGAAAAATTAGGTCCACAAAATATGATTTGGTTATGCTCAAACATATTTACAAAAACATGGATTCACATTTCTTTGTTTCTAGCAACATATACATGGTTTGGAAGAGGAAAAAACTTACTTTTGGTGGCATAACACGACCAAAGGAGGCTATCTTCTATAAAGGATTTTTTTTTGGTTATATTTAAACCAAGATTATGATTATTATCCTACATATGGTTACACTATCTATTGGTTGGATCTTTTAAGAAACTAGTTGGGTTTTTCATTTGTTCGTATTTCTGATGTGTGATGCATGTCATACGCATTGTACAACAACCAACTTGTTTCTATTGTTAATAATCATTCTACCTCTAAGTGGTCACTTGAAGAAATTGAAGATTTTCACTTTGGATGGACTTGCAATGAACAAAGCTTGGAGTATTTTGAAGATGATTGAGGTTTCAAATGGAGATTTCTTGATAGGATTTCTATGGGTATTAATAATAAATGCCCAGAGTACCTTCCTTTTTGTATAGTTAAAGGAAAAGTACTTATGTTTGGTTGGGTGGAAGTACGATTAAAGATATATGATTTGTTGACTAGATTATGCACACTAACAATTATTGATGATGTATCTATGTTTGAAAAATCTAGGTTCTATGTGTGAATGATTGAATATTTCAATGGCATGATTGAAAATTGCAATGTTTTCTCACTTATTCTAGATACAAAGTCTACCATCTTTTAAGCTTAGATGCTTCAACATGTTTTTTGTTACATGTTATTAGAAGTGTTACCTTCGTTTAAACTTTTGAAACATGTTTTTATAGTCATTTTCATACCAATTTGGATTGTACACTTAGAACATAGCCATGTAAATTTCTGATAAGCTTATTGGAGATTAGTTGCATTATTTTGCTATTTAGATGATAGAACAATGCACTTCATGCTTCTCTCTGTATTATGACTTTTCAAAATCGAAATGTTTGTTCTTGTAATGGTTTGAACATTAAGGCTTTGAAATATGTCATTATATATGTTCTCATATATGTTTCCTTTGTTTCATGTTTATCAACATACATTGAAAATGGTTCCCATGCCAGTTTAAACTTTGAACTCAAAAATAGTCATATCAATCTTTGCTATGTTTCTATCTCATTAGTTACATTCTTTTGTTATTTGATGCATCAAATAATGCATCTGATTTTCCATTCTCTATTGTGATATTTCAAATATTGTTTATATATGTATATGTTGTAACTTGAAAGGGTGATTATTATTATTTAAATTAATTTACCACAAAAATTTAGTCGAATATTTAGAAAGATTAATATTGAAACTTGTGTTAAAATTAAGAATAAGTTTTAACTTGCTTAAGACTTAAAAATAGAAATTTAGTCGATGTAATATTTAGAAAGGTTAATATTGAAATTTGTGTTAGAATTAATACTAAGTTTTAACCTGCTTAAGAATTAAAAATAAAAATTTCAATAATATTTTTTTGGGGTAGAAATGCGAAGTGAACTAACAAACAAGCGATCTTTGAAAAGATCTCGCTCTCCTAGGTCTCATGAGAGAGCGAATGAATATCAACGACAACAATATCAATAGAATAGAGATGAAATAAATGGGTGGAGAAGAACCACATATAAACAAAAGAAAAGAGCTTTAGTAAATCATCAAAATGATGGACTCATTAACCACAAGTATGAAAAGTTACTTGGTATGATGGGAGGAAAATTTCCTTGAAATGTGTGTTTCCTTAGATGTTGTGCAGCTCCAAATTTTTTAATTTTTGCAAACTTTCCTAACAATAACCTTGTTTTGGAAAATTGTGTTTGCAAAGAGAGCGTTCATAGAAGTGAGAACCATGAACCCTCTGCAAGTGGCATAACAAGTGGAGTATTGGAATATTGGAACAATGATGCCATTCAACAATTAGCAACATCTAATTTTTCTGGTGATAGTAATATGCATGCGGAAATGAATGAGATTTTGTACCATTCTATTTCCAATGTCTGGTTTAGTGTTCCCCCATGCAACTACATATTTTGTATCGCCATTCCTCCAGAATCTACGCACACTTACTCTCTTGGAAAAATGCAGGTAGTTAGAATTATATTTTTTTCATAGGCTTCAACGTTTCATTGAAATATATTTATTTTTTTATGCTTCTTTTATTTGATCCCTTTTTTAATAACAATGTTCCAATGGATGTTGCTCAAGAAATGAATTTAGAACTAATTTATCTTTTATCCCTTCCTCCTATTGAAGTTGGACCATCCAACAGGAAAAGATTAATAAATCATCAGAATGATGAATTGATTAACCTAAGTATAAAAACTTGTATGGTATAACTTGTATGGTATCATGGGAAGAACCTTTTTCTTCCCATGTTTGTTTTCGTGGATGCGGTGCATCTCCAAAATTTTCAACTATTCCAAACATTCCTAACAATAATATTGTTTGGGAACATTGTGCTTACTTCAAGAGCCTTCATAGAACCAAAAACTATGAGTTGTATAGAAATGATGGAGGAGAACCTTTAATAGAAGATAGGTGCAATGATGCCATTCAACAATTTTTAGTAACTGATTTTCTTGCTAATATTAATATGTTTGTTGAGATGGTTGACAATTAAAAGAAATTTGTTGCCAATGTGAAAACTAGAATGTCTATGAAAACTTATAGAGAATCTATGAAAACTTGATTTGTTGGGACGACTGTTTGGTCAATTTAGTGTGTCTTAAATTGCTATTTAAAATGTCAATCCGGGAGTCGTAAACTGCTGAAGTGAAGTGCACTGTATATGCAAGATAACCGATTTCTTAGTATTTTGTCATTCTTGAGTTTTTTAGTTTGTTTTTGGTTTTATCTTCTGTGGATTCCCTAGTGTGAGATGGCGAAGTTGAAAGTCAAGTACAGATGGTAATGGTGATTTCTACAATGATTCAAGTATGGATGGTAATGGTGATTTCTACAATGATTTTCCAAACTTTAAAGTTCTTCAAAAAGAAGGTTTCAAACTGACTGTGGTGAAATCAATTCTCAAAAGGAAATAAATGTACCAAAACAGTGAACTAGTGACAATGGCCCAGTATCCTTACCACTGTATGAAAAAGAAAATAAAAACTGAACTCAAAGCAACTCAAAGGCTGAAAGCAAAGCAAAATAAATCACACTACTTCAACCCACATTCTGACCCTTCACCTTTCGACTCGCTCTGGCTATAGGAAGTAATCATAAACAAGCTGAGTAATATGATATCTAAATTGCAGGAAATCAAATTGCATAAAAGGAAACTAAGATTTAACTACTCATTCATATTTCAATTCTTGAATATCACATAAGTAATTTAGTCTCTAACTTGCAGGAAAGCAAACTAAATCATACTACATCAAATAATATTCTGATTCCTCACTAATTGAGTCGCTTGGCTATAGAAAGGAAATCATAAACAGATGAGTAATATGATATCTAAGTGGTAGAAAAGTAAATAAGCAAAGAAAAACTGAAAGAAATGACAATGCTGGAATTAAAACTCAGTAAATGAAAATCAGCAGAAAGGACAAGATGATCTCATGTCAGTAGTCATTAAAAATATGTAAATTTGCCTGGGCTGCCTACAAAAACCTGTAAGAAAAGCACTGATCAGCTAACAGTTATGAGAAAACATAAAAGGAAATATGGACAACAGTTAATCATGAACATCAGAACAGCGTAATATATACAAGCAATGATTATAAATGCAGTAACATAATGAAAGCAAGTAAGAAACTATACAGAGCCTTGGTGTACAGGGGTCCTCTGCAACCTCAACCAATCAATACTAAGTCACTAATCGAGTTCAAGAATGTTGTCTTCTCATATATTAAAGTGCAGTAATAAGACAAAAGTAAAGCACAATACAGTGGGCTTATAACAACAGTCAAAATTACATATGAAAAGCTAACTATCTAGCGTATACCAACGCGTTATTTATAAGTGAAAATGCTGCAACTAATTCCTAGATTCTTCACTGCCAAACATACACGTAAATCTCCACGGCCTGAGATCTAGCGGTATGGTAAACATGACAGTTAAATCCATGGAGTGGTGGCTGCTCGATTCAGTTCACGGGTTGATCCACAAGTGTGCCAATACCTCCAGAAATTGAGGATCGAGCCACGCAAACCTTCACGTGGGCAAAACAGAGCCGTGCCACCGTAAAACTCTTGGTTTGACTCCTCCTTTGACCGTCTTTGACCATGACTGTTTATGATTGATTTGGATAAACTGAGTGGACACGCTCTATTTACATGTCACTTGCAGCTTGCCCATGTGGCCAGTTTCTCCACTGGACACCTGTAACATAGTATTTAACAAAATGGCTGCGGAAACTTGAGCTGGCTGCGGAAAGTGACAAGTTTCTGTAGCTGCTTGAACAAAAATTTAAATCAAAAAGCAGTCATAAACATAGCTAGGAAACCATTTCATAAGCTCTTTTTAGACTAATATGCAATGATTTGATAGCTTGGTGGATCAAGTAAATGGAAAAGAAGGCTGAAAAGGTATATAGGAAAGTGCAGGTTTGGGACTTAACATACCCCCACTATGAAGGTGTTGCATGTCCTCATGCAACCAAAATTTAGTCATTCCCCTCTAATCCATATGTTCTGAAGCTTCTGCTAGGACATCTAGCCCTCTTTTCTTCTTCTTTTGTGCTACCACCATCCTGGGTTTCCTTATTAGACATCTGAATTTGAGATTGATCAATGCTCTGCTCAACTTTCTGCACTTTTTCTTCAGTTTCTTGTTTTTCTTTTGCCATAGTCCTAAATGAAGCATAGTGTTATCATGAATAATTTTATCTACTTTGATCTGCTCCTTGAGTGCTTCATTTTCTTGGTTGATATGCCTGTTTAGAACCTCCAATTCAAATACCTCCTTCTTTAAGGACTGGACTTGTGCATCTGGTGTCATGTGGGGTAGAGTAGTAATCGGACCTGTAGCTGATTTTTCTAAAGATTCCAAGTAGTCATATACCTACTATTGATTGGGATCTATTTCAGGTGTCTTTCTTGGATTGAGTTCAAAATCTTTTGTAGGAGGAGGACTGCTCTCTAGCTCTGGCCGAGAAGGGCTTTCATCAATATGTGGAGGACTAGTTTCAATACTTGGCTGAGGACGAGGTGGACTACGGCCAGCTGGAGGTTTCTCGGGTGTCTCACCACCCAAGTCAATGAAGTGGGGCTATTTTACTTGTGTTTTACTCCCCTTTCCTCTTAGCCTGGTGCTTCTCCTTAAGCATGGTGGACTAGTACTCCCTTCTTGTATACTTTGTTTCCCTTTTTCCTTTTTCTTTGCTATAGCAGCTTGTTCTTGAAGATGCACTAATCTCTCTGACAATGGTTGATAATCCTCCTCTATGGATGGCTCAGATGATTGGTAGACTTCTTGGATGGTTCTTTTGCCTTTTACTTTTCTCTGTTTCTTGTCTTTAGTTCTGTTTTCTCTTTCTTCTTGACCAACTTCTTGAGTTTCTGTAGTAGGAGAGTTTTGGACTATGACACTCTTTTCCTTTCTCCTACTTTTTCTTGGTGTCTTTGGTGTACTACTTTCAGATGCCTCAGATGGCTCTTGAAAGTAGTTTCTTATCAATAATTGTTCCCAGGTATCTTTTTTTTTCTTTAGTTGGTCCTCAAAGAGAATTTTTACAAGTCCATGATGATATAGATGAGGTTCTAGATTTCCTATGTGTTTTTGGACTGATACTCATCTTCTTCAAACTCAAAAGTAAGAAATAAGGCAAATTAAGAGTTTGACTCTCTAAGAAATTCATCAACATTCTAGCATGGTACATGTACATTGAACCAAAGCGTCCTTCGCAAGTGACAAATTTTTGGATAACTAACAGCAGACTGGCCCATTCTTCTTTCAATGCATGAACAGGAATTCCTTTAGTAAACATAGTGGTGTCCATACCTGGGTTTCTTAGCATAAATCTCCATGCCTGTTCATCCACGATTTTGTTTTTGAACCATCGCTCACCTTCCTAGGGTAAGCCTGTGGCAACTGCTACTGTTGTTTCAGTCACCGTGAGCTTCAAGTCTCCAATCTCCACCATTTGGCCATCGAAAGACCGTGCAAAAGCTTTGGTTACCTCTTTATTATAGCCCTTAAACTTTTGGATGAAGCGTAACCATTTGGCTTTCTTCAGCAAATCTTTTGCTTGAGGGTAACCTTCTAAATATTTCGGTCCTTCTGGTTCTGCCCTTAGTAATTTTCCCATTCCTTCCTCTGTTTTGAATTTCAACTGAAATTGCGTGTGAGGGTTTAGCAGAGGGAAGGTGGCTCGGTTGCAGAGTTTATGGTAAAATGCAGTGGCTGCAATCGATAAATGGATAGCAGGTAAAGGGAATGCTTCGGGATTACAGGCGGAACAGAGGATGAGCGACCGCAGTGAGTTCACAAAATGAAGTAAGGATGTATGTGAAGAAGATGGTTTTAATAGAATGGTAAGTGTATGGAGTGAAGTCGAGATTTTTGAATTAACAGTTGCATATGAAATATTACACGTTTTGATGGATGGCTACGGCAAATATGGTGGAGAGGAGCTGTAATGGGATAGGTCACATCTCATAAGTACAAGTGGTAAATGAAAGTGCAGTCGACTTGAGTTTAAACCTGAAATTCAATCATGAGACCGTTAAGAAATGAATGCATGGTGTGCGGAATAATATCGTGGAATGGGAGTGGGTAATGGAGCTATCATATTGAATCATTGCACATAGTAGAGCTTTTATGGTCTGATAACTATGCATAATCATGACTTTAATTGCTATTTGATAAAAAAAATTGCTCATACCTTTGGAAACCTTGTCATTTCTTGCTCATAGCTTTTAACCAACTGCCCTTCCTTGATGTCTTGGAGATGCTCCATGTCTTCATAGCATTTTCTCAATTACAACTGCATTTTCATGATTATTGCACTAACATTTTGACTGTGAATTTGAAAAACAGAGTGGTGGCGGCTGCGGAGATCGTTTCTGGCTACGGAAACTATTTCTAGCTCCGGAAATGGCTTCCAGCTGCAGAATCTGAGACAACACCCACTTAGCTGAACAAAGATAGTTAGAAAAGAACTAAATGAGTGAAAATAGTCCTGAAAGGGACTTTTATTTGATGAAATGAAAGTGAAATGAATGGAATGGAGGGAAAGTGAAGCGGAGTGAAGTGAAATGAAAATGAGATGGAGATGGAGTGGAATGGCAAATGAGGTGGAGTGAAGATGGAAAAAGAAGGAGAGGAGAGAATTTTTTTTGGAAAATATAGTTTCAGGTGTCCCTGATTTTCACTCTATATTTTCTGTATAAGACCGCCAATCTATGATTGGTTTTCAGGCTTATATATATATATATATATATATATATATATATATATATATATACTGAAAGAAACAAAGGCTAGGTTGGTGGGGAAGAAGGATTCTTCTCCACCAGCCTTATTGCAGAATTCTCTTGGAACATTTTGACAAATTCCTCTTTTGAGAGTGGCTTATGATAAATTTTCAATCGGTGGCCATTCACAATGAGAGGAGTTTGAAATTAATCAATGGTCTTGATTCTTACCGCTCCATTGTTAAAGACTTTGTCAATCTCATATGGCCCAAGCCAATGGGTCTAAAATTTACCTTTGAAGTCTTTAAACTTGGAATCAAACAGTAGCACCCAATCTCCCTCTTGAAACTTTTTCTCTTTGATATATCTGTCATGCCACTTATCTCTTTGATGTTGAACTAGATCAGTCCTTAAAATTTCTTCTTGTCTGATCTCATCTAGCTCATTCAGCTGCTCCATTCTGTGATTTTGGGTTTCTGATAGATTCATTCCCAACTAAACTGCCATCTTGAAAGTCTTGACTTGAAACTCAATGGGGAGCAAGACTTCTTTCCCATAAACAAGTTCATAGGGAGAATGCCCTGTTGTATTCCTCCATGTAGTTATGTAGGCCCACAAGGCTTCAGGAAGCCTCTCTGCCCAATCTCTTCTGTGTAGATGAACAGTTTTGGTGATAATGCTCTCAAGAAATTTGTTTGTAGACTCCACTTGGCCATTTGCTTGCGGATGGTAAGGAGTAGATTTTCTGTGCTTGATTTTGTATTCCTCCATCAGCTTCTTCATCAAGTTAGATGTAATTGACTTCCCTGATCTGTCACAATTTCTCTTGGGACACCAAAACGAGTAAAAATATCCTCATAAAGAAAATGAACAACTAAATTTTCAGTGGCAGAAGGCAATGCTTTGGCTTCTACCCATTTAGTGACATAATCAGTGCATAACCAATTTATACGTCTTCTGTTTAGATGGTGGATTAATGGGTCCAATGGAATCTAAAGCCCATTTTTCAAAGGGTTCGATGAGTACCTGTGGTTGTAATGGCATTTCATTTGAAAGAGTCGGTCTCCCAACTCTTTGGCAGCTGTCACACCTTCTGACATATTGTTTTGCATATTTGAAGAGGGAAGGCCAATAATATCCTAAAGAAAGGATTTTATAGGCCATCCTTTTTTAAGCAAAGTGTCCACCGCATGGTTCATCATGACATGCCTTAAGGATGTCAGGCATTTCATCTTTCCGATCACATCTTCTGATCACACAATCTAGCCCTGTTTTAAACAACTCATTAGAAATCCATGAATAATTCGAACTCTCCTGAATACTTCTTCTTTTTTCACTAGGAAATAAATGTGGAGGTAGCTTCCCTGTAACCAAATAGTTAGCAATATTTGCATACCAAGGAGTCTTAGTAGTTACTGCAAATAAATATTCATCTGGAAACTTACCCTCTACAGGAGAATCTTCATTAGTATTTTGGATTCTAGACAAGAAATCAGCTATTGTATTTTGTTTCCCTGGTCTATCCAACACAGTAATATTGAATTCTTGTAAAAGTAAGAGACATCTTGCAACTCTTCCATTAGTAACAGGTTTTTTCATTAGATATGTAATTGCAGAATGATCAGTATGGAAAAAAGTTTCATAGCATGTTATATAATGTCTAAACTTATTGATTACATGAACAACAACTAAGAACTCTTTTTCAGTCACAGTATAGTTTAACTCAGTGGGAGTCAAATTTTTATTGGTGTAGTAAATGGCATAAGGAACTAAATCCTTTTGACCCAACACAGCTCCTAGAGCTGTATCTGAAGCATCTGTAGAAATATGGAAAGGAAGCTTCCAATTTGGCCCTCTCAAAATGGGTTCCTCAGATATTCTTGTTTCAAATTTTCAAATGCAGATTGACAATCAGGATCCCATTTGAATTCACAGTCTTTTGTAAGTAATTTGAAGAGTGGAGATGCTATCTTGGTGAAGTTTTCGATAAATCTTCTATAGTATCCAGTAAATCCTAGAAAACTTCTAACATCTTTCTGAAAATTTGGAATAGGCAACTTGGAGATGACTTCAACTTTTGATCTATCAACTTTAATCCCATCCCCTGAAATATGATGTCCTAAAAAAATCCCTTTAGTAGACATTATAAAACATTTTTCATGACTCAATCAAAGGTTTGTCTCTTTACACCTTATAAGGACATTTTCCAAATTCTCTAATGCCTCTTCAAATGAATTACCATAAACTGTAAAATCATCCATATAAACCTCTACAAAATCATGGATTAGATCAGAAAAGATTCCTAGTACTGCCCTTTGAAATGTTGCAGGTGCATTACATAATCCAAAAGGAAGTACTCGGTAAGCAAAAGTACCCCATGGACAGGTAAATGTGGTCTTATCCTGATCTTCAGGTGCTACCTGAATCTGATTTAGCCACTAAAACCATCCAAGAATGAAAAATACTTTTTGCCTACTAAAGTATCTAATACCTCATCGATAAAGGGTAAAGGAAAGTGATCCTTCAAAGTTGCTTTGTTCAATTCCCTGTAATCAATGCATACCCTCCATTTACCATTCTTTTTAGGTACTATAACCAAAGGAGAAACCCATCGGCTATCTGAAATTGGATAAATGAAGTTTACATTGAGTAGTTTTTGGAGCTCTTCTTTCACTATCTCCCTAAGGTTTGGATTCATCCTTCTTTGAGGTTGTCTAATTGGTCTACTGTTTTCCTCAATGTAGATGTGATGAATGCAAGTTTTAGGGTCAATACCTTTCATATCAGTATACTCCCATGCAAATGCAGTAGAATGTTTTTGCAAGATTTTGGTTAGCTCTCCCTGTTGTGATCTTTCCAAGTTTTTGTTGATATTCAATGTTTTACCTGGAAATATCTCAATGGCGGAACTACCAAACTCTTCCATAGAGAAAAGAGACATTTGTCTAGATGATAGATACTCAATGTCAGAATCTAACTAAAATTGTGTGTGGTCATATTTTGAAGATGTTTCAAATTTTTCTAATGTGTTTAGAATTTGACTATCTTCACTAATTTCAGAAATGGTAAAGACAGGTTGTATAGTATCCTCATCATCAACCCACTCATTATCCCCTATTTCTGTAATTGATTTTGCTGGAGGATATAGATTGAATTTCTTTGTTGAATTACCATCAGAAATATACATATCCCCAGACCTACAACTGATAAAAGCATCCGCTGTGGCTAGCCAAGGTCCTCCTAAGATGAGAGGGTGTCCTCCTAAATTACTCTTGGGGGTTAAAATCATGAAGTCTACTGGATATTCCCAAGAGTCTAAGGAGACCGAAATGTATTCTAATACATCATCTGGTTTGATAATTGATTGATCTGCAAGTTGCAGTAAAGTAGGTGTAAAAAGAAGATTAGGAAGTTTCAGCTGTTCCATAGTCTGTCTACTCATAATATTGATAGCAGCCCCTAAATCAATCAAAGTATTTGGAATTTCTACCCCATTTATATGTGTTTTGACAATTGGACTACCGGGATCTACATACTTCTGCATAGTAATTTTTCCCATCATGATATCTGCAATTTTTCCTACCAGGTGGATTCTTCTTGTATCTCTTGGTTTCCTTCCTGGTATTTTAAGACTCAATTCCTTTATTGTTTTTGCTAGAATAGGAATCTCTCTAATGGTTTGTAACAAGGAAATCTTAGCAGACATTCTTTAATTCATCTAGGAAATCATAGTCAGGCAACATGATTTGTTTTTCCACCCCTTTGTCAATTTGTAGTCTTTCAGGAAAAGGAGGTGTGGATAAAGATGCAGGTTGCTCAACTATAGGAGTTGTGGGGGTTGATTCTTTTTCTTTTTCTTTTTGAATGCTTGGGTTTTGAAGAGATGCTTCAGAACCTTTATTGGCTTCAAGAGAATCTTCCTCAGAAATGCTTTGCTTTTGAGCATCTATAGAAGGCTTATCTAAAACTCTACCAGATCTGAGTTGTACATCATTGAGAGGAACAATCATATAGGTAGGAAATTGTTGATCTTCTACCATGTAAGCATTTTGAGGGTTTTTATTATTGGGGTTTGGCAATGGCTGGAAAGGTAGTTGATTTGGCTTCTGTTGGAATGGAAGCAAGAGTTGAGAATTTGGATTCTGTTGAGAAGATTGTTGTTGTTGTGGAAATGGAAATGATAGTTATGGATTTTGATTTGGAAGTTGTGGAGCTTGCTGGTTTTGAAAAGATGGAGGATATTGATAAAATTGAGCAAATCTCCCATAAGGATTTTGCATACCTTGTACCCATGACTGAAAAGGATTTTGAGGTTGGGACCAAGGTTGTTGCCAAGGATTCCAATTTGGTGGGGGTTGAAAGTTCATAGAGTTATTAAACCCTTGGTTTTGTTGCCCCTGCCAAGGTCTCCTTGCAACAAAACAGAGAGACTCAATTGTATTTGGATCTTCTTGAAAGACATCTTTGAGCCCAGGAATTGAAGGACAATCCTTGGTCTCATGATTTCCTGAACAAATCACACATGTTTCTACAACTTTTGCATCCAAGGGACATTCCCTTAGAGTATGTTTCTTTCTACATTTTGGGCAAAAGATGGCCAAAGCTTCAGCTTCTTCTTTCTTCTTGTTTTGTATTTTAAGGGTGTCTAGTTGCTCACTAAGACTCCCTAAGATATAAGTTTTGAATTCATCAAGCATGTTGCCAATCTCAGCCCTACTTACTAATCCAGTTGCAGATTTGTTTGCTCTAATGAGAGAAGGATCTCTAGGCCCTTTTCCAGTTTTAGATTTTCCCCTTGAGAGATGGACATATAGCTCTGCTATATCATGAAGTGGAAGTTGAGATATATCTCCTTTTCCCATCATGTTCAAAATATCTATCCATTCATCTCTAATGGATTTTAATAGAAGGGCTTTCAACGTTTCCTCATCTAAGTTACTCATTTTTTCTCTTTTCAGGTTTTATTGAAATCTTTCAAGTAAATCCTCCAAGTTTTCATCTTCTCTTTGCACCATTTTGAATACCTCATCCTTGTGATTGGTGGGCATACAATAGTCCAGGTATCTATCCAAAAATGTTTGTTTCATATCATTCCAAGTCCTAATAGATTGAGTGAGTAGTCCCATGAACCATTTCAAAGCAGCTCCTTTTAATGTTGAAGGAAACAGTTTGAGTTTTTGAGAGTCTTCCAAATAATCATAAGTTCGACACATGACTTCAAACTCAAATAGAAATGTTTTAGGATCCTCATTTCTTAACCCATGAAAGTTTGGGAGGACATATGGTGAGATGTTTTTCATTGTTTCTCGAGAATCCTCATCAACTATAGGAAATCCGAATGAATTATCTCCATCCCTATTTCCCCCATTGTTACCTCTACCTCCTCCATTGTTTCCTCCTCCTCCTCCTCTACCTATACCTCTACCAAATCCGTTTACTACTTCCTCTGTCATGATAGTTTCCTCAGAGACTTCAGAGTCCTCAGGTTCCTCTACTTATGGCGAACGAGGAGGAATTTCTCCCTCTTCTTCCTCAGGTGATTCTACTTCTTAAATTACAATGTGTCTCCCTGTAGAAGGAAAGAAAGGATCTTTTCCTAATTCAGATTCGATGGATGGTGTGGGAGAGTCTCCTAATTCAACTACTGCCTCTTGAATTCCAGGAATCCTAAGGCTAGGAGTGTGAGTTGGAGATGATGGAGGTGTCTCTTGTCTATTCCTTGAAGTAGATGGAGTTGTAAAAATCAAACTCTTGGCCCTAGCTAAAAACATTCCCCTAGAATCTCTTGCTCTATGCATGTCATTTTTTTATTTTTCTTCAAGTCAGGCTAATAATTCTCTTTCTGATCTTCGAGGTCACTCTAGGTGCAAGAAGAGAGCATACTCAAGAAATTATTAAACCAATAACTCTCTCTTTTCTGATCCTCCAGTTCACACTAAGTGCAAGAGGAGAGCATACTTTGAGAGGTTATCAATTTTCCTTCCTTGAAATTTTCTTGTTGTTTTTTTTTTTTAAGAAATTGGACACCTAGTTTCACTTCCCTGGCAACGGTGCCAAAATGTTTGGTCAATTTAATGTGTCCTAAATTTCTATTTAAAATGTCAATCCGGGAGTCGTAAACTGCTGAAGTGAAGTGCACTATATATGCAAGATAACCGATTTCTTAGTCTTTTGTCGTTTTTGAGTTTTTTAGTTTGTTTTTGGGATTATCTTCTGTGGATTCCCTAGTGTGAGATGGCGAAGTTGAAAGTCAAGTATGGATCGTAATGGTGATTTCTACAATGATTCAAGTATGGATGGTAATGGTGATTTCTACAATGATTTTCCAAACTTTAAAGTTCTTCAAAAAGAAGGTTTCAAACTGACTGTGGTGAAATCAATTCTCAAAAGGAAATAAATGTACTAAAAGAGTGAACTAGTGACAATGGCCCAGTATCCTTACTGATGTATGAAAAAGAAAATAAAATCTGAAGTCAAAGCAACTCGAAGACTGAAAGCAAAAAACAAACTAAATCACACTACTTCAACCCACATTCTGACCCTTCACCTTTCGACTCGCTCTGGCTATAGGAAGTAATCATAAACAATCTGAGTAATATGATATCTAAATTGCAGGAAATCAAATTGCATAAAAGGAAACTAAGATTTAACTACTCATTCATATTTCAATTCTTGAAAATGACATAAGTAATTTAATCTCTAACTTGCAGGAAAGCAAAGTAAATCATACTACATCAAATAATATTCTGATTCCTCACTAATTGAGTCGCTTGGCTATAGAAAGGAAATCATAAACAGATGAGTAATATGATATCTAAGTGGCACAAAAGTAAATAAGCAAAGCAAAACTGAAAGAAATGACAATGCTGGAATTAAAACTCAGTAAATGAAAATCAACAGAAAGGACAAGTTGATCTCATGTCAGTAGTCATTAAAAATATGTAAATTTGCCTGGGTTGCCTACAAAAACCTGTAAGAAAAGAACTGATCAGCTAACAGTTATGAGAAAACATAAAAGGAAATATGGACAACAGTTAATCATGAACATCAGAACAACGTAATATATACAAGCAATGATTATAAAAGCAATAGCATAATGAAAGCAAGTAAGAAACTATACAGAGCCTTGGTGTACAGGGGCCCTTTGCAACCTCAGCCAGTCAATACTCAGTCACGAATCGAATTCAAGAATGGTGTCTTCTCATATATTAAAGTGTAGTAATAAGATAAAAGTAAAGCACGGTACAGTGGGCTTATAACAACAGTCAAAATTACATCTGAATATCTAACTATCCAGCGTATACCAACGCGTTATTTATAAGTGAAATTGCTGCAACTAATTCCTAGATTCTACGCTGCCAAACAGACACGTAAATCTCCACGGCCTGAGATCTAGCGGTATGGTAATCATGACAGTTAAATCCATGGAGTGGTGGCTGCTAGATTCAGTTCACGGGTTGATCCACAGGTGTGCCAATACCCCTAGAAATTGAGGATCGTGCCACGTAAACCTTCACGTGGGAAAAACAGAGTCGTGCCACCGCAAAACTCTTGGTTGACCACTCCTTTGACCGTCTTTGACAATGACTGTTTATGAGTGATTTGGCTGAACTGAGGGGACACGCTCCATGTACATGTCACTTGAAGCTTGCCCATGTGACCGGTTTCTAAATTGGACACCTGTAACATAGTCTTTAACAAAATGGCTGCGGAAACTTGAGCTGGCTGCAGAAAGTGACAAGTTTCCGCAGCTGCTTGAACAAAAATCTAAATCAAATAGCAGTCATAAACATAGTTAGGAAACCATTTCATAAGCTCTTTTTAGACTAATATGCAATGATTTGATAGCTTGGTGGATCAAGTAAATGGAAAATAAGGCTGAAAAGGTATATAGGGAAGTGCAGGTTTGGGACTCAACAACGACGCAGGTGCTTCAAGTAAATATATTTTCATACGATTTGTACATTTCAATATTTTATATCTATTATTTTATGCATCTTTTATTTGATTCTTTTTTGCATAACAATATTCCTGTGAATATTTGTCAAGAAATAAATTCACGACCAAGACAAGCTTTAACACTTCCTTAGGTTGAGCCTACACCATTCAACTCATAATAAAATGTATATGTTCTATGTCTTTCATTTACTGATCACTTGAATAATGTAACTTGTATTTTTTTATGTGTGTGATTTTAACATTATCTTTTTCATTTTTTCTAAGAAGAACACAATAAGAGGAAACCAATTTAGAGTAATTCATTCTCATCATTTGATGGAAACAAATGTTCAAAGTTATGTTTCCATTGGATAAGGTGTTTCACATGATTCTCAACCTAGAGTGCAATTGATAAAAAAAATGAAAGTAAATTCCTTCATTTTAGTAGAGAGATGATTGGAATACCTAAAAAATTTCAATCTAGGATTGATAATCTGTCTATTGTGAAAATGTGCCAAGTATGTAATGAAAATTATCCTAGTATACAAGTTGTTAGATGGCATGAAGGGTCGATTTGTAAAAGATGTAAGAGTGAGAAAGGCTTCCATTGTTTCTCTTGTTTCAACAACATGGACCCTAGTGAACAATATGATGTTCTAAGAGTTATAACCTAGGTTGAAGAGATGCTAATAGCATGAGGTAATCCAATATTGCAATGGTGGCCAATATAAGTGGAGTAGGCACAATATTATTTTTCCACAAGATGTATCCTTGATTGCAAACAAGCTTACATGTCGTGTTGAACAACTTGATTTTATAATTGTGAGGAGACATGGTGTTGAATCAAAACATTATGAATGTTTTGTCAAAATATAGTGCATGATGGAATCATTGCTTTAGAAAATTCAAATGGATAAATATTACAATGATATTGAAATTGATATAGATTCAATTGTTTCTCTTCTAGAAAAGCCAATTGATGTGTCTAACAGGCTACAATATGTTGACAATGATATCGATGAAATAGGGAGCGTCAATGAAGATATTGAAAGCTTGTTACGTAATAGTTTACATGCTCATCCATCATCCTTTCTTTCTCGCTTTCCCAATGAATCGAGGGAGGTGGATAAAATAACAAGATTAATTGAAAATGGACATTCCACATTTGATGAACCATTAGATTGGATAGATATTGATTCATCTCCTTTTAACGAATATAATATTGAATGGCATTCCCCACTCTATTCCCAACTGGTGATACTGATTAGTTGCATCCACTTATTTGTAATGTTGAAATGTATGATTATGGCTTGCATCTACTTAGATATTTTGATTAAATATCTGGAAGCCATCCTCAGTTTCGATATCTTTTGTTGAACATGATTATGTGGCACCGTAGCCAAGGAACAACTTCATTATTTTTGAAAAAGAATATTCATGAAAATTCACCTGCAACTATTCAAGACTTGTGCCAACAAGTTAGCAATTTACCTAACAATAAATTAGCTGAGAAATTAATGCATTTTGGTTCTTCTCTTAAGGGTACAAGGGCATATTATACAAACTCTCATTCTATACTCATTGACATGATTACCTAGTTGGGTTTCCTACCTTTTTTTTACCTTAAGTGAAGTTGACACAGAGTGTCCCGACTTACGTAGTCTTATGCCTGCAAACATGCATTGTCATCCAAAAAATAAACATGCAAAAAAAATGAAAATGTTATTCAATGTCCACATATATTTTCTATTTATATGCACCAAAGATTCAATATATTCCATGAATTGGTTCTTCAAAACTATCTTGGAGCTAAATAATTTTGGCATAGGTTTATCCTCGTTACTTTCCTCCCATTCTTTGTGAATTCAGAAGAAATTTTTATTGTTTTGATTGCTTTATATATCTTAAAAACATATTTATTTTTGTTAGGTATAAGTGGAAACATATAAGGTTTAGCACACATCCATGGTTTCTTTTGCTTACTAGGTTCTTTAAATATGGAAGCATTAGTTGGGTCCAATCATTTGAACATGTAGAAAAGTTCTACTTTGATAAATATGAAACAACTTGGCATCCATGTGACATTCATCATAGAAACATGATGGTTACTTGAAATATAAATGATGATCAATGCCTTTTAAATTATTCACATAGTTTTCTTGCAATCTTGATGAAGATTATAAGCATTTGGTCAACAGAGTGCAAAAATGTACAAAATGTGGTGTTGATAATTGTTTAAGAAAAAAATGTTTGTTCTTTCATGTCACTACAATGCTCCATCGAGGGTTCATGATGATTCTATATTGTTCATTAATTAAAAAAGGAAAAAAAAATATGAACCAACATGTAATGATGACCGTTTAAATGTTCACAATGTTGATCTCCTAACAATGTGGCAAGGAAATGTTGATTGTCAACCAATTGCTTCTAAACATGCAATTTTGAAAAATATTACAAAACATGCTTCAAAGGTAGAAAGAAGATATGAAATATACCATGAGATGTTGAAAAGGGTTACCAATGGAAGTGGACCTAAAGCTCCAGCATTATCTGCATACAAAAGGTTTCTTGCAGAAACACTTATTGATCATGACATTGGAGCACAAGAAAAATGCCATATGTTATTAAATCTACCTCTTGTTGTGTGTAGTCACAGATTGTTTCCATTGAATGTTAGGAAGAGATTATTCCAAAGGCCATCAATGAATTCATATGATATTTCTTTCCAAAATAGTTTTTTTCTCATTGATCAAACCCAACCCAATTTTTAGGAACATTTGTGTTTAACAGAAACAATAAGATCATGGAAATTTGATGCCAGTCGTAAGCAAGATCCATGGATACCACGAGATGCACATGTTATTATTCAAGTTCAGCCATCATTTTATGATATTCTGAATGAGGATTCAGATGAGTTTGAGAAATTTTTTTGGATTGAGTTGCTCTTGTACAAGCCATGATTTCATGAAATTGCTTCAGATATAGGGCTTTCTAATGAAATTATCATTGAGAATTGGAGAAATTTAAGATATCGTGCATGGCATGTTGATCGAGCTCCTATTTCATATGAAACTAATGAACAAGATGTTGAATATCTAATTCATTAATATAATGTTGATCAAGATTTTGAAGAGTGGCAACTTATTTCCTGAATAATTCCTCCAAACAATGTTAACATTTATGACCTTAACAATCTATGTCAATGTGATGTAAGAGCATCCAGCTAAGGGAGGTCATGTCTAGAGTATTTGTCTTTGCAGACTAGAAGGAGTTTCAATTAGTTTTTTTTTTTAATTTCCATTTAAATTTATAATTAACAACATTTAGGACCTTATGTTAAGTTTAATGTTGTTCCAGCCCACTGTTTGTTATTATTTACGTTCTTTTTATTTTTGTTTCAAATTAACTTTAGAATACAAAAAAGGATGAATAGTTATCAATGAATAACTAAAATGTAACTACTAACAGTTTAAATAACTGTACAGTGATCTTTAAGAGAAAGAGTAAAAAGCCACTGTAATCATCCATCATAGTATTGAATAAAAATAAGTGTGCGAACATTTTGAGGAGAAGAAAATTTGAGTCTGTATATTTGTAGCTTAAATTTATTTAATCAAGTCCATCTACCCATTCCCTAACAGTGATAGAGAGCAGGTATTATTACAGAGGAAAGAAGAAAACACAGTCAAGTCCCATAGAACGATAGAGAGGGTTTGTAGAAGATTCGAATACAACAAATATCTACAGGTACCAACAGAACTCATATCATTTCCATTTACTATTTGCTTTTCAAAAATATCTGTGTATATATAGATATAAAAAATTTACAGTCCAAGATATAGTTAAAAAAACACAGACAAGACACGAAACAGAGGTCCTCCATAACAATTCCAAATACAACCACGAGTTCATCATAGAGCCGACATAAATATAGTTTCATAAGTTAACATCCCGAAGGCATAAATATATAGGACCATGAAATAGTGAGACCAAATCCACAACCCTCAACAACAGAAGACTACTAGCAACAAATGCTTCGAAGCAGACAGATAGAGAAACGACAAGGCGCGACCCTACCTGATACAAGCGTAGGTGTCAGGGCATGAATCTAGAAATCGGTGAGCCTAGCCATTCACTTGTCGTGGCCACCAAACAAGGCCATCAAAATCCAAGTAACAGAGCCATGAAAAGAAATTGAAGACAGTGCCAAGGATTTAAGGTGAGTTCACTTACCAGAGGAGCCGAGCCTTGCAAACAGAGGAAGGAAGCCACGGACCAAGGTCACAGTCGCAGAGCGCCCACTGCTCACAAGGAGCAAGAATAATCAGTAACAGTAGAAAACGAAGCAGAAGCTTAAGACATGGAGGGAGAGCTTACCTCTGTTTGAATGCCAGATGAAAGCTGAGAGTCGAGCCACCCCACGACCATGACCTGCAACAAAATGCCAAGCTTACAGTCAAATAGCGAGGCAAACACTTTGAAATCAATAGCATAATCGAAACCAACATATAGAAAAGACCCACAAGTACATAACCCAAAATCATAACCAGAGCCAAACAGATGGGGACCAAGGACTGAGACCAGGGGTCCCAGACCCGAAATTTCAGAACCATTCTTAGAACAAGGAACATCACGAGAGAATGCAAGCAGAAAACCTCACAGAGAACCATCCCCAGAGCTGGACAAGTGAAACCCTCGTCGAGCAGCAACTTGAGACGATAAGCTAAGACCTCACCTCGACGGAGCAGCAGAGCACCGAAGCAAAAACAGAATGGTCAGGGTTAGGGTTTCTTCAGTATAGTGAAGAGGTGAGAGAAGCGAGACCCGAGGATAGGATAGTTGTCCTCACACCATTAAATCACCAGTATCGCACCATAAAACCAATCAACAATAAAATCATCCATGCAATCACCCAATTAATGATATGCCGTAAGTGATCAGGGCTGGTCCCATCAATTTTGGTATCAGAGCAGGTTAGGGTTAATTTGTTTTTACAAAATGGAAGTCGAAAGAAGAGGTTGTGGTAGAGCTATTCAAAGAGTAGCAGATGAAGGATTGAGAGAAGAGATTAGGATCCTGAATGCCCGTTTCGCAACAGTAGAAGTAGGAAAGAGAAGAGATCCAGAATGGGGAGATGACAGTGAGGAAGAAGTTGCAGTTACGACAGATGGATCAAATGAGGAAGGACCTAAAATCAGATTGTTAAGGTCAGTTTTATTGGCTAGCAGTAAGCCAAAGCCTGATATTTCAAAATATGATGGTAGTTTGTCCACATAAGTGTTGCTAGACTGGATCAGTGAGTTAGACAAATACTTTGAATATGAGGAGATCAACGAATATAGAAAAGTTAAATTCTCTGCCACCACGTTGAAAGGACATGTGGCCTTATGGTGGGACAATGTCCAAGTAGAGAGGAGAATATTACATAAGCTACACATTAAAAAGTGGACCAGAATGGTCGCCAAAATAAAGGGTAAGTTTCTGCCCAAATATTACCCGATTGCTCTGTATCGGTAGGTGCAGAATTTAAAACAGAGAGGAATGACTGTGAAATAATATACCGAAGAATTTTATCGGATGAATCTGAGAGCAAGTTACGTTGAAGATACCCTAAAAAAAACAACAAGGTTTGTGAATGGCCTAAGGCTGGAGATATTAGACGAGATAAGTATTCCTTCTCCAAAAGCTATAAAGGAAGCATACCAAAGTGCCTTGAAGGCAGAAGAAAAGATCGCTAGGAAGAAAAACGCTAGAAGAGGACGTGGATCTGGCAGAGGGAAAGGACAATCCTTTGGCAGAGGTAGGACTGCCAACAAAACTGAAGAAGGAGCAGTTCAAAGACCTCAGGGACAGCAGAAAAGGAAGGTAGCACCAGGGGAGGAAGCCAATACCATCAAGGAAGGGGTAATGGTAGAGGTAGAGGAGCTTCGTACCAGTGTTACAAGTGCCACAAGTGGGGGCAAAGGTCCTTTGAGTGTCCTGAAGGTGAACAGACTCGACAAAGAGGAGCATATGTTGCTCAAAAAGAGGAAGCAGAGGCACCACCCCAAGAGGTAGAGAATGTACCAGAAATAGGAAAGGCCTTAGTCTTAAATAAGGTACTGCTGAAACCGGCAAAGGAGACAGCTGACCAAACCCAGAGAAAGGCATTATTCTGGACAGTGTGTAAGTCACATGGAAAATGCTACAAATTGATTATAGACAGTGGAAGCACTAATAATCTAGTTACAACAGAGATGGTGGAGAAATTGGGTTTGAAAAGGTTAAAGAACCCAACTCCCTATAAGGTGTCTTGGTTACAGAAAGGACATCAATTGCTAGTTGATGAGCAGTGTGAGGTGGAATTCCATATTGGCAAGTACAGGGACAAGGCGATTTGTGATATCATGCCCATGGATGTGTGTCATATTCTTCTAGGTTGACCATGGCAGTATGATCGAAAAGTTGTTCATGATGGAAAAAAACTGCTACAAGTTTGTCAATGATGGGATTAAGCATACACTAGTACCCATCAAGGAAGAAGAAACAACAGAGACTAGTGGGACAAAAGTGTTGCTGATGGGGGCAAAAGAATTTTTAAAGTAGATTGAAGATAATGAGATAAAGTATGCCATTGTAAGAATACCCATAGCAGTGTTGTTGCATACTGAAATTTTCGACTTACCAAAAGAAATCCAGGATTTGTTACAGGAATTCAGCGACATTGTGGTGGATGATTTACGAGATAAGTTACCGCCAAAGAGAAGTATCAGTCATCACATAGATTTCATCCCCGGAGCTAGTTTACCAAACAAAGCTGTTTACCGGATGAGTCCTAAGGAAAACGAAGAGATCAGGAAGCAGGTGCAGGAATTTTTGGACAAAGGTTTGATACGGGAAAGTTTAAGTTCCTGTGCAGTTCTGACAATTTTAGCTCCCAAGAAAGGAGCCGAGTGGCAGATGTGTACAGATTCAAAAGAAATAAATAAAATTACTATTGGGTACATGTTTCCATTGCCATGAATGGATGACATGATGGACTGCTTGAGTGGAGCAACATATTTTTGAAAGATAGATCTAAAGAGAAGATACCACCAAATTAGAATAAGAGAAGGGGACGAATGGAAAACATCTTTCAAAACCAATGACGGTCTGTATGAATGGCTAGTGATGCCATTTGGGTTGAGTAACACCCCTAGCACTTTCATGTGCCTAATGAACTAGATGTTGAAGGAGTTCATTGGAAAATTTGTGATTGTATATCTTGACGATATACTGATTTTCAATAAGACTAAGGAATAAAATTTTCAACACGTTAGATATGTTTTGGAGAAGTTACAACAAAATAAGTTGTTGATAAATTTAAAAAAATGTTCTTTCTTTCAGAAGGAGTTAGTTTATTTGGGTTTTGTGATTGCAGAAAATGAGCTGAAAATGGACCCAGAAAAAGTTGCAGCTATAATCAGCTGGCCATCCCCTAAGAGTCTATTTGAAGTTCGGAGTTTTCACGGGTTGGCAAGTTTCTATCGCAAGTTTATAAAGAATTTTAGTGGAATCTATGCACCCATGTTGGATACCATCAAAAAGGCAAGTCAGCCTTTCCATTGGACTGAAGCTGCAGAGAAGAGTTTCCAGATATTGAAGAAGAAGATTACTGAAAGGCCAATTTTGAGATTGCCTGATTTTAACAAACTTTTCCAAGTTCATTGTGATGCTAGTGGTACATCCATTGGAGCCATACTCAGCTAGGAAGACAAACCAATAGCTTACTTCAGTGAAAAATTAAATGAAAGCAGGAAAAAATACACATCTTACGACAAGGATTTTTATGTTGTCATCCAAGCATTGAAGTGTTGGAGACATTGTTTGTTGGGTAATGAGTTTGTCTTGTTTTCTGATAATTCTGCGTTACAGTATGTTATGTAGCAGCATAAGCTGAATCATTAACATAAAAAAATGGGCTAGTACTTGCAGAGTTTTACATTCGTATTGAGGCATATCAGTGTTCAAGCCAACAAGGTAGCAGATGCACTAAGAAGAAGAGTTTCACTCTTATAGGAGAGCACGATACAAGTGTTGGGTTTTGAACACCTGAAGGACTTGTATCAAACCGATGCAAATTTCAAGGAGGCTTACAAAGCCTACTAAAATCCCTTGTTGAGGAATAATAGTCCATGGCTGGACTATAACTTACAGGAGGAGCTGCTATTCAAGAGAGGACAACTGTGTGTTCCAGAATGTTCGATGAGGGAGAACATCATCTGGGAAAAACATAGTGGAGGTCTAGCCAAAAATTTTAGCATTGATAAGACCTTGGACCAGCTCAGTCATTTTTATTATTGGCCGAATATGTGAAGGGACGTGCAACGATATGTAACCAGGTGTAAAATGTGTCAGTTGGCGAAAGCGCACAGTCAGAACGCGAGGTTGTATATACCCTTGCCTATTCCAAACAGACTGTCGGACTTAGTCAGTCTGGACTTTGTCTTGGGTCTACGGAAAACACAGCTAGATTTTGACTCCATCATTGTGGTGGTGGACCGTTTCTCCAAAATGGCACACTTCATCCCTTGCAGGAAAACTAGTGATGCCACCCATGTAGCACACTTGTTTTTCACTGAAATTGTCAGACTACACGACTTACCCAAGTCCATTGTTTCCGACAGGGATGTGAAATTCACAGGACATTTCTGGCGCACCTTGTGGAAAAAGATGGACACAAAGTTAAATTTCAGCTGCGCTTATCACCCATAGATCGATGGGCAGACAGAGTTGGTGAACATGAGTTTAGGAAAACCTACTACAGAGTCTAGTTGGGGAAAATTCATGAATGTGGGATCGTGTACTGGAACAAGCGGAATTTTCTTACAACGATTCACCAAATCGAAGCACAGGAAGTACTCCTTTCCAGATCTTGTATGGAATGCATCCCTGAGGAGTGCATGAGTTACGAGATTTGGGACAGTTAGAAAGAAGAAGTGCTGACGAGGAAGATTTCCCAAGAGCAATTAACAACCTACATGAGCAGGGGAAGTCAAAATTATAGGACAACAGTCAAAGGTACAAACAGAAAGCAGATCTGAAAAGATGGGAGGTACAATTTAATGTAGGGAATCAAGTCCTAGCGCATCTACGCAAATGAATATTCCCTTCGGATGAATACAATAAGTTTAAGTTTAAGAAAATTGGACCTTGCAAGATTCTGCATAAGTTTTCTGTAAATGCCTATGAGCTGCAATTGCCTCTAGCTATAGGAATATCGCCCATCTTTAATGTGGCGGATTTATTCCCATACACTGCTAGTCCTGAAGGAGACAGTTCGGCGCAGCCAAATTGGGATACCCAGGAAGAGAGTAGTTCTTGGATAAGACAAATGCCTTCAGCTCAACCACTTTAGATCAAAGGAATCCTCGATACACAGGTGGCCAGGTGGACTCGAAGAAAGGAGTACCTACAGTACCTCATCAAGTGGAAGAACCATCCCATTGAGGACAATTCGTGGCATGATGCAAGTCAGAAACAACATGTAGGGTATTCTATCGAGGATCTCATGGACCGGAGCCATGAATTTTCATCTACCCCAGGAGATTGATGTAGGAGCACCTAGCTAAGGGAGGTCATGGCTAGAGTATTTGTCTTTGCAGACTAGAAGGAGTTTCAGTTAGTTTTTCCATTTAAATCTCTAGTTAACAACATTTAGGACCTTATGTTAAGTTTAAGGTTGTTCCAGTCCACTGTTTGTTTTTATTTGCATTCTTTTTAGTTTTGTTTGAAATTAACTTTAGAATATAGACAAGGATGAACAATTATCAATGAATAAATAAAATGTAACTACTGCCAATTTAAATAATTGTACAATGATCTTTAAGAGAAAGAGGAAAATGCCACTGTAATCATCCATTATAGTATTGAATAGAAAGAAGCGTGCGAACATTTTGAGGAGAAGAAACTCTGAGTCTATATATTTTCAGCTTAAAGTTATTTAATCAAGTTCATCTACCCATTTCCTAACAGTGACAAGGAGCAAGCATTATTACAGAGGCAAGAAGAAAACGTAGTCAAGTTCCATAGAACAACAGAGAGGGTTTGCAGAAGAGTCAAATACAACAAATATCTACAGGTACCAACAGAACTCACATCATTTCCATTTACTATTTGCTTTTCAAAAATCTCTGTGTATATATATAGATATCAAAAATTTACAGTCCAAGATACAGTTAAAAAAAACACAGACAAGCCACGAAACAAAGGTCCTCCGTAACAATGCCAAATACAACCACGAGTTCACCATAGAGCCGACATAAATATAGTTTCATAAGTTAACAGCCTGGAGGCATAAATACACAGAACCATGAAACAATGAGACTGAAGCCACAACCCTCGACAACAGAAGACTACTAGAAGCAAACGCTTCGAAACATACAGACAAAGAAATGACAAGGTGTGACCCTACCCGATACAAGCATAGGTGTCAGGGCACGAGTCCAACAATCAATGAGCCCAGCCATTCACCTACCATGGCCACCAAACGAGGCCATCAGAATCCAAGTAATAAATCCATGAACAAAAATTGAAGACAGTGCGAAGGATTTAAGGTGAGTTCCCTTACCAGAGGAGCCAAGCCTTGCAAACGGAGGAAGGAAGCTGCAGACCAAGGTCACAATCGTAGAGCGTCCATTGCTCACAAGGAGCAAGAATAATCAGTAACAGTAGAAAACGAAGCAGAAGCTTAAGACATGGAGGGAGAGCTTACCTCTGTTTGAATGCCGGATGAAAGATGAGAGTGGAGCCACCCCATGACCATGACCTGCAACAAAATGCCAAGATTACAGTCAAACAACGAGGCGAACACTTTGAAATCAATAGCATAATTAGAACCAGCGTACAACAAAGACCCACAAGTACATGACCCAAAATCATGACTAGAGTCGAACAAACGGAGACCAAAGACGGAAACCAGGGGTCCCAGACCCAAAATTTCATAACCATTCTCAGAACAGGGAACATCACCAGAGCATGCAAGCAGAAACCCTCGCGAAGAACCATCCCCAGAGTTAGACAAGTGAAACCCTCGTGGAGCAACAACCTGATACCATAAGCCGAGACCTCACTTTGACGGAGCAGCAGAGCACCGAAGCAACAACAAAATGGTTAGGGTTATGGTTTCTTCGGTATAGTGAAGGGGCGGGAGAAGAGAGACCTGAGGACAAGACAGCTGTCCTCGTACCATTAAATCACCAGTGCCGTGCCATAAAACCAATCAACAATAAGATCATCCACAAAATCACCCAATTAATGATATGCCGTAAGTGATCAGGGTTGGTCCCATCACAAAGGGACTTTGATATTCATTATAATTGGAAGGAAAAAATGGTGTCAGATAACATTGTAGAGCAGGCTATCCATTTTATAAAATATTCCGCATCTACAGGTGTTGCTAATGGTAGCGCAAATTGGGAAACAATTTTGTCACCATGACCTTTATTGGAGAAACAAAGAGTTGGTTTTGAAATTATTTTACACCACTCTATTGAAAATTGAGACAATGATACTCTAAAAAATGATTACTCAATGAAAAACTAGAACTGAGAAGTCTTCTCTTATTCATTGTATTTCTCATGCTCTCTCTACTTCAACAATTAATGATAAGATTCCATTGTTATTGCTAGCTCCAACTAGTATGGCTGCTTTTGATATACATGGAAAAACAATATACTCTGCTTTGAAGATTTCTATCAAAAATATAAAACAACTGAATGACTAGGATCTAGAAATATTTCAAGAAGAAATGAGGCACATTCAATATATCTTGATTGATGAAATGAGCTTTATTGGCCCAAGGTTATTCATGCAGATAGATTCGTGTTTGCGAGAAGCCTTCCCTAAAACAAGTCTTCTCCTTTTTGTGGTAGGTCCATGATTCTTGTTGGTGGCCTTGGGAAACTACCTCCTATTAAGGATACACCTTTGCATGCAAGTAAACTAACAGGGAATTTTTCGTGGAAAATATTTGACATTGTTTTCACTTTGGATAAAAATTTTAGACAACAAGGAGATGATCCTAGACAATCTTGTTTTCACAATATTTTAACTAATATGAGAAATGCATAATAGTTTTTGAAATATTTGGATCTTCTCATGGCATGTGTTGAAAGTTTCCTTTCCACTTTCTTGGAACATATAATTTGGTTAGTCGACACAATGGGAACATGTTAAAATCATTAAATTCTCCAAATGCAAGATATATTGCAAAAAACACAAGAAGAACAAAAATAGTTGGCAATGATGATAATGTCTTGAAACAAGAAGTGTTATTATGTCATGGACAATGTGTGATGCTAACATATAATTTGTGGCTTGAAGATGGGACAGTATTGGATATATTGAAGACATCTTCTAGATTCCTGGTTCAAATCCCCCTCAAATTCCATTGTTGACTACAATTATTTTTTAAAAGTACACAGGTGTTCCATTTGACAAAAATGTCCAAACATTGTGCCTATAACACTTATTTTTAGAGGGAATCTTAAGCAAATACCTTTGAAAATGTCATGGGACCTCACTAATCACAACTCACAAGGGATGAATTTACAACAAGCTACTATAGATATTGGAGATAGAGAGAGGCATTGTTTGACTTTACAACTATATCAACAGTAAAATCCATAGATGGTTTGCATATTTTACCACCTTTTTCTTTTTAGCATTATGAATAAATGAAAAATAGTGCATATGTTACACTTACGAAGAAAGAGGAGCAACACTTGAACTCCATATCATTGTAAAATATTTATGGTCAGTATCTTTTAGTAATTTATCATGGTTTTCAAATTAATATGAATACTTTTTAATATTTATTGTTGTAACTTCTAATATGTTCTATAGATATCAATAAGTTATTCATTGTATTTCTCAATAATTTCGATAGATTTGTCTTCGACCTGGTTGCAATTTTTAAATATTTTGTTTAATGCTTTAACTTATATCCATTTCACATATATTATAGAAATTACAGATATTATTTTTGTTGAAAAATGATCTTCATGCGGTGGAAATGAAAATTCCAAAATGATTATTTGATACAATAAAATATTGATAAACTTGAATAATAATAATAATAATAATAATAATAATATTGTCATGATGAAATGGTATACGAATGCATGCAATTTTGCAGTATTCTAGTCTTTGTGATTATCTTATATTACATGCAATTTATGCAATTTAATCTCTAGAGTTTATTAAAGCCTTCAATTTTTAAAATGATTGTATTTGGTTTTCCTATGTTGTGGTTTGTTGATGCATTGGGTTTATAATATTCATGTTAATAATTTATAATATTTGTCACAAGGGTTTATCATATGAATTCATTGATTTTATAATATTGATAATTCCTTGGGTTTGTTAATTCATTGGCTCTATAGTATTGATGGATTTGCTTTATAGTCCATTTCGGTTATAATTTTGATAATCCTTTGAAATTTTAATTGCTTTCATTTATAGTATTAATTTGTTTTTTTTTTTCATCTTAGGGTTTAAGATATTAATCGTAGGATTCAATATTAATATTTCAGTTTAATATTGTTTCCTTCGGTTAATAATATTTATTCCTTGTGTTTATATATTAATGTTGCTTGGTACCATCCACCTATTTCTAATGTTGCGATAAATATGAAAATGGATCTCATATTCATTGTTGCAATGTTTCATTTCATTTTAATGTATTCGATGTTGCCTCTCTGCATTACAAAATTAGGGTTTTTTAATCCATTAGATTTATAGTATTAATCTGTTGGGTTTATTAATATTTAGGGTTTAAAATATTAATCCATTGGGCATATAATATTAGTCCATTGAGTTTATTATTCGCTTGGGTTTAAAATATTAGTTATTCATTCACTTGATTAATTGTTTGGGTTTATAATATTAATTCCTTGGTTTTGTTTAACCCTTGGGTTTTTTTATCCCTAATGTTTATAATATAAATTCTTTGGGTTCCTAATATTAACCCCTTGCATTTACCATATGGACCCCTTAGGTTTATAATATTAACCCCCTAGGTTAATAGTATTTACCCCTTGCATTTACAATATGGACCCCTTAGGTTTATAATATTAACCCCCTAGGTTAATAATATTTACCCCTTGCATCTATAATATTCACAATTATTGTTGGAGGCCTACATGAAATTCCAATTTTTTTAGCATCACATTGTCACACTACATTGGGGGTCGATATTACCTCTCCAAATTACAACAGTAGGGTTTATAGTATTAATTCCTTGGACTTACTAAGGGTTATAATATTAATTCCTTGGGTTCTAAATTTCTTTATTTTATAATATTAATCTGTTGGGTTTATTTATCCCTTCAGTCAAGGATATTGAACATTCATTAGGTTCATTAATTATTTGGGTCTATATTATTATTTCCTTAGTTTTTTTCAAAATGAATTTGTTGGGTTTTTAATGTTCTTATTTATTTTGGTTTGTTGATGCTTTGGGTTTATGGTATTCATACTAACACTTTATTACAATTATCACAAGGATTTATCATTTTAATTCATTGGTTTTATAATATTGATGATTCCTTAGGTTTATTAATTAGTTGGATTTATAGTATTGATGGCTTTGATTTATTGATATGATTGGGTTATAATTTTTATAATCCTTTGGGCTTTTAACTGCTTCGATTTATAGTATTAATCCAAAACATTTTTCATCCTAGGGTTTAAGATATTTATCATAGGGTTAAATGTTAGTTCTTGGGTTTAATAATGTTTCCTTCGATTTATAATGTCTATTCCTTTGGTTCATATATTAATGCTACTTGGTTCCATTCATGTATTTATAATATTGTGATAAATGTGACAATGGATCTCATATTCATTGTCGCAATGTTACATTTCATTACAATTTATTTGATGTTGCCTCATGACATTACTAAATTTGGTTTTATTAATCCCTTGGATTTATAGTATTAATCCATTCATTTTATTAATCCCTAGGGTTTGTAATATTTATCCATTGGGTTTTAAATTCCTTTGGTTTATAATATTAATCCATTGGGTTTATTAATCTCCCGTGTTTAAAATATTAATTATTCATTTAGTTGATTAATCATTTGGGTTTATAATATTAATTGATTGGTTTTGTTCACCCCTTGCATTTATAATATTAATTCATTGAATTTTAATCCCTAGGGTTTATAATATTATTTCTTTGGGTTTATGATATTAACCCCTTGTATTTACAATATTAATGTCTTGGTTTTATCATATTAATACCTTGGGTTTATAATATTATCCCTCACATTTACAATATTGGCATTTGTTGTTGGAGGCCTACATTACATTCCAATTTTCTTAACATCATATTGTGACAATACAATGGGGCTCGATATTGCCCCTCCACATTACAAGAGTAGGTTTTATTAGACCCTTGGGTTTATAGTATTAATTCCTTGGGTTTATTTATTGCTATGGTTTATAATATTGATCCCTTGGGTTTGAAATTTCTTTGGTTTATAATATTAATCCATTCAGTTAATTTATTTTTTGTTAAGCCTGGCAGGACCTTTCATTTTCTATTTATAATCAGCAAATTTACACCACATAGGTTGGCTAGGTGGCCTTAACTTTCCCAATGGGAAATCAAGTCTATTGGCCACCTATCCTCATTGTAATCCATACAAAAACAATAAAGTTTCAATCTTTCTAGACAAGCTATATATGTCTCTGTTTCATGACCAGACTTAATATATCTATTTATTCTTATCCATGCATAATGAAAAGTAAATGCTAACCACATATATAAAAAAAGTAAACATGGTAAAATGAGTAGACCTTTTGCTCCTACGATTCTGATTCCATAGGTGTCGGATCCTTGACAATTGCTCCAAACATCTCAGACAGTTCCACAATGCATGGAATATGTCTTTCAATTCTATCCAATCCCATGTCCTACTTGTGGAGTTGAAATTGAATTCTCTGCAATTCTTGTTTGTAGCTCAACAACCCTTGGAAAGAGACTACCATCCCCACCAAGATCTATTACATGGCCTTCCCCATTAGAGTTTTCATTAGTGAGTAGAGGTATAATATCTGCTTTAATTGGGTTATCCTTCCTCTGGTATTCCCAAGGTATGGGACTAGTTTCCTCCAATTCTCAATCTCCTGCTCTGTCTCACTACCCTGCTTGATTTCCTCCTCTCATTCTTCTAGAAAATTTGGAATGCCTTCATCTGTTCCCTCTCGGTATGCCGCAGTTGCTTTACTCATGAGGTGTTCCACCGATTTCCTTCCTCTGTGGGGTTCCGACATGCTCAGGTCCTTAGCCTTTCCAGGCTCCTACCCCCATCTCCGACATCCCCGTCCTCTCATTGGCAAAGCCATATCACCACAGTTCGAAACCTGTTCACATGAAAGAATTGTTAACCACAAGCACTGTAACATATTATCTCCATGGTTATTGTCCCGACTATAATTTCCAATGCTGTAAATCTTCCTGTTCATTTCTTTTTTCCCATTTTCTAGTTGTAATTAGGGAAATATGGGATGCAATCCAGTCCTGAGCAAGGTCAAAACTTCCAATCCCTTCTAAATTTTCACCCCTCCCTCCACATCTTCTTGCATAATCAATGTGGTTAGCAAACCCTGGCCAAGACCATGCAACTATGCTAAACCTCAGCCCGACCCCAATCCCCCATGCCTAATAATACAAAAACATTATGATGCCCTCATCATGCCTAACATCCCCCACAGGGGTCCTATCTAATATCTTAGCACAGTAATTACTCTCAGTTCCCCATAGTTTACCATGGTTGTGGCCACTGGTCCAACCTCCTATCCAACGAACTAGATTCCCTTTGCCACCCTCAACCTCTGATGCATAGTTTCTTCCTACCCGACCCCAACAATCAGCCTCACTCATACCACAGTATGCATAGCCCATGTTTCCATTGCCACCAAAATCAAGGTCCATATAGTCATAGGCAAGGTCAAATCCCGACAAGCTGAAAACTAAGACGCATAGCCAAACTAGAGCCACGCGAAGCCTCCTCCATTTCCCTCTGTGTTTCTCCCAATTCCCCTTCCTGGGTATCTACCTCTCCCCACAGCAAGAATCAAACCAGTTCGACATTGAAAAGGAGGTGAAGATACATACCCATTTCTTCTCCAAGGTTGATGCCACTCTTGTTGCCGCCTTCGCTCTCTACTATTCCAGCTCCTTGCTCCACACACCAAGTTACATTTATTACCCATCTGTCTCAACTTAATTATTATACATCCCATCTCCCACCTGCCATCTCTTCCATCTTTCCCACCACCCTTGCATATACTCATGCCAAGGGCCACTACAGTGTGCAGGCACTTCCATTGCCCATCATGCACCACGATCAGGGTCTGGATTTTCTTGAGACCCATTTTCCTCGCTTTTCCTACAATCCTAATCTAGTATCTCCACCAGGGGTTTGAATCTCTCATCCCAGGGTTGTACCATCCATAATTTTTTCCATCGGGCCATTTTGCTAGTTGCATCCCCAGTTTGCCAGAAAATCTTCCCCTTTATTCCCTTCTCATCTTACATGTCGGACTATTATATAATCAAACTTTTGAATTACTTCTCCTATCTATTGTATTAGGTGATATTTCCTCAAACATTGGCTTATATTTTCCCATGTGGTGCCATTGTTCAATTTCGCCAAAGCGTTTATCACCATGCTAGAGTCTCCTTCCACCACTATGTTTCAGTATCCCATTGTGATAGCTATTAGAATTCCATTTCTTGCTGCATAAAATTTTTCCTCGTTGTTACTTGCTATCCCACACGAGTCAGCATATATTATCCGCATGTTGTCTTGGTTGTCTCGAAAGAGGCCACCAAGGCTTGAGACACTTGGGTTCCCTTTTGATGCCCCATCAAAGTTGAGTTTTATGAATCCTTCTCCTACAATAGTGAAGTGAGTCGGGGATATCACACCAAGCCTATATTTTTCCAAGCACTTGGGGCAATCATTTCCATTAATAGATTAAGTTTTCATAAAATTCGAGCTTCTTAGGGAGGAACTTTCTAGTATTATTAATTCCATTGTTTTGCTAAGATAGTTTCTCTCATGTTATGAACTATTCCTTCCCACACATGTTCCTATGATGAGGCTTTATTTTTAAAATCTATATGGTTCCTCTCTTTCCATATGGACCATAGACTTAATGCTAAGGCCATACCCCATACTCAATTTACTATTGGGCTTGAGAATATGTTTTGGCACCATATGAGGATTGTTTCTTTACTTTTGTGTTGATCTCAACCCATCCTTTCAAAAACTCCTTGCATCTGTACCAATTTCTGTTGAGAAAATGGGCAAGTGTTAAGCATGTGCTCCATATCTTCTCTATTATGCTGATATATCCAACAGAGGGATGGCCCCTGGAAACCCCTTTTCTATAGTTTTTCCCAAGTTAGGATCCATCCTTTGCAGACTAGCTAGAGGAAATGAGATACCTTAGGCCACCACCCTCCCTTTCATATTTTTTTCCAAAGAATGCCTTGCCCTTCTTGGACTCGTTCTACCTGGAGGTCGTATGCTTCTTTTATGGTAAAGTTTCCTTTCATGGTGTGTCCCCATCTTAGAATGTCCGAGTAATTTCAGATTGTTAATTGTCTTAATCTCATTTATTTTTCAAATTCTATCCATTGGTATGTCTCTGTAGCTTGGCATTCTTCCATCTCCTCCAATTCCTAGGTCCTTGGTAATCTTTCCAGAATTTTTCGACATATTGTATGTTGATCTCTCTAGTGAATTGATATATCCCTAAGGTCTTTCCTGTCTATTAGTCATTCCCTTTGTTTCCAAGAGTCATGCTAGAATCTTGTTGTTTTTCCATTACAAATTTCCCATAAATCTTGTTGGTTTATGAGGTTCGTATTTTCGGTTGCCAAGTTCCACACTATCGATCCTTTGGGAGGGTCTCTGTATCATAGAATATCTTCAGTTCTCTTAGGAATATTATATTTTCTTGTCCATATTTGTTTCCATAGATCCCTTCCACCTCCTATCCATCTCCACCATAATTTTTTGCCCACTACTTGATTTAAGGAATAAGGGTCTCTAAGGCCTTGTCCACCTTCCATTTTTTTTTCTCACTAGTCCTTGCTAGGATACCAATTCCCATTTTGTGACCTGTTGTGCCCCTCCCCACAAGAATTTTTTGAAAATTTCCACCATTTTGGAGCACGCCCCTTTCGGGGCTGCCATACCTGAAAGTTGGTAGATAGGTATCGATTGTAGCACTTCTTTCATAAGGATAGTCCTACCTACCAAGTTTAGGAATCTTTAACCCCAATTACTTATTATTCCCTACAACTTTTGAAGGATCTGCTTCCAGCAGGATAATTTCAGGGAATTTTTCGATAGAGGCATGCCTAGGTATTTAGATGGGAGGTTTCCCGTAATAAACCCCAAGATACTGGCCAAATAAGTCTTGACATTTCCCAAGGTGTTAAAAAATAAAATACAAGATTTTTCATTGTTTATCTTAGTCCCCAAGGCCTCGATGAAGGTGTTCAAAATCTCTTTTATTCTATGGGCTTCCCTAAGGGATACATGGAAGAAGAGCATGATATCGTCAACAAATTGTTTGTGAGTAATGGTTAGATCGTTAGTAGAAATCCTCAGGCCTCTAATCCTAGATTCTCGGGCTTCTTTTCTGATAAATCTTCCCAGACCTTCAGCAGCTATGATGAACAAAAATGGAGACAACATATCTCCCTGTCTAAGTGCTCGGGTTGGATTAAAGGTTTGGGTAGGAGTCCCATCCAGCAGGATTGAAATGACATGAGAGGGTATCATGGAAAGGATCCAATTTATCCATCTTTGGTTGAAATATTAGGCTTTGAGGATGTTACTCACATAAGTCCAGTTTAACTGGTCATATGCCTTGGAGAGGTCCAGCTTAATCATGATTCTAGCAAGATTTTTTTCCTTCAGTGAGTGGAATACTTCTTGAGAGGTAACCAACCTGTCTAGGATTTTCCTTCCCTCAACGAACCTCGTTTTCTCTGGAGAGATGATATTTGGTAGCAAGGGTTTTAGTTGTTTTACAATAAGAGTAGCTATGATTTTATATATAACATTACATAAGGCAATAGGATGAAATCCTTGTGGATCTTTCGATTTCGATTTTTTATGAACGAGAGAAATACAAGTGGAGTTCAAGCTAGGGCATACCTATTGATTGTAGTGGGATTCCTAAAAAAACTCTAGAATGTCTTGTCCCATGAATTTCTGGTTGGCTTGGTAGAATTATGTTGTGAACCCATTCGGGCCTGGGCCCTTGTTTTTCTGCATGCTATTGACAATTTCTTCCACCTCTTCTAGAGTAGTTGCTGTCACCAAATCTAGGTTCTGATCCTAAGTTACCTGGTGGGGGATATGTTCCGAAATTCTTTGTATAGCTTCTGATCTGTTTTATTTTGGTTCTAATAAGAGATCTCTCAAATGATTTACCAGAAGTTCTTCCATTTCTTCGTGTTGGACTCTACGATTCCCCTCCTCATTTTCTAGGGAGTATATTCTATTATGTTTTCTATGTTGGACCATGGCCTTGTGAAAAAATTGAGTGTTACTCTCCCCTTCCCTTAGCCAGGTCACCCTCAATTTCTGTTTCCATAGGATCTCTTCCTGTTTTCTTCTTTCCTCCAACTGATTTATTAGTTGTCCTTCTTCTTTGACTAATTCTTCTGATCTTCCTTCCTGTATGATTTTTTGTTGCACCTCCGTCATGCGCTTGTTGATCTAGTTTCCGTCATTCACAATATGCCCAAATTCTTCTTTATTCCATTTCCTAAGATTCTTCTTTAGATCCTTGAGTTTTAGTTGGAACGTATGGATGTAGTTCCACCCTTGTTTCTTACTCTGTCTCCACCACTCTATTTTTTTGATCAGGTCTAGATCTCTTAGAAAGAAGGGTTCAAACCGGAAAGGTCAATGTTTAGGGCTTGTCTTCAGATCGTCTTCTAATATTATCGACCAGTGCTTCGATCCCACGCCAGGGATGATCGAGGCTTCTATGAATATAGCTTTTCTTATGACTTGTTTTGAGATTAAAAATCTATCAGGTTGTGAAGCTATTTGATGGATCCCTCCTCTCCTATTGTTCTAGGTGTGAACTCTGTTAATTGTTGGGAGGTATGCCAAGTGAAAATAAGTAATGTGTTGTGGGGAAAAATGCCTATGCAGGACGATCCTATGCACCTAAGGTGTGACAGTGCCTTAGCAACAAACAGAAACAACTATTCTAGTATTCTTCCTTTATGAATTGAGAATGAAGAGAGATGGATGGACTAACCGGTGTCTTCCGTTTGTCCCTCGATCCGGTTTCTCTTCTCTTTGGGAGTTCCCAGCTACTTTCCTTCTCACTCGCCCAGTTTCAACAGGTTCCTGCAAGATCACATGAAGGGAACACTACACAAAGACATAGATTCATATTCATAACTAGTTCAGGATTAGAAGTAAACCAAATATACTAATGCAATCATACATCAAAGACACATCAGTATATAGGAGAAACCAAGATAGCTTTATTGATGAAATAACAAGGTTCAGGAGAAGATACAACCAAGAGAGTTCCAATCCAGCATCTACCTCCCAGCAAATGAAATTCCTATCTTCACCTCCCTTCAAAGCATTAAGCACCCAATGATCTCAATCTCAAACCAGCAACAATTCTTTGCAATAACCAAATTCCAGCCTCTAGATCTCATGGAGAAGAGATCCATATATAGATGTTTGGAGTGAGGATGAGTCAGCTTGTGATCTGACTAGTGTCCTCTCTCTCTATCAGTTCTTACTTCCACTTGGAGACTAAGAGCCTCTTACTCATCACTTAGTCGAACTCAGCAAGGCAAGTGTCATGGAGGAAGATTCTGGAAGCTTCCACAGTCTTGACAACTCTCACAAGAGACCCTGACATTTGTCATTTCCCACTCAGCGCACCCTGGTAGTGCTTCCACCTGCATTGCAATGAAACTAGCCAGTGTAGCCTCTGCATTTCAACGCAGGCAGCTAGTGGAGCTTCTGAATTGACTTGTTTTTGAGCAGTTTCTGGTGGAGAACTTCTGTGAATTGCTGTGGTTTGTTAGCCTTGTTCCTCTAGGGGTAGGAACAACATGTTTAGGGACTTTGGATCCCTTGGATTATGGACATTTCAAGTCTATAGCTGTAAGGCACAAAATGTCTATAACAGTTTCCCCCTAAAGTATGAGGTCGTTTATCGGGTGAAATGCTTTATTAGGAGGATCCGAAGTTCTTTCAATGCTGGGAGGAGACCTGTAATACAATACAATACAATACATTATTTTCATACTTTTTTCATGATCTAGCTGAGGCGGGCATTCCCATGCTCAACTTTATAAATTCATTTTCATGTACATATAACAGACAATTGTCTGATGATAGACTGATGATTCTGATAGAGCCATCATCCTTTTGGTAGGATGATTATCTGTGCTGTAAAGCTGTACATTTCTATGTCTTTATTTTCTGAATATATATCGCAGCCCGGATGGATGAAACTAGATCCGGGGTCTTCAATCTTGTCCGATCTTCACTCTAAGTACAAGCCGATCCATGTGAGGATTGCTCTGAAGTCAATGATGTAAACTGTTAACAAGCACGAGAGGAATCACCGATAATGAAGATGACCCTCAAGGTACTGCAGTACAATTCACGTGGTGTGAATATAGGACTTGGCGTCGAACACCACGCAAAATCTTTCGGTCGAAGGTCATTGATGTATACCTGTCGCCGGAAGTGAGAAACTTGCCATTGAGGCATGCAAGCTTCAAAGTACTGAAGGGGGTGTTCCTAGATCAACTTCTTGGATAATGAGCTGATGTCGACAAGAAGCGATCCGTCATAGGAGGGCCTTAATGAATCCCACATCGATGACACGGAACGGAGCTAATGATTTTGATGGAGGTGAAAACGATCTGATGACATATGATTCAGGGTGGTGGTCATGAAAGAGTATAATGTATAGTAGTGGATGGGACACAGGTGACTTCTCTGAACGACTTCTCTTGAACATATGGCGACACTTATGCGATGGATCGGTAGCATTACCCCAAATATGGATGGTATGGCGAGACCATGGTGATGTGACCGGTGAATGAAACAACCCAACCCGATTGTGGTACGGAGGAAAAGTGTCATGTTCAAGAGCGACTTGCTACCATCAAAGCTTTCTTGAGTTTCTCCCAATTTTTCCCCAGTCATTGCT
This sequence comes from Pinus tabuliformis, assembly GCA_031772625.1. Taxonomy (NCBI): domain Eukaryota; kingdom Viridiplantae; phylum Streptophyta; class Pinopsida; order Pinales; family Pinaceae; genus Pinus; species Pinus tabuliformis. The sequence continues at coordinate 1,062,043,588 of CM062811.1, forward strand.
GACCAGTACCTCTTTATTTTTTTCAAGCTTGAGGAGGATAATATATGCTTGTTCTATAACTTGCCCTTCGGGCAAGCCCATCGCTATGTTTTAACGAGCCTAGCGATAGTGAAACTCGTTCTCGTCTAAAGACAAGTTTGTCGCTATTTCATGCATTTAACGAGTCTAACGACAAGGATAACTCGGTCCTTTTCATTTTTAGAGAGTCTGAAATGGTACATAAAGTTAACTCCAAAAGTCCTTTTTCGTCATCTAATCCCTTAAGTCTGAAAAAGTATAAAACAATACAGAAGGGATGGATTTTTGATATCTTTAACGAGACGAATAAAACAAGCGCTCGATCTTTTTGTGCAATAATCCCTCAGGTCCAAAAAGATTAAAATCTAGAGGAGGGATAGCTCTTCCAGTCACTTTATCGAGCTGGAAGGCCAAAACTCGGCAATATTTTCATATTTTACGAGTCAGATGAAAAGAGCTTAAAGAAGACTCGTCTTTTGAGGAACGAGTGATAAAAAGGGTAGCAACTGATTCCAGGGAAGGATTGGAATTTCCAAATCACGGCAGTGTCACAAGGATGGCTAGTGAAATCACTCCTCGCAGCTGTTCCTCAAAATGGGTAAACAATCATATGGAGGTGAATGATCGGCCAATGGAAAAGTGGAGGTGATGGGCAAACACGACCAAGGCTTTAAATGGCTGATATCGCTACATTCACGGTGGTTATTTACCGGAATAGTTCATTTTTTAACGAGCTTAAATGGGGGTGGAAACATTTGCTCGCTCTTATGTTTATTTTTTAACGAGCATGAACTATGCGCTAAAACTGCTCGGATCTTGCATTTATTTTTTAATGAGCATGAACTGTGTGCTAAAACTGCTCGATTAATCCAGTCATATGATAAGAAAGTCTCATATAAAACAGCAACATTTAGATTTTTCCCCACATCCTTTCTTTATTCAAGTTAGGAAACGGCTAATCCTACGAGTTTAAAGGGTTAGACCTACAGGTTTAAAGGGAAGGACCTAAAAATTTTAAAAATAAATAGTCGCCCCTTGCTTGCACTCAAAAAAGGTTTGCATGCCCCCAGGCATAAAACAGAGTTTCAAGGTTACCCCTACTTCATCTTCCGCCAAAACATTTGTTTTACTGAGAGAGGCCTACCTCTTACAGGTTATCCAAAGATTGTTCTATTTTCACCCCAAACAAAACACTTCTTCGGCGATGTCTACCGAAATAGACAAAGGTGAGGCGCCAAACACATAACTTTGACAAGAGAATCTTATTCTAGAATAACCCCTCTTCCAACCACGGATGGGTAAAAACTAGTCATATTCTCCCGCGTAAACTTACTCTATACCCAAAGTTTTCCTGCCGAAGTAGACCAGGACGCATGCTCCCTGGGTTCCAGTCATATCCTTCCGGATTACTCGCGCTCATCGGGAGGACGGACCATGGGTTGAGACATTTCTTGAGCGAAGAGACCATTTAGGGATGGTATATGACTATTTGCGATGCGTGATCCGGGGAATGAAAGTTGATCTACGAGCTTGACCATTCTTCCTTCGTGCGGAAAACACATTACTCTAAAGAGTGAGGAGACGGCGGCTCCCATGCAATATATATAGTCTTGTCCAAGGAGTAGGTTATAATCCAAGGATCCTTGAACGACCATCACGTTCATTTGAACGGTCTTCCCTTTTAATGCTATTGGCACATTGGGAAGAATCCCTAAAGGTCGACTGGTTCCTTTATCAAAGCCTGTTAGATTTCTCATTTCAGGCAAAAGCACTGGCGAACCAAGCGCTTTCCAAGCAATAGAGGAAAGGATACTCACAGATGCCCCCTCATCAATGATGGTGCCAGCCATTACCATTCTGTATATTTGAACGATAATTCTGAATGGTATGCTTGCTGGTAAGCGGGGTCTGCCTAGTTGATTCCAGTCGAAGGATACAACTAGGTTGCTTGGAGGAGGGACCGAGTAGACGGCCGGGTATGGCTCTGACGAAGTTCCTTCCTGCGATAAAGGAATGGGCGAATTGCCCCCTTGTTCATCGGAGTCTGTGTTGATGAAGAGAATTTGGACGTTGTCGTCTTTATTCTCCTCTGTGATGGTATCATTCGAAGATAGAACCTCTGAAGGCAAGACCAGGTCAACTGCCGCCTCGACCTTTTGACTTTCATCAGGTATGGATTCAGACGGTTCATACTCAATGATAGGTGCTTCGGCTGACCACCTGGGCGGGCCAACCGGGTTTTCAACTGGTGAAGGACTTGGCAGGAGTTTTTGATATCCAGGAGGAAGTCGTGCTGGTAAAACCGGGCGATCTTCCAAAACTCTTTTAGCCTCATCTAAGAAGGGACAACGGTGGATGGCATGGTCGCCTTCACACAGTTTGTAGGGAAATCTAGCTCTCCCTCTCTGTCCTGTGGCTTCACTTTCACTAGTTGACGGTGTGCTGTCAACATGGCTATCAGAGGTTGACGCTACCGAATTGTGCAATCGGGGAGACCAGTCCCTTAGTATTCAAGGGATGCAAGGACAATCTCTGTGAATGTGGTCTCCCTTGCATATGACACATGGCGATTTAGGCCTGGTCAGTGCAGTGTGTGGATTTTCATTAGACGCCATTCGCTTGCCCCCAGTCGCTTTTGGCTCCTTCTTCTTCTTCTCTTTCTTCTTCTTTTCCTTCTTCTCCTTAGGAGCTTGGCTTTTGGCTTTGCCAGCTCCATCAAGCGAAGAGGAAGGAGGAGAGGAAGAGTTAGAGGAAGTGGAAGGCTGGTGGGGAGTTCTGGATTGGTCTAACTACTGATTCGATTGTTCAGGAATAGTGGTGTTTTGAACAACATTAGTTGAGAAGAGCCAGACAGGCAAGCCGATTTTCAGTCCTGGAAGCGACAATGTGGCCATATGGGGCGCTCCAACATATCCCCAAGAGGAGAAGGGACTAGGACTTCCACCAAGGGGAATTCCTTGGTTGGAGGGCTCCATTTTCTCAACTGAAAGATCAACGCGGGAATAAGGGTGATTTATTATTCCGTTAAAATAAATTTTAATGACGCTTTAGACACAACTTGTTTTTTCAATTTTAAAGAGTCGAGAAAAAACAAAAGATGACTCTAGTCGCCTTCGATGTTTTAACGAGCCCTAAGTGACAAATGCTCGGATGGACTTTTTCCGTTATAGATTCTGAAAAAGGCCAAAAGGAACTGCTCTGGAGTTCTAGGTAGAGGGTGTGCCAAACTTTTCGCAAAACCGCAGAATACTTTTTAAGGTACGGGCGGTCAATCTTCCTGAATGCTGTGTTCAGTGCATTGCGATCAGTAGGGCGGCCGACACGGCTTCCTGAGGATAAAGGTTTTATGCCGATAGGGGTCTCCCAATATATACTCGACGGTACGTGGGAGCACAATCCGTACTGGCGCTATCGTCCCTCAGGAGGAATCACCCACCATCAGCGAGATCGACAGTCACCAGGCTTTACGACGCCAGAACACGTCTCTAGCCTAGACCTCTATGTTGTGCGTTATGTTACAAAGCGTTATTAAGTTCATTCAGTTTATTTTATGTTGATCTTTCTTAGAAGTTTGCCTTTTGAGGTTCACCACGAGATGTAGATACAACTTCCTAAATGCAATCTAAAAGATGATAAGCAAATTTTATCTCTTTTTCAACAATGAAAATCCTAGCTACAAAGGGAAAAGAAAGACACCATCTTTTCTCAAAGAGCAATCAGCACACTCTAAATGCACTTTTCCTAAATCAAGCATGCAAACTATCAAGATGCAAATGCACAATGCAAGTGTTTGTTTTCCGCTTTCTTAATATTGATGCCTAAAAAGAAAGCTTTTTGCACAACTTTGAATTTGCTTTTAAATGACTAATACAAACAAGTTTACTTTTTCGAAATCAGAAAGGGTAGAAGAGATTACAACACTCTACGATTTTCAAAATGAACACTTGCTTCGACACTTAAAAGAGACAAACTCAAACCAAAAGCAAAAGTAAATGTATAACCAACTGTAAACAACCAATGAACTCTCTCCTAAGACCACAATCAACAGATCTGAATCAAGGGCTACAGGATGACTATTTCACTCTTGCAATGGAAAACTGTAAATGACGCCACAAACACATAAAAACACTCATAGTCTTTTTGTACAAAAGGAGGCGGAATTAAAGGAGAGAAAAGGGGTTATCAGACAGGTACCTATGCTGGTTACAGGCTGCAAAAATCAGAGATCAAAACAAGGCAAAACAGAGCAGAGAACCCCAGCTGCACAAGGCCTAACTGGATCAACGCACCTGTATAACAGGGAAACTGAATTTCAACGCAGGTAGCCTTCACGGGAACTGCGTTGAAATGCAGAGTCTCTTCACAGAGCCTGCGCTGAAGGAGAAACGAGAGTTCCTCACTGGGTTCTGGGTCACGGTTTTCTATTTAGTCTACAGTTTCAGGCCAAATCAAAGCAACAAGCAAGGTACAGTCAAAGGGATGCTTTGAAGGAGGACTAAGATCTATCACAAGGCATAATCAAATCATTTGTGAGTCCATTGTTCAGATCATAGACAAATCCAGTGATTGGATAAAAGCAGTAGCTGTCTACTTTGCATCTGAGAATAGCAGATGCAGTTCGATTGTTGCTGTTGAGTCTATGAAACAAACAATGATAGAAACACAAATAAAATGACTAAACAGAGGTCCCCAGCGGAGTTGCCAATTTTTTGTGGGGAAAAATGCCTATGCAGGACGATCCTATCCACCTAAGGTGTGACAGTGCCTTAGCAACAAACAGAAACAGCTATTCTAGTATTCTTCCTTTATGAATTGAGAATGAAGAGAGATGGATGGACTAACCGGTGTCTCCCGTTTGTCCCTCGATCCAGTTTCTCTTCTCTTTGGGAGTTCCCAGCTACTTGCCTTCTCACTCGCCCAACTTCAACAGGTACCTGCAAGATCACAAGGAGGGAACACTACACAAAGACAGATTCATACTCATAACTAGTTCAGGATTAGAAGTAAACCAAATATACTAATGCAATCATACATCAAAGACACATCAGTATATAGGAGAAACCAAGATAGCTTTATTGATGAAATAACAAGGTTCAGGAGAAGATACAACCAAGAGAGTTCCAATCCAGCATCTACCTCCCAGCAAATGAAATTCCTATCTTCACCTCCCTTCAAAGCATTAAGCACCCAATGATCTCATTCTCAAACCAGCAGTAATTCTTTGCAATAACCAAATTCCAGCCTCTAGATCTCATGGAGAAGAGATCCATATATAGATGTTTGGAGTGAGGATGAGTCAGCTTATGATCTGACTAGTGTCCTCTCTCTCTGTCAGTTCTTACTTCCACTTGGAGACTAAGAGCCTCTTACTCATCACTTAGTCGAACTCAGCAAGGCAAGTGTCATGGAGGAAAATTCTGGAAGCTTCCACAGTCTTGACACCTCTCACAAGAGACCCTGACATTTTCCATTTCCCGCTCAGCGCACCCTGGTAGTGCTTCCACCTGCGTTGCAATGCAACTAGCCAGTGTAGCCTCTGCATTTCAACGAAGGCAGCTAGTGGAGCTTCTGAATTGATCCTGAATTGACTTGTTTTTGAGCAGTTTCTGGTGGAGAACTTCTGTGAATTGCTGTGGTTTGTTAGCCTTGTTCCTCTAGGGTTAGGAACAACATGTTTAGGGACTTTGGATCCCTTGGATTATGGACATTTCAAGTCTATAGCTGTAAGGCACAAAAATGTCTATAACACAATGGTATCTCCAAATATTTCCATGTTTGTTTCCATTCTTCTCATACCTCCCTTCTTCTCTGCTAGGGAGGTGATCATGTTAAAATCTCCTCTGACGACCTAGAGGTATTCTGGGTATAGGTTTCTCATTTTTGCAAGATTTTGAAGAAATTCTCTTCTTTCTCTTGAGATATGGGTACCATACACTCCTGAAGCAAGCACCCATTCTTTCGATCCAATAATTCTAAATTTACTTTATAGTATTCTAGGAAGGTTGACCCAGTCATCGAACTAGATCTCTCCAGGGTTCCATATAATCGCCAACCCTCCAGCACTACCATTTGCGTCCTGGGCTATAAATTGGTATTGGGCTTTAAAATTTTCCAAAATGAGTTTTAGTTTGCTTTCATTGGTTTTAGTTTCCTATATTATCATGATGCTTGGTCTATCTTTCTTCAATATTTCTTTGAGGTATCTCAGTTTGCCTCTGTTATTGAGGCCTCTTATGTTTCATGTTGTAATAATCATTTCAACACTTTTGGGGGTTGTTGAAAGACCTATGATAATGACACTACTCTTCTATAGTTTACGAGTAGTTCCCCAACCATCTGGATGGATTCATTCATTTTCTTCTTCCCCACTTTTTCCCCCATTTTCCTAAGATTCTTGATTCTTGTCATGGCTCACCTTGAGACCCTAGGTGATCTGGTTGGGCTATGATTGTTGAGCCATGTTTGGCTTTATATTATTGAAAAGTTTCCTTGTAGAGTTGCTTCTTGTCTTCTGGTATGAAACACTCATCCAAGTGTCTCCATGCGTGTAGTAAACATTTCATCACTTGTTCTTTTACACTGAGATCTTCCTTTAGGTTATCAATCTCCATTGGGGTTTTCTCTATCAGTTTCATTGTGGGCTCCTCGCTTGGGTTTTTTTCTACCTACTTCTTCTTTGACTTATTTCCTTCTGGTTCCTTCTTTTGCATGCTTTCCATTCCCTGATATTGTCTCAGGGTGTCTCCCCCATTTCATCTTCATGTAGAGTGGAAAATATGCTATGGGCATGTTTCTCTTTCTCGTTTTGACTTTCTGTCTAGTTACTTTCCTGCCTTTGGTGCCTTTTTCTTCTGTGCACCTCCTGAAAGTTTCCCCTTCTTGTCTGCCGTCATTTCTTCTAGCCTTTTCTCGATCGTAGGGTTCTCAGTCTTATTTAATGGGCAAGCTCGATACAGGTGGCCATATTCATGGTAGCGCCGACACCTAAAGGGGATATGTTCATAATCTAGGGATTGTTGCCATATCTCATCATGGTATTCCAGTTCTATGAAGTCTGGTAGTGGCTCAGTGATATTCATGTACACACTAATTCTTGCATAAGAGGTGTACCTACTTTTTCTTGTCAAGTCTGCTACTTTGAAAAAGCTTCCAATCGAGTTACCTATCCCTTCCAAGATTTTGGGATCCCATAAATCCATTGGTAGAACAAAAAGTTGTACGCAGATGGGGGCTACCAGAAGCTTTTCTTGATCTGGATTGTAGCATTCCTCCGAATGTCTCATGAAGACGCTAGCATTGTTAAAAAAATATGGCCCATCCTTGAAAACCTTCTCCTTGTCTTCAAGGTTAGAAAAGATTACTGAGAAGAACCCTTTCACCCCTAGCTTGAGATCTATGTGCCCTTTTGGTTACCATCGTTGTTGGATCCATTTGATCAGTTCCTTCTCTATTGGCCAAGCTCCAATAAACTTGCATATCAAGGCGCGATCCTTCATGTATCTTTGACATTCCTTCAGTTTATTGTTTTGAATGAAAAAATGTGGTTTTTTGGTTGCCCTTGGCAAGCATTTCCCTCCCAACCCTGCTTGCCATTTATCTCCCAAATTTGGCATTCCTTTTCCACGTCTTCCATTTCTTTCGTTTTTTCTGTGCTGGCTCAATTCACCTGCAACAATGTTTCGGTAGGAAGGGATATCTCCCCCCTGCCGTGCCACTCATGGCTGCTATTAGTGATACCACTTTGTCGTGTTGGTGAAGTCGCCTCACTGTCTGCTGGATCTATAGGTTTGCGAGACTGATTCCGTCAAAACCCTAGTTGCTCGCACTGTGACAACCTAGTTGCTACTATTTTCTCATGTTTTAATCAATTGGGTTTATTAATTAATTATTTGCATTTATATTATTAATTCTTTGGTTTTCATTACCCTTAGGTTTATGATATTAATCCCTTGGGTTCTAAATTTATTTGATTTATAATATGAAGTCATTAGGTTTATATCATTTATAATACTCTTGGGCGTATATCAATTATTGTTGGGAAGCTACATTTCATTCAAATTATTTGACTGTGACATTGTGACGCTATTATAATAATAATAGTGTCACATTGTGACACTACAATGTATTCATATATTTATTTTTATATTATAAATTTAATTGATTTAATCACTTTATTTATTATTAATTTTATGTATATTGTATTAATAATTTATAATTTGTTTCATATTTATTGATTTTTTAAATTATTTTTTAATAATTGTTTAATAAAATTTACTAATTTATTTAATTTATCTAAATTACTTTCGAATTAAATATTTATTATTCAAATGCCTTGGGTTTATTTTATTTAGTATTTAATATTAATTCCTTGGGTTTAAAATATTTACCCCTTGCACTTACAATATTAACAATTGTGGTTGGAGGCCTACATTGGATTCTAATTTTTTTAGCATCACATTATGACACTACAATGTGGATCGATATTGGCTCTCCATGTTACAAAAGTAGGGTTTATTAGCCCCTTGGGTTTATAGTATTAATTCCTTTGGTTTATTTACCGCTAGGGTTTATAATATTGATCCCCTGGGTTTTAAATTTCTTTGGTTTATAATATAAATCCCTTGGGTTTAGAATATTAATTATTCATTTTGTTGATTAATTATTTGCATTTATACTAGTAATTCTATGGTTTTCTTTACCTGTTGAGTTTATAATATTAATCCTTTGGTTTTTTTTTTCCTTCAGTGTTTATATATACCTTGCGTTTCTAATATCGATATGTTATGTTTATAATAATTTTGGTTTATTGTTAGGGTTTATAATATTGCCTTTATAATTTTAGGGTTAAGTTTTTTTGGTATATCATAATGGTTTAATGTTGTGGCATTTGAATAGTGGAAAAAAGTATCCAACATTAGATTTTGATAAACATTGTTAGAATCTTACAAGTGGTATTAAAATTATAGATGGAAACCTACTTTTCATTCCAATTTTTTCAAAGTCACATACTGACACTATAATGAGGCCCCATATTGCATCTCCACATTGCAAAAATAGAATTTAGTAATACCTTGGGTTTACAATATTAATTCATTGGGTTTATTAATCACTAGGGTTTATAATATTAATCCCTTGGGTTCTAAATTTCTTTGATTTATAATACGAAGTTCTTGGGTTTATATCAATTATAAATCCCTTGGGTGTATATCAATTATCTTTGGAAACCTACATTGCCTTCCAATTATTTGAATGTCACATTGTGACACTATAATAATAGTGTCACATTGTGAGCAATTTTTTGAACCTCACATTGTGTCACTATAATGTATTTATTAATGTATTGATATATTTATTTATTTATTAAAAATTTAATTAATTTAATCACTTTATTTATGTATTAATATTTTTATTCATGATCTTTAATAATTCATAATTTGTTAGATATTAAACTTTTGTTATCCATATTGATAATAAGACTCTCTTTCAAATTAATCACAGAAATTTAATTATTTTTTAATTGTTTTATTAATAATTAATTAAATTTACTAATTTAATGTATTTAATATTACTTTCAAATTAAATATTAATTTATTTTTTATATTTATTAAATAATTAACATCTTATTTCATATTTATTTTTTTAATTAATATTTTAATTTCATTTAATTTTTTTTAATTGTTTTATTAATAATTAATTAAATTTACTAATTTAATGTATTTAATATTACTTTCAAATTAAATATTAAATTATTTTTTATATTTATTAAATAATTAACATCTTATTTCATATTTATTTTTTTAATTAATATTTTAATTTCATTTAATTTTTTAATTTATAGATATATTAATTTTGTAATTTATTAATAATTAAGTATTTACAAATATTTTATTGTTATATTTATTTATAAATTTATTTATCACTTATTATTATAGTAGATATGTTAATTTATTTATATTTATTACTAAATATATTATAATAATATATTAAAAAATAATTATTTATCAATTAATATAATAAAAATATTTTTTTTACTCATAATCTAAAAACCCACGGAAAATAATAGAAATTATAACAAAATTATAACAAAATCCGACAAAATCTAAATTACAATTGTCGAAATTTTAAATGCCACGAGACATCACCATTAATATTCTTAAACTCATCCCCCGGATGCGGGTGTCATTAAGTTAGTTAATGGTGAGCCACATGCCCAGCACAGGCTGCCACGTGAGGATCCGGGGCCTTCAATGCCTCTCGCCGCCGAGACTACAGGCCGGGTGAGGCATAAGGGCAGTCTTAATGAGGGAGCTAGTGGCGATGACAAACCTGCAGAGCACATTCAATGCGTGCAAGTTCCGAGGGAATGATGATGGGGTTAAGTATGATGGAATGTTGGGGAGCGGAGTTCAGTATGACGAGAAGGATACTCAGAAATCTGAGCGTAGATGCTGTGATTTGGTTGATGAGAGCTCGGACGCGGTTCGCTCCTTGCTTGTTTTTACTGGTCTTTGTCTTTGCTCAATTGAGCTCAGCTTTGACTCAATTTGGGGACATCAAGCTTTAGGAAGGGAATGCAACAACAACACACCCTCCTCAGCTTTGGAATAGGATCAGGAACTTGAGGATTCCATGGTGCGGCTGCGAGAAAGGATGCCTTGCAGAAGAGGCTCGGGGCGTGGAGAATCCTCTCGTCCCCCTGCAGTGGATGTCCACCATCACTGCTGCTGCTGCTACTGTTACAGAAGGGCAGGAGCCACCCTAATTCCAACTAGTCAGTTTCTGGAAGTTGGTAGCTCTAATGATGGAGCACCCATGCTCCCAGCGTTTGGCTCAGTCATTTTCACACCGGGTAGCTCCAGGGACACTGCAGGAATCAATGCACACATCTCAGTGCTTTTCAGCAAAATTCCTGAGGAGAATGAGGATGGACCGCCACGGGTACCTGCTGAGAATCGTTCCGAGAGTATCAAGGGTAAGTGCCCAATGGGGGAGCCATCGAATACAGAGGACAATTCAGAGAGGGAGCCTCATCAAGCCCCCTTCCGAGCTCGAGAACAAGAGAGGCCAGCCCCCACGCAGGATCCCATGGCGATGGGGGATGGCATCCCAGAGGGACAAGGATGGTGTAGAATTCTGGAAGAAAAACCAGAGGACTAACGCACAGTGGCTCTCCCTCGCATTGGCTTCCTTCGCTCAGGCCGGGTACGGGGTCTTGGTTGATATCAGGTTTTCGTCTTATGTTTTGGTTTGTTTCCTTCCTGTTCTGAGTCATGGTAACGGCTACTACAGTCTTGCTGGGTTTGGCGTCATATGTCTGGTATACGTCTTATGTCTATGCTTGTTTCTTGTCTGTTCTGTGTTATGTTCTTGGCGTCTACAGTCTTTCTGGGTCGTATGTCTTTTGTGGGATGCCCCTGCGTGGGCCGTTTTGTTGCAACATTGAAATATCACCGATTCATGAATACTGATCTAGTCTAGATATATCGCCCTGCGAGGCAGAAGTTTGAGAATGATAGAGTCACCCAAGGAACCACAGTTGGCCCTAGGCAGACAGTCTTTTTGGTTGTAAAGTTTACCTGTATATATTAATATAAATTAGTTAGTGTTGCTGAGAAAAAAAAAATATTCTTAAACTCATCCAATCAATATACTACTTAAAAACTTTACTCTGGAATCAGACTCCTCTCTTTTTTCAATTGTTTTTATAAATAAAAAGGAGGGGATGGTGTGTATGTATAAAACTTTTACCGATAAGCATTCCATGTGTTCTCAAAGCAAAGATGTGACAGGATGTACATCTATGGCACGAGCAATTTTTTATTCCATGTATATTAAATCAAAGTAAACATGCCAAATGATGTCTGTATTTTATTCTATGTGAATTAAATCAAAGTAACCCTGCCAAATGAGGTCGATATATATGCCATATATGTGTCAGAATAAATATTCAAAAAAATAATTCCGGTGAAAATCAAATTGTTTTATTTTAAATAAAAATAATATTTTCAAAAATTTAAAATTTCTTTTAAATTTATGATGATTTTTTTACTAATAATAAAAATGTAATCGTTTTTAACCCATAAATTTCGAAAAATGATATAAGTGTCTTATTCCAAGTCATACTAATTTGTGTAATGACCCAAAAACTTCATATAATTAAAAATTCATTTATTTTTATGAAATCCAATTTTTTTTTGTTGAGTGATTAACATTAAAGTATCCATTTATTCTATACATTGATTTATAATTTTACAAAAAACAATTTATAAGGATCAAAATGATTTATAATTTTACATAAAGCAATTTATAATGATCTGGTATTGAAAAATAACAATATTGATTGAAACTTGGGATAGTTATAACTGAGAGAAAAAATGAAAAAGATAATGAATTCTATCTAACGCTGAGGAGTCATTTTTGAATGCACATCTTCAAGCTTTTTTTCACTTTCCGTGTACTTATTTTGACATCAATGCACAACACTCTTGGTGTTTGGAAGATCATTCATATACAATAATTAGATTTAAGAGGAATTGAGGTGTAAAAAGAATTTGAACCTTTTATTTGTTGTTATTCACACTTCAATATATTGTTAGGTTGTTAGATCAAGATAGTCTCTTAAGATTTATCAATGTTCAATTATATCTATAGTTCTTTGTGTTCATCAAAGACTTCTATTAATTCGTCAAGGTTTATCAATGTTCAATTATATCTATAGTTCTTTGGGTTCATCAAAGACTTCTATTAATTCGTCAAAAGATTATAGTATGCATGATCAAAATTCAGTATTCTTCAAACGTCACTCCTACCAAAGTTGTTGGGTACAAGAACAACACAAAAGTTTATTACAAAATGTGAGGGGTTGTTTAAAACCAAGAACTAGAAATACCAATATGTCGAAAAGACTCCTAAGATAAAAACACAACCCACAAACATGTAGTTATATCTATATTTATGTGTGAATATATGATGAATTCATCGCCTTTAAAATGATGGTTAAACATAAGATAAAATACACGTGGAGGATAGTTTTAGAATGAAATCCATCATTTTTATTTTGAGATTAAGAAAGAAGAAACATTTTCTCATCATATAAATAGTTCTATGATGAAGTTTTGAAATTGCCAAAATTGTATTTGCAAACTTCTAACCCCGCGAAGAATATAAACCATTCAAATTGAGTTGCGATTAAATAACAGCTAAATATTAAGTATACCACTTGAAACCCTATCTCACACAACTGCATCTTCAAAAATGAGTAACTAGAACAACTAGGACTCCTCTTTTCCCTACCTAAAGAGAAAAAAAAAAAACCGAGAGGATGGAAGTGAACAAAATGTCCGAGTCCCACATGAAACCTAAGTGCACGAAATACAAAACTAAATTACCAAAATTAGTGTAGGAAACGATAAAGAGTATACTAGCATTTGCACCAGATGTTGCAAAGGAAACAACGTAAGGCATAAACTGAAGAAAGCAAATAGAGCAAAAAAATACTTTGATAAAGAATAAGAATATATTGAACACTCAAATCAATGCCCCATTAACTGGAACCACTTAGTAGACATTCCATACAAAATGGGCATATGATCCAAGAACATTGGTGCATAAGAGAGCCAATTAGTCAGGTAACATAAGTATAAATGGTTTCATAAATTAAAATCCACAAGTCTAACAAATCTTGCTTAGCCATTTAAGATATAGAAGCTATCTTGTTTAGCCATTTAAAATATAGAAGCTTTGAAACCTTTGTATATGAGCTATTGTCAAAGGACTGCCCTTGTCCTCAAAAGCATTACCACTAGTACCAAGGAGATCAGGACCTTCAAGCTACCGAACCTGATGTATTTCATTGCATGATATTAATGATTTCATTTGGTTATGTAAAAGCCCCATGTATTTCATTGCTTGATCATTATGTAAAAGGTTACACCTTCTCTGGAAATTTAGAGTTGAAAATTTAAAGGCTATCATCATATTTTGGTCTTCAACGCTGATTGGCATGCCATGAATCTGTGGGGTTTTTTTGGGAGTTATCCAGGCGACCTTGCCCAATTTTTTGTTTGAAATCCCGTTAGTTTTTGTTGTTGGGGTTTCTGTTTTTTTTTTTTTTTATGCTGGTGCGCCCTTTGGGGTTTCTTGGCCGGCCTGCGTGTTCTGCTCACTTGTTGGCCTCTTAGCCATTTTTTTGATTCGTTGTGAGACATTAAATGTTCAGCCTAACTAATGTTTTTAACATAGCACGTTCCCATGAATAAATTTACGAGGTGGTTGTTTTTTTTTCTCAGGAAAAATAAATTAATTTAAAAAAAAATAATGCATTCATTTGATATATATATATATATATATATATATTTTGATTTAGATATTATTATAATGTTTTGTATAATAATCATAATTTAATTTTAAAATTATGATTAAGTTAGTAATCAAATTACTAACTTATATATATATATATATATATATATATATATATATATATATATATATATATATATATATATATTTAGTTTTAAAATTATGGTTATAATATGTATAGACTTTTTGGTTTGTGAAATAAATATATTCCTTTGTGTAAGATTTGGTTACAAAAGTTTATAAAAATATAAGAATATAAGTGTTTTTCATTTTAGATTGAAATATATAACTTTTTAAAAGATACATATTCTTAAACTAATAGTATTTTTTTTACAAATAATTAATTATTAATTTAATTTATAAAATTTAAATTAATTAATCACATAAATTTGATGGGTATTTGATGCCCATCAAAGTATTTGATAATGTTCAAATCTTATCAAGAAAAACTGAGAATGCAAATTAATTGTTAAAAACATCCAAACTGGATTTAGTTTTCACAACCTATATAATTCCTGAGTCCTGGTATATTCAGCTGTCGACCGCCATCACCAGGTTCCAGAGACTTTTCAGATCCCGTGATGGTAAGAGCAAGTCTAAGGAATATGTCATTCTGCTTCATCAGTGGCAGGGCCTGTTGTGTTGTCTTTCCCAATACTTTCCCATATAGTGCGATGGCAAGGCTTTCCATCATGGCACTGGTGCTAGCTGAATTTGACAGAATGGAGAGGAGAAGAAGCAAGTGGCTCCTCCTTTAAAAATATTTGAACAATGGATTTTAGTGAAAGCTATTTTTCCAATGGAATGAAATGTAGGTAGAATGTGCAGATGCCTTTTCGGTTCCTTGTTTGTTATGGGTCCACTTCTCTCTGCTGCTTAAATGAAGATAAACTTTACGATGGAAGATAAGTCAAATTTAGATATAAATTGGCTTTGAACCAAGCTTTTGTATGATGTGGATGGAACATTTATATTCTGGGAAAGGGAAATTTGTCATCATTTGTGTGTGCATCTTTTGAACAGGGACATTCTGTAGTCTCTATATCCTCAGGGGCCTCGGTAACCAAAACAGGTTGATTATGCTGGGGAGGATAAGAAGAAGATGCATCAATTGCCGAATCTGATGCGCTGGATTCTGAGTGGTCATATCTCTCAGAGGCATCTGCAGTTTCCATGTCTCCTGCTGTTTTGTATCTTCGGAGCAAATGCAATGGAGAAGATCCATGGATTGGAGTTGTTTTTCAGCTTTGAAATCCCGAAAACACAGTTGATCTGCGTGTAAAACCAGGGGAAGAATGCTTTGACTTTCTATCTCGTTTTGTTTTTTTTCTTAGCATTTTGTTGCCATCTGTTCAAAGCATTGGCCGTCTGTTCTTCAAATATTGCCTTCTTCATGTGAGATCCCATCTGCATAAAAATATCCCATCATATTTTAAGAGCATATTCCTTTATACATGATATTTAACCAGAACAGAGTGTTTTTTGAACGATCCAAAAGCTCACTAAAACATTTGTACATATTGGAAAAACAAAATTTGCCCCAAAAATGGATGTTCTCTATCTATCAACAAACAGGGTAAAATGGATGTTCTCTATCTATCAACAAACAGGGTAAAATGAATGTTCTCTATCTATCAACAAACAGGGTTATATCAAGAAATAAAATTAAAATGATTTAAAGAGAAATCATCATTTCTATTTCTCTGCTTTTCTAGAAGGCTCCAGACTGCAACAAAAATTAATTTAACAAACAAAAGGAAGCATATTTTAGAGTGGTCATACTTTTCATTCGAAAATCCTCTGAGGCTTTACCTGAAGCTCTGAATAGAGAGATAACTGTTGTACAAAAGAAAAATTAAACTCCACTGTTTTCTATCTCTTGATAAATTTGTCTACTATGAGTTTAACTATTTTTTAATGAGGTGATTTTTTAACCGTTTCACCAAAATCTGATGATACGATTTTTGGTGAGATCACAATGTTTCATTGTATTTTTGAGTACAAAAATGGATTCAATGTCCTGAAAATCCCTTAAACATTTGGATTGTGAAAATTCAACAACTTAAAGCTAAAATTTCCCCTATTTCTAATAAGAAACTATGGTTTTAACAATTTCTACTCATATTTTGGGCAAAATAAACCAAAAAAAAAATCAAAAGTTGTGTCATTAAACAACTGTGTTAATGCATTATCAGGTGACACCTTATCTCTAATTTTATCAGTACAAGTAAGATATTTAATATCACAATGTAGGGTTTGATTAATCTATTTCTGTACAAAATAAACCAGGTGAATATACTAAGTGAATACTTGGACGATGTAACTCTCCTTTTTTGTAATTATATAAGCCAACATTTTCTCAAGTTCAATCGATCTTGTCAAACACCTAAACTGATTGTATTTTCAATGAACATGGAGTAGACTGACCTGTGTCACAAGGGCATAAAGTGGAAGTGTGATGTAACTACATAGAAACTGCACAGCAACCCTAGACACAAACACAAGCAACCCAAGGTAATCCTTATCAGATGATGATGGTATTGTCACCTAATTTACCTGAAATTTATATACGGAAGAGTGAAACATTTAAATATTCAAGTTATAGAATGTGTCGCCCTCAAGGTGGACAATGAAGGCTGGGTTTAATAAGGAAATTAAAGACTCAGTACAAACTGAGAGATAAGGTTCCATTTTTGCTGATGTCGTTTGACATTGAAAGTTTTGGGCCGAAAAGAATTCTGAGTAGACTTAGAAAGCTTCAAAACCGCGTGAGTCTTCCTAAAAGACATTTCCATAAATTCAGGGATGCAAAACCTTTTTCATGCTGGTTCTTACATTCATTCTGATCTTGCATACTGTTTTTAAACATATCAATATTTATTGTATGCATACATTGCTTTTAGTCCATGAAAAAATAATTGCAGTCCTACTCTGCTTTCATTTGCAAAGCCATCATTCCAGGACTTGATGTAATGGCCATTTGATGATGTGGTAGAAAGTTAGAAGAGCAGTGTTGACACTGTAGGTAGTGGTTATATGCGCTGGTTATAATGGACAAATCTCACAATAATGGTCTTGTATTTCTATAACTCTGTTCTTGACATATTTAAGAACCTGCAGTTTCATGGCAATCTCCAAATTATTCTCTAGAATAGAGGTGAACTGAAGTCCATCTTTCTATATTCTAAAGAAGGAGGTCCTATCCCAGCTCGGTCAGGGGGTGACGGCATCAGTTCAATGGTCAGGGTGGAAATCTGGGCAGAGTTATAGGCTCTTGGAATTGCCTGGAGGTGCAGAGGAAGAAAGAGACACAAAGAGAATCCTATAATTTGGGTGCAGAGAAAAGAGAGAACCACACAATTGGGCTGCAGAGAAAGAAGTGAAGGAAATGGCAGTCATTGTGTGCATTTGTGTGTTGTTTTTATAAAATGAATGTTCTCTATCTATCAACAAACAGGGTAAAATAAATGTTCTCTATCTATCAACAAACAGGGTTATATCAAGAAATAAAATTAAAATGATTTAAAGAGAAATCATCATTTCTATTTCTTTGCTTTTCTAGAAGGCTCCAGACTGCAACAAAATTTAATTTAACAAACAAAAGGAAGCATATTTTAGAGTGGTCATAATTTTCATTCGAAAATCCTCTGAGGCTTTACCTGAAGCTCGGAATAGAGAGATAACTGTTGTACAAAATAAAAATTAAACTCCACTGTTTTCTATCTCCTGATAAATTTGTCTACTATGAGTTTAACAATTTTTTAATGAGGCGATTTTTTAACCGTTTCACCGAATGGTACCTGATGGGATCAAGGGAGTGTTACGCTGTCAACCAGCGTTATATTTTCAACCGGATCTGCAACACCCAAATAGTATTAGTTTCAAAGAGATGAAGCCAACTGCAAGCCCTGCACAATTTTGGCAGAATAGCTACCTTACGGACCTGGCCCGTAGCACCTTGGCAGAAGGAAGTCTGCTCTAAATAGGGCAGCAACCTTTGGGAATTGTTTCTTAAAGCACTTCCAAAAAAAAAAATCCTGGATGAGGGTGTAAAATCAAAGTACTAAGAGACTAGAGGAATAATAGTCACATCAAACAACAGTACAAAGGGCCTATTAAAACGAAGTGGTCAACCAGCAACTGAGATCTATCATGATGCCAGAAGTATATAAACAAATTCCTAAAACCTTGAACTGTATTGGGAAGATATGTAGATCACCAGATAATGCAAACATATTTTTACAATCTATATATTGAAATGGGCAGATGGATAAATCCCTAACTCTGCAACTCGAGGTGTGTGATCAATGAGGCAGTAGCTAGGATCAACAACGCACTCAAAAAATGACCTTCAGTGAACCAGGACTTACAACTGAGAGATAAGGTTCCATTTTTGCTGATGTCGTTTGACATTGAAAGTTTTGGGCCGAAAAGAATTCTGAGTAGACTTAGAAAGCTTCAAAACCGCGTGAGTGTTCCAAAAAGACTTTTCCATAAATTCAGGGCTGCAAAACCTCTTTCATGCTGGTTCTTACATTCATTCTGATCTTGCATACTGTTTTTAAACATATCAATATTTATTGTATGCATGCATTGCTTTTAGTCCATGAAAAAATAATTGCAGTTCTACTCTGCTTTCATTTGCAAAGCCATCATTCCAGGACTTTATGTAATGGCCATTTGATGATGTGGTAGAAAGTTAGAAGAGCAGTGTTGACACTGTAGGTAGTGGTTATATGCGCTGGTTATAATGGACAAATCTCACAATAATGGTATTGTATTTCTATAACTCTGTTCTTGACATATTTAAGAACCTGCAGTTTCATGGCAATCTCCAAATTATTCTCTAGAATAGAGGTGAACTGAAGTCCATCTTTCTATATTCTAAAGAAGGAGGTCCTATCCCAGCTCGGTCAGGGGGTGACGGCATCAGTTCAATGGTCAGGGTGGAAATCTGGGCAGAGTTATAGGCTCTTGGAATTGCCTGGAGGTGCAGAGGAAGAAAGAGACACAAAGAGAATCCTATAATTTGGGTGCAGAGAAAAGAGAGAACCACACAATTGGGCTGCAGAGAAAGAAGTGAAGGAAATGGCAGTCATTGTGTGCATTTGTGTGTTGTTTTTATAAAATGAATGTTCTCTATCTATCAACAAACAGGGTAAAATAAATGTTCTCTATCTATCAACAAACAGGGTTATATCAAGAAATAAAATTAAAATGATTTAAAGAGAAATCATCATTTCTATTTCTCTGCTTTTCTAGAAGGCTCCAGACTGCAACAAAATTTAATTTAACAAACAAAAGGAAGCATATTTTAGAGTGGTCATACTTTTCATTCGAAAATCCTCTGAGGCTTTACCTGAAGCTCTGAATAGAGAGATAACTGTTGTACAAAAGAAAAATTAAACTCCACTGTTTTCTATCTCCTGATAAATTTGTCTACTATGAGTTTAACTATTTTTTAATGAGGCGATTTTTTAACCGTTTCACCGAATGGTACCTGATGGGATCAAGGGAGTGTTACGCTGTCAACCAGCGTTATATTTTCAACCAGATCTGCAACACCCAAATAGTATTAGTTTCAAAGAGATGAAGCCAACTGCAAGCCCTGCACAATTTTGGCAGAATAGCTACCTTACGGACCTGGCCCGTAGCACCTTGGCAGAAGGAAGTCTGCTCTAAACAGGGCAGCAACCTTTGGGAATTGTTTCTTAAAGCACTTCCAAAAAAAAAAAATCCTGGATGAGGGTGTAAAATCAAAGTACTAAGAGACTAGAGGAATAATAGTCACATCAAACAACAGTACAAAGGGCCTATTAAAACGAAGTGGTCAACCAGCAACTGCGATCTATCATGATGCCAGAAGTATATAAACAAATTCCTAAAACCTTGGACTGTATTGGGAAGATATGTAGATCACCAGATAATGCAAAAATATTTTTACAATCTAAATACTGAAATGGGCAAATGGATAAATCCCTTACTCTGCAGCTCGAGGTGTGTGATCAACGAGGCAGTAGCTAGGATGAACAACGCACTCAAAAAATGACCTTCAGTGAACCAAGACCTACAACTGAGAGATAAGGTTCCATTTTTGCTGATTTCGTTTGACATTGAAAGTTTTGGGCCGAAAAGAATTCTGAGTAGACTTAGAAAGCTTCAAAACCGCGTGAGTCTTCCAAATAGACTTTTCCATAAATTCAGGGCTGCAAAACCTTTTTCATGCTGGTTCTTACATTCATTCTGATCTTGCATATTGTTTTTAAACATATCAATATTTATTGTATGCATACATTGCTTTTAGTCCATGAAAAAATAATTGCAGTCCTACTCTTCTTTCATTTGCAAATCCATCATTCCAGGACTTGATGTAATGGCCATTTGATGATGTGGTAGAAAGTTAGAAGAGCAGTGTTGACACTGTAGGTAGTGGTTATATGCGTTGGTTATAATGGACAAATCTCACAATAATGGTCTTGTATTTCTATAACTCTGTTCTTGACATATTTAAGAACCTGCAGTTTCATGGCAATCTCCAAATTATTCTCTAGAATAGAGGTGAACTGAAGTCCATCTTTCTATATTCTAAAGAAGGAGGTCGTATCCCAGCTGGGTCAGGGGGTGACGGCATCAGTTCAATGGTTAGGGTGGAAATCTGGGCAGAGTTATAGGCTCTTGGAATTGCCTAGAGGTGGCCCTATTGATTCAGCCTGGTCTTCACATGGACCAGGTACGACTTGAGAGTCCAAATTATACCCAGCAAAGTACTGCAATTAAAAAGTGTTCAAATTATACAAAATAGAATAAGGATTCAAAAAGCCTGGTCTTCACATGGACCAGGTACGACTTGAGAGTCCAAATTATACCCAGCAAAGTACTGCTATTAAAAAGTGTTCAAATTATACAAAATAAAATAAGGATTCAAAAATCTCCTTAATTGCTAGCAATAATAATCAAACTAATATGACGACTGTCAGACCTGACTTTCATGAAAATATGTAACAGTGGTCAAACAGTAAAACTTATGTTACATGTAAGATCTCAGTAGCAGTGTTGGAAATAATACTGAGAGGGGGGGTGAATCAGTATTATCTAGCAATTTACCAAATCTTCCTTATTTGATCTTTTGAATTATTCTTGCATATCAGTACCATAAAACAATGAGCATGAATAAAGAAAATAGACAGTCACACCAAAGAACACAAGATGTAAGGTGGAAACCCAATGCAGGAGAAAAACCACCTGCTGCAATATGTCTCTATCTTCTTTCAAGAAATTCTTTTTACAATGATTTTGTACTGGTGCAGTCCTTTACCAGCATGCAGGCTGCAACCTGCAGAGAGCTACAACTCTCTCTCGTTTTCCAGTCTCTCCTGGAAGGGAGCTACAACCCCCTACTTCTTTTCATGAAGAATCAAATGATCAACAAGTATACAACAGATACAGTCTACTACAGATATCAGATCAATAATTACAGAAACAACCCAGAACACCTTATGAACAGAAATATACAGTCAACAGATCATCTTAAGACAGGGACGCATATTTTCTTTCTGTGGCCTGCGACTGGACGCAGTATACCTTATGCTGTTCTGCGTGCAGACGCACTGTTCCTCTTTTCTTTTCTGCGACCGACGCACCCAGCAACACTATCGCGCCGCGTCTTTCGCTTCACAGACGCACCCAATACCACAGTCGCGCCGCGTCCTTTGCCTCAGAGACGCACCTGAGCCTTTACTGTACTGCGTCCCGGCGCACTTTTCCTTCACTGAATCTGCGTCCCTTCAGATATAGAAGATAAGAGGACTTCAGAACCAACCCAAACACTCAGATCCACAGATCTGATCATGCGCCATATAGATCATAGTCCATTAGAAGATTCGCCCTTATAGATTTGGACTAGATCTCACCAAGAGATATTCAACCAAGATGATGCTCAATCCAAATGAACTCCTTTGCTTTATATAGGCAAGCTTCTCCCCAAAGCATGGAACAATACCACGAGCCGACACCATAGAAACACAAAACCGTCGGCTAGATACCACACAAGAAACCCCCACGTGCTTTTCTCTGCCTTGAAATGTGTGCACTGGGCGGACGCACCTCCTGAACGGCTGGCCTGCGTCCCTGGACGCGGGTTCTGCATGGTCTACCTGCGGGGACACACTTGCTGAACATATTTCCTGCGTCCTTCTTGATTTATCACCTGAATGAGTTTGCCATCAAGGACAACACCTGAATCATAATGCCAACAATCTCCCCCTTTGGACTTGATGGCAACCACATAATCTTCAGCTTCATCATTCATTCTCCCCCTTTGACATCAAGGGCAAAGGGTATGCTCCCCCTATGTTCATGCTTCTCCAGATCTGTAACCAGAAATCCATCATGAAGGAGATAGAGACATATTGCAGCTTTTTCCAAGATCTCCTTCTCCATAATGCCAACAATGCATTATGTGCTCCCCCTGAGCCTATACCACCAATAGGAAGATGATCAATAGTAAGATGATGCATCAACAACCCCCAGCTTTTGCCTGAGGTATTCAAAAGTGTCCCTGGGCAACGGTTTGGTGAAAATATCAGCAACTTGTTCCTTAGAAGGAACATACTCCAACTTGACCTTCTGTTCAAGTACTTGTTCCCGGAGAAAATGGTACTTGATTGGTATGTGCTTGGTTTTTGAATGCATAACCGGATTCTTTGAGATGCTGATTGCACTTGTGTTGTCACATAAGATAGGAATAGGAGGTGTACAAGTGATTTGATAATCCTGCAAAGTCTGCATCATCCAAAGAAGTTGGGTGCAACAAGATGCAGCAGCAACATATTCCGCTTCAGCTGTAGACAAGGCAATTGAACTCTGTTTCTTGCTGAACCAAGATACCAGTCTGGGACCCATAAAGAACGCACCACCACTTGTGCTTTTCCTGTCATCCACGCTTCCGGCCCAATCTGCATCTGTATAAGCATGAAGAGTGAGATCTGTATCTCTAGGATACCATAAGCCATAATTTTGAGTTCCTTGAAGATATTTGAAGATTCTCTTCACTGCTTGAAGATGAGTCTCCTTTGGATTTGCCTGAAATCTTCCAACTATTCCAACTGCATGCATGATGTCTGGTCGGGTACCTGTCAAATATAGTAAACTTCCAATCATAGATCTGTAGGTTGGTTGATGTACTGCTGCAGATTCATCATTTGCACTGAGACTACATCCTGTGACCATGGGTGTACATACTGGTTTTGCATCTTCCATGCCATATTTCTTCAAAATCTGCTTGAGATACTTGGTTTGAGATAAAAGGATTCCTCCTTTCTTTTGTTGGATTTGCAAACCAAGGAAGTATGTCAGTTCTCCTAGCAAGGACATCTCAAATTCTTTCTGCATGACCGAGGCAAAGCTTTGACTCATAGCTTCTTCATTACTGCCAAAAATAATGTCATCTACATACACAACAAGTATTAGTAATTTATCATTTTCAACTTTTATATAAAGATTGCTATCTGCTGAACCTTTTGAAAAACCTTGTTGATGAAGATATTTGTCCAACCGGTAGTACCAAGCCCTTGGAGCTTGTTTGAGACCATAGAGAGCCTTTTTTAATCGGCATACAAGATTTGGATCGTTTCCAAGAATGAACCCATCTGGCTGTTCAATGTACACTTCTTCATCCAAGTCTCCATTCAGAAAGGCTGATTTCACATCCATTTGAAATACTTTGAAGTTCTGACAACTTGAGAGAGCAAGAAACATTCGGATGGCCTCAAGTCTTGCAACAGGAGCAAAAGTTTCTTCAAAGTCTATTCCTTCTTGCTGCGCATACCCTTTACAAACAAGTCTGGCTTTGTTTCTAATTACTTCTCCATTTTCATTCAATTTATTTTTGAAAACCCATTTTGTTCCGATAACATTCTTATCCTTTGGTCTAGGAACCAGCTCCCAAGTGTTGTTCTTTTCGATTTGCTCAAGTTATTCATCCATTGCTTTCACCCAACATTCATCTTTGCATGCCTCTTTCACATTTTGTGGTTCAGTAGAGGAGAGCAATGCCAAATAACTTGAAGCTTCTGCAACTGTTCTTCTAGTTTGTATACCTGCTTCTTTCTGTCCCATGATCTGAGATTCTGGATGGTTCTTTTGAACATATTTGGATGGAGTCTTTTCTTCTATTCTTGTTCTTTCTTCTGCTTCTTCGTGAGGTCCTTCTTGAGATTGTTCTTGCGGTTCTTCTTCTTCATCATTCTGTCTTTGAGGGTAGCTTTCATCTTCTTCGATGTCTTCACGATGTATTTGCCTAGGAATGTATCCCTTCTCATCAACCACTACATCAATGCTGTCAACAATTCTGCCAAGTCTTTTATTGTAGCATTTGTATGCTTTGCTATGTGGAGAGTAGCCAAGAAGAATTCCTTCATCTGCTCTAGGATCAAGTTTGCCAAGCTACTCCTCCTCAGTATTCTTGATATAGCATTTGTTCCCAAAGATTTTGAAGTGCTTTACCGAAGGAGTTTTACCACTCCAGAGCTCATGAGGAGTTTGAGTGCTGTTCACTCGGACATTTGTCTTGTTGAGAATAATAACTGCCGCATGTGCAGCTTCACCCCAGAAGGTTGCAGGAGTTCCTGATTCATCAAGCATAGCACGAGCCATTTGCTGGATTGTTCTGTTCATTCTTTCCACTACTCCATTTTGCTGAGGAGTTCTAGCTGTAGAAAATTCTCTCCTTATCCCATGTTCATCACAGAAATCGAAAAATTCATTTGAAGTAAATTCCCCACCTCTGTCGGATCTGAGGCACTTAATTTTGTGACCTGATTCATTTTCAACCAAAGCTTTGAAGGATTTGAATTTTTCGAAAGCTTCATCTTTGTGCTTCATAAGTCCTAACCAAACAAACCTGGAGAAATCGTCAATAAATAATATCAAGTATTCCTCTCCTCTAGGTGTTCCTTTTCTGAATGGTCCACATACATCTGTATGTACTAGCTCAAGAGGCATGCTGGCTGATCCTTCTTTCTCTGGAAAGTTAGTTCTGGTTTGTTTTCCAAACTGACATGATCTGCATATGGTGTTGTCAGGAATTTTGATATCTGGAAGATCGCGAACTGCCTGATATTTGCAAGCTTTCCTTATTTGTGAGAAGCTTAGATGTCCCAACCTTCGATGCCATAACCAGTGCTCTTCATCCTTGCTTAGATAGCATTGTTGTTGTCCTTCATCAAATATGTATAGATTATTTGGAGTTCTTTTTCCTTTGAGAACTGTTTTACCTGTATCAAGATCACGAACAAGACATCCATTTGATTTGAATATAACCTCGGTTCTTTGATCACACATCTGGCTTACACTTAGTAGATTATGCTTTAGTCCATCAACAAACAAAACATTTCCAGCCTTAACATCTTCTTTTAAAGGAGCAATACCTTTTCCTTTTATAGTTGCAGGAGTATCATTTCCAAAAGAGACTTTCTTTCCCTTTTCTAAATTAGAATAAGATTCAAGTTTTTCTTTATCACCTGTCATATGCTTCGAACATCCACTGTCAATGTACCATAGATTTTCTTGTCCTTCTGCATAAAATGCTATCCCACATCTTTCTGTTTGAGGTTCCTTTATTTTCCATGTTTTGGTGCCTGAGGCTTGTTCTTTTTTCTGTTCTTGTACCTTTCTTTCCGGAAACCTGCTTCTGCATTCAAAGTCTTCATGTCCAAAATTATTGCAAATAGAACATTCAACTTCATTTTCAAGAGCTGAAAAGTTGTTATAGGTCCTTTTTGTAATCCCTGTCATACTTCTTTGTTTTTGAGCTTCCCTAGTCATGATTGTTTTATACGCAACACATTGAGCTGCTTTGTGACCAAAGTTATGGCAAGAAAAGCATTGTCCATTGAAGAAGCTTCTGCGATTATTGAATCTACCAGCCAACTGATTGTAATTTCTATTTTCATCTATTCTTGAACCAAATTGGGAAGATTTTACCTGTGGCTGGTTGTGGCTTTTGTTCACCCTTAAGCTGGATTGCCCCTGATAGTTTCTGTTTGACGTTTGTCCCTGCTTTACCTGATGATCTTCCTTGTGCTCTTGCTCATTTCTTCTTGCTGCATCAAGATAACTTTTTGAAGTGGATGCTTGAGAAGTTTCTCCATTATAGCCCAGACCTGTCTTATTTAGTGGAGACCGCTGCACACTGATAATCTCATTCAAAGTTTCAGATCCTTTGACAAACTTGAGATTAATAGTTTTTGTTTTCTCAATTTCTTTTCTAAGACCAACAATTTCACCTTCTAATTTTTCAAGATGTTTTTCCTTTTCATCAATTTGAAATTGTAGAGTATCAATAATCATGTTCTTTTCTTCTATACATCTCTTGAGTCTAGTAATTTCATCATAAAGGTTATCCACATCTACAGCATCCTCATAATCATCATCTTCAAATGCCATTAACAATCTATATTTGTTACCTTGTTCATCTTCATCACTGTTTGATAAGCCATCACTATCTTCATGGGTGTAGTAGCTTTTCTTATTTGCACTCTGTTTCTTGTTCCATCTAACTGGTTCCTTTCCTTTATCCTTATAAGAGCATTTTGCAGCATAATGACCTACTCTTCCACAAGCAAAGCATTTGAAAGGTAGCTTACCTCTGAACCTTCCAGAACCCCTTTGAAGATTTCTGACAAAATTTGATTCTTCTTCCTCTTCTTCTGGAACATGACTTGCTTCATAGTGATCTTCTTTGCCTGATGCTTTAAAAGCAGCTTCCCTTCTGTCTGATGGACCTCCCTTTCTCATTTCATAAGCAGTTAGAATTCCATGCAGCTGAGACATAGTGAGAACACGGAGATTTTCCTTTTCTTCTACTGCAGATACTTTAGATTCAAACTTGGGGGATAAAGATCTTAGAATCTTTTGAACTACTATAGTCTCTTTTATTTCTTCACCCAAATTTTTCATACAATTAACAATCTCATCTACCCGAAGAAAGTAATTAGCCACACTTTCATCATTATACATCTTGAGAGTCTCATATTGAATCCTGAGAGTTTGAAGTTTAGCTTCTTTTACCTGTTCATCTCCTTCATAGCTAGTGATCATTTTGTCCCATATCTCTTTTGCTGATTTGAAGTGCATGACCTTCATGAACTCTGTTTGGGATATACTTCCTAATAGAGTACTGACTGCTTTGGCATTTGTTTCATACTGCTTTTTCTCAGCTGGATCTGTAGGAGTAGCTGAAGGAAAGGCATAGCCTGATTCTACAATGTTCCAAACTTCTGTACCAAGAGATTGAAGATATGCAGTAACTCTTACCTTCCAATAATTGAAGTTTGTCCCATCGAAGACGGGTGGCCTGATTGATGCTTCTCTCTCGTAGTTGCTCATGATGAACGATCTACCTTCAAGCGATCAAGCTTTTCTGAAGGACCTGCTCTGATACCAATTGTTGGAAATAATACTGAGAGGGGGGGTGAATCAGTATTATCTAGCAATTTACCAAATCTTCCTTATTTGATCTTTTGAATTATTCTTGCATATCAGTACCATAAAACAATGAGCATGAATAAAGAAAATAGACAGTCACACCAAAGAACACAAGATGTAAGGTGGAAACCCAATGCGGGAGAAAAACCACCTGCTGCAATATGTCTCTATCTTCTCTCAAGAAATTCTTTTTACAATGATTTTGTACTGGTGCAGTCCTTTACCAGCACGCAGGCTGCAACCTGCAGAGAGCTACAACTCTCTCTCGTTTTCCAGTCTCTCCTGGAAGGGAGCTACAACCCCCTACTTCTTTTCATGAAGAATCAAATGATCAACAAGTATACAACAGATACAGTCTACTACAGATATCAGATCAGTAATTACAGAAACAACCCAGAACACCTTATGAACAGAAATATACAGTCAACAGATCATCTTAAGACAGGGACGCATATTTTCTTTCTGTGGCCTGCGACTGGACGCAGTATACCTTATGCTGTTCTGTGTGCAGACGCACTGTTCCTCTTTTCTTTTCTGCGACCGATGCACCCAGCAACACTATCGCGCCGCGTCTTTCGCTTCACAGACGCACCCAATACCACAGTCGCGCCGCGTCCTTTGCCTCAGAGACGCACCTGAGCCTTTACTGTACTGCGTCCCGGCGCACTTTTCCTTCACTGAATCTGCGTCCCTTCAGATATAGAAGATAAGAGGACTTCAGAACCAACCCAAACACTCAGATCCACAGATCTGATCATGCGCCATATAGATCATAGTCCATTAGAAGATTCGCCCTTATAGATTTGGACTAGATCTCACCAAGAGATATTCAACCAAGATGATGCTCAATCCAAATGAACTCCTTTGCTTTATATAGGCAAGCTTCTCCCCAAAGCATGGAACAATACCACGAGCCGACACCATAGAAACACAAAACCTTCGGCTAGATACCACACAAGAAACCCCCACGTGCTTTTCTCTGCCTTGAAATGTGTGCACTGGGCGGACGCACCTCCTGAACGGCTGGCCTGCGTCCCTGGACGCGGGTTCTGCATGGTCTACCTGCGAGGACGCACTTGCTGAACATATTTCCTGCGTCCTTCTTGATTTATCACCTGAATGAGTTTTCCATCAAGGACAACACCTGAATCATAATGCCAACAAGCAGGCCATATACAAGTACTTGAGGATTAAAATTACCGAACTGGTCAGGAGCACCAACATCTAGAGCAAAGAGGGTGACAAGAGATTGTCCAAAATGATTGGCAGAATGGGCAATAACCACCAAAGAACGAACACTTCAAGCATGGGTAGATAACCAAGGCATTGGTCCATTGATGAGATCAAGTGAGTGTTAATTAGAGTCTACTGGGGCTGCATTTTTGCCTGGATCTACCCCCAAACTGTATCAGTTTCAAAGGAGTAAAACCCAATGCAAGGCCCAGGCCATTTTAGTAGAATAACAACCTCTTGGACTGGGCAGCCCCTTTTGGGGTATGTTTCTCAAATCACTTGTAGAAAACAAATTCCAAGATGATGGTGAAAAATCAAGATCACTCAAAAACTCGGGGAATGGTACCTGATGGGAACAAGGGAGTGTTACGCTGTCAACCAACGTTATATTTTCAACCAGATCTACAACGCCCAAATAGTATTAGTTTCAAAGAGATGAAGCCAACTGCAAGCCCTACACAATTTTGGCAGAATAGCTACCTCACGGACCTGGCCCGTAGCACCTTGGCAGAAGGAAGTCTGCTCTAAACAGGGCAACAACCTTTGGGAATTGTTTCTTAAAGCACTTCCAAAAAAAAAATCCTAGATGAGGGTGTAAAATCAAAGTACTAAGAGACTAGAGGAATAATAGTCACATCAAACAGCAGTACAAAGGGCCTATTAAAACAAAGTGGTCAACCAGCAACTGCGATCTATCATGATGCCAGAAGTATATAAACAAATTCCTAAAACCTTGAACTTTATTTGGAAGATATGTAGATCACCAGATAATGCAAACATATTTTTACAATCTAAATACTGAAATGGGCAGATGGATAAATCCCTAACTCTGAAGCTCGAGGTGTGTGATCAACGAGGCAGTAGCTAGGATGAACAACACACTCAAAAAATGACCTTCAGTGAACCAGGACTTACAACTGAGAGATAAGGTTCCATTTTTGTAGATGTCGTTTGACATTGAAAGTTTTGGGCCGAAAAGAATTCTGAGTAGACTTAGAAAGCTTCAAAACCGCGTGAGTCTTCCAAAAAGACTTTTCCATAAATTTAGGGCTGCAAAACCTTTTTCATGTTGGTTCTTACATTCATTCTGATCTTGCATATTTTTTTTAAACATATCAATATTTATTGTATGCATACATTGCTTTTAGTCCATGAAAAAATAATTGCAGTCCTACTCTGCTTTCATTTGCAAAGCCATCATTCCAGGACTTGATGTAATGGCCATTTGATGATGTGGTAGAAAGTTAGAAGAGCAGTGTTGACACTGTAGGTAGTGGTTATATGCGCTGGTTATAATGGACAAATCTCACAATAATGGTCTTGTATTTCTATAACTCTGTTCTTGACATATTTAAGAACCTGCAGTTTCATGGCAATCTCCAAATTATTCTCTAGAATAGAGGTGAACGGAAATCCATCTTTCTATATTCTAAAGAAGGATGTCCTATCCCAGCTCAGTCAGGGGGTGACGGCATCAGTTCAATGGTCAAGGTGGAAATCTGGGCAGAGTTATAGGCTCTTGGAATTGCCTGGAGGTGGCCCTGTTGATTCAGCCTGGTCTTCACATGGACCAGGTACGACTTGAGAGTCCAAATTATACCCAGCAAAGTACTGCTATTAAAAAGTGTTCAAATTATACAAAATAGAATAAGGATTCAAAAATCTCCTTAATTGCTAGCAATAATAATCAAACTAATATGATGACTGTCAGACCTAACTTTCATGACAATATGTAGCAGTGGTCAAACAGTAAAACTTATGTTACATGTAAGATCTCAATAGCAGGCCATATACAAGTACTTGAAGACTAAAATTACCGAACTGGTCAGGAGCACCAACATCTAGAGCAAAGTAGGTGACAAGAGATTGTCCAAAATGATTGGCAGAATGGGCAATAACCACCCAAGAATGAACACTTCAAGCATGGGTAGATAACCAGGGCATTGGTCCATTGATGAGATCAAGTGATTGTTAAGCAGAATCCATCGGGGCTGCATTTTTGCCTAGATCTGCCCCACCAAACTGTATCAGTTTCAAAGGAGTAAAACCCAATGCAAGGCCCAGGCCATTTTGGTAGAATAGCAACCTCTTGGACTGGGCAGCCCGTTTTGGGGTATGTTTCTCAAATCACTTATAGAAAAAACATTCCAAGATGATGGTGAAAAATCAAGATCACTCAAAAACTCGGGGAATGGTACCTGATGGGATCAAGGGAGTGTCACGCTGTCAACCAACGTTATATTTTCAACCAGATCTACAACACCCAAATAGTATTAGTTTCAAAGAGATGAAGCCAACTGCAAGCCATGCACAATTTTGGCAGAATAGATACCTCACGGACCTGGCCCGTAGCACCTTGGCAGAAGGAAGTCTGCTCTAAACAGGGCAGCAACCTTTGGGAATTGTTTCTTAAAGCACTGCCAAAAAAAATAATCCTGGATGAGGGTGTAAAATAAAAGTACCAAGAGACTAGAGGAATAATAGTCACATCAAACAACAGTACAAAGGGCCTATTAAAATGAAGTGGTCAACCAACAACTGCGATCTATCATGATTCCAGAAGTATATAAACAAATTCCTAAAACCTTGAACTGTATTGGGAAGATATGTAGATCACCAAATAATGCAAACATATTTTTACAATCTAAATACTGAAATGGGCAGATGGATAAATCCCTAACTCTGCAACTCGAGGTGTGTGATCAATGAGGCAGTAGCTAGGATCAACAACGCACTCAAAAAATGACCTTCAGTGAACCAGGACTTACAACTGAGAGATAAGGTTCCATTTTTGCTGATGTCGTTTGACATTGAAAGTTTTGGGCCGAAAAGAATTCTGAGTAGACTTAGAAAGCTTCAAAACCGTGTGAGTGTTCCAAAAAGACTTTTCCATAAATTCAGGGCTGCAAAACCTCTTTCATGCTGGTTCTTACATTCATTCTGATCTTGCATACTGTTTTTAAACATATCAATATTTATTGTATGCATGCATTGCTTTTAGTCCATGAAAAATAATTGCAGTTCTACTCTGCTTTCATTTGCAAAGCCATCATTCCAGGACTTGATGTAATGGCCATTTGATGATGTGGTAGAAAGTTAGAAGAGCAGTGTTGACACTGTAGGTAGTGGTTATATACGCTGGTTATAATGGACAAATCTCACAATAATGGTCTTGTATTTCTATAACTCTGTTCTTGACATATTTAAGAACCTGCAGTTTCATGGCAATCTCCAAATTATTCTCTAGAATAGAGGTGAACTGAAGTCCATCTTTCTATATTCTAAAGAAGGAGGTCATATCCCAGCTCAGTCAGGGGGTGACGACATCAGTTCAATGGTCAGGGTGGAAATCTGGGCAGCGTTATAAGCCCTTGGAATTGCCTGGAGGTGGCCCTGTTGATTCAGCCTGGTCTTCACATGGACCAGGTACGACTTGACAGTCCAAATTATACCCAGCAAAGTACTCCTATTAAAAAGTGTTCAAATTATACAAAATAGAATAAGGATTCAAAAATCTCCTTAATTGCTAGCAATAATAATCAAACTAATATGATGACTGTCAGACCTGAATTTCATGACAATATGTAGCAGTGGTCAAACAGTAAAACTTATGTTACATGTAAGATCTCAATAGCAGGCCATATACAAGTACTTGAATACTAAAATTACCGAACTGGTCATGAGCACCAACATCTAGAGCAAAGTAGGTGACAAGAGATTGGCCAAAATGATTGGCAGAATGGGCAATAACCATCAAAGAATGAACACTTCAAGCATGGGTAGATAACCAGGGCATTGGTCCATTGATGAGATCAAGTGAGTGTTAAGCAGAATCCACCAGGGCTGCATTTTTGCCTAGATCTGCCCCACCAAACTGTATCAATTTCAAAGGAGTAAAACCCAATGCAAGGCCCAGGCCATTTTGGTAGAATAGCAACCTCTTGGACTGGGCAGCCCCTTTTGGGGTACGTTTCTGAAATCACTTGTAGAAAACACATTCCAAGATGATGGTGAAAAATCAAGATCACTCAAAAACTCGGGGAATGGTACCTGATGGGATCGAGGGAGTGTTACGCTGTCAACAAGCATTATATTTTCAACCAGATCTGCAACACCCAAATAGTATTAGTTTCAAAGAGATGAAGCCAACTGCAAGCCCTGCATAATTTTGGCAGAATAGCTACCTCATGGACCTGGCCCGTAGCACCTTGGCAGAAGGAAGTCTGCTCTAAATAGGGCAGCAACCTTTGGGAATTGTTTCTTAAAGCACTTCCAAAAAAAAATTTCCTGGATGAGGGTGTAAAATCAAAGTGCTAAGAGACTAGAGGAATAATAGTCACATCAAACAACAGTACAAAGGGCCTATTAAAACGAAGTGGTCAACCAACAACTGTGATCTATCATGA
This sequence comes from Pinus tabuliformis, assembly GCA_031772625.1. Taxonomy (NCBI): domain Eukaryota; kingdom Viridiplantae; phylum Streptophyta; class Pinopsida; order Pinales; family Pinaceae; genus Pinus; species Pinus tabuliformis. The sequence goes on from CM062811.1 coordinate 1,062,077,088, forward strand.
TGCCAGAAGTATATAAACAAATTCCTAAAACCTTGAACTGTATTGGGAAGATATGTAGATCACCAGATAATGCAAACATATTTTTACAATCTAAATACTGAAATGGGCAGATGGATAAATCCCTAACTCTGCAGCTCGAGGTGTGTGATCAATGAGGCAGTAGCTAGGATGAACAACGCACTCAAAAAATGACCTTCAGTGAACCAGGACTTACAGCTTTGCCACATTGACACAGAACCAGAGTTTATGATATTAACACGATTTCTCACACTTCGGGAAGACTTGGTTGATAGCAGGACGCACGCCACCTCTCAATTCGCGCGGAACCAGTGCTTGAAGATTTATATGGGCATTCTCCCTAGCAGTGGCCAAGAAATCGCAGTAGCAGTGGCCAAGAAATCACAGTGAAATGCATAACGAAAGTGTTCAGGTAGGGAATGACAGGGTTAGTGGGACGCATGTAGCACTGGAGCCCGATTCAGCTGCGCGAAAATGAAACTATTCGACCCGATGCCAAATGAAACGCCAAAACCGTTTGGGCTACCCCTTTGAATCAACGATCAACGGCTGAAATTGTTGCAATCGTCTAACATATAATCGTGTGGCTTACATGATGACAGGTAGGCAGAGAGGGGAGTTGATTTCAGAGGGAAACGCCTTACGGCGTAATTAGCGACAAAATAATTAAATGGAAAATAACATTACATTAAATACGCCATTACGGAGGATTGTGAACGTCATGAAACAATATAATGTGCCTCATAGAAGCTTCCCAAATCTTAACTATGATCTTCTCAGATGAAACACACACAAACAGTTTGTTACAAGTTAATAATCATGAAATAAATCAATAAATGTAACTCTTGATTCTTACACAAAGCATTCATAATGTGGGGTGGTGGGCACATCCCTCTTTGCCAATGATTGAAGTGACCACAACCACTCCACCCACACCTAGAATTTCCTCCTAGTCACCTCCGTGGGGAATGCTTTTTCCCAATATTTTGGATCATTAATGTTAAATATGACTTTATAAAGGTAACCCTTTATTATTACACAAAGAATTGATAAGGTGGGATGGTGGGCATATCCCTCTTCAACAACGCTTGAAGTGACCACGACCACTCCACCCACACCCTGAATCCCCTCCTAGTCACCCCATCAGGAATGATTTGTCCCAATACTTTGGATCATTAATGTTAAATAATGTTTTTATCTAAATTCATTAAGACATCATTTATTATTATTATTGATAATATCTATTGGTAATATAATATTTCTTAATAAATAATCATATGTTTGTATTTGAACTAATCTTTTCATTTAAATGGGAAATCAACCACTTTCTTTCATTTGAGTTAAGCCATGTATCCTTTTTATTAAAAAATTTACGTTTTTTTATTAAGAGACTCAATTTCTGGTCTCAGTTCGATGATTGATTAATATTTTTTAATATATAATATTATGTTTGTATTTCAACTAATCATCGATTATTTTCATTTAGATGGGAAATAAATCGTTTTCTTTCATTCATGTTAAGTCATGTATCCTTTTGATTAAAACATCAATGTGTTTTTATTAATATACTCAAATGTTGGTTTCAATCTATATTTATCATTGTTAGAAAAATAGAGAAGGGAATTACACACAATACAAAACCATAGTGTGATATGTTTATTGATCACAACATTTATACATATATAAGACATCAAACACTTATTTCGACACATTTAGATCACAACTACAATTCATACATAGGAATCAACAACTTTTGGACTAACACTTGGAAACTCACAATGACAACACACAACAACACATTGAAGTATTGCTTCCAATACCCTCCCTTAATTCCTACATCAAAAACATCGAAAGCACATAATACAACAACAAGGATAATATTTTTTTGACTAGTCGTCATCAGCATTGACATCCACTCTAGAATCTCACAAACATCACTCTCTCACCACCACATCTTCGAGCTATCACTCGACCTCCATTTAAAATGTAATCGTCTCTTACCATTGTTGATGAACTTTGAAAGATCCACAATATTGACACCTCGTCTTGCTGTGGCTTTCGCGATAAGAGTCGTTAAGTAATGAACCATCCTATGGACCAACGACCATCTGTCAGATATTTCACTTTCAGTTATCTGTTAATTGCTAGGATAGAGGTCTAGATACTAAATGTGTTCAAAATTTGATAAAAAACTTGACTTTACTAAAACAAAAGAATTGATGTTTCAGACACTAGGGCTTCCAGTTTAAGAACTACCAACCCTTTTTATAACCAATAAAAGCACATAACAATTGATGCTTTGGACACTGGGGCTTTCATTTTAAGAACCACCAACCCTTTTTATAACCAATAAAAACACAGACACCAACCACCAAAACGTACAAAGGCAAAATCAATCACTGCTCTTTATGGATATCTGTATATCAGATCAAATATAACAATAATAACTTGTCATATTGGTGTTTTCCATCAGATCTACGACATTTGGATCTCCATCTCTAAATAAAAATACCACAATATTTTATCAGTTTAGATCTAGAATGACAAATGACAACATTCCATCTGCATGTCGCATTTGTACATCTTGCCCCATCTGATAATCTCGAGAACCACCATTTAAAACATGTAGACATTGCTCTCAATTGTAGATCCAAACTAGATCAAAACCAAATCTATGTTGATCCAGCTTCTTCATAAGGATATCTCCTTTTCTTTTACAAATATTTGTCCACAATGGAACTTCACACAACAACAACATTGGATCTTCACAATTCTCCTTTGCATGTAATTATCCACAAGCCACACACAAATCGAATATTCACACAACTTGTTGAGGTTGCTTTTGAGGCTGCATGCTGAGAGGTAATTCATGCTCCCTCTCAACCACCAAATCAATGGTATCCGCCTTCCTCCTCAAGGCTTTGAATACATGATCTAAATCATATATATTCATACTATTATTTCTACTGCTATGTTGCTGCTTCTGCACTTCTGTTGCCACTACTGCAATAATGAGTCTGATCTCCCTAGATCTTGAAGTACTAGCTTCCATAGGATTGGTCCCTCTAAAACTCAACTCTCTCTGAGTCTCTACCTCCCTGTGGAAAATCTTTGTGCTCCTCATTCTGCTAATATTAATGATCAAATCTCTTTCTTGTGCTACTAAACATTGGCTCATTGGTCTTCCCACTAGCAACCTTCTTTTTCCATTAAGAAGTTTACACATATGGTCTTTTGGATCTGCCCTGAACTAAATATCCATCAATATGCAAGGACAACTTGAAATAATTCTCTTCTATATTGATTTCAGCTCTGATGCCATGTAGAAATTTTGACAAATCTAGCTCTGATATCATGTAGAAATTTCTACAAAACTAGCTCTGATACCATGTGGAAATTTCTAGAAATCTAGCTCTGATAACATGTAGAAATTCCTTATTGATTCAAATTGTAGATTGTAATATGATAAAACAATTGAATTGAATCTACTCTACTCATCAGTGGAAACAATAAACGACTAATGAAATCACTAAGCATAAAAGAGAAAGAATTCAATCACACATAACACAATAATTATATGGGGAAAGCCACTGCTAAAAAACCCCAACTATCTATATATTGTATTGATCAGAAAATATGAGAATATTACAATTACCTATTAAAGCCCGAGTAATCTCTGCCCAATCTCAATCTGTCTCACTCCAAACTTGTGCACAAGCTTCTCTTGGCACACCTTTCTCTCACAAGCTCCACGCACAAACTTGTGCTTCCTATTGCCTGGTTTCACCAACTTGTGCTCACCAAACCAATGATTAAACCTATTCCTTCATTCCTCCTTTTAAAGGAAATTCCAATGGCTAAAATTAGAGAGTTTTATAATTCGGGAATGATTTATTTTAGGCCTTCTTCTGATTACATTCACCATCTATTTAATTTAGATGAATTTATCAATGATAGTACACTATCCCTGAACTCCAATCTCAACTGGGTCTTTATTTGATATGACATTCATGAGTTATTTATGAGTGAATCTTCAGTTTAATGGTTGAGCAGAGCTAGTTACACCCCACTACTACAAGTTAGACTCCACCACTCGATCTCCCACTTTCCCAATAATTTCTCCATTAGTTGGAAATAGTTTAACTAAATTTAACTTAGTTAATTGAATTAAATAATTACAACTCAAAATATCTCAACCTAGACCCTTAAAATTTAGGAACCACTCTACATGACTCTAGATAAACTCCCAACTTGAATTAACTGATCCAACTAAATCAAATTAACTTAGTTAACTATTACAAGTTTCTATGAGAAATAGCATTACAATTTAATTCCTAACCTAATTCAAGGAATAATTAAATTAGGATTTCATTCCTTTTAGGAGTTTTTTTTTTCTTGATGCTATTTTTTAACGTTTCTTGTTTCTCTTTTCAACATCAAACACTATTAAAATAATCTATGTACAAAGGAGTATCATGGCTAAAATTGCATGATTTCAACCTCTCACATGAGAGAGTAGGTTGAACTAGCTCTAATACCATGTTATATCAAATCAACTTAGTTAACTATTGCAAGTTTCTATGAGAATTAGCATTACAATTTAATTTCTAATCTAATTCAAGGAATAATTAAACTAGGATTTTATTCTTTTAGGAGTTTTTTTTCTTCATGCTATTTTTTAACATTTCTTGTTTCTCTTTTCAACACCAAACACTTTATTAAAATAATCTATGCAAAAAGGAGTATCATGGCTAAAATTTCATGATCTCAACCCCTCTCGTGAGAGAGTCAGGGCAACCAGGTCTGATACCATGTTAGAAAAAAGGGGAGAGAACAATTACACACAACACAAAACCACACTGCGATATATTTATTGAACACAAAAGTTACACATATATGCAACATAAAACAATGATTTTGACACATCTAGATTACAACTACAAATCATACATAGGAATCAACAACTTCTAGACTAGAACTCGAGAACTTACAATGAGAACTCACAGGGGAACTCACAATGACAACTCACAACAACACATGGAAGCATTACTTCCAATATATATATCATTTTAATTAAAAAATTAAGAAGAGAAATTCATGTAATTTAAGGATTTATGACAAATGTCTTGTTAATGTTGAGTTTGATTCTTACATATTGAACATCAATCCTCATTGTCAAATTATATCGATGACATGTTTTCAACATGAATGACTGGCCCAAAAAACTCACAAACTGCTAGTCCATTTATAGACGAGTGTGTTGGAAAATTAATTTCAACCACCGCTTTAAATAAATTGACTGTAGCCATACTTGTGGTACACGTGTAAATCAACCAAGTAGATTTGATTTGCAGGTTGTGGATTTTCGTTTATAGGCTGAAGGACATGGATTAAATGAAGTTTTGAGTAGGAGTAAAAATTTTCCATTCCGCAACACACATCAAATAATTAAGAAAAAAGGGAATTTAATGTAGGGTTGGTAAAAACATATGGTCAAACATTTATTCTGCAATTGTTATTTACACTCTGCAATAGAAAATCATGTTTTAGTAGAAACATCTGTCCCAGGGTTTAAATATTTTGTCTTTTCATGTAGTAAATATTAAAAGTATATGTTTTGATAAAAAAAGTATGTATAAGTCTTTATTTTTAGTTGAGGGTGTAAGTCTTTGAGAAAAAAATGATAAAATTGTGGTCGCCGGGTAAAAATAATTTGTTACAGGTTTTACAAAGAGTTACTTCATAACTCCTAGTGAAGTGTAAATCTCAATAAATCTCAGTAAGAACGAACAATTTTACTTGGTGAAGGAGATGAAACCTACATTTATCATGCGAATGTATTTTCATGTCTTTTGAAATCATACAAAGTACAATTTGTTGCTATATGTTTATGGAAATTTCATGTCTAGTTTTTCCACAAATGAAGTCTTGAGGAAGCCTCTTCTGTCTAAATTCTTCACAGATTTATTAGCTTTGTTTTGTTGCTGAAGTCAACTGTGTGATTTAATCTCCACAAATGAAGTCTTGAGGAAGCCTCTTCTGTCTAAATTCTTCACATGGTATCAGCGCTTGAAATTTTATTAGGGTAAGAGCAAATGTTTTTATTGGGAGTTAAAAGGTTTCTTTGATGTCATATTTTTGGAGCATATTTACCAGCAAGGGAAAAAGATTTTTTTAACAGTTAAAATTGCAGCATCAAGCACAAGATCGACTAATCCTCAAATACCTCAATTCAATGGGAAAAAATATGGCTATTAGGCTATACCAATGAAGGCCCTGTTTTATTCTCAAGATATTTGGGATTTGGTGGAGAGTGGATTCCAAGAACTAGCAGATGGAACAACATACAATGCCTTGTCACAAGTAGAAAAGGGTTTGTTGTGGGACAATAGGAAGAATGATTCAAAATCCCTCTTCTACATTTTTCAAGTAGTTCATGAAAGTATTTTCCCAAGGATTGTAGTAGCAGCAAAGTCCAAACAAGCATGGGATACCATCCAAACAACGTACCAAGGAATGGAAAAAGTGAAGACAACACAACTACAAATGCTAAGGAGAGAATTTGAGACAATTTGTATGAAAGAGTCTGAGAATGTAGACTCATTTTTAAAACAAGTAATTAGACTGGTTACTCAAATCAGGTCTCATGGTGAGATACATGAGGAAACGAGAACAATTGAGAAAATTTTGTGAAATATGCCAGCAAGATTTGATGCCATTATTGTGGTCATAGAAGAGACAAGGGATCCCTAACAATTTTCAGTGGATGAGCTTCATGCATCACTGATTTCTCATGAACGTAGAATGAATAGAGAAACATACTCGTCATTGGAGCATGCCTTCAAGACACAAGTTTCATTTGGTCAAGGTAGAGGAAGAGGAAGATCAAATGCTAGAGGAAGAGAAAGAATCCCACACAGATGTGGAAGAGGAATCCCTTCAAGCTCAAGTGGAAGGGGAAGCAATCAAAATTCAAGTGAAGGCCCAAGCCATATTCAAGAACAAGGTGAAAGGTATGATAAATCTCAAGTTCAATTTTATTATTGTAAGAAGTATAGCCATTATGAAAATGAAGGTAGAAAGAAGCAACATGACATAAATAACAAACCAAGTGCAAATTTCAGAAAATAAAATCAGAACCAGGGTACATGTTTTTAGCTTGTAATGTAGCACAATAAAAATAAAGGGATGTATGGTTTCTAGATTCAGTGTGCAACAACCATGTGATAGGGAACATGGAAATGTTTTCCAATTTAGATGAAAGCATGAAATATGAAGTGACATTAGAGATTGATAGAAAAGTCTTGTCCTAGGCAAAGGAAGAGTCAAAATTCTAACAAAGAAGCGGGAGAAGAAGTACATTTAAGATTTTTATTTTTTCCTTTTTTTGAAGCATAACCTCATAAGCATTAGACAACTCATGCACAAGGGCTACAATGTATTTTTTAAAACTGATGAGTGCACAATTTTGGATAAATATCCAAGTAGACAATTGATTGAAAACATTCAAATGACAAGCAATAGAATGTTTCCCTTAAATATAAAACTAGATTTGAAGGAAGAAGTTGTGCAAGCACGACTGTCAATCAATTCACAAGAGGATGGAAGAAAAGTCGCAACTGTCACACAAGAAAACTTTCGGGCAGAGGTCAAAGATGAAAACCGGTTATGGCATTTGATATTTGGTCACCTTAATTTTGGAGGTTTAAATTTGTTGCATAGGAAAGGAATGGTGAAGGGATTTCCACTCATAGAAAAACTGGACAGCCTATGTGAAGGACGCATCTTGGGAAAACAACATAGAGAGACATTTCCAGCAGGAAAGTCAATAAGGGCAAAGGCACCTTTAGAGATTTTCCATTCAGACTTATGTGGACCAATGCAGACACCATCAATTGGTGGCAGCTATTATTTTTTGACTTTCATAGATGATTATACAATGAAGTCATGGGTGTACTTCCTAAAACATAAAAGTGAAGTGTTTGAGCATTTCTGCCAATACAAAGATCTTATTGAGAATCAAAGTGGACACTACATAAAATTTTGAGGACTGAAAAAGGTTGCGAATACATCTCAAATGAATTCCTTCGTTTTTGTAGGGAGCATGGAATTCACAAGCAATTTACAACAAGGTATACACCTAAACATAATGGTGTCGCAGAAAGCAAAAATAGGACCATTACAGAAATGGAAAGGTTTATGTTGAAGGAAAAGAATTTGCCAAATAATTATTAGGTTGATGCTGTCACTTGTGCAACATATATCATTAATAGGTGTCTAACCAAAAGTGTCAAGAAAATGGTTCTTGAAGAGGCATGGAGTGGAAGAAAGCATAGTTTCACTCACATGAGAGTGTTTGGATGTGTAGTTTATGCACATGTCTTGGATGAATTAAGGAATAAGTTGGACAGAAAGGGGGAGAAATGCATATTTGTTGTATATAGTTATCAGTCCAAGGCATGCAAGCTCTACAATCCATTAACCAAGAAGGTTATAATTAGCAAAGATGTGCATTTTATAGAAGAGGAACCATGGGATGGAAGTTTATAGAAAACAATCAATGTGAAAACATGCATACCACATGAAGACAAAGAGGAATTGACTAAAACAAGTAATTCCTCAATAATGACTCCTTCTACTCCTATTCAAGCACAACAAAACAATCAGAAAGTAACAACGTCAAGAAATAATAGGATAATGTCTCGTTGTCAAACAAATACTACTCCAAACACACTACAGAGACCCACAACATCATCTACTTCAAACACAACATCAAGTGACGTCTCAAGCCCATCTACCGCAAGCATAAGAAAACATGAATTATAAAATTTAAGTGAAATTGATGGAAAAAATGAAGTTGATAGTACTGTTGGTATGAATTCCTTATTTGAAATGTTTTGTCATGTAGATGACCCAATCCATTTTGAGGATCCAATCAAATAAGAAAAATGGGTTGCTATAATGGATGAAGAAATAGAAAAGAATGATAAATGGTATTTAGTAGACCTTCCCCAAGGAAAATAAGTCATTGGATTGAAGTGGGTTTATAAGATCAAGAGAAACGTTGAAGGAAAGATTGAAAGGCATAAAGCGAGGCTAGTTGTCAAAGGATACGAGACACAACATGGAAGAGATTATGCAGAGACATTTGCGCCAATTGCAAGGATGGAGATGGTATGTATAATCTTGTCAATTGTCGTGCAACATAAATGGAAATTGTATCAAATGGATGTAAAATCAATGTTCTTGAATGGAGTCCTGAAAGAGAAAGTATATGTTGAGAAACCACTTGGTTATGAGGTATAAGGCGAAGAAGACAAGGTATATAGGTTGAGGAAAGCTCTTTATGGGCTGAAGAAAGCACCACATGCATGGTATAGCAGGATAAATGCTTACTTAATGGGAAATGGCTTCGACAAATGTGATGGTAAGCCTACTCTATACATCAAAGAGAGTGATGATAAGCTTCTTATTGTTGTTATATATATATATATGATTTGATTTTTACATGGAGTGATGATTTCCTCATTGCTAATTTCTAAGAAGTCATTAAAAGTGAGTTTGAAATGATAGACTTGGGATTGTTAAGATATCTTTTGGGCATAGAAGTAAAGCAAACAAAAAATGATATTTTTATCTCTCAAGCCAAATATGTAGCTTTAATATGCATAACAACAAGCCCACACCAAATGCAACTATCATAGGGTTGAACTTGAGCAAAAGAAGATTGCAACCACAATGTCAATCTGTCATTATACAAAAGTATGGTGGGCAGCTTGATGTATTTGAGAACAACTAGGCGTGATATAATGTATGTAGTGAGTTTGGTGTCAAGTTTCATCGAGACACCCATGGAGGCACATTGGCAATAAGCCAAAAGGATTTTTAGGTATGTCAATGGGACGAAGGAGTATGGATTTTTGTACATTGCAACAAATGATTTTGGGCTGGTTGGTTACACTCACAGTGCCTGAGCAGGAAGTGTTGATAATAGAGAGAGCACATGAGGATATGTTTTTCATTGAGGTTCAAGAGCCATTTCATAGGCCTCCAACAAGTAACCAATAGTGTCAATGTCAACAACATAAGCTGAATATGTTGCCGCAACAACATAAGCGTGTCAAGTAGTTTGGATGAGAAGATTGTTGAGGGATTTATGCCATGAACAAGAGGGAACAACCACTATTTTCTGCGACAAAAACTTTGCAATTGCACTAAAGGATTTTGTTTTTCAGAAGAGGACAAGCACATTGATGCTAAATATCATTTTATTAGAGAATTGATTAACACTGGTGAAATTGTGTTCTAGCATTGTAGGTCACAATAACATTTTGCAGACATCTTCATAAAGCAATGGTGAAATTGTGTTGTAGCATTGCAGATCACAATAACAGTTTGCAGACATCTTCACAAAGCCATTGGCACATGAAAATTTTGTCTATCTAAGAGTTTCTTTGGGAATTGTCAATGGCGGCAGTTGTGATTAAGGGGGAGTGTCGGAAAATTAATCTCAACCACCATGTTAAATAAACTGCAACCATACTTGTGGTACACGTGTAAAACAACCAAGTCATCAAATAATTAAGAACAAATGGGCATTTAATGTAGAGATGGTAAAAAAATATGTTCAAGCATTTATTCTGCAACTGTTATTTACACTGCATTCCCCAACACACATCAAATAATTAAGAACAAATGAGCATTTAATGTAGGGATGGTAAAAAAGTATAGTGAAACATTTATTCCCCAATTGTTACTTAGACTTGACAACATCTTCAAGTTCAGAAAATCATGTTTTAGTACCAACGCCCATCCTAGGCTTTAAATATTTTGTTTTGTCATGTATTAAAATATTAAAATTATATGTTTTTGATAAAAACATGTATGTAAAAGTCTTTAGTTTTAGTCGAGGGCTTTAAATAATTTGTTTTTTCATGTATTAAGAGATTTAAAATTATATGTTTTGATAAAAACATATGTAAAAGTCTTTAGTTCCGAGAGAAAAAAGGAGAAAATTGTGAAGCAATGTGTGGTGCGGTAAAAACAATTTGTTACTGGGTTTTGAGAGTTACTCTGCAACTTCTCAACTCCTGGTGAATTGTAAATCTGAGTAAGAAGTCATAGTTTTACTTGGTGAAAGAGTTGCCATCTGTCATGGACATGTATTTTCATGTCTTTTGTAATCATAATCTAAAATATAGTTTGTTGCTATACTCTGTTTTTACTTTGTTTTGTTGTGCGTTAAATTTTACTCTGCTTCACTCTGGTTTAAATTTGTTTGAGGAGTTAGCTCTGTTTTGTTGCCAAGTCAACTATGTGATTTAATATCCCCAACTTAAAACTAGCGGAAGCCTCCTCTGTCTAAATTCTTTAGAGCCCATGATCCTGTCAGTTTATTTTACCTGTAGAACTCTGTAAATTCAAAAAACATGTAGAGGCGTAAGGATAGTAATAAATGCAAAGGATACTAATAGATGCAGTGAGTCTAAATTCTTGTGGAATATGCATCTGTATTGGAAAAGAGGGTAATTTCGGAAGCATGTTTTGCATGAATTCTCAGTAACAGTGCTCTTTTAATTTTGATGCAGGACTCAAATCTCAAACCCCATTAAATGAATTCTGATTTTTAGGTTGCCACCATAGCTTCAAAGAAAGTTTGATCTAGATATTTGCTTTGTTTTATAGTTAGGGAAGTCTGCCGTATTGTTTTAATGGGTGAACTACACGGACTGTTTCTAAACGCTCAACCTTACTTTCAGAAACAAATGCAAAGGCTTTCAGTTTCCAAAAAGATATAAACTCAGCTACTTCGACATTTTATTGTTCACAATTTATTTTATAAGTAATGGCCATACACTTAGCAGATTACATATATCACTACAGGAAGATAAGGGATTGTCCACATCGATTCGGGTCACAAATGTGGATTCTAACACAACCTCTGGTGAGAAGTTGACAGAGTGTACAGGCTGCTTATTAGGGTAGAATAGTCCAAAGCGGTTCTCTCTCTCGTCGCCTTGCTTCATATCCTCGTTGAAAAGTACGAAAACATAGGTTTCGATGCTCATTCCCGGCCTCTTTGGTGTTCCTGCATTCGATAGTACTTGTTGAATGAGATTATTGTTATAAGTCTGAGCATTCTCAATGGTGGCCACATCAGCGCCCGCAGAAGGCCATCCACTTTCAGCAATGACGATTGGGATGTTGGGATATCCCAAGGCTTCCGTGGCCGACAAAAGAGTATCAACCATGGCATCGAACAGGTTGGTGTAGCTGTGGTCTCCGTCTTGCACCACCGTATACTTACAGTTAAACAGAGCATAATCCAGAGAAATGTATTTTCTGTGGCCGATGTAGCTGAAGTATGGATAGACGTCGGCCATGAAGGGACCGCCATTTTGTGACAGAAAATAGAGTATTTGGCTCATCGTGTCGTTCACATCGTCTACGAAGAGTCCCTGAGACGGCCGGTAGCCGCTGCTAACATCCTGCCTGTTGGTGTGGAGACCTTGATGTTATTCTGCAGATTAGCATTCTGGACCGCGGTTTGAATGTTGTTCATAGCAGGAACAAGATACGGTACGTACTGAATGTTGTCCGGGGTTATCAAAACCTCGTTGCCCACTGCAATGTATTTGATATTGCTGGCCGGATAGAAGGGCACAATGTTGTCGCTAACCCAACCGTTTGCTGAGTATTGGCTGGAAGATATGGCCTCCAGTTCTTCGTTAGCCACACCCACTATTACATCGATACCAGAATTCGCCAAAGCTTGCAGTACAACATTGTTTTCCTCGTAAATCCTCGTTTTCCCAATGTTGTCGTACTGCATCAGAGTTACCACCTCGTCTGCAGATGGAAGATTGTCTGCGTCCATGCCATAGTCCACCCTTATTTTATCACCATCTGCACACCGAATTCAACTTTAATCAGTTAAAAAGAGCGACAACATTGAACATAAATCTTTGAATAACAATTCTATTGTATGAAGCATGTATCAGAGTAGGGAGGAACTTGCGAGATCTGAACAACAGAAGATGGTCACACATCCAATCAGGAAGATCCTAGATTGGTCTTTAAAGGCTGCCATTTTTATCAAAGGAAATGAGAGGATTGAAAAACAACATGCGAGGGCGTTGTATTTATAAGGAGCTCGATTGGTCTGGCCATGGATCGAAAATTCAAAATCGATAAGCCAAGAACGATGCCGTGCCTTATCGGACTAGGCGTGTCTTGTTCGCATTCATAATTTTGTTCTGATATCCACAGTTGTACAATAAGGAGAGGTGGGGGCACATTTATTCGTCGTGAAATGAAACGTTTTCGATCGTTTCTGCTCGTTTTTCCTCATTAATTTGTCGCTGCTCAAAAGTTGAACAGCCGCCCTCGATGATAACAGGCAAAGTCTCGAAGTAATCCTCTTGACGTTGACCTTTTAACTAGGGAATGACTTTTACACTAGGGGAAGATTTCAATACGAAATTACTTAAATAAACTTGCTTCTCATGATTGTTCTATCTTAGAATCATTTTAGTGAGCTGTATTTTAATTTAATGTTCAAGAGCTGTATTTTAATTTAATGTTCAAGAGCTGTTTTATAATTTAATGATCCATAATAATGGTTAGGATATGTATAGATTTAACTTTTATTGAATATTTTTATAATAAGATACTATAGACTTAACTTTACAAAATATTTTTAATGACCTATTAAAATTTATTTTAACATTTCTAAATTTTAAAAGTATTCATTTTCGTTTTATCTTTGTCCATGTGAGATGTGTCTGTGACGATTTTAAAAGCATTTATTTTCGTTTTATCTTTGTTTATATGAGATGTGTGATTATGTAAGTATGCAATGGGGATGTGGAGTATATATTTATATAAAAAAATTGAATTATAATCAAAATAAAAAATAAATTTGTATATTGAATTAGTTTTATTTATATTATAAAATATATTTTTATTTTAACTATATTAAATGTATTAGTTGTTGATATTACAATAAAAAGGAGATATGGTAAAAATATTTCCCTCTCATATTTATTAATACACTATTTTCATATTCATATAAAATAAATATTATTTATATCTTTATGTTTGAATGGAATAGGCAACTAAATCAATTCAATATCCATGTTAACTAAAATTTTAGAGAAAGGATAAACATATATATAATTAGTTTAGACTATGCCCTAAAAATTAATTTCTTTTGCTTGGCTAAGCTGGTCTTCTTCCCACATAAATGTTACTTCCCCAAGAGTCAAAACCATATGAGAGGAGTGAAAGACTGCTTGGGCCACCAATAGCTAATTATAGTTGGCATGGACTTTTTTGAATAATAGTGATGAGTAAACTTGCATTAAGAACTAGTCTTCTTGGCACATAAAGATTAATGGCCCTGGATTCAAAACCATCTAGTAAATTTATGATTAGCATCCAGTGTATGATTTTTTTCCCACTTGCAAAAAAATGGGTGTGTGCATGCTAATAGAAATAAACATTTCAATGTGTAAAGTCAAGAAGTAATTGAAATTAAAAAGATTCAACTCCTTTGTCATAATAGTAATAAGAGTTAGATGTGTAATTATTCAATTCTTATTATACAATTAATACATGACATGTAAAAATTATTAATAGTAATTGAAAAATTCAATGTGCACCATAAATAAAGTATTTCAATATGTAAAATTAGGTAATATTGAGATGTATTTAAAAATGTATTATATTAATAAAAAAAATTCTTTACAGTGTGATCCATAAATAGAATGTCCAATGTTAATCAAGTTATTCTAATCTCTAGAATCTACATGGTTTGAAATAATATTAATAATAATATTGTATATATTATATAATACTTTTTCAATTAAAAACTCAAATTTTCATTGTTATAATATTTCTTATTGTTATAATAGGAATAATAATCTATTTTTTGGAATGGAAATTTTAAAAATGACATATAGATAGAGGGGCACATTTATGAAGTTTTGCATCGGAAAGAGGGTTTGTATATGAAGAGATTTGACTCAGTGCTTGCTAAATTTGTGGTTAAGATGAATCTATATTGATTTTAACTAAATTGATTATTTGAAAAAACAATCATATGAAATGATTTATAATTCTTTTTGTGATGTGGTGTTAATAATTCATATGTTAGTGTAACAAGATCTTATTTATGAATTAAAGTCTTTATAATAAAATAGGGTCTCTCTCTCGATATATATATATATATATATATATATATATATATATATATATATATATAATTTTAATTTATCTAATGTTTTTTTTTTTTTTATAAATAAGTGTTTTGATGTCTATCATACATATGTTTAGAAGTATTTACTAGCTATTTAGGTTATATGGGTGTACTCAGGTAATGACACATTTGCAAAAAGTAAATTTTTTATGAGTTTTTTTTTTTTTTAACTTGATTTCTACATGAGATTAAATATTTACTTTTTCCCATCATATCAATAGCATATATTAAATGAAATTTAAATTTGATGGGCACTTTTTCCAATCAAGTCAATTTTTTGTGATGAGTTTCTTTCTAAACTTTCTCTCCACGTGTATTTATTTTTTCCCATCATTTCAATAGTATATATTGGATGTTTTTTTTTTTTTTTTTTTTTTTTTTTCAATGTTGTTTGGAAGGGTCACCAAATAGATCATGTCACAACCCTTCTTTCTCAAAGGAAAAAAACATTGGATTTATTTAGAGAATAGTATTTTAGATTAATCACATTAAAAGGATTGGGTCGACGTTTTGAACCAACTAATGTGGTTCATCCTCAGGACAAGGTGAGAAACCAATCAATCTAAGAGAATAAATAGCAGGGATGCATCAATGTTCAGGGTAAGTTGTTCAAAAAATAGTCGTTGGATTTATTTCGGAGAAAAAATACAATACATATATCATAGATTTATGTTCTTATACATTAGCACTTCTCATGTAGCATATATTTATCCATTTTTTTTTTCCATAAAAGACTCAAAAAGCCATATGATCAACTCAAGGCATATTCATAAACAATAAACCTACATCCCCCATAGAAAAAACATAAAAAAGAAATTGTAACATCTAGAACTATGGAAGGGAGATCATACCCTCATCTCTGGAAACATTATCTTCAATGTACCTATATTTCATGACCCCAACAACACTATTTAATCCTTCTTTAGAGAGAGTTTCGACCACCATATTTCTTTGAAGATAAATATGTTGAAGAGTGATACCAAGGAGAGAGAGCACACAAAATTTAGTGTGCTCAATCCAATCGCTTAAGAGTTGGGAGAATAGTTAGTGTGCCTCAAAAAGCCCCAAATGAGTGATTTTGAGTCACCATAAATATGTAAACTATTAATCTGTAACCATTTTGTGAACCATAACAAACCCCATAGTACCAATGTTTCTATTCTAAAATTAGTACCTGGTTCACCATTTCATGAGAGCTTGTATTGAGTATCGTTACATATTATAAGCTAGGCACCACATATGCAAGATCCATTTTGAGCTGCACCATCAAAACAGTGAGTCAGGAACTTTATGGGAGGTGAGAAACTTTGAATATGTAAATCATTGAAGGATGCATTAGAACTGGTCTATGATCTCATACAAGAGATGATATTGGAAAAAATTCTAAAAATATTCACGGTATACCTTTGAATAAACAAAGGTTTTGCGCTTTCCATATTTTCTAGAATAAATATAAAGGAATTTCCTTGTAACCCTCCCACTCCACACCCCCCCTCAATGCCCACTATGCAAGACGTTGTTCAATAGAAAGGGATGGTCTATCTGAAATTTTGTGTACCTGGAGAATCTTGAACCATATCTATCGAGTAGTCGAGAAAAGGATGGAAATATGGAGACTAGATTTCATGTCATCCTATAGAAAGTACTATCACAACCCTTGAAAATAACATCAAGACATCACATCTTCAGTGAAGCTGGAATATAATGGAAAAAATGTGGATTGCATGTCACATCTACTAATTGCAAGTCAACCAAAATTTAATGGGAAAATTGTGGATTACATAATACATCCATTAATTAGATTATCGGAATCATCAGACCTTACTATATTTGGTTCAATCAATCACCATAAGTTAGTAGAGATCCGCTAGCCACGAAAACGAAATAATTCCTTCATGAGATTCTCTGTGCCACATATCTAGCTATCTTTAAAATTCCATCATGATAGAGACTTCTTCCACTGCATTTTTTTTTGTTAATAATTGATATTTTATAGTTGGAGAATTTATACTTTGAACATTTAGGAATTTTATAATGGACCATCACTTTCAAAAATTTAAGATAGATGTACCAATAATTCATTAATAACAATTAGAATCAAAATAAATGAATCCATTGAAAAAAAATTGTATTGATAAGTATCAATTAGATGTGTTGTTCTTGTCTATATTGATATATAGAAATTGATTTCTCTTAATTGAATAGTCATATGAGATTTATAGTTTTACATAGTGCTTGAATGTATAATTAGTTATGGAAAAAACAAATTCTCTATTATTAATTATGGAAAAAACTAGTTTCTCTCTCTCTCTTTCTCTCTCTCTCTCTCTATATATATATATGTAAATTTAAATGAGTAGGCTAACTAATATAAGAAATAACATTCTCCACTATAATCAATACAATTTCAAGCAAGATTCTGATTTTTAGTTGTTTAAAATACATTTTTGAAAACATAAATGGATTTAACATATCTAAAATCCTTGGTCACTCCAATTCTATTAAATTCATGTTTTTAAATTTTATGTCCATTTTTTATTAAAATTGACCTAAAAAATGCCCTCAAAATTTTCATTTTGCCATTCTATTAAACTCATGTTTTTAAAAAATATTTTTTTAATTAAAATTAACCTAAAACAAATTCCCAAAAAAAATTATTTTACCTGTAAGTTAGACTACACAAATTTTAAATATACGATTAAATTAACATTTTAGAAATTAATTGAATGTGATTAAAAACATGTAAATTTGAAACCTATACACAAATTAAAGAACAATTATCATTTCAATAAAATTCTTGTTGAGAAATTTCTATTTATTCAATTTTATAATAAATATATAAATATATTTAAAAAGCTCTATATAAATTTTTTAAATTTTTTTTAAATTATATAATATTATTATGATCAAACTTATGTTAATAAAAACCTTATTGGAAAGAAGTTATTTAAATATTTTCTGGTTAAATAACTTAAAATTAAATTAATAACACCTTCAGATTCAAATAAAATTTGTAATACGTTTCATATTCTTTAAACTGATATTGTTAACTAACATCAAAATGACAGAAAATTAAAATATCATTTGTAGTTGATTTGGAGTGTTGAAAGGCATCAGATGTTTGGGAATGATTTGACAATATCGCATCAACAATTTGTTAATGATTATTATGTTTTTCTGTGGACTAATGCTTTAGGAAATAAGATGCCTTCTTGTTATCTTGACATAATTTTAGGAGATATTACGCACATAGATCAATGGGGAAAAATATAATATTTTTTCTTTAGTACTTGACACTATGTGCAACTACACCTGGCTTGATCGTTTGGATTTTAGGTAGGCAGCTAGGTCTTTGAAATCAGCTAGTTGGACAAAGATCTGTTGAAATTATGATTTCACCTGCCGCGTAATTACTCCAGGAAAACCGCTTGTCTTCCATCGCACTGCTTTTCATTGAGTGGTGGTTTTTCCTCAAACGGCTGCCATATTGTATACCAGCTGACACGTGCACAGCAGTTTTACCAAAATGGTTTTCATCGGAGGGTAAAGGTTGTGTGGTTTGATCCAGAGTAAATTGTCCGATTGAAAGGTTGGTTGATGTCTGTTGATTGAAACAAAGTTGCGTACAAGTCTGCAGCAAATGAGATTGGGTGAAAGTTTCTGTTTGATCGTTGTTCTATTAGTAAAGCAATTTAATGAAATTTACTACAGTCGTAATTGTTGGTAAAGATTTTAATTTTATTAGTTTTTTATTACACGGGAGTATGGTAAGAAAAACTGCATTGTCCTGTTATGTTTTTGTTGTCTATTGAAAAAAATAAGGAGAAGCACAGTAGTGTGAACGCACAACAGTGTGAGGGGAAGGTTTTATGTTGTTTAAGCACAGCAGTGCGATTGTAATGGTGTAGTGGTTCATTGAAAATTTGAGATGGAGCACATAGAAGCGTGTGTTATGTTTTGTGGTTGCTCGTTGAGAGAAAATAGGAAGGGAATGCGCAGCAACGCAAGTGAAATATAATGTAAAGTAAAAAAAAATGCAGCGACATAGAAGAGTGAATGAAAAGTGAAACTTGCAGCAGCGAAGGTGAAGGAGAATTTTTCCAACAAGTTGAATGTAATGCACACAACAGTGTGAAGGTAAGGGAAATTTTTTTTCGAGAGAACATATATGCAATGTAATGAAAAATAGATGCAGCAATGTAGAATAGCAATGTAATGGGAATGCACAACAGTGCAGAGAAAGTTTTTGGTTGTTGAATATGCAAAGGGTAATATGCAGAAGTGTAAATGTAAGTTTTTTGTTACAGCAGTGAATGTAAGAAATTTTACACACAACAGTGTAAAATTTCAAAGCAGAGACAGAGTAAATTTATTTGTGTGGAACTGAAGCGTTCCCTGGTTGTAATCCCTCTGTTAAGAGGAAGATGTTTTTGTAACAGCAGTTGTGAAATCCCTCTGTGTGAGGAAGATGATTTATGTAACAGTTGGTTTCCTGTTAATGAATAGAAGTTTTTTTTGTGTTGTTGAAACTCTGTCAGCAAAACAATTTTTAGCTTCCCTGTGCTAAGATCCTGTGTGTTGAAAACAGAGCATCATTCTCTGTTCTGTTTAGTTAATTTTGTTTTGGAATTAAACAGAAAATTCCCAACAGTGGTATCAGAGCTTGTTCAGGCTCTTTGAAGGTGTCAAAGAAGCTGAAGGAAGGATTTCTTGCTGCAGCAGCTTCTCCAGCAGAGTGATGACTCAGTCAAGGTCTTTCTCAAGTTAGTTTCTGTGTTACTGTCCTCACAGTTAGTTATTTTAATACACAGTCAAATGGCGAGGTCAAGGAAAAAGTCTCCAATACTCCTAAGGAGGTGTCTCCCTCTACTACTAAAATAGAAGGCAATCAATTTGATGAGGATCCAAGGTTCAATGGGAACTTTTATATATGGGAAGTAAAAATGAGGACTTTCTTACAGTCTCGAGGGATTGAAATTTGGGAATCAGTGATTGATGATAGAAGGACGGATAGAGAGTTCAAGGAGTACAATGCAAAAGTAGCAAAGACAATCTTGAATGGGCTACCTAATTCTTTAAAGAAGAATATAGGAAAACATTCATTAGGAAAGGATATATGGGACAAACTTCATGACCTTCACTCAAAAGGAGCACTGACCATGACCATCAATCAAAAGGGAGATCCTAAACCCATCAAAAAAGCTGAAAATGAGAATGATGACATCAAGGCTGAAGCAGACCTAGAAGATGAAAAGAATGAAAAGGACTTTGTAGAAGAACTCCTCGCTCAACTTATGACTGCCATGGAAGAGATTAACAATTTGAAAAACGAAAATGAGGCACTTAAGAAGATAGCTCCAGTTGGCAACCAAGATCAAACAAGGAAGAAAGTTGACCTCATCAAGCTTCAAGTACAAGAAAGGGATGAAGAGCTTGCCAAGCTTAAGAATGAATTTCATCAAAGCAAAGGAAGCATCAAGAAGAAGTCATATCCATGACAAATCAATTGAATAAAACAAAGAAGCATGAAAATATCTTGTCAAGTCAACTTGAACAAAGGCACAAGAGCGTGAAAAAACTTGAAGAAGAGATTGGTCAGTACAAGGTAGAGGTCTCCTCCCTTAAGTCTCAATTACAAGAAGCCAGGAAACAGGCACAAGAAGCTGAGAAGAAAATGGAGAGCAGTCAAGCAAAGAATGAAGAAATCTTCAAAATGAAGTCAGATATCATCTCCCTTAAAATAGTAGCAGCTAAAGCTATTCGTAGCAAGGAAGAAACTGAGGGACAACTTGCAAAGAATAATAATGAGTGTGAAAGATTGGAAGAAGAGATTGTCCTCCTTAGAAAAAGGTTGAAGGGATTAACAAAATCATGAAGAGCTCTCAAGCCTTGGATCACATGCTCAACTATCACAAATGTCCATCTGATAAATCAGGACTCGGGTATGCAGGTGAACCCTCAAACAAGAATGAAAATGCTTTAAGCAAAAGAGATGTGAAGAAGCCAGAAAGAAATTGTGATGCTCCTAGTTCCAGCAAAGGCAAGGAGAAAAATCAAGGCTACAATAGAAGAAATCCTATTCCAAGAAGAAATCTTTCTCCAAGTAGAAAACCAGCTCTAAAAAGAAATGTAGATGATGTCAAAGAGGCAGGAGGCAATGGTTATCATCAAAGTATCTCAAGGAAAAAAGGCTTCAGAAGTACATCAAGGAAACCTCCATCTCCCAGGTACCAAAGTTCATTTTTTGGTTATTGTCATTCTTGTTCAAAATTTGGTCATATGGAAAAAGACTGTAAAGCATCTCATAGAGATAGATGTTATAGTCTCCAACAACCTCCAAGAAACAATTTTACAGGAAGAAATCATGAAATCTTATTCATGAACAATGTAGAATCCTTCAAGTGTCATAACATTGGTCATATGGCACGTGATCGTAACTTAACATGGATTCTTACACAAGCTAGAACCATGCAAAAGAAGAAAGTTACACAAGTATGGAGAAGGAAGGAAATACAGTCCGAAAGTCCCTTGAGCTCTCCAGCCAATCTAAGCTTCTTTTGAGAAGACTCTGCCAAAAGGAGATGATGCATACAGTTAAGGGAAGCATGTAAATGTTGATCATTATCGTTGAAGCTATTAGTGAATGGGTCCTTATGAAATCCTTGCTGAACTATATTTTTTGATGAAGATCTTCTTATAGGGGAGAGATATGGAATTAAATCTGCCATAAGAGCAGAGAAGAAAAGGTTGCAGGATAGCTTGGAGATGCAAAGGTTGGAAATCTTGTCTGCTATGGCATCTGGAGGAACATCTAAGGAACTGAGAGTAAATGACCCACTGATTTTCCCATAAAGCACAAGTGCAAATCATGCCCCAATGGATATAGCCAGTTGCAAAGACAATACTCTTATTCTCCAGAACAGTAACCAGGCACAGTTTTGTGGCTCAGGATTGATTGGAGTGCCTGAGCACAGCGGTGAAAGCGATGAAAGGAAAGCTGATACAAATAGGGAGAAAAGTTTTGAATTTTTGAGGAAATTTCTGGGTATGACTGATAGCCCAGCAGTTGAAATTAAAGGGGAGTGTTGAAATTATAATTTCACCTGCGATGTAATTACTCCAGGAAAACCGCTTGTCTTCCATTGCAGCGCTTTTCATCGAGTGGTGGTTTTTCCTCAAACGGCCACGATATTGTACACCAGCTGACACATGCACAACAGTTTTACCAAAACGGTTTTCATCAGAGCATAAAGGTCGTGTGGTTTGATCGAGTGTCAATCGTTCGATTGAAAGGTTGGTTGATGTATGTTGATTGGAACAAAGTTGCGTACAGGCCTGCAGCAAATGACATTGCGTGAAAGTTTTTGTTTGACCGTCGTTCTGTCAGTAAAGCACTTTAATGAAATTTACTGCAGTCGTAATTGTTGGTAAAGATTTTAATTTTATTAGTTTTTTATTCCACCGGAGTATGGCAAGAAAAACTTCATTGTCCTATTATGTTTTTGTTGTCTATTGAAAAATGTAAGGAGAAGCACAGCAGCGTGAGGGGAATGTTTTATGTTGTTCATTGCATAAATAATGCAAGGGTAGACGCAATAGCGCCAAGGAGAAATTTTTTAAGCACAACAGTGCGATTGTAATGGTGTAGTTGTTCATTGAAAAATGAGAGGGAGCACACAGCAGTGTGTGTTATGTGTTGTGGTTGCTTGTTGAGAGAAAATAGGAAGGGAATGCACAACAACGCAAGTGAAATATAATGTCAGGTAAAAAAAATGCAGCAGCATAGAAGAGTGAATGAAAAGTGAAACTCGCAGCAGTGAAGGTGAAGGAGAATTTTTCCAGCAAGTTGAATGTAACGCACACAGCAGTGTGAAGGTAAGGGAAATGTTTTGTTGACAGAACATATATGCAATGTAATGAAAAATAGATGCAGCAGCGTAGAATAGCAATGTAATGGGAATGCATAGCAGTGCAGAGAAAGTTTTTGGTTGTTGAATATGCAAAGGGTAATACGCAAAAGCGTAAATGTAAGTTTCTTGTTACAGCAGTGAACGTAAGAAAGTTTACACACAGCAGTGTAAAATTTCAAAGCAGAGACAGAGTAAATTTATTTGTGTGGAATTGAAACATTCCCTGGTTGTAATCCCTGTGTTAAGAGGAAGATGTTTTTGTAACTACAGCTATGAAATCCCTCTGTGTGAGGAAGATGATTTATGTAACAATTGGTTTCTTGTTAATGAATAGAAGTTTTTTTTGTGTTGCTGAAACTCTGTCCTCAGCAAAACAATTTTTAGCTTCCCTGTGCTAAGATCCTGTGTGTTGAAAACAGAGCATCATTCTCTGTTCTATTCAGTTAATTTTGTTTTGGAATTAAATAGAAAATCCCCAACAAGATCCTGGATCAAATTAATAAATGACTCATCAATTGGGTTTTTTACTCATTGAACTTGGTAGGTAGAGTTTCTCTATTGAAGTTGATTCTTCAAGCGCTTGTGATGTTTCGACTTTTGGTTGTTCTTGCACCCAAAGTGGTCTTCAAAGAGATTGTTAGCAACTTCGGGCACTTCTTGTGGTAAGGGAGAAAAAGTGAGAATAAATGGACACTAGTGGCATGGGAAACAGTTTTTCCTCCAAAGAAACGAGGGATAGGTCTGAGAGATCCATGAACACTTAATTGAGCTCTGGGAGAAAAGCTTTCGTGGTGGTAGATTGAGGGAGGTTCAGAACTTTGGAATAGAATCTGGGATCGAAATTATTTCCCTGATCATTCACAAGCCAAGAAGCTCAGATGATAGACCTTTCCTTATAAATCATGCATGTGGAATTTGGCTTAACAAAAAAAAATCTCTCATCTAGAATCGCAGGTTCTGGGAAATCCGGAATGGTCAGAGTACATAGTTTTGGAGTAACGCGTGGCAGAAATCCCCCTGGTTAGATAGTAGAGATGATCTTTTCCCTCTAATATTTTTTAACGTGTTGCAAGGGGCTTACTCTATAACGGAATTTTGGGAAGATCCTAGCATAAGTTTTAGATGGCGTGAATAGAAATAAAGAGATCATTCGTCAAGTGATCCATACTTGCAGGCCTCACCAATACAATAGATAAATCTAAGGGAGAGGAGGATCCAAATAGCCCATGACCTGGATATGCTAAAGTGGGTTTATTGACCAAAAGGAACGTTTACATATAAAGAGGCTTACCATTTATAGGTGGAGCATTCAGATATATACTTAAATCCTATGTGGTGGAAAATATGGATAGGTAAGTTATGGCTAAAGGTGGCTCACTTTTTATGGTTGATAGGACACAAAAAGATATTAAGGTGGGATCATTTATGAAGGAAAGGATTTATGGACCCTCCCTAAGCCCACTCTCTAGGGATCAAGAGATGTCCTCAACTATCACGTGTTTATTATTTCTTTATGGGAAAAGGTCCTAATGATTTTTGGCAACTTAGATAATTTATTAAACATTTTGAGAGAGACCTTAGAGGTTTGGTGAACTACCCTATTTAAGAACATGGTGGTAAATAGAGCATGGAATCTAGTGTTAGGAATCCTTCATTGGAATATTAAGGAAACCATCCTTGCAAAACTGTGAAGTGAAAAGGCTTGGGAGACTAATGAAGCAGAGATCCTTATTTTAAAGAGTTGAAGGTCTCTGCGGGAAATGGATGCCACACCCAATGTTCCTCAACAACTAAATAATAGATTATATGCTCAGTAATTTATCCTTCCACCCTATGGGTATGACAAATTAAACTTCGATGGGGCCTCCAAAGGAAGCCCAAGCTAAGTTGGGCTTGGAGGAATCTTAAAGAACCATAGAGGAGAGGTACTGAGACACTATATAGGGTTTTTTGGTACCACCACTAACAATGTAGTGGAAATCCTTGGAACACAAATTGAATACTTCCATAGAGCCAAGGTATAATAGAGTTAAAATAGATGGTCACTCTTTGATTGCCGTTGAGACGAAAAGGACACTTCAATATGAAGTGCTGGTAATGAAATTGATCAATAGTTGGTGCATGTATATCTTGGTTTATTGCATTCAAATTCTTCTTTCATGCATCCCATCTGCTATCACCTCACATTCAACATGCATAGGTCATAAGGTTGTGGATATCTTAACAAATTGAGGCAATGGATATTCAGAGTTTGAATTCTCTTCAATTTGGCCCTTACCCTATAGATTTAGTTGGTAGGAGTACATGGAAGGAATTTTAATGTCAGAAAAGGAAGCTCGGATGCGGGTGGGAACATCAAGGAACATGGGAACAAAGGAAATAACTACCACCTTTGTGACCACCATGACATTTAAACTATGTGTTGTGTGGCATAAATTCCAGATGCATGAGTGTGAGGAATTTTTAATCAGGTGTATGCATCCAAAGAGCCATTTATTTGATAGTTTAGGAATGTTGGAAGCCTTCAATAATAGTGATTGTGGACTTTTTGGTTACTGGTTGGAGTTGAATTTGATTATTATAGGATGGCAGAGGGTGTGAGTTTGTTGTGTATGACCTGATAGAAAGGTGGTGGGCTTTAACATTGTTTGCAAGCATGCCCTCTAGGAGACAATAAAATGCATAGTGTGGCATGGTGGCAGAATTACACTATTGGATCTAACTTTTCTCAACTAGGACCTCTATATTTCTAGGCATAGATGATTAAGGTCTGAAGCAATTGGTGGAAGTCGTTTGATTGTGTTCCAAATTGATGGGATTGAGGTTTATGATTATGCATTTGAGACTCTCTAATTTGTGTCGAGGTATTACATTGTGCCCATATTTTTTAGTTCTTTCTTGTTGTGTTTATTTTCTATTGGGGATATTTTTCAGACTTGTTTCTCTGGTGTAAGGTGATGAGTTTGGATGGTAGTAATTAGGTATTTTGGATTTGTTTCTAGGGTGGGTTTGTTATAGATAAGAGGTTGGTGGTGGGGCGAGAAGAGTACTTCCTCTTTGCTTCACTCTTGGGTTAGGGAGTTCCATCATTTAAAGGTGAGTCTCGCAAGAAATATTTGGGTGAGGGGAGTAGGCTTCTAGGGAAATCTTGGTTTGGCTTCTAAGTCGGTGGGAACTGGATGGTGTCTCTTCTCTCCACCTCATTTTCAATCTAGTTCCCTTTTCCTCTGGTGGTTGTATGTGTTCTTCATTAGTTTTATAAGAATTCAAAAGTTTTGGCGTTGGCCATTTCGACCTACAGAGTGGTGGATCTTATACTACATGATCATCCTATGAGGGGTCAACTATCTCTAGTGAATATTGTGGAGCTCTGATTGGATAATTTTCCAAGAATTCAAGGGATTACTTACCAAAGGGGTCAAGTGCAGTGAGGTGTGGTCTGGAGGGGCCAACCTGATGGACACGTGGGTGGTACGAGTCATGGGAAAAGCTGATTTTCCAAACTCAGTTTAATCTCTCGATTCGATAGAGTTTCCTCATCCCCAAGATGAGTTCGACAATCATCTTCAACATATTGCCACTTGGTAGAACATCGTAACTTTGACAGACATCAAAACAAGAAGGAAGTGATTAGGTTTATGAACATGCTAAAAACTCAGCAATGGACACACTGATTTCAAGATAGAGAAGAATGAAGGATAAATAGGAAAAAGTGGAAACATGTATTTCTCATATCGAGTCACACGTCCACTGCTCATTCACTCTGCGTTCTTCACCTAGCACTAGTCCTAACAACCTTGCTCTAATTCATTCCTTAGGTCTATAATGGTCATTATCAATTTCTTGGATTTATGTGTCTTTTTTCTTTCTGGCCTATTAATTTTCGAATGATTTCATTGTATAGGTTTTGTGTATATTTTTTGGTAACATTATCTTAATAAATGAATATGATAAGAGAGACGAAGGTATAACTTATCAAAAAAAGCAGTAAATTATATAATATTCCTGTGAATTAATAGATAGAAATGCCTAGATTAAAGAATAAAAATAAAAAAACAAAAAACAAAAGGCTCTCAACTTTATTTTAAAGTTATTTATCACAAATACATGTCATTATTTCCTTTGTTATACTTTGTTTTTCATATATGATATCAGAAAATTAAATCCAAGTCATTCACATGCATGTGTTTTCACAACGTATTAATATCCCTCATAAAAAGTCAATTTTATTGAACATGTACGCTTACGTCGTCGTAATTGGCTTTTTAAGTATTTGAAAATTCTTCAATTTTAAGTTATTTATCACAATTATTTTTTCAGCTATCTTGTCAAATGCATACTTCCAATGCCTCAGTGAGAGTTGTAGTTTAATGTCATATTTTTTTGCTTAGAAAATAATGGAAATTTGGATACGATTTTTATAGAATCTGAAGGAATTTTTTGGAAATTAGGGATGTAGTTGTAAAGTTTCAATATCTTGAATGTCTCAAAGGTTTTTAATGGTGATAAACCCATTTCCACTATAATAAAAAGATTCAAACACTTATACTATCATATTTATTGAAAAAAATAAATATATTTTAGTGATTTTTAGCCATCTGAGTGAAATTGGCACCTCGGTAAATAACATCATACATTAAATATAAAACTCTATAAATTCAAACAACTTGTAGGAATGTAAAGGTTGGATAACTATGGAAGCATGGAATGGATACTGTTAAATAAATTCACTATAAATTATTATTGAATATGCATATGCATTGGAGAAATTATTAGGGCTCGCTTCAATGTTCTTTCAAGGATGCATATATTTCCTCTGAAATATGCATCCTGGAAATCTTGAGAAGGGATCTTAATATTTAAGGGGATGACCAGATTTCATTGCTTTGGAATTTGATGAATTTTGGTTGTAATTTTATATTTATTGGTTTTCAAGTGTTATGTTTATTAGTATTATTAGTTTTTTTCTACTGTATTTTAATTTTTTGTTATATTGATAATAGGTTTGGAGTTTTTTTTGTTTTACACATATATATTGCAACATCTTTTTTATAACTGGATTTGTTTTTATATCATCTAACTATTTTTTTTTTGTGATAATTAGAGTGTCATACATATTTCTTGTAATTTATAGGAACATAAAAAGAAAAAATATATTGAGTTAACATCCAATCGACTGGACAATTCATACTAAAAACCATATTGCCAATGTCAAATAAGCTTATTTTCTTTAAGTTATGGTTGATGATTGTGGTCAAATAAAGTGTTCTTGGGATTAATTTGGAAGAATCCTTCCACTTTTTGTTATTTTCTCTCTTTGCCAAAGGATTTATTTGTTAAAATATGTTTTCCCTTTCTTAATTTAATAGAATTTGCAAGTGCATCCCTCCAATTTATCTTTAATTACAACTTATATTTTACTAAAAGAAAACAAATATTTTCTCAATATATTTTAATGGTTATGAATTAAGTTTACATAATCATTCCTAATGGGCTTATTGTTATAAACCATGTTTTGTGATACACCCAATATAATAGTTTAATGGAATTCTTCCTTATCCAAAGGTTTTTGGTTTCATAATTTCTCCTCTTCCTATGACATTCTTTCACATTATCAAGTGGCATGTGTTGGTTAAAGTACAAGATATCATTTCATAACTTGAGTTGGACCACTGTACCTTAAGCTGGTAAAACGAGCTTTTATGGTAGGCTTGCTTATCCAAAGGAGCCAAAGATGTTACAAAGTTGAAATTGGATAAAAAATAATAGATGAATGCACTGTAATATGATGTGAGGATGGATATAGTCAGCCTTTTAAAATGAATGATTCTTTTATCGATTGAAGAAGTGTAGGGTCAATCATGTGTTAACGAATGACAATCGGTATATAGAAAAACACACATAACTACTTGAAGTTGAGAGTGACAAGTGCACATAATTGCATAGTATTGAAGCGCCATTAAAATGAAAATATGGAGAATGGATCTGCATTGTAGGAGTCTTGGCATAACTATTTTTGAACAATAGAGGACATATAAGTGGTAAATTACTGAACTTTGTTGCACAATTAACTATCTTTTGAGATTAAAAATCCACTATCTTTATGCGGAAAGAAACTGAGTGGATCTACTCGAGTGCTCAAAAGAAAACAAACTAAGATGCTAGTGTTGGGTAGGAGGGGTTGGTTGGGACAATTGAACATTAGAGGAAATTTTAGCCTAAAAATTCTCATGAAATTTTCATGTAATTTCCATGACATAATATGTAAACCAATCAAAATACTTTAAATTTAAAACGAGGTACATCCAAATACTTTGGAGGGAAAAGAAGAAAAACTATTTTTTTTAATTGTATTTTTTTCCTATCTCCTTATATGTTTACTCAAATTTAATGTGTTGACACTTGTTGGGTGCGGAATTAAATTCCACATCCAACGAGTACTCATTATGCACACTTTTGAGAATAATCACTTTCATAAAAATTGAAGATACATTAAAAAAAATGTGTTGAACATGCTTTTTAATGTATCCTCATTTTGTATCAAAGTAAGTTTTCTCAAATATATGCATAATGTGTACTCGTTGAATGGGGAATTTAATTCCGCATCCAACAAGGGTCAACACTTTAAATTTGAATAAACCTAAAAAAATAAAACAAAAATACAAATAAAAATAAATAATTTTTTTTATTTTTATTTTTACTTTTTTCCTCTCTAAAATTCATAACTTTTATTTTATTATTTTACTATTATTTGGTTATTTTTCTTAATAAAATAATAATAAATTGATCTTTATAACTCTAATAACACCCATAATAATAATCTATTATTAAAATAATAATTTAATTAGATACTAAATTGCCATATGAAAATACTTTGTTTTTAAAATGAGGAAACTACCTCCTCACAACTATTTAATTACTAATTAAATTTCACACGAAATCCAATTTTAAATAAACACAACAACAAAATTTAAAAAATAATAAAAAAAAATAATAAAAAATGTATAATAATACGTTACACGTCGATCACTACTATTAAATCAAGTTGCTTTGACAAAGAATATCCCTAAGCCTTAATCTATGTTTGAATGTGCTCTCGTTGGAGATAACAACCAATCTATTTGCATGACATCTACTCTTTGACCATAATTTGTTTGAAAATAAATTATCGGGATTTCTTTGAAAAAAAGTTAATTTTATCAATAGTGTCCCTTACCTAGCTTTAATTTCCTTTTGGAAGAGTAACTTTTTTGAAAAATATTTAGGATTTTTGAATTGTTCATGACACATGTTTTTGAATTTCATGCTATTCATCACACATGTTCTATTAGTGACTTCAATGTTCGGTTCTTCCTAAATTACATCGAATGTGATTGCATTAATATATAAACTCCAATGTGATCGTGTTGATGTATAAACTCTAATATTGATTTCTCAATATTGATTTCACAATGTAAATGATAATACATTTTCCATATACATATAAACATTTCATCCATATTAAAATAAACAAATACATATATATTGAAAAATACATTTTCAGAAATTTTAATTATTTATTAAGATAAAATTATTTTATTTTAAATGAAAATACTTTTTCAAGGGGAAAAGTTTAAAATTCATTCTGAATTTATTATACTATTTAACACAAAAATTAATGGAAATATATCATATTCCAAGCCATGCTAATGAAAAAAAAATGTTGGATAATTAGAAATTCCTTTGGTCATCTAAAAAGCTAATTTATTAAATGCTTAACATTTTTTTATTCATTTCATTTATGGTTTAGTTCATAGTTTTTAAAATATGAGTATAAAAAAAAAATTATAATGTTCAAATGAGATTCACACATAGTAATAACAAAGACTACATAGTAGTTAGTACCTACTACTTAGCTTAAATATAACTTAATGAAACAAAAAAATAACAAAAACAAAACTTTTATTACAAAAATAAAATAATTAATAAAATATTATATTGTTGAATGTTATCACCAAAAATTAAGAAGTGTGATAAACTTATATATATATATATATATATATATATATATATATATATATATATATATATATAAGTTTATCACACTTCTTAATTTTTGGTGATAACATTCAACAATATAATATTTTATTAATTGTTTTATTTTTGTAATAAAAGTTTTGTTTTTGTTACTTTTTTGTTTCATAGTTATATATATATATATATATATATATATATATATTATTTTTTATAGTTAAATTTTTTTAAATGTGGTTTTAATATAATAATAAGTCATCTTAAATTGAAAATGTTCTGAAAAAATTATAATTCATGAAAATGGAAATAATAGAAAAAAGAAAAATAAAAAATAAAAAATTTAAGTAAAAATGAAATAAAACTAAAAACAAAAAATAGTAACCAATAGAAATGGAAGTTACTAAACAACCCATAATAAGACCTTAACCAATCATCTTACAAATAAATAAATTTCACTAATAATAAAAAATAATAAAAATTGAATTCCTAATGTTAAACTATGGATAAGCGTAATAAATTTTTGGTCAAAGATAAACTAATACCTAGTCAAATAAAAAATTGGGTATAATAATTGAAACGATGGATAGTTATAATAAGAGGAAAGATATGAAAAAGATGAAGAATACTATCTAATTTTGAGCATTAAATCTTTAATATATATCTTTACTTATTCTTTTACTTTCCTTTACATCCATGCAAAAATTTAGCTTTTGGAAGATTGTGCATGTACAATGATTAAATTTAAGAGGAATTGAAGTTTAGAAGGAAGTTATCATGATATTCTCTTAAGTTTAAGCTTGATCATAGTCTAGTTATATTCATGGTTATGTTTAAATAGAAAATGATTTCATTTTTTTTGAAATCATGGTAAAAAATAAATATCAAACTACATGTATGAACAATTTCAAAAACAAATCTATCATTAATTTTTTTTTTTCATAAGTAAGAGCGACTCTTAAATTAATGGATAAATATTTAATAGAATTAGGAAATTCAAAGTATATAATTTACATGAGTTGAAGAAAAACCCTACTAGCTCCAAAAGAGCTGCGATTACCACTTCCTTAGTCATGTTAATAGTATAGGTGGTATTACTCATGCACCAAAAGATTGAATGGTGGATGAGGTGATATGTTGTTGATATTGAGAAACTATTTAGACTCCAACCCTTTATAACCACTCAAGAGGTATGATTCATTAGATGAAACAACCCCGTTAGCTTAGTAACTTGAGATTAAGCCATTTAACTCCCTAAACAATCTTACCCAAAATACCACAATGATATGATTATGAAAAAAGAAATTGAAATAATTTCTCTTTAAAAAAAAACTTTTTGAGACCGGGCTACAATACCACTAAAACTATCTCTGCAAACCTTTAACCCCGACTGAAACTAGATATTTCCAATTGTGTTTCCCTCCTTGAGATGAATACCTCTTAAAAATTGAATGGCTAGACTATGTGGGCCTCCTCTTCTCCCCACTTACCTCTAAATGAGACATAATTAAGTCTATTCAAGGGCATTAACAAACAAACAAAAATGATAAAGGGAGTGCTTAACAAAAAAAAAATAGGTAGAGGGAATTGAGAAGAAATAAAATCGGAGATGATGAAAGTTAAATAGGAGTCATTGGTCCCTCATGTACAACACCACCTAAACAAATCTAGATTACCAAAATCATTGCAAAGGGTGATAAGGGATAATAGAGAACGTGTTGGATATAACATAATTGGATGGAAAAAACCATTCTAGAGAGTTGAAGATATCATAAAAGCATACCATGTGCCTTGAAGCTTCCCAAAACTTAACTCCAACCTTGATGTAATCTCCTCACTTTCCATCCCCTCTCTACTCAACCTATCTGGAATTATATATATATCTATCTATCTATATATATATATATATATTAATTTAATTTTAATTAATTATATATCTATATATCTATATATATAGATATATATATATATAATTGTTATTCTTAATTTCTTTTAATAATATAATATTTTTTTAATATATAATCCTCTGTTTTTGAAATGTACTAATCATCACTCTTCATTTAGATTATATATCAACGGTTTTCATGAGCGTTAGCCGTCTCTCCTTTTATTAAAACATTATTTTTTTTATTTACAAACTTGATTTGTTCCATTAGTTTGGTGATTGATTAATATCTCATAATAATGTCATTCATTCATAATATATCATTTTAATTAACATACTAGAATGAGGAATTAAAGTAATTTATTAATTTACCAAAAGTGAAGTAAGAGTTGAATTATTCTAAAATGAACTTCAATCTTCATTTTCGAATCTTATCGATGATGTATTTTAGTATGAAAAATTGTGCTAAACAAAGCACAAATTATAGACAAGTGCATACCTCCAATGTCCCAGCTAATAGTGGAATTCTATAAATTAAAACTACTTGTCAAGGCTTATGAGGTGGACACCTACATAAGCATGTAATGGATACTAATCAATAAAGTTAGCCTAAATCCCTCTGGTATATGCATCTGTATTGGAAAAGAGAGAAATTTCATAAGTATGTTTTGCATGAATTCTTAATAATAGTGCTATTTAATTTTGATCAAGGACTCATATCTCAAATCCTAGTATATGATTTTTAGGTCGGCAGGATAGGTTGAACGAAAGTTTGATATAGATATCCGCTTTGGTTAAAATTCAGGGAATTTTGTTTGGATAGTTTCAATTGGTGAACTAATCGGTCTATTTAAAAATCCTCAACATTGATTTAAAAATACAAAATACAAATCCTTTCATTTTCCAAAACAATGTAAACATAACCTCTTGGACATTATTTTCCCAGAATTTATTTTAAAGTAATTACCATACATTTAGCATATTAGATATATCATTGCATGAAGATAAAGACTTGTCCATATTATGCTTAATGAGATTCATGCATAATGAAATTATTGTTATAAGTCTCAATGGTGGCCACATATGTACCAGTAGTAAAAGGCCATCTACTTTGAGATAATGCTATAAGTCTCAAAGGTGGCCACATTCATACCAGTGGTAAATGGAAATCCAATTTCAATAATGATTATCAGGACATTGGAAAATCCCAAGGCTTCCATGGCTAAGAAGAGAGTATCAACCATGGCATCAAACAAGTTGGTGTATTTATGATCTCCATCATGCGCCTTCATAGATGTAGACTTAAATAGAGCATAATCAAGAGATATTCCATTTTTGTCACAGATGTAGTTGAAGTATGGATAGTCGTTGGCCATGAATGGACCTTATTTTGTGATAGAATGATGCAAGAGCATCCAACCTCCAAGTCAAATACCTTTGACTAAGCCCTAGAGATCTTCCATTTACTAAGGGAGTTGGATCCCTAATTGTCAATTGTTTGTAGTTTTATATGCTTTTTAGGAATGAGTATACATATTGTAATATTAATGTAAATGTTGTGTAATATTATCTTCTTCTAAGAAGATGTCTTGACAGGTTGAGTGAGTTAGAGAGATCTTGTGATATGATAGGTTTCATGTGAGGATTTTGTGGATATAGAGGATTCATAGGAGCTTATTAGTTGAGTGAATTATGGATCTAAACTAATTATGGTTCAGGATCCTTTTGTATATTTTTAAGTCCAAAAGGAATTTGATGGAGTGATCCGAGTTGACTCAACTCCTGGATTTAAGCAAGATATTTTGCTTCCATGATGTAGTTAGAATTTCATTTTATAAGGGCATAAATGAACATATATCCATGCTTAAGAAAATGGGAACATAATGACAATAAACAAATCATAAACAAGAGACATTGATAATGGATTTCATCCATTGTGGACTATGTCTTTGGGTTTGGTGTCGAGATGGTATTGGCCACTTCATTTAGTGCTGGAAATGGTGAAGATGTACATGAACTATGTCTTCGGTCATACAAGGACATGTTCCCTCTACATGAGTGGAAAATTCTCTCCATGAGACGTTCTGTTACAGGAACTATCACTCACAATAGACCTCCTATCAGCATGACATAATCTTACACATGGTGACAATGAGTATCCCGTGATCGTGGCATTAAAGGGATCTCAAACAAAACACCCATGGTGACAATGAGTATCCTCTCATCATGGTAATAAGGCATCTAAATCAAAACATACATAACAATCCCTGATCAATAATCTCACATGAAATAGACACAAAGATTTAGCATCATACATCAAGTAGGAATTGAAACAACATAGTCCATCTCATAGTGAATGATCAAAGAAGTACATGAAAACAACACTTCATATACCTCAACTTTGATGCTGGTTGAAGAATAGAATAATAAGGCGCAAGATCTGAATGCACCATCGAAATCATGGCGTTGAATGGCATAGAATCGATTGTCCATGCTTTGAAACCTGACATTGTCAATCCAATCTGGAAAATGTCTGAAAATTAGAAGGCTCATCTACAAAAAATCACTGCACCACTGAATGTGTGTCATCGAGAGGTGAAAAATCGACTATCCATTTGTCGAATTGTAACACTGGCAAAATCTGGAGTTGTAGGAATCTTTTAGATTCCTTGTGATTCTCGAAAGATTCCATCCTCTTAGTGGACTGGAGATCTGCAATTCAAATCAGTAAAATTGATCTCGCCTTTGAGATCCTTGCGAAGTTATGAGAAAAATGAGTATAAATTTGGCTGCATTACGGACCTGTGAAATTTCATCTTCCAAGGAATCTGGAAGATTCCCTCAAGATTCTCGAAGGTTCTCCTCTATTGGGAATTTGTAAATCTACAACTCAAAAGGTGAATCCCACCTCACCATTGTATTCCCTTTGGAAATCTGAGAAAAATGATTGTAAACCTGATTACATTTTGATCAAATGAAATTTTACCTCCCAAGGAATCTTTGGCATCAAGAGAATATTCTCTGAGAATCTATCTCGAAGTGCATGCCCCTCATGGTTCTGCCTCTGTCTTGTGAATCATGGATTCGTTATCTGCAATTAAAATAATATTATTTGTGTAAAAACGCATCGGTCCTTTGCTCATGCGCTATGCGGAAATGAGGTTTAAGGATACAATGATGGCGAAGTTGTCAAAGTTCCGCCCCGTTCTCTGTTGGTTCCATTAGTGAATGACGTGGACGTGGGTCAGGTTCAAATCCCACTAGCTCTAAAATAGAATGCATGAAATATATTTTTGTTAACCAGTGCAGTTTGGAACGTTTAATATGGCGTCAGTCATTTTGTTATATTTAAATATGGTTTTGGTTGGTTTAATGTAACCGTTGTGGGAGTGCATTTAAGTGGAAGTTCTCGGGTTACGGGCTAGCTAGATTGGTTGGGCAGGTTCAAGCCCTGTCACCTCTGAAACTCTTAACAAATGGCACATGGCAGAGGGTGTGGATTGGGTTCACCAGAGGTGGCCCCCTAAATACACAACGTATTATGTAATAATATTTGTTATAAAGTGTGGGTGTATGGTGGTTAGGGCCATTGGAGGTCATGGCTCGTCGGCCTATTGGTTACAGGGCTTTGGCCAGGGGTGGCGGGGTTTGATCGCTTGCCACCCTGTTCTTAATACACTTTTTTAATAACACATACAATCGACTGGTGGGGGTGGCAGGGGTGGTGGCCTACTACTCCTATTTTATATATTTTTTGTTTTTAATAAGCATTATGGTATTTTTTAAATTTTAAGGAAAATAAGGGTCACTCGGCATTTTAAAGAGGTGAAAATTTCTCCCACTTCGTGGCCGGATTGCGGTGACCATTACCAGTGCAATTTGTAGGTCCATTAAACCTACCCACATGGAAACCTTGACCAAAACTTTGAATGGCTCTAACTCCTCCATACGATCTTAGGTTTGAGTGTCATTGGCATCATTGGAATCAGAGCAACCATCACTACATTCTTTTCCTAGTTTGTGAGTGTTCTGACCACTTTGAATTTTGACCATTTCTGAGCCCCATTGGGTATTTGAATGTGTTTGGAGCCACCTAGATAAATCCTCCCCATTGAGGATCTTTTGGTCCTCCAAAAGCATGGAACAATTAATTTTTCACTTCTCTGTACTTTTTCTGCACCACAAGTGTCTGATAAGTCACCCTTCCTTCTCCTTCACCTTTGTCCTTCGAAGCCATAAGAGATGAGATAACACCTGCATCCCCTGCAACCCTGTAGTACATTGTTTTTAAAATTACATGCTTGATTTACAAGACCAACTAATGACCCAAGCATCTCACACTTGCCACGAGTTTATAACACATACTTGGTGGTCAAGTTTACATCAAAATGGAAACAATACCCCAACTATCAAAACAAGGCCAGAATATCATTGCTGCTTCAACAAGTGATGGAAAACACATCATCACTGTAACACATGATTTACAAAAATAAGAAAAGACACTATTGTTTCTTTAACAAGTGATGAAAAACACATCATCACTTTCACAGTTTAAAATGAAACACACAATAATGCCACAGATCATTGTTGTTGCAACAAGTGACGGAAAACATGTCATCACTTTTACAGTTAAAAATGCAACACATGATTGGAAAAAATAAGACCATGACATTCTACCACAACTAGAAGAACGATTTCTCACTTATCTAAGTGAATGGGTCACCTCCTTGTGGCACATTCACTGGTCGAACAACCGTTTCATCTAGTTCATGCTCAGATTCTTTGTCTTTAAGGCATTACTCTAGATGGAGCCTCCAACACGTGGCTCTTTGATGACCACTTTTGTCGCAATGACTATAATGAGTATTCTTCTTCCAGACTTTCTTTAGCTTTTTCTTTTCCTGTTGTGGAGAAGGCATTTCACGCCTCATCCTCTTTTGTGCTGCCATTCTCTTCCAGAACTCAGAAGTTACATGGTTATGTAGACCAAAAAAACGACATGTTTCTTGATGGCATGTTTTACGTTCATCATTAGCAATATGATTGTAATCAAAATGAACATTCGAATATTGAGACTTGCTATACCTTTCCTTGTTGTCTCTTGTGTAATTATGGCGATGAGAGCTTGCCTCAGCTCTTTCCTTACAATCGACACTACCATGGGATGGTGGCGATGTGTTCCCATCATTCTCTTTCCTGGACAATTTCAACAATTTCATGGAATCTTTTGACACCCTTGAGCATTATCCTTCGGCGTATCCCAAACCTACAAATCGAGGTCTTTGTATGACCTCCAATGGTTGAGTTATGCCTTGGCTATTAACACCAAGTTCTTCTTATTCCTTGTACCTCATCTTGGTAAGGAGCCTCAGGTTTGTCCCTGTAATTTGTATCTCCAAATTTCCAAAAAAAATTATAATATGTGAAGATGAGACTAAAGGGAAGTCAACATATTTTACCTCCATTTTTCATTTGGAAATAATTGATGAGGGCTTCTAATCATCGTTTGTTGGTGGTTCACTGGTTATCTTGGTACATTCCCCAACTTCCTTCCTGACATAACCAAGTCCTATTTGATAGGGTAATTCTTCTGCTTTGAGGGTATTGACAATTCCTTGACCATTAATGCCCGAGCCTTTTCCTTCATACCCTATTTTCTTCAATAGTTTGGAGCCAATTCCTGTCGTATGGTTTTCAAAAGAAGAGAAATCATAATCAGGAAACATACATGAAGTCATAGAATTACTTTTTACCTCACAAGGGTCACACCATAGATTTTCCAAGGCCTTCTCATTAGCTTACAACTGTTGTAGAAACCTTTGTTTCTCCTCTTTCTCTTCTCGTAGAAGCACCTTCAATTCAACTTTATCTGCTTGAATTTTCTAGTTTGTGTGCTTTAGTTCTTCTAGGGCCTCTTCCATGGCTCACAACTAAAGATGCAATCGTTGCTTTTCCTTTGTCTCTTCATGTAGATCTTCATACATTATGTCCATATTTTTGGACACTTTGAGCATGGTATCTCACATCCCTTTGTCATCCTCCATCATTTCACGTTCCATTGTTCAAGCTCACAATTCACGTCAGTGAAAAGAACGCTCTGATACCAAAAATTGATTTGAGTTGACTTAACTCTTAGATTTAACCAAGATATTTTTCTTCCGTGATGTAGTTACAATTTCATTCTATAAGAGCATGAATGAACATATATGCATGCTTAAGAAAATGGAAACATAATGACGATCAACAAATCATAAACAAGAGACATTGATAACAGAGTTCATCCAGTGTGGACTACATCTCCAGGTCTGGTGTCAAGATGGTGTTGGTCTTTTCATTCAGTGATGGAAATGGTGAAGATGTACATGGACTATATATTATGTCAGACAAGGACATGTGCCCTCCACATGAGTGGAAGAGTCTCTCCACGAGACATTCCGCTATAGGAACTATCACTCACAATAGACCTCCTATCAGAATGACATAATCTAACACATGGTGACAATGAGTATCCCACCATCATGGCATCAAAGCTATCTCAACCAAAACACCCATGGTGACAATGAGTATCCCACCATCATGGAAACAAGGGATCTCAATCAAAACATACATAAGAATCCATGATGAATACATCTCCCATGAAATAGACACAAAGATTATGTTTCATACATCGAGAACGAATCGAAACAACGTAATACATCTCACACGAAATCATCAAAGAATTACATGAAAATAACACTCCATATACCTCAAATGTGATGCTGGTTTAAGAACAGAATACTCACCTGCTGGATATGAATGCATCATCGAAATCGTGGCATTGAATGGTATAGAATTGACTGTCCATGCTTTGTAATCTGACACCGTCACTCGAACCTGGAAAATGGTTGAAAATAGAAGGCTCATCTGCAAAATCTGACTACACCACTAAATTTTGTCGTCAAGAGGTGAAAAATTGACTATAAAGTTGTTGAATTCTAACACTAGCAAAATCTGGGCCTGTAGGAATCTTTTAGATTCCCTTGTGATTCTCCAAAGATTCCCTCCTCTGAGTTGACTTGAGATCTACAACTTAAATTAGAAGACTGATCTCACCATTGAGATCCTTGTGAAATTCTGAGAAGAATGAGTATAAAGTTGGTTGCATTCTAGATCTGGGAAATTTCAGCCTCCAAGGAATCCAGAGGATTCCCTCAAGAGTCTTGAAGATTCTCCTCTGCTAGGAATCTACAAATCCATTTCTCAAAAGGTGAATCTAATGTCGCCATTGCGTTCCTTGTGGAAATATGAGAAAAATGACTGTAAAATTGATTACATTTGGATCAAATGAAATTTTACCTTCTAATGAATCTTCGGCATCAAGAGAATATTCTCTAAGAATTTGTTTCAAAAATGTGCCCCTCATGGTTTTGGCTCTTTCCTGTGAATCATGGTTCCATTGTTTGCAGTTAAAATAATATTAATTGTGAAAAAACACACTGGTCCTATGCTCCTACGATTTGCAGAAATGAGGTTTAAGTATACAATTGTGGTGGAGTTGTCAAAGTTTCATCTTGTTCTCTGTTGGATTCATTGGCAGATGGCATGGAGGCAGGTCAGGTTCAAGCCCACCTACTCCAAAATAGAATGCATGAAATATATTTTTGTTAACCGGTGTGGTTTGGAGCATTAGTATGGCACCAGTTGTTTTGTTACATTTAAATATGGTTTTGGTTGGTTTGATGTAACCATTGTGGGGGCGCGTTGAAGTGGAGGTGCTTAGGTGTCGGGCTGGCCAGGCTAGCTAGGTGGGTTCAAGCCCCACCACCTCCGGAACTCTTAACAAATGGCACATGGTGGAGGGTGTGGTCTAGGTCCACCAAAGGTGGTCATCCAGATACACAACGTATTATGTAATAATATTTCTTATAAAGTGTGGGTGTATGCTGGTTGGGGCTGGTGGGTGTCATGGCCCATCGTCTTATTGGTTATGGGGCTTCGATTAGGGGTGGTGGGGTTAGACCACCTGCCACCCCATTCTTAATACATTTTTTAATAACACATACAACCAGTCGGTGGGGGTGGTGGCCCGACATTCCTATTTTATATATTTTTTGTTTTTAATAACCATTATGGTCTTTTTAAATTTTAACAAAAATAAGGGTAATTGGGCATTCTAAAGTGGAAATAATTTGGCCTGCCCAGTGGCCAGATTCCGGTGACTGCTGTCGGTCCAATTTGTAGGTCCATTAAACCTGGCCCACATGGCAAATTTGACAAAAACTTTCTCTGACTCTATCTCCTCCATACGAGCTCAGATTTGAGTGTTGTTCGTGATGTTAGAATCAAGTTGACAAGCACTACGTTCTTGTCCTGGTTTACCACTTTCAGTTTTGACCATTACTGAGCCCCTTTGGGTATTTTCACGTGTCTGGAACCACCTGGATCATGGAGAGAACACAGGGAGGATAAGAAAATAGAAAGGATTCATAGGGTGAAAAGGGAAAATTCATTGTAAATCAGGCTCATAGGCCTATATGTAATTATTGTGTAGTCAAAGATTAATAGGTGGAAATATTTTGTTGTCCACACAAGTCAACCATGTATTCACAGTTAATTATCTTATTAAATTTATGAGAATATTATCGGTGTTCATAATAGACGAAGTTAATATCAGAAGGGAGGGTGAATTTTAGAAGGGCATCACAACAAAAGAAAAGAAATTAGATGATAATGGAGAATCAAAGTTTTGTAGAGGAAAGGTAGAAAAGACACATGGAGGCATGAGACTAGTTTTGTGATAAAGGGGCAACATGGTGGAAGTGTGATCCTCTATCAAGTTTCGTTATTGATTGTGGAAGAAAGTTATTGTGCTAAGAGCTTGCAATTTAAGTCAAGAACATTACGAAGGAGGAGTAGAAGACGTAGTTTTTTTAAAGGTCGACAAGAGTACATCAATTAATAGCACTAGGGAAACAAAAGTTAACGTTCTATCAGAAAAATCCCATCAAGATATGGTGATGGGGTGACATGTCATAGGAGGTCTTCCTCAGAATATCAAAGAGGGAGCATAAAAGGGAACTCTGGGATGAAGAGGCGCAAGGTAGACCTGGCATCAAGCTAACCTTTAAACCGTAGAGATGGTTTGGAGCCAATATATTAGATGCACAATTGACAAAGGGCTCATGAAGGGGTGTTGAATCCACCTGAAATCACAAGCCTTGCTACATCATTTGAAAGAGTCAAGAAGATGTGGAATACCAACCAATATGTCAAACCTTAGGATGATGCAAATTTTCTTTTTTCGGGGAAGAGACTAACAAGTGGGCCATTAGGATGTTGACTGCTCCCGGAGGTTTTTTATTTGCACACTTTTATAAAGAGACTGGGAAAATGATTATTAATTCTCATTCCCAAAGTCTCTCCTAGGGGTAGTCCATCGTGTGAAATATTGGATGGGTCAGGATTACATCATCCCAGGATTATGTGTGAGGAAAGACACATGGATTTGTTTCATTGATTAATAAGATCAACAAAGGTGGTCTATCTAGGAAGATTTTTCTTGGGATAATAAAGGAGTGACACCTAACAGAAAGGGTCGAAGAAAAAGGTCATAACCTTTTGTAACAACCCTGGTAAAAATTATATGTAATAAAAGTTAATAAAGGAAAAAGAATAACCACGTTTTATGGGACACTTATTCCAACATGTATGTTGGGAAAAATCATAGTGATTGGGGATCACTTGTGATTGATTAATGGATAAGGAAATTGGAAAAGGCAATGGAAAAGGGTTTGGAAAGGAAAAATGGAATTTTTGGCACATTTATTTATGAAAATAATGGAAATTAGGAAAAAAGGGAGGTGAAAGGTCACATGTTTCATGTGAGG
This sequence comes from Pinus tabuliformis, assembly GCA_031772625.1. NCBI lineage: Eukaryota > Viridiplantae > Streptophyta > Pinopsida > Pinales > Pinaceae > Pinus > Pinus tabuliformis. Next base: position 1,062,120,036 of record CM062811.1, read on the forward strand.
AGGAAATTGAAGGAAAATAATGGAAAATGAAGTAAATAGATGCCTCATTAACAAAAAACACTTATGAGGATCAGTTCACATACTTTTGTCAATTTAGTTTTGGAGCTCTCTCTCTATTCTCTCTCTCACTCACACTCTCTCATACTCTTGTACACTTAGATTTTTCCTGGAGAACTCTTGGAGAGTGTGGCATACTTGGAGTTTTGGGGAAAGAAGGAAAAGGAAGAGAAAGAAAGCACAAGAGGGCATCAAGATCAACAACTACAACAGGGTTTTTCTTGTAGGTACCGAGTTTCATGTATGTTTTCCCCACTAGTTTTGGCATGCATGGCAAGTGCATGGGGTGTATTGATCTATCTTTAGCATGGAGGATTTCTTTGATTTACAATGTATTTTCCTAGCCTATCTATTTACTCGAAAGCCATTATTTTGTGGATACCTTTTTTTTTTTGGATGATTCTCATGTTTCTTTAGCTTGGGTGGAGTTATTAGTTCTTGGAAGCCCTAGTTGGAAAAACACTCTGGAAGCCCTATAACAGCTTGGGTTGAGTTACTAGTTCTGGAAGCCATGGCTAGATAAATTCTCTGGAAGCCCTTGGTGGGTTGAGTTACTAGTCCTGGAAGCCTTGGTTGGAAAAATTCTCTAGAAGCTCGGAGTTACTTGTGGGTTGAGTTACTAGTCCTGGAGGCCTTGGTTGGAAACATGCTCTTAAGCCCTAGAAGGCTTGGGTAGAGACCAATTTGGTGACGGTTTTGTGATGTCCGACTTTGAGGTGGAATCACTGTTTGATGGGTTGAGGTGGTTATCCTTTGGAATACATAGATTGTTTTGATTGATGTGTTCTATGATATCCCACATTCATGTTGGCAATATGGCACGAGGCTGACTAGTTGAAGTGAGATTTGGATCAACCATGTCTAAGATTGGGTGGTTCATAGAAGTCCCACAACTGGTTGGCCTTTGCATCATTAATATGAGGTTATTTCTCCTTTTTATTTCATGATTATAGTACTGGTTTATATATGGATGATATGGCTTTCATTTCCTTGGTATTTATATGGCTATTATGTTGGTTATGAATATGTATTATGACAGTGGCTATGTATGGTTCTCACCATGTTCATACTTGTCAATGAATGAACAATGTATGTATGTCTTAATGGACGAAACTACATCTAATTTGATGTGGCATCAATGCTTCTTAGTTATTCTCAAATGAGTATGAGACCCCTATGGTCAAATCTATTGTTTAAACCTATAGATCACATATTTGTGACATGTTTGAAGAAATGTCTGCCATGGATAGTAGGGGTCCAGTCAAGTTCCTGTTTAATTAATTTCATATGTATCATTGTTTTTTTCGTTATCTTTCAGTTGTGAAAGTTTCATTTAATTATGGGTAGTGACCTGGGCTCTTAGCCTAAAAAAGTGGCTCAAATCTCGGAGATGCAAGAACAACACTGGGTAGAAAAGTCCTTGGACACATGCATACCCATGTCATGGTAGTGTCTGGAGCCTTATATATGCATGCTTGCCCATATCAAGGGAGTATTTGGGGGTTAATGGTCTAAAAACTCATCTTGTCTCAGGGGTTGGTTACCTAAGTGATTGGGATGGCTCTTGGGAGTTCTGTTGTGGATGTGGAAGGTTTTTATGGTGTGTTCTTGTCAGCTCCACTTCCTTAACTAACACATAGGGAGTCAAATCATATCATAATAATTTATCGTCACATGTTTACCTTGGTTGGCTAGTTACATGGGTAGATGCGGAAGGAGGGTGTTTCAGAGTGGTATCAGAGTAGGTTTCATACTCTTTGGGTGATGTTTGGTTTATTTTCTGTTTGGTTGTTATCTGATACCACATAGTGGTATCAGAGCATGTTTCACCCCTTAGACTGGATGGGTTGTTTTTGGATAATGCATTCATGTCGATTACATCTGTGTTTCTTGTGTTGTGATACTATGTGCTTGTTGCATTTTTATGGTTTGGGTTATGGTTGTAGTTACGTCACCATGGGAATTTGATGTTGTTTTTATGGAGTGTGTCACCACAAGTGTATGGTTGATTATGCATTGTTTATGCACGATAGTATTCACATATGGTGAAGTGCATAGTGATGTGGTGGTTTTTGTGATGCACGAGGTTATGGTCTGTGTAGTCGATATGGTCATGCATTGAAGATTGGAGTCTAGCTAGAGTGATGGTTATATGGTTATATGCGTATGTCTTATATTTCTATATGTTTTCATGCTTATGTTATACATGTATTACGTCGATTTGTTGATGTTGCATGTGAGGTATCCTCCCTGAATTATGCTAAGGTACATTGGTCTATTGTGATTTTGTTTAGATAAGAAGATATAACTTGCGGGCATGATATCAAAGATCACTAGTAAGATGGTAGACTACAATTCTTGAGACTCTGCTTATGGATCATATGAGCAACATGGTGTTGGACATTCTTATGATTTTCCATACACACTAAGAAGCTTAAAGGATGAAATAAGGTGTGGTAAGGTAGACAATGATAAAACCATACGGGCACACGAGAAGGAAGAAGAGGTAAATGTAGTGATACTTGATAGTTTGTCAGAATTGCAGGGACAGGGAACCCTTCAGATTAGCCATGAGAACGAGCACATAAATAATTGGGCATATGGCCGTAGGTATCATGGTGGTCACAGTTCAGATAAAGATGACACAATTAGTTATGGAATATTGTTGGATACCTTGGATAGGAAAGGTGATAGACATAGGTACCATTCTAGTTCTGGTTCTAACAAACATGATGATGATCATCATTATCATCCTTACATGAAGAGTGAAAGGCGCTATTTTTTGGATGAGTTTAAGAAAGCAAAGCCACCTACATTTGATGGAGAGATGGAGAAAGCACAGGGTGTAGAGGCATGGTTTCTTGGTATGAGGAAGTTCCTTAGGTTCCATGATTACTCAGAGAACATTAAAGCCAAAATAGCTACATTCAGTCTCAAAGGTAAAGTAGATATTTGGTGGGAGGACGTGAAGAATTTTAGAGGTATTAATGAGGAGGACTTGACATGGAATGAGTTCGAGTGAATATTCAAGAAGAAGTACCTATCATAGAGCTACTTTGATGATAGGGAAAAAGAGTTCTATGAGCAAAAGATGGGATTAATGAAAGATGAGGAGTACATTAATAGGTTCTTGGAGCCACCTCAAGGAGGAGAGGGCCAAGATTCAAAGATTCACTAGTGGATTACCAATTGCATTCAAAGACATGATTGAGTTAGATGAGCCTAGATCATTGGAAGAGGTCATCTGAAAGATAAAGCATTGCTACGAGAAATCAAAGCATATATATGAGACTAAGCTAACTTGGTAGGATAATGGTAAGAATAAAGGAAAATGGGACAATAAGTAAGCAAGACCTTAGGGTAAAGGTAATAAAGAGAATGTAGCGCCATTTAAGAAGTTCAATGCACTTGATAGAGGAGAGGGATATGGATCTGAGGTGTAGAACAAGGATATATGCTAGAGGCCTATAGCGTGTTGGACTTGTGCCAAGGATCATCACAGGAGAGATTTTCCATAGCATCAGGGTGGTAGACCGCATATCTACAGTGTTGAGGAGGCACAAAAATTGGGATATGTTGGACAACGTATTCCTAGGATCTATGCAGTGCTGGACACCAGGCATGAAGACCATCAAGAATCTATCATTGAGATGAATGATAAGCTTTTTGATCATGTTATTTCTATTTTTATTGACCGTAGATCTAATTATAGTTATGTTAGCCCTGACCTGGTGGATAAGTGTGGTTTGAATAAAGAAGTGCATGCAAAATATTGGTTAGTGCAAAACCTTACAGGATGAGTACACCTGAGTTGGTAGAGTTGAAGTTGTAGTTGAAGGAAATGTTGGACAAGGGGTACATTAGGCTAAGTGTATCACCATGGGGCACACTAGTACTATTTGTGAAGAAGAAAGAGGGGAATCTCAGGCTATGCATTGACTATAGGCAATTGAAAAAAGTGACCATCAAGAACAGGTATCAGTTACTGAGGACTGATGACTTGTTTGATTAGTTGAAGGGAGAAGCAACATTCTTGAAGATTGATCTGAGATCCGGATATCATCAAGTACGCATTAAAGAGGAGGACATCTACAACACAACTTCCCAGATGAGGTAAAAACATTATGAATTTTTTGTATTTATATTTGGTTTGTCAAATGCTCCATCTATGTTTATGTGTTTGATGAATGCTATGTTGCATCCTTGTCTGGATAAGTTTGGTATTGTATTCATTGATGATATATTGGTATATTCCAAAAATGAAGAAGATCATGCCGAACACATAGGAGAAATTTTGAGATTTTTGAGAGAGAATTAGTTGTATGCTAAACTTGCCAAGTGCATTTTCTTTCAGACTGAATTCCACTACTAGGACATGTGGTTTCCAAGTAAGGCATAATAGTGGACCAAGAAAAGGTAAGAGCTATCATAGAGTGGGAAACTCCTAGGAATGTAGATGATGTGAGATATTTTATGGGATTATCAAGTTATTATAGTAGGTTCAATAGGAACTTCTCGCAGATTTATTATCCTATCAAATTGTTGTAGAGGAAAGCTAAGAATTTTCAATGGACAGAGGAGTGTGTGCCCAATTTTGAGCAGCTCAAGCAGTTGTTGACACATGCACCAGTGTTAAAGACTGCACTTTCAAACAAAGAGATTGTAGTATGTAAAAATGTTTGCAAGAGAGGAATTGGTGTAGTCCTTATGCAATATGGAAAGGTGGTATGCTATGAATGAAAAAAACTAAATGAGCACAAGAAGACTATGCGACACATGATCTTGAGTTGGCAGTAATCATACATGCATTGAATATGTGTAGGCACTATCTTCTTGGTAGGAGGTTTGTATTGATGATTGATCAAAGTGGTTTGTGGTATCTGTTGGTATCATCCCAAGACCCCTTTTCCTCCCAAAAACATATCATTTATCCATTAATTTTCATCATATATCCCTTAGAATCCTTGAAAATTGATTATTAATGGTCTTATGGTTATTAAATTGCATAGAAATTGATTTAGGGGTTTTATGTTGAAGAATTAGAAGTTTTTGATGAAATGGTTACAGGAAGTACCCACATCCTGTAATGAGCTTATCGCTTGACATGTGGCGCAACAGATGGGCTAGAACGAAAGGCATGGACGAAAAGCAGAATGTCCAAGCATGGAAAAACACCTATCTCCCAGCCGAATCGATCCTCCTATGTACGCGGTCAACTCAAGTCAAAGCATGGCACCTGGCAGACAAAAGAAGCAACAGCAGCTCGTTCTATTTTCATTTTAGTTTTTGTTCTTTTTGAAAACACTTAGCATGGAAACATTTTGAAAAGGCTTGATGTAATAAAAGCGGCAACAGCCGAATGTACATTCATTGTAGCAATGACATGGCTGTCGATATACATATGTAAATATAGTCCGGTTAATGGTTAATGTTTATTCGTTGAATCGTTCCAGAACAGAGTTTTAAGTTTAATACTAAGACCTATTCATAGTTACGACGTGTGTATCTCTTGCATTGATTTGGTAGCTGGTCGATTATAGCCAGTGTACCCTTAGGACGCGGACGGGCCCTGCGTTCAATCGGTATACTGTCCATTTGTTTCATTTACATTTCGGTTATCATATGTTTGCACAATGTTTATATTGGATTTCGATTTTAATAGATTTTATATGGTTTGCATAACAGTCACAGTTGCATAGCCTTCGATTTCCGTAGCATATGGTTTGCACAATAGTTACATAGCTTTCGATTCCCATAGCTTTTGATTTCCATTGAATGTATATGGTGTGCATTTATGAATGGTTTGTGTTTATGGTTATGTTGAACAGTCATCACTGAGATCTGGAAGTGAGTCCTGTAAGGGATTCGATCCCTGTGTGTCTTGTAAAAGCACTATCATAAACCTTGCTTTTATTTCACAATTCATTTATGATCTCTGCATAGTTTGATATAGTGTAAATATCATTGAATGTTGTGTGTCTACTGAACAAGGGTTTTCTGGGTAATGTCTTTGTAAGGAGATTAAAATCGTTGTTACAGTCATACACAGTGCTTAGGTTTGCATAGTCATACACAACGTTTAGGTTCAGGGTTTAATTTCGTAAATGCATTTAATGTTAAGCATTGTAATCAAGTATATCAGTAGAGTGATCTGAGTGTTTGAATGATAGGCTACATATTCCAGTCTTCTGTAAAGAAGCTTTGTAACCTACATCATAATCACTTGGCCAGCGATCCTTTATGTCTATATATTTTAGACCACGCCTCTAAGCTTACGCACCTCGGTCGATATTAAATATAGAGTCTAGACTAGTACCCTAGCTAGAACACTACAGTATCTATTTGACCAACCGAATCTGAATGGAAGACAGGCTCAGTGGTTGGCCATGATCAATGAGTTCAACTTTGAGATAAGGTATATCAATGGTAAAGAGAACAGGGTGGCAGATACTCTTAGCGGGAAGATACAGGTAAATCACATAGTATCTATGATCTCCTATGGGATAGATTTACAAGATAGTTGATGCAGGCAAGTCAGCACGATGACAGGTATATGAGATTTTCCACATTTTGCAGTTGAGTTTAGGTAGTGGTACAGGTAGAGGTAGAGGTGGTGGTATAGGTACCTGTATAGATGGTGGTATAGGTACAATTAGTGGTACAAGTATAGGTATAGGTATAGGTACACATGCAGGTGCGCATGATGTGGACTATTGTCTCCTAAAAGATGGACTGGATAGATTCAAGGACATGATATATGTGTTAGATAGTAGTGATATCAAGAAGTTGATATTGATGGAGTTTCATGCGAAACCATATTCAGGTCACCTAGGTTATCAGAAGATGCTGACAGCAGTAAAAAAACTATATTATTTGCTAAATTTGAAGAGAGACATATCAGATTTTGTGGCTAGCTTCTTGGATTGTCAGTAGGTAAAGGGAGAGTGTACGTATCCAGGTGGACTGCTACATCTAATTCTTATTCTAGGGTGGAAATGGGAGGTCATTTCCATGGAATTTATCACAGGATTTCCGAGGACAGTGAGACATCATGATTCCATTATGGCAATAGTGGACATGTTGACAAGGGTAGTGTACTTCATTCCAGTGAAGTGTACATTCTCAACGAGTGATGTTTCACAGGTATTCATCAGGGACATGGGCAGATTGTATTTTGTTTTGAAGAATATTGTGTCAGACAGGGATGTGAAGTTCACTTCCATGTTTTGGAAGGATATATTTGCAAGTTTGGGCACAGAGTTGGCCTTTAGTAAAACTTATCATCCGCATATAGATGGAAAAACAGAGACGGTTACCGGGATATTGGATGACATGTTGAGGATGTATGTGATGCATCAGTAACATAAGTGGGAAGAGTTACAGCTTCCACTGGTAGAGTTCGCTTACAATAATGGATACCAGGAGTCACTAAGGATGAGTCTATTTGAGGAATTGTATAGGTGGAGTTTTAATACTCCCATCAATTGGAGTGATCTAGCTAATAGGGTGTTGATTGGATTATATATGATGGAAGACATGGAGATGGAAATTCAAGTAATTAAAAAGAATATGGAAGCAGCACATGATAGGCAGAAGAACTATTCATATCAAAATAGGTTGTTCAAGGATTTCCAAGCTGGGGAACAGGTGTGCTTGTGAATCAAACTGAAGAAGAGCTCCTTGCTTGATCATGTTCCAAGATGGCACCACAGTTTTGTGGACCTCTTAGAAGTATCGAGAAGATTGGGTGAGTAACCTATTGACTTGCACTGCCTTTGACAGTGAAATTACGTGATATTTTCCATGTGCCATTTCTTAAGAAGTATGTCAAAGATGTTGATTATGTGGTTGACTGGTTTGTATTGTAGGTGGATTTAGATGGAGAATTCCAATTGTAACCTTAGTTTCTATTGTAGAGAAATATGCTCATGCTCCAAAACCAAGCAATCAAGCAATTTAAAGTGCAATGGAATCACTTTGGGCCCAATCAAGCTACATGGGAGATTGCGGATCAGATGTGGGCTATGTATAATTCCTTATTAACTTCTTGAGCGGATGTTTTGGTATATGTATTTTTTATATTTTTTTGGTACATGTTTTGGTAATGTTTGGTATATGTACATATGTATATGGATGTAAATACCGCCATGAGATATTTTATAAAGCTCCAATAAGTGGTATGAGTGTCATGTCATTATGATGTTATACTTGTTATCTTGTCATGTTTCCTTTCTTCTCCGTAGGATGATCATTGTAAATACTACAACAAGGTAAGTTATACATCTCCATGGAAAATATGTTTTTCTTACAACATCCTTATTGGTTGTAGGTGTTGTTGAACATCGAGGATGGTGTTCCCCAAAGGGGGAGGGTTCTGTAACAACCTCATTGAAAATTCCATGTCATAAAAGTTGATAAAGGTAAAACAATAACTACGGTTGATGGGACACTTATTCAAAGCTTAATGTTGGGCATAATGATAGTGATGGGGATCACTTTTGGTTGATTAATGGCTAAGGAAATTGGTAAAGGAAATGAAAAAGGTTTTGGAAAGGAAAAATGGCATTTTTGGCCCATTTATTTATGACAATAATGGAAATTAGGAGAAAAGGGAGGCGAAAGGTCACAGGTTGCATGTGAGGAAGAAATTAAAGGAAAATAATGGAAAATGAAGAAAATAGAGGCCTCATTAATAAAAGGCTTCTGAGGATCAGTTCACAGACTTTTGTCAGTTTAGTTTTGGAGCTCTCTCTCTATTTTCTCTCTCTCATACTCTTGGACACTTAGAGTTTTCTTGGAGCATTCTTGGAGAGTGTGGCATACTTGGGTTTTTGGAGCAAGAAGGAGAAGGAATAGCAGGAAAGTGTAAGAGTACATCGGGAGCAACAATTACAATGGGTTTTTCCTTGTAGGTACCAAGTTTCATGTATATTTTCCTCACTAGTTTTGGCTTGCATGACATATGCATGTGGTGTATTGATCATGATCTATCATTGGCATGGATGATTGCCTGGATTGACAATGGATTTTCCTAGCCTTTCCATTTCCTGGATAGCCATGGTGTTGTATATTACTTTCTTTATTTTTCTGGTTGGTTCTCATGTTACCTTCAGCTTGAGTGAAGTTATTAGTTTCTTGAAGCCCTGGTTAGACAAATTCTTTGGAAGGCTTGTAACGTCTTAGGTTGAGTTAGTAGTCCTGGAAGCCATGGTTGGACAAGCACTCTAGAAGCCCTTGGTAGGTTGAGTTACTAGTCCAGAAGGCCTTGGTTCGAGCTATACTTTGGAGCCTTGGAAGGCTTGGGTAGAGACCAATCTGGTGATGGTTTTCTGATGTCTGACTATGAGGTGGAATCATTGTTTCATGGGTTCAGGTGGTTGGCATATGGAAGCCCTAGATGGTTTTTATTTCATGTGTTTTATGAGATCCCATATTCATGCTTTGAATATGGAACATGGGTGGCTAGCTAAAGTGAGATTTGGCTCAACCATATCTACGATCGGGTGGTTCGTGGAAATCCCACAACTAGTTGGCCTTTGCATAATTAATATGAGGTTATTTCTCTTTGTCATTTCATGAGTATTGTACTATTTTGTATGTAGATGATATGGTTGTAATTTCATTGGTATTTTTGTTGTTATTATGTTAGTTATGAATATGTAGTATGATAGTGGCTATGTATGTCTCTCATCATGTTTTTACTTGTAAATTAATGAACAATGTATATATGGCCTAATGGATGAAACTGCAGCTAACGTGATGAGGAATCAATGCTTCTTAGTGATTCTCATATGAGTATGAGATCCCTAAGATCAGATCTATTGTTTTATCATGTAGATCACATATTTGTGACATGTTTGATGAAATTTCTATCATGGCTAGTAGGGGTCCAGTCAAGTTCTTGCTCAAGTAATTGCATTTGTATCATTCTTATGTCGTTATCTTTTAGTTCTGAAAGTTTCATTTAGTTCTAGGCAGTGACCTTGTCTCTGAGCCTAGAAAAGCAACTCAAATCCTCAAGAGTCAAGCACATCATTGGAAAAAAAAGTCCTTGGACGCGTGAATACCCACATTGTGGGAGCGCATGGAGCCTCCTGGATGCATGTTTTCCTATATCAAGGGAGAGTCTGAGAGTTTAATGGTCTAAAAGACTAAGTTGTCTCAAGGGCTGGTTACTTAAGGGATTGGGTTGTATCCTCAGAGTTTTGTTGTTGATGTGTAATGTTTGTATGGTGTGTTTCCATCGGTTCCACTTCCTTAACTAACACATAGGGAGTCGAGTCATATCATAGTAACTTCTCAACACATGTTTACCCTGATTGGTTGGTTACTTAGGTAGATGTGGGAGGAGGGTGTTACACCTTTGGTCATGTTGCGTGTGGAGCATGATTGTTCAGAGATCTTTGTTTCAACTGGATGTATACCCCAGGAAGTTTGTACACCCCTCCACGCGGGTAAAAGTATAGTAAAATTTCCTTGTAAAAGTATAGTAATTTCTAGTCAATCTGGGTTGTTCATTAGGCAGATGATTTGACGGTAGAACTTATGTTTGGTTTAGGGATTTTTTCCCTAGAAGGCAACCCCTCTCTTTGTATGAGGGAATTGTATTTGAGGTTGTGTAATAGATGTGTATTTTGTGAGCGAGATATAGAGAGGTGAGACTGTGAGAGAAAACAGAGGATATTACAGCGGATCTGCTGTAGGTTGTGTCTTTTCATTTTATTGGATAATAGAAAGGAAGGACTGATTTTTTGGGGTGGATGTAGCCCAGACTGGGTGAACCACGTATATCTGTGTCTCTCTTGTTTTATGCATTTTCTGTGTTTATACTTTTGCAATATTTTATGTGTTCCATTGCTTTGTAATATATAATTTTCTAATAACTGGTATCAGAGTCGAAGGTCTATTTGGCTGATAAACTCGCAGGAAATAAGGGTTCCTCGTTCAAGTGGGAGCAATGGTGGAAGATGGTAAGTTTAGGGTCAAGAAATTTAACGGCCAAAACTTCTCACTGTGGAAGATGTAGATGGAAGATTATCTGTATCAGAAAGATCTATACCTACCATTGGGCGGAAAAGCAAAGATGCTGACGGGTATGAAATATGAAGAACGGAACCTTCTCGATAGAAAGGCACTCGGAACAATACGGTCATGCCTTGCAGCGTCGGTCACCTTCAAAATTTCGAAGGAAACAACGACAGAGGGTTTGATTAAGGCGTTGGAGAAACTATATGAAAAACCCTCGGCCTCAAAGAAGGTATTTCTTATAAAACTGTTATTTAATATGAATATATCGGAAGGTGGATCTGTTGCAGATCATTTAAATGATTTTAATATTGTTACAAGTCAGATATGTTCTGTAGGGGTAAACTTTGATGATGAAGTTAGAGCTCTATTATTCTTGTGCTCATTGCCAGAAAGTTGGAATGGTTTAGTAATGGCCATTAGTAACTCTGTGTCTGGATCTAGGACTTTAAAGTTTGATGATGTTGTCAGTGCTATCCTTAGCGAGGAAATGTGATGGAAAAGCTCCAGTGAGACATCAGGAAATGCTTTGAGTGCAGAGTCTAGGGGAAGAAAAATGGAAAGAGGAAAGATCTTAGGATATCGTAGTAAATCAAGGAAAGGCAGATCCAAGTCCAGATCGGGGTAGTGTGCTGGAAATGTGGAAAGAAAGGACACCTAAAGAAAGACTGTAGATCTTAGAAGGGAAAAGAAGGAGATTCATAGCAAGAAAACAATCATGAAGTAAATGTGACAGGTGAGGTGTTACAAGATGCTTTGATTCTTTCTTTCGAAAATATTACTGATTCGTGGGTGGTAGATTCAGGGGCCTCATTCCATGCCACACCTGATAAGAAGTATTTTCATGACTATGTTCAAGGAGATTTTGGACAAGTTCGTTTGGGTCATGATAAACCCTGTAAAATTGTTGGAATGGGTAAGGTTCTTGTAAAACAATAGAATGGAAACCAATGGCTACTAAAGGAGGTAAGGCATGTTCCAGATCTAAAGAAAAATCTGATTTCAATGGGGTAGTTAGGCGGTGAAGGTTGTGTGACAAATTTCATAGATAAATCTTGGAAGGTCACCAAAGGAGCCCTGGTAATAGAAAAAGGTGAAAAGGTTGGTACATTGTATTTATGCAATGGTATTTCTAACTCTATTAATGCTTTAAACTCCAAAGGAGCAGATGCAACATTATGGCATCATAGGCTTGGACACATGAGCGAAAATGGGATGAATATTCTTCACTCAAGGAATTTGTTGCCAGGTTTGAAGAATGTTGATTTGGACTTCTGTGAGAATTGCATTTATGGAAAAAAGAAGAGAGTCAGATTTCTTAGAGTTGGGAAAGAAAAGAAAAATGAAAAATTAGAGCTTGTGCATACAGATGTATGGGGACCTTCTCAGGTATCATCTCTCGGTGGCTCTCATTATTATGTTACTTTTATTGATGATGCAACTAGAAAAACTTGGATTTATTGTATTAAGAATAAATATGATGTATTTGATACTTTCAAGAAATGTAAAGCTTTGGTTGGAATTGAGAGAGGAAAGAAATTGAAGTTTCTTATATCAGACAATGGAGGTGAATATTGCAGCAAAGAGTTTGATAGGTACTGTTCAGAGCATGGAATTCACAGAGAGAAGATAGTTCCAAGAACACCACAAGAAAATGGTGTGTCAGAAATGATGAACAAAACAATCATGGAGCGTGCAAAGTGCATGAGATTGCATGTAGGATTGCCTTTACAATTTTGGGCAGATGCTGTAGATACTGTTGTTCATCTAATAAACAGAGGGCCTTCAAGTTCCTTGGATGGTGGTGTTCCGGAGGAAGCATGGACAACTAAAAAGGTAAACTACTCTTTTTTAAAGCCTTTTGGTTGTGAGGCCTTTGTCCATATTGATAAAGAAAATAGAACAAAGCTTGAGGAAAAGCCAAAGAAATGTACCTTTATTGGACATGGTGTTAATGATTTTGGTTATCACTTATATGATTATGAAAATCACAAAATCATTAGGAGCAGAGATGTAATATTAAATGAAAAGGTCTTGTATAAGAATCAGTTGTAGGAAAAAGAAAACAAGGAATACGCAATTCTTGATGAAATCACTGAAAACTTAAAAGTGCCTGAAAACAATAATAATCAACAACCACAACAGCAACATGCACCCCAAACACCTGAAAGTGGTGTTAGAATATCTACCAAGATAAGTAGACCCCTTGAACGATACTCTCCTTCATTATATTATTTATTGTTGATTGATTATGGTGAACCCGAATGTTATGAAGAAGCAATGCAGGTTGAAAGTAGGAAGAAGTAGGAGGTAGCCATGGAAGAAGAGATGGACTCCTTAATGCATAACCAAAATTGGGGCTTACTCAGGTTGCCTGTAGGTAAAACTACATTGTGGAATAAATGGGTTTACAAGCTGAAGGAAGAAGATGGAGGAAAACAGAGGTACAAAGCTAGACTTGTGGTGAAGGGGTTTGCACAGAAGAAAGGTATTGATTTTGATGAAATATTTTCTTCTGTTGTTAAAATGACTTCAATCAGAACTACTTTAAGTCTAGTGGTAGTTGAAGACTTGTATCTTGAGCAGTTAGATGTAAAGACAACCTTTCTCCATGGGGATTTGGAGGAAGAGATATATATGTAGCAGCCACAAGGATATGAAGTGAAAGGGAAGGAGAAACTAGTGTGCAGTTTGAAGAAGAGCTTGTATGGCTTAAAACAGGCTCCAAGGCAGTGGTATCTAAAATTTGACAAGTTTATGTCTGAACAAGTTTATACTAGATGTCACTCTGATCATTGTGTTTATTTGAAAAAGAAAAATGATGGAAGCTATATTATATTGTTATTGTATGTAGATGACATGCTTGTTGCAGGATATAACATGCAGGAAATAAATGGTGTCGAAAGAAAATTGGCAAATTCATTTGCAATGAAGGATTTGGTACCTGCAAAACAAATCCTTAGTATGAGAATAACTAGAGACAGGAAAAATCGCAAATTAACATTGTCTTAGAATGAGTACATACAAAAGGTGTTGAAAAGATTTAACATGCACAATTCAAAACCAGTTAGTACACCTTTTGCTAGCTATTTCAAACTTAGTAAGGAAATGTGCCCAACGACCCAAGAAGACATGGATTATATGTCTAGAGTTCCATATGCATCAACAGTTGGAAGCTTAATGTATGCAATGGTCTGCACAAGGCTTGATATTTCACATGCAGTGGGAGTTGTAAGCAGGTACATGAACAATCCAGGAAAGGAACATTGGATGGCAGTGAAATGGATTCTCAAATTTTTGAAAGGTACCACAAATCAAGCATTATGCTTTGGAGGTTCAAACATTTCACTACAGGGATATGTCGATGCAGATATGGTAGGTGAGAGAGATAACATGAGGAGAACTACAGGATATGTATTTACTGTTGGTGGAACAAATTTCGGTTGGGTTTCAAAAATCCAAAGTGTTGTTTCACTTTCAACAATACAAGCATAGTATGTTGCTGCTACAGAGGCTAGTAAAGAAATGATTTGGTTACAAAGGTTTATGGGTGAATTGGGTAAGGAGCATGATATTTGCACGTTAGACAGTGATAGCCAAAGTTCCGTTCATCTTTCAAAGAACTCAGCATTTCATTCCAGGACTAAACACATACAGCTCAAATACCATTTCATACGATTAGTGTTGGAAGATGGAGAGTTGAAGCCGGAAAAGATACACACTAGCCAGAATCCTGCATATATGCTAACAAAAGTTCTAACCAAGGAGAAATTGATAACATGCTCAGTTTCAATTGGTCTTCAATGATGACGACGAAGATGAGAAACAACCAGGTCTAAAGAGGAGTCATTGTCCAGCAAATGAAGCAGCGGTGGAGTTGCTACAATCATTCTCCAAGTTGGAGATTGTTGTGTGTGGAGCATGATTGTTCATAGGTCTTTGTTTCAGCTGGATGTATACCCCAGGAAGTTTGTACACCCCTCCACGCGCGGGGGGGGGGGGGGGTGGGGTGCAGGGGGGACTTGTCCCCCCCGCGAGGGTCCGAGGGGGCCGATCCCCCCTGGTTGGGGGGTCCAGGGGCTAGCAGTCCCCGGGCGGGTGCTTGGGGGTAGCGCCCCCAAAGCTAAAAACAGATGTAAAATTGCCTTATAAAAGTATAGTAATTTCTAATCAATCTGGGATGTTCATTAGGCGGATGATCTGACGGTAGAACTTATGTTTAGTTTAGGGTTTTCTGCCCTAGAAGGCAACCCCTCTCTTTGTATGAGGGCATTGTATTTGAGGCTGTGTAATAGATGTGTATTCTGTGAGCGAAAAACAGAGAGGTGAGACTGTGAGAGAAAACAGAGGATATTACAGTGGATCTGTTGTAGGTTGTGTCTCTTCATTTTGCTGGATAATAGAAAGGAAGGGCTGGCTGTTTTGGGTGGACGTAGCCCAAACTGGGTGAACCACATATATATGTGTCTCTCTTGTTTTATGTGTTTTCTGTGTTTATATTTCTGCAATATTTTATGTGTTCCATTACTCCGTAATATATAATTTTCTAACAGGTCACTTGTTCTTTAGTTAGAGATTTGTGAGTAAATGGAAGACTATGAGCCAGGGATTAGGGCTTAGGTTATAGAAACATAAGGGGCTCTTCGCTATAGGACTTCCACTCCACTATCATGATTGAAAGACTATATTTATGGTCTATAACCACTATGGTTCTGCTTAATGTTTGGGCCTTACGTATATATTAAAGAGAAAAGTAATTTGATGAGTCCCATCAATAGGTACCTTTTGAATGTTAATATGCCATCTTCCAGCTTTAAAACTATCATTGTCTTACATTAATTCACATTTTTTTTATATTTTTCTTAGCAAGAGGAGTAAGAGGAATTTTTCATAGTATGTGGCCTAATGTGGTTTAATTGAAGTAAAATGAAGAATTTTTTAGGCTATTACTATGCAGGGGCTTGATGAGTACAACTAGTAGAGAATCTAAGAGGTTTTTCCACCTTGTTAACTCCCTAAAAAGATCCAAACATAAACACGAACGAAAAAAATTACTGATGTAACCACAAATATAGACATGTAGTATAAATAACACTTCATTTCATTAATATCAAATATTTCAATATGATTACAAACAAAATGGAAATAAGACTAGGTCAAGCGATGGTAGCTTATCTCTGATAAGCCTCTGAATTGTGTTACAATGAGGCTTGGAGCCCTATTTATTATTGAGAAACAATTGAAAACCCTAAACATATAGAAACCTAACCCTAGGAGATGAAGCGCCAAAGCTATGGGCCTCATTTGGTTAAATTGGTACATCAACTTCCTGGGGTCGTAACTTTGGCATACAATCTCCGTTTGATGTGCATAATGCCTCATTAGAAAGATCTATTTGAGGAATAAAACTTATGAAAAGACACCATGGGTTACCGGCAATATTGGCCTCGGTTTTCCAAAAAAATCATTGTTTAGGGCCTCAAAAAGGTTCTGAAAGTTCAGGACTTGAAAAAAGGCCAAAAATAGTAAATTGTACTATAATTAAGGAAACTGGAAAATTAAAAGAGACAGTGGTGGGAGTGCAATTGGAATAGGTAAATGGCCACCAACATCCACCTAGATCATAAAATCAGCTTGGGATCACCATATCCTCTCTCACCAGTTCGAGTTCATTGGTAGTTGAGTGACTCCTAGCCTAAGTGAAGATCAAGAGGGACAAGATCCACCATTTTCAATATCAAAGAAGGAACCACTCCTACTTTCAAGGGAGTTTCTTCAGCCACCATTTTGTATAAATAAAATAGAAGAAGATCTCATCGAGATTACAAGTTTTTGTTCAGCTAGGTGTAGCTATTGAGCTTCAAGCCTGGCATTGTTATTTTAAAATTTTATGTGTTATATTAGAATTGCACTTTTTGATAATGAGAAATTGGATTTCAAGATGCATCCAAGTTAGTTTCAAAGGGTTGATACTCTTTTTTTTTTCGGCCAAACGTACAGGATTTGATCCCTCTTCTTGTACTTATGTTTCTTCTTGATTCCAAGTAGTTCATAGTTTCTTGAATTTGAGTAAAGATTAATCTATAAAATCTTGTGGTTGCAACTTCTACATCAACTCTCTTGTGGGAGAATGAGTGGAAGGATTCACAACCATAGTCCAAAATAATTTTGCTTATGATTTCTTTTAAATGGATTAGAGTTAGTTGTCTTGTTTTACATTTGATTTATGTAGCTTAGAAATCGGTTTAATGATTAGATACGTGGTATTGCATGAATTAGTTGTTATTTAAATTCAAATCATCTTTTCCATAATAAGTTATTTCATCTTGTTAATCATAAATGCATGCATGCATGTGATTGATTATAGGTTTGGTTGACCTACAGGGAAGGCAACCTTCACCACTTCCATCTTAAGTTTCTTCAACTTCTAGTTCCACTTCTAAATTTTCTCGCAAAAATACGTTTTATAAGAAATTTTTCCTAGTACACTGAGAGCACTCATCCTAGTGCAAGACAATCCTCTGAGAGGTCTTGAGCTTGGCTACGGACTCAATCCTACCTCCTTCCATTTGCTTCAACTTCCATCCAACATTCCATACCCTCAAGGTAGTTTTTTCACCTTCAAAAACCACTTGGATGCCCTCTTGTAGCATTACACGCCTTCTTGTAGCATTACAAGCCTCCTATAGCAATCACCTATAGCAAACATGTAGCAACACTTTTCTCCATCAATTTTAATCCCCAGTGGAAATTTTGACTTAGTATAGATGCATAATGACCACCAACTTTGATTTTATGGTCAGGGAAAGATCCTAGGCCACTCCAACGCTTTCGTTTCTTCACTGCAAAAAAAATTGTAGAGTTAGTTTCTTTATCATGCAAGTAGGCTACTGATTTATAAGCAATTGTGAACTGGGTAGATGGTACATGCTGTTCTAATTGGTAGTTTGATGAATTATGCAAAATAACATAACTTTATTTCTGCAAGTATATTAGCCTTTTTCATTTCATGAATTGATCAGTTAGAATTTACAATTTGAGTCAATGGAATTTCTATTTTCATAGCTAGAAGAAATTTCCAGTTATACCTTTTTCTACAAGATTTCATTCTAATGCAATAGGAGGAAGGGTCTTTGAGCAATTTTGATCTAATGTCATAACTAAGGGTGGGATGAGTGGAATCCTATTTGTTGTGCGTATAGCACGGTCACCTCAATGTTTGTATGAGGCCGAGTTTTATAATTTGAGTTGAGGAGCCCTTGGGAGTTGGAACATTCTTGGTGGAATACCAAGGCTCACCATGTTTTGGCGTCGTTTTTGGGGAGGTGCCTAAGTAGATGTTGTTTCTTATTAAGAGTTTATTTTCTATTTTTAATACTGTTTTGAAAAAGTAAAAAAAAATATTTCATGCCTCCTAGAAGGGATAATCAGGTAAAATTATTACCAAGAACCCCCACACCCTCAAACATTCAACCTTCACTCTTCTTTGGTGATTGAGAGCTTCCCTCTCTAACTACAAGGGATTTAGAAGACCCTCTGTGTGAGTAACCTGAAATTTTTGAAGAACATATTGGGGAAGAAGAAGAACCCACTTCACTTACCAAAAATATGGATGAAAATAGGGACAATGAGGTTTTCCCTATTAGAAAGGCCAATGGAGAGGATATAATGAAGAACATAAGCCCTGCTTCCCTTCCAAATTTCCATGGCTTAACCTTTGAGGATCCTAATACCTTATTGTTTGAATTTTTTTTTGTATGTGGGAACTATGACGATGCCTCTAATGAGTAAAATTTGAAGTTAATACCCTCTACCCTTAAGATGTAGCCTTGCACTGGTTTACGAGTCTTCCTTGGGGTATCATCACTGCCCGGGCACAAGTACAACAAGCCTTCAATAGAGAGTACATGGAATACTGTACATCAAAAGAAACCAAGGAAGAAATATTTAGCATGACTCTTGGTGATTTGAAAATGGGGCTCTTAGGATTCTCCCACTTCCAAAGCTTTAAATTTTCCCAAGTGTACTTGATCAACCAATGCAGAAATAAGAAATGCTTTAAAATATGGGTGTATGCATGTATATGTTTTCAGCTCATTATTTACTTTAAAATCTATTGTTTGTGCTGATATGGGAAGGGACTTAAATTGATATTCAAATGCACATAACAGTAGTTAAAGCAACAATAAAAAACAAACACATAAGACAACAGTATAATATGGAGTTCACCTTGATATCTTGGGCTACGTCTCCTTGAGCTCTAATCAACTCGATTAGGCTCTCTGGGATTATGGCAATAGTTCTTTTACAAGTGCCTACACTTAACTCCAATGTTTGATACAGGAACATTGGGCTTAGAACACCGTCTTATCCCTTGGCTCTTCGAGCTCTTCGACTTTCTAGCTCTCGCTCTTGGCTCTAGCTCTGGCTCTTACTCTGGCTGTGGCTTTGACTCTAGCTTTGGATCTATGGCTCCATCCTAGCTCTTGGTTCTGACCTCTCAAAGCTCTTCCTCTCAACTTTTTACATGCCTTTGTGAGTTTCTTGACTTGCAAGCAACTCCAACAATGATATGTTGCTGTTAATTGAGCTCTCTGTCTTTTCCACTCGACCTCCAAGTGACTCACCAGACTCTCTGCACTTTCCGCGTCTTCTCGTTATTCACCTTTTTTCTCTCTTCCTTTACTCTCTGTCTACTCGTGGCTCTTAGAACCATTCCATTCCCTAACTACTCGTTTCCTCTCCCGGCTCTTCGGATCACTTGCCCCTGTGATGGAATTCCTTGCTCTACGTCATCATCACTCTAACGCTTCATAGAGAGGTGGCCACTTGTCTCCTCATGAGCTAAGCCAAAACTTCCTCAAACGGTTCATTACTTTGGTTACTCTGTGAAGTGATTCATCTGCCAACTCAATGTTCCAATTGGACTTCAAGCTTTATGTGTCGAAGCTTATTTTCTTCGTCGAATCCAGTTTCCCATCAGGCACAATCTCCACCGTTAGATCTGGGGCCTCCAGATCCTACAGTTATCGCCCTTATCGCGTGGTTGACTTGCTTGGATGTTAGCCCGCGATGAGAGTGGTTTTTCTCTCTTATCCTATGGACACGCATCAATAACTATATGGCATCGCTCGTTCTTCTGACAATTCTGCTTACCACCCAAAACGCTTCCAATATTCTACTGGTTTTGGAGCACAGGACCCGCCTTCGGTTTTAATGCTTTTCCCACAGTTTTCAGGTTTTCCTTGTGACTGTGTGCTCAAGGCTTTCCCTTCTCAAGGGGTTTTTCCTAGCGATGCGCTAATCACACATCAGAAACAACCTCCCTTTTTTGGTCTGAGCCTCCTAACGACCATTTTTGTGCCATTCATAGTCCCCATGGCCTACTGTTCAACACGCTTTGACCGAAGGTCCTCATTGCTCTGTGTTGGCTGCAAATTGTCGTTGTTCAGAGGTTATTTCTGATAGGCTTCGACATCCATAAGACTTTAAACTTTGGTATGAGCCTTTACAGAGTTTGGGTACCTTTAAGAGAGTTTAAGGATCCAATTTCAGATCACGCCTTCCCACTAAAAGAACTTTTGGTCCACGAAAAGACTGATATATTGATCTGAGCAGTAAATGAGAGTAACAACACCCTCTTCTTTCAGCCTCCCTAAACTTTCCTTTGCATAGTGCCTCTGAGCCAAAATCTCTAACCACTTCCCTTCTTGGATCGGTTGGTTGTCTTGGGAAGGATGGTTTTCCTCCTTGATTTCATGCAGAACTTCTGTTGTGAAGTTTACAGAAGGTAGTTTGAGATTCTTTACCTTGATCCTTGATCCAAGGCGGCTCAAACAAATGTGAAGTACATCTGCTCCAAAAAAATTTCATTTGTACCTATTTGAAAAGCTGCCAATAACAATTGTTAACAACAACAGGCATGCAGACAACAACTGCATGGGCTAACTCCTGCTCCAACAAAGAAACATATTTGACATCTTGTAAACACTTCCATGTCTTAAATCTACATACAAATGACAAGCCAATAAAAAATGCCTTTACAACAAATGACCCTTCAAGGCAAGCATGTAGGAAAATACCTTTAGGACTCTTTTCCAAAAGATGAAACACTTCATCCTTATCTCCATTTTAGTAACCAAATTAACTTCTCCCAAGCCAGCATCACATGCATCTCATGCTCAGGCATGCATTCCATCTATCAACTTTTTCTTAAGTACATTGTACTTTCGAAGCTGAAATGAACATATTGTTGCAACAATAAAGTGATTTTCCTACTCAACTTATTTTTATTTACCATTTTGGTAAGATTCTGCAACTTGCATTTATTCCACAAAGAAATGCAAACAGATGCATGACTAGAAATGCAACCTTAATGGGATAAGAATTCTAACCATTTCTCACCAATCCATTTCAAAGGTCCCTCCTTTGTTTGCACATTAGCATCAATATGTGAATCATCCTGAACGACATCAATCATGGAACCTTTATTTCCATCACTTCCGTTTTATTTTTCCACTTTCTCCTTCAGCTTTGGTGGAAGTAGTGCTAGATTCAAAGTCCAACACCTTTCAGCAAGATGCCCTTGCTTAAGGCAGTAAGTGCAACACACGTGCATCCTTTTGACAGCATGATTTTCCTTGTCCTTTGGACCTTTAGCTGCTTACTTTTTTTCCTTCAAAATTTTTCTGTATGTGGCCATCCTCTTCCAACATATAGAAACATAATGGTTATCCAAACCACATAAGGAACATGCAATTATTTTTCCATGCTTTACAAAATCAAAAGGAATGTGTTTAGAATCAGATTTATACCTGCCTCTTTCACCTTTATTGCCTTCTTGAGGAGGTGAAGCAAACGAAGAAGTGGCTCCCTTTGGAACACCATAACTTTCTTCAAGGCTGTTAGAGTTTCCACAACATTCTGGTTCAAGTATGTGCTTCTGAACACTTGCGTCATGTGAATGATGTTTCAAGCTATTGCATTCCTCCTGAACACAATCCTCACACTTCTGAGGTAGAGGACCTGCAATGAAACTGCTTTTTGGAACTGTTTCAATGGCCTTCATGGAAGCTTTGGAACTCTCTCCATAAGGATTTCCATAGCCAAGACCCAAATAGTTACGCCTTTCCTCAACCATTATTGTCTAAACAATACCTTATGAATGTTTTCCCAATCCTTTTCCTTCATAGCCCATCTTGGACATTAGCTTGGAACCTATGCCTCTGGTATGTTTTTGAAAAGAACGAATATAAGCATTCCTAGAAGAATTTGAAGACAAACAGGAATGGTTTACCTCTTCTTCAAGTTGATACTTGGCCAACGCTTCTTTCACAACAAAGAGTTGTGACTCCAACTCATGCATCCTTTTCAGGTTCATACTTGCAATATGAAGTTGCCTCTCCATTTCCTGCAATTTGTCAGAAAGAACCTGCTTCTCTTCCTCCATGGAATTCAATTGCTCTCTAAGCATGCTACTCTTCCTTCCATCCTCATACATTTCTCTCACCATATCCATCATGGTGGACAAGTCTTGCTTCATTTCCCCATTAAAGGAACTTCAGGAGCAAGAAGAATTCGAGAACTCACTTGTAGAAGTTGTCATTTTCAAAATGCATAAAAGAACTTCAAACAAGATTAATAAGGAGCTTATTCACCAACTTTTTCCAACAAACCTCTTGTGCTTCAAGGGTTGTTTTGGGGTCCTTTGGGATAGAAGAATGCCTTCATCTCTTCTTCCTTCTTGTCCTTCCTAGACTGAGCTATTAATATATTTCCCTTCACCGCTGCAAACTCAAACAATAGTCAGTCTACAACCAAGCATACAATCAATGAGGCAATCAATCCTTGATTGTCAAAACACCTTTTAAACAAGCAATCTTTTCCCTGTCAATCAAGCATTATGTTATGACCATCTTCGAAGGTGGGGTTAATCAACCTTAAGCTCTGATACCACTTGATCTAAAAATGGGGCTCTTAGGCTTCTTGTCTAACTTACAAGAACCTCGCCCACTTCCAAAGCTTTAAATTTTCCCAAGTCTACTTGATCAACCAATTCCGAAATAAGAAATGCTTGAAAATATGGGTGTATTCTTCTATTTGTTTTCAGTTGATTATTTACTTTAAAATATGTTGTTTGTGCTGATATGGGAAGGTACTTAAAGTGATATATAAATGCACATAACAGTAGTTAAAGCAACAATAAAAAAAACACATAAGACAACAATATAATATGGATTTCACACTGATATCTTGGGCTACATCTCCTTGAGCTCTAATCAACTTGATTAGGCTCTCTGGGATTATGGAAATAGTTCTTTTACAAGTTCCTACACTGAACTCCAATGTTTTATACAGGAACATTGGGCTCAGAACACCATCTTATCCCTCAGATCTTAGAGCTCTTCGGCTTTCTAGCTCTAGCTCTTGGCTCTGGCTCTGGCTCTTTCTCTGGCTATGGCTCTGACTCTAGCTCTAGCTCTATGGCTCCGGCTCTGGTTCTGTCTCTCAGCTCTCACTTCTGGCGCTCACTTTGGCTCTTTTCTTTGGCCTCTCTAAGCTCTTCCTCCTAGCCTTTTACATGCCTCTGTGAGTCCCTCAACTTTCAAGCAACTCCATTAGCGATATGATTCTATCAATTGAGCTCTCTAGCTTTTCCACTCGACCCCCGAGTGACTCCCCTGACTCTTTGCGCATTCTCCGTCTTCTCGCTATTCACTTTTTTTCTTTCTTCCTTTACTCTCTTTCTGTTCGTGGCTCTTAGAATCATTACATTCCCCAACTATTCGTTTCCTCTCCCACCTCATCAGATCGCCTGCCTTTGTGCTGGAATTCCCTGCTTTGCATCATCATCACTGCAACGCTTCATAGAGAGGAGGCCACTTGTCTCCTCACGAGCTGAGCCAACGCTTCCAAAAATGGTTCATTACTTCAGTTACTCTGTGAAGTGATTCATCCGCCAACTCATCGGTCCGATCGGACTTCAACCTTTATGTGTCGAAGCTTATTTTCTCCATCAAATCCGGTTTCACATCGAGCGCAATCTCCAAAGTTAGATCTGGGGCCTCCAGATCCTATGGTTATTGCTCTTATCAGGTGGTTGACTTGCTCGGACGTTAGCCTACAATGAGAGAGGTTTTTCTCTCTCATCCGCAGGACACGCATCAATCACTATATGGCATCACTCGTTCTTCTGACAATTCCGCTTACCACCCAAAACACTTCTGATACTAAGCTAGTTTTGGATCGTGGGACTCGTCTTTGGTTTTAACGCTTTTCCCACAGTTTTCGGGTTTTCCTTGTGACCATGCACTCGGGGATTTTCCTTCTTGAGGGGTTTTTCCCAGTTATGTGCTAATCACGCATCCGAAATAGCCTTTGTTTTCTGGTATGAGCCGCCTAACTGCCATTTTTGCGCCATGCACAGTCCCCATGGGCCATCGGTCAATGCGCATTGACTGAAGGTCCTCGTTGCTCTATGCTGGTTGCGAATTGTTATTTTTCAGAGGTTATTTCTGACAGGATTTGACATCCATAAGAATTTAAACTTCGGTATGAGCCCGTACAAAGTTTGGGTAGCTTTAAGAGAGTTTAAGGATCCAATTTTGGATCACTTGGACTTGATGAATCCTTAGAAGACTATGAGAAGAGATTTCAACTCAACCATATGTTATAGACATTTTTGGGCACTGCAACCCCAAGCATAAAATGTCCATAAACCAATGGCTCCTAAGTCCCTAAAAGTGTTGTTCTAACCCCTAAAGGAACAAGGTCAACTGATTACAGCTTCTCCCAGAAGTTCTCCATAAAAAACTGCTCATAACTGGTCAAAACAGGATCATTTCAGCTGCTCCATAGGCAAAGTGTGTTGCATCTCACCTAAATACACTGTGTGGGTGTGTTTCATTTCAAAATTCCCTTCTATGGGGTGCGATGGGCGAGAAGTGACAAATGGCAGTGTCATTCCGCGAGGTGGAGAGGCATGGAATCTTCCAGAAACTTCTCCTGTGACACTTGCCTCTCTGAATTCGACCAAGGATGAGTAAGAGATCATCAATCTCCAAGTGGAAGCAAGAACTATCAGAGGGAAGACACTAATCAAATCACAAGTTGACTCATCTCCCTTACAGATATCTATATATGGATCCCTCATCCCAGAGATCCAGAGGCTGGAATTTTTCATATTGTAAGGAATTGTTGTTGGTTTCTTGAGACAACATCATAGTGTTGGGTGATCTAAGACTTGTATGAGGTGAAGAAGGGCTTACTTGCTGAGAGGATGATGTTGGGTCAGAACAACTGGTTGTAACTCCCTTGGCTCTTTCTTGTTTATCAATAAAATCTATTCAAGTTTTCCTCCATACTCTTGTGTCATTTATGTTTCATGCATTTGTATGGTTAATTTACATCTGATCCTAGATTGCTTATGATTATAGATCCATATCCTTGTATAGTGTTATGCTACTATGATGTTACAGGTACTCTGTGAAGCTGGGTGTACAAGGGAGCAAGTAGCGAAAGACTATCAAGAGAGAGAGGAATCGAACTAGGAGATTTGCGCAAGACAGAGGTTGGTCTTCTTTGTTCTTCTTTCATCTATATTTCATAAAGGAAAAATGAAAGTAGCTTTACTTTGTTGGTTTCTAAGGTAGGTACCACACCTTAGTGGGATAAGT
Source organism: Pinus tabuliformis (assembly GCA_031772625.1). Lineage (NCBI taxonomy): Eukaryota > Viridiplantae > Streptophyta > Pinopsida > Pinales > Pinaceae > Pinus > Pinus tabuliformis. Next base: position 1,062,145,793 of record CM062811.1, read on the forward strand.
AGTTCTGTGTAGACACTTTTCCCTATAACAAAATGGCGACTCCGCTAGAGACGAATTAGTTTGTTTGTTTATCTTCCTTGTTGTCTATTTTATAAACTTACAGATAGAGCTTGAAGTCGAGCCAGGTAGCTTTCGAACTGCATTTTCTATGAAAATGCAAAGTAGATAAATGCCGCTTCAATCCATCTCCGGGTTTTGTTTATAAATTAAACAACTGATTTACAAACTCTCTTATTGCCCCTTGTGGTAGCTCTAGTAACCTCCTTAGATCTACCCCTGATTGCTGCTTTACTGATTACCATTTGCTCAGCCAAAACCCATGAACTTAACTGCAAACTGTGACCCGAAACCCAAGAAAAGTCTCGTCTCTGGCCTAGCACAGGTATTGTTCTGTGAATCTGAAATTTAGCGCACTTCCCAAGTGTAGTAGGTGCGTTGCATTTCAAATTCCCTTTGTTACAGGTGCACTGATCAGACTAGGGATTGTTCAGTTTTGGTTTCTGTGATTCATTCTTCTTATTTCTATTTATGAATTTTTCTGCTTGTAATCAGTATATCTCTATTTGAAACCCCTTTTCCTTGTTGTTATTCCGCCTCCAATGTGCAAAGAACTGTAAATGTTTTTGTGTATTTTTTGAGTCATTTTTCAGATCTCCTTTGCAAAAAGTAACATAATTGTACCATCGTCCTTTGATTTGAAAGTGTCGCAAGTGTCGTTTTCAGTCATAGGAAAGAGTTTGGTTGCTATTGATGGTCGATTACCCTATTGCTATTGTATTTGTTCTGAATTTGTAGTCTTTCTAGTGTCGAAAGCAAGTATTCATTTCCGAATCGTAAAGTGTTGTGATTTTCTCCATTTTTTATTCCGAAAAGGAACTTGTTAGTAATTGTCACTTGAAAAGTAATTCAGATTTGCACATTAGCTTTCTTTTTACCATTCACATACTAAGAGAGCCGAAAACAAATACATGCATGTGCATTTGCATTTAGACCGTTTGATTGGTTTGATTTAGGACAGTGCATTTAGTGTGTGCTCTTTGCTCTTTGTGAAAGAATACTGTCTCTCTTTCCTTAGTAGCTAGGATTTTCATTGCACAAAGAAGATAAAAGACTGTTTATCATCTTAGATTGAATTTTAGGAATTGTACATTTACATCTCGCGGTGAACCTAAAAGGAAAATTTATTAAGCAAGATCAACTATAAAATAAATTCAATGAATCTAACAGCGCTTTGGAACCTAACGCACAACATCTAGAAGTCTAGGCTAGAGACGTATTCTGACGTCGTAAAGCCTGGTAACTGTTGTTCTCACTGATGGTTGGGTGATTCCTCCACTTTGAGACGATAAGTGCCAGTACAGACTTGTGCTCCCACGTACCGTCGAGTATATTTTGGGAGACCAAAATAGGCTTAATCCTTTATCCATAGGAAGCCGTGTTTGTCGCCCTATCGATCGCAATGCATTGAACACAACATTCGGGAAGATTGATTGCCGTACCGTAAAAAGTATTATGCAGTTTTGCGATTGGTTTGGTAATCCCTCTACCTAGATTTCCAAAGCAGTCCCTTTTTTTCCTTTTCAGATTCCTTAACAGAAAAGGTCCATCTGAGCACTTGTCACTTCAGGCTCATTAAAAATTGAAGGCAACTAGAGTCATCTTTTGCTTTTCTCGACTCTTAAAAATTGAAAAAACAAGTTGTGTCAAAGCTTCTAAAATTTATTTTAAACAAAATAATCATCACCCTTTCCGACGTTGATCTTAGGTTGAGAAAATGGAACCCACCAACCAAGGAATTCCCCTTGGAGGAAATCCTAGTCCCTTCTCCTCTTGGGGAGATGTTGGTGCACCCCATATGGCCACATTGGCGCTTCCAGGATTGACAATCGGCTTGCCCGTATGGCTCTTCTCAACCTCTGTCGTTCAGAACACCGCAATTCCTGAGTAATCGAGTCAACAACTAGACGAATCCAAAGTTACCAACCAACCTTCTACTTCCTCCAATTCTTCCTCTCCTCCTTCTTCTTCACTTGATGGGGTTGGTAAAGCCAAAAATCAAGTACTTGAGAATAAGAAGGAAAAGAAGAAGAAAGAGAAGAAGAAGGAGCCAAAAGCGAAAGGGGGCAACCAAGCGTCGTCTAGCGAAAATCCACACACTGCACCGACCAAGCCTAAATCACCATGTGTCATTTGCAAAGGAGACCACTATCATAGAGATTGTCCTTGCATCCCTCGGATCTTAAGGGACTGGTCTCCTTGTTTTCACAATCCGGTGTCGTCAACCTTTGATGATCATGTTGAAAACACACCGTCGACTAGTGAAAGTGAAGCCCCAGGACAAAAAGGAAAATATAGATTTCCTTGTAAACTGTGCGAAGGCGATCATGCCATCCACCGTTGTCCCTTCTTAGATGAGGCTAAAAGAGTTTTGGACGATCGTCCGGTTTCACCGTTACGACTTCCTCCTAGATATAAAAAACTCTTGCCGAATCCTTCACTAGTTGAAAATCTGGCTGACCTGCCCAGGTGGTCAGCCGAAGCATCTATCATTGAAGACAAACCATCTGAACCCATACCAGACGAAAGTCAAAAGGTCGAGGTGGCAGTTGACCCGGTCTTTCCTTTAGAGGTTCCATCTTCAGATGATACAATCACAGAAGAGAATAAGGATGACACTGTCCAAATTATTTTCATAAGCACAGACTCTGATGAACATGGGTGCAATTTACCCATTCCTTTACCGTAGGAAGGAAGTTCATCAGATTCGTACCCGAGCGGTCTATTCGGTCCCACCTCCAAGCAACCTAGTTGTCTCCTTCGACTGGAATCAACTAGGCAGACCCCGTTTACCGGCTAGTGTACCATTCCGAATTATTGCTCAAATATATAGAATGGTTATGGCTGGTACCATCATAGATGAAGGGGCTTCTTTGAGTATCCTTTCCTTGACTACTTGGGAAGCGCTTGGTTCGCCATCTCTTTTACCTAAGATGAGAAATCTAACAGGCTTTGACAAAGGAACCAATCGATCGTTAGGGATCCTTCCCAATGTGCCCATAACATTGAGAGGGAAAACCGTTCACATGAACGTAATGGTAGTTCAAGGACCCCTGGATTGTAATATACTCCTTGGACGAGACTATATTTATTGCATGGGAGCAATTGTCTCATCACTCTTTAGAGTAATGTGTTTTCCGCACGAAGGAAGAGTGGTCAAGCTCGTAGACCAGCTTTCATTTCCCAGATCACGCATAGCAAATAGTCATATACCATCCCTAAATGGTCTTTTTACACAAGGAATGTCTCATCAATCCCCAGTCCGTGCACCTGATGAGCGCGAGTGATTCGGGGGACATGACTGAAACCCAGGGGGCATGCACCCTGATCTGCTTCGGCAGGAAAACTTCAGGTATAGGGTAGGTTTCCACGAGAGATATATGATTGGACTGTACTCCCGTCCGTGATTGGAAGAGGGGGTTAGACTGGAATAATATTCCCTCGTCAAAGTTATGTGAGTGGATTGTCTCACCTTTGTCTATTTCGGTAGACATCGCCGAAGAAGTGTTTTGTTTGTGGTGTGAATAGAACAATCTTTGGTAACCTGAAAGAGGTAGACCTTTCCTGATAAAACAAATGTCTTTTCGGTAGAATGAAAGTTGACCTTGAAACTTTATTTTACACCTGGGGGCATTCAAACCTTTTGGCGTGCAAGCGAAGAGCGACTATTTATTTTTTAAATTTGTAGATCCTCTAACCCTTTAAACTCATAGGATTGGTCGTTTCCTAACTTGCATAAAGAAAGGATGTGGGGAAAAACTCTAAAAATTTCCATTTTAAAATGGGACATTATTATTATACGACTGGGTTAATCGAGCAGTTTTAGCACATAGTTCAAGCTCGTTAAAAAATAAACATAAGTCATGAGCAAATGTTTCCCCCAGTGTTTAAGCTCAATAAAAAAAATGAACCGATTTCCGGTAAATAACCATCGTGAATGTAGTACTTCAGCCTTTAAAGGCCTGGTCATGTTCTCATCATCACCTTCACTCTGTATTGGCCGATCATTCACCTCCATTTGATTGTTTACCCCTTTTGAGGAACAATTGCGAAGAGTGATCTCACTAGCCATCCTTGTAACACTGTCGTGATTGGAAAATTCCAAACCTTGCCTGGAATCAGCTGCTACCCAATTTTATCACTTGTTCCTCAAAAGACGAGTCTCCTTTAAGCTCTTGTCAACTGACTTGTAAAATATGAAAAGATTTCCGAGCCATTGGCCTCTCCAGCTCGTTAAAGGAACCGGAAGTACTATCCCTCCTTTAGATTTTAATCTTTTTGGACCTGAGGGATTATTACACAAAAAGATCGAGTGCTTGTCTTGTTCGGCTCGTTAAAAGGATTGAAAATTCATCCCTTCTGTATTGTTTTATACTTTTTCATACTTAAGGGATTAGATGACGAAAAAGTTATTTTGGAGTTTCCTTTACGTCCTTTTTTAGACTCTCTAAAATTGAAAAGGACCAAGTTATCTTTGTCGTTAAACTCGTTAAAACCTAATACCAACAAACTTGTCCATACTAGACAAGGACGAGTTTCACTATCACTAGGCTCGTTAAAACATAGTGATGGGTTTGCCCGAAGGGAAAATTATAGAACAAGAATATGTTATCCTCCTCAAGCTTGACAAAAATAAAGAGGTACCGGTCAGCAATGACTGGGGAAAATTTGGGAAGAAAACTTGAAGAAACTTTGTTGGTAGCAAGTCGCTCTTGAACATGACACTTTCACTCCACATCCAAGTCGGGTTGGGTTGTTTCATTCACCGGTCACATCACCATGGTCCCATCACACCATCCACATTTGGGGTTAATGCTACCTATCCATTACGTCAGTGTCGCCGATATGTTCAAGAGAAGTCATTCAGATAATTCACCTGTGTCTGACCCGCTACAATATATTTACACTCCATTATTTCATGATCGCCACCCTGAACCTTATGTCATCAGATCGTTTTCACCTCCATTAAAATCATTTTTTCCATTCCGTGTCATTGATGAGGGATTCATTAAGGCCCTCCTGTGATGTATCGCTTCTTGTCGACATCAGCTCATTATCCAAGAAGTCGATCTAGGACAACCCCATTCAGTACTTTGAAGCTTGCATGCCTCAATGGCAAGTTTCTCACTTCCGGCGACAGGTTTACATAAATGGCCTTCGACTAAATGATTTTGCGTGGTGTTCGATGCCAAGTCCTTTATTCACACCACGCGAATTGTACTGCAATACCTTGAGGGTCATTATCATTATCGATGATTCCTCTCGCGCCTGTTAACAGCTTACATCATTGGCTGGTAATCAGGCGATGTCTTTCCATGTTCGACTCCAGAACATCTCTCACATGGATAGACTTGTACTTCGAGTGAAGATCGAACGAGATTGAAGACCCCGAATCTAGTTTCATCCATCCGGGCTACGATATATATTCAGGGAAATAAAAACATCAAATGTACATTATTGTTGCATAGATAATAATCCAATCAAAGGGATGATGACTCTACCAGAATCATCAGTCTACACTCAGATGATTGTCTGTCCTATGTACATGAAAATGAATTTATAAAGCTGAGCATGGGAATGCTCGCCTCAGCTAGATCATGAAAATATTATGAATATAATGTATTGTATTGTATCTTATTACAGGTCTCCTCCAAGCTTGAAAGAACTTTGGATCCTCATAATAAAGCATTTCACCCAACATCAAAAGATTAACGACCTCATCCTTTAGGGGGAAACTGTTATAGACATTTTTGGGCACTGCAACCCCAAGCATAAAATTTCCATAAACCAATGGCTCCTAAGTCCCTAAAAGTGTTGTTCTAACCCCTAAAGGAACAAGGTCAACTGATTACAGCTTCTCCTAGAAGTTCTCCATGAAAAACTGCTCAGAACGGGTCAAAATAGGATCATTTCAGCTGCTCCATAGGCAAAGTGCGTTGCATCTCACCTAAATACACCGTGTGGGTGCGTTGCATTTCAAAATTCCCTTCTATGGGGTGCGATGGGCGAGAAGTGAAAAATGGCAGTGTCATTCTGCGAGGTGGAGAGGCATGGAATCTTCCAGAAACTTCTCTTGTGACACTTGCCTCTCTGAATTCGACCAAGGATGAGTAAAAGATCATCAATCTCCAAGTGGAAGCAATAACTATCAGAGGAAAGAAACTAATCAAATCACAAGCTGACTCATCTCCCTTACAGATATCTATATATGGATCCCTCATCCCAGAGATCCAGAGGCTGGAATTTTGCATATTGTAAGGAATTGTTGTTGGTTTCTTGAGACAACATCATAGTGTTGGGTGATCTAAGCTTTGTATGAGGTGAAGAAGGGCTTACTTGCTGAGAGGATGATGCTGGGTCAGAACAACTGGTTGTAACTCCCTTGGCTCTTTCTTGTTTATCAATAAAAGCTATTCAAGTTTTCCTCCATACTCTTGTGTCATTTATGTTTCATGCATTTGTATGGTCAATTTACATCTGATCCTAGATTGTTTATGATTATAGATCCATGTCCTTGTATAGTGTTATGCTGCTGTGATCTTACAGGTACTCTGTGAAGCTGGGCGTACAAGGGAGCAAGTAGCAAAAGACTATCAAGAGAGAGAGGAATCGAACTAGGAGATTTGCGCAAGACAGAGGTTGGTCTTATTTGTTCTTCTCTCATCTATATTTCATAAAGGAAAAACAAAAGTAGCTTTACTTTTTTTGTTTCTAAGGTAGCTACCACAACTTAGTGGGATAAGAAGTTCTGTGTAGACACTTTTCCCTGTAACACCATAGGACGGCCAACTCCACCCTTGTTCCTGAATCACTCAAAATAGTTCTCCTCTGAGGGATCATGGAAGATATGTTGGAGTCCCTCAACATGTTTTCTAGAGGAGATATATATCAGTTACCCTATGATGACTTTAAAACTATTCTCAAGAATCACTCTAGGGATGCGAGGAAGAAGTGTAGGGCTAGTCAAGGCTTAGTCAACTCCTCTCCCTACACAACATCGATCGAGAATGATATATGTAACAAGTTGGATATTTCAAGAGTGAAACATTTCATACCTTTTCACTACAAATGGATACCATGCAAATCAAAAGAAAGGAGGAGGAAGCAGAAAGGGCACTACCTATTTCCTACCCTAGATGCACCAAAAGACATCCTAGGAATTAGTTCCCATTAAATATCATAGAGGTCTTCCTAGTCTGTGAACAAAATCATGCAATAGAAAAGTGCCCTTCTTTTCTAGGACTAAAAGTTGTATGTCAAGGAGCAGAAGGGGGGTCACAGTAACTTTGTCTCATCAATCAAATAAGACCTCAAGGACCTCAGCCATATCAATAAGGAATGCAAGGTGAAAAATACTCTTAATATAATCCAAATCAGAATGCACCCTTGCAACCTTCATACTCTTCCACTTACCCATCCTAGTCCACCCCTCCTTCTTGACCTTATGCTCCTCCATATCCTCCTCAACCTATTAACCATCCTTTTCTGACATGTCCACCCAAGTCTTCTCAATGGGGCAACCCATCACAGTGGTGGAGACCTCAAGTTAACCAACCTCTTACTTTACTGCCTCCACCCCAATCTCAACCACAACTCACTTATCCTACTCGACCTAATCTACCTCAAATTCTTTCTCAACCAAATATGAACCTGAACAATAAGCAAGAACTACAGGCCTATAATGGAGAGACATATTATCTTTCTTATGTTGTGGAAATCTAGGAGATCAATCTTCGATCTCGGAGAGTGCTTCGAGATAACCACCCACCTTCTTCACCTGAAGATCTTGAAGAATAGAAGGAAGACATTGTTCCTGAAGTCAACCCACCTCCTTTTCCTCAGTGGTTGGCCATCCTAGCTAGCACACCCTAGAAGAGTTTGAGCTTCTGGGAGAACTGAAGAATTTTTGTGTTAAAATACCCCTTCTCGAGGCTATGAAATATGTTCCCATCTATAATGAAATCATCAAGGAGAAATGTTTCAAAACTTCTGGGAGAAGAAAAAGAGACATCCCCACCATAAATGTTGTTGGTAAACTATCTTATTTTATGCTTGGGAGGGTGATCTTCCTGAAATATGGAGACCTTAGGAGCCTTGTAGTAGATGTACCCATTGATTGCCTTATAGTCCCTAACACCTTGATTAATATTGGGATTGCAATCAATGTGATGACTAAGGAAACCATGCTAAAGCTAAACCTCCAAGGGGTTTTGATAAAGACCACCATAGTGCTACAGTTTGCAGAAAAATCCACAATAGCTCTTGAGGAAGTTTTTGAAGATGTTATGGTCTTCATTGACTCTTGGGAGTATCCTTGTGATTTCTTGGTTGTCCAACCCAAAACAAAGTTTACAGGCTCTCCTCTTAGCTTGGGAAAGCCATGGTTAGCTACTATTGATGGTTACGTTAGTTGTACGGATGGGAACACGAATATTAAGAATGGACATTTGTATAAACATTTGGTATTGTATCCTCTTGCTCAACCTTCCATTGAGCATGAATTACTCTTGTGGTTAGAAGAGGAGGAAGAATATGAATTGTATCACACCACCCCCCACCCAATCTGCACTCTCAACATTATTATAGGAGAGGGGAAACCTCCCACTCCCGTACCAATTGATGAGTTGATGAAAGAGTATGGGAGTAATACTTGTGCTGACTTATGCCCTATTGAATGAACTCCAAACCATGTCAATATTCTAGAGTTTGGACCATTTAGTACCATAAATATCAACCCTTCTCTCTCGATCAAATAGGAAGAACAATTGTGCGAAGTGTTGAGGCAACACCTAGATGCTTTTGATTGGGACTATAAGGAAATGAAAGGTGTGCATCCCTTATTTTGTACTCAGCATATTTACATCACGGAGGGATGAAATCCTGTGCACCAACCCCAGATGAAGATGAACCTAGCTCTTAAGGATATTGTTAAACAAGAACTGAAAAACTACTAGATGCAGGGTTCATATACCCCATTTCAGATAGTGAGTTGGTGTCACCTCTTGTGTTAGTTCCTAAGAAGAATGGGAAGTGGAGAATCTATGTGGATTACTAGGAACTCAATAAGGCTACAAAGAAGGACCATTTTCCCTTGTTCTTCATTGACCAAGTCCTATATGGCCTTTGTTATAGACATTTTTGTGCCTTACAACATTGAGCATGAAATGTCCATAATCTAAGGGATCCAAAGTCCCTAAACATGTTGTTCCTACCCCTAGAGGAACAAGGCTAACAAACCACAACAATTCACAGAAGTTCTCCACCAGAAACTGCTCAAAAACAAGTGAATTCAGGATCATTTCAGTGGCTCCACTAGCTGTTTGCGCTGAATGTCAAAGCCAACACTGGCTACCTGCGCTAAATGTCAAAAGCAACACTGGCTACCTGCACTGAGCGAGAGTGGACATGTGTCAAGTTCATTTCTCAAGGTGTCAGAACCCAGGAAGCTTCCAAAATGACACTTGCCTCAGGGAATTCGACTGGTGATGAGTAAGAGGTTCGAAATCTCCAAGTGGAAGCAAGAACCTCCAAGTGGAATCAAGAACTGACAGAGGGAGAGGACACTAGTCAGATCTCAAGCTGACTCATCCTCTCTCCAAACATCTATATATGGATCTCTCCTCCATGAGATCTAGGGGGCTGGAATTTTGTTATTGCAAAGAATTGTTGTTGGTTTGAGATTGGAATCATTGGGTGCTTAATGCTTTGAAGGGGGTGAAGATAGGAATTCCATTTGCTGGGAAGGAGATGCTGGATTGGATCCCTCTGGGTTGTATCTCTTCCTGAACCTTGTTATTCATCAATAAAGCTATCTTGGTTTCTCCTATATACTGATGTATTCTTGATGTATGATTGCATTAGTATGTTTAGTTTATTTCTAATCCTGAACTAGTTATGAATATGAATCCATGTCTTGTGTAGTGTTCTCTTCTTGTGATCTTGCAGAAACCTCTTGAAGCTGGGTGAGCGAGAAGGCAAGTAGCTGGGAAATCACAAAGAGAAGAGAGACCGGATCGAGGGACAAACGGAAGACACCGGTTAGTCCATCTATCTCTCTTCATTCTTAATTCATAAAGGAAGAATACTAGAATAGCTGTCTCTGTTTGTTGCTAAGGCACTGTCACACCTTAGGTGGATAGGATCGTCCTGCATAGGCATTTTTCCCCACAACAAATTGGCGACTCCACTGGGGAGATATGTTTAGTCATTTTATTTGTGTTTCCATCATTGTTTGTTTCATAGACTCGACAACAACAATCGAACTGCATCTGCTTTTCCCGGATGCAAAGTAGACAGTTGCTGCTCTGATCCAATCACTGGACTTGTCTATGATCTGAACAATGGACTCACAAATGATTTGATGATACTTTGTGATAGATCTTAGTACTCCCTCAAAGCATCCCTTTGATTTCACCTTGCTTGTTTCTTTTATTTGGCCTGAAACAGTGGATTAAATAGCAATCTGTGACCCAGAACCAGTGAGAAACGAGAGTTTCTCCTTCAGGGCAGACCCAGTGAAGGGATTCTGCATTTCAACGCAGGTCCCGTGAAGGCTACCTGTGTTGAATGTCAAAACCCCTGTGTTGAGGTTGCGCTGAACCAGTTTGGCCTTGTGCAACTGGGGTTCTCTGCTCTGTTTTGCCTTGTTTTGATATCTGATTTTTGCAGCCTGCAACCAGCATAGGTACTAGTCTGATCACTCCTTTTCTCTGCTTAAATTCTGTCTCCTTTTGTACAAAAATACTGTGAGTTTTTTTATGTGTTTGTGGCGTCATTTACAGTTTTCCTTTGCATGAGTGAAATAATCATCCTGTGGCCCTTGATTCAGATCTGTTGATTGTGATCTTAGGAGAGAGTTCATTGGCTGTTTACAGTTGATTATACATTTACTTTTTCTTATTGGTTTGAATTTGTCTCTTTTAAGTGTCAAAACAAGTTTTCATTTCGAAAATCGTTAAGTGTTGTAATCTCTTCTACCCTCTCTGATTTCAAAAAAGCAAACTTGTTTGTATTTGTCATTTAAAAGCAAATTCAAAGTTGTACAAAAAGCTTTCTTTGTAGGCATCAATACTAAGAAAGCGGAAAACAAACACCTGCATTGTGCATTTGCATCTTGATAGTTTGCATGTCTGATTTAGGAAAAGTGCATTAGAGTGTGCTGATTGCTCTTTGAGAAAAGATGGTGTCTTTCTTTTGCCTTAGTAGCTAGGATTTTCAAAGTTGAAAAGATATAAAACTTGCTTATCATCTTTAGACTGCATTTAGGAATTGTATCATACATCTCGTGGTGAACCTTGAAAAGCAAAATTCTAAAAAGATCAACCTAAAATAAATTGAATGAACTTAAAAACGCTTTGCAACATAACGCACGACATAGAGGTCTAGGCTAGAGACGTGTTTCGGCGTCGTAAAGCCTGGTGACTGTCGATCTCGTGGATGGTGGGTGATTCCTCCTGAGGGACGATAGCGCCAGTACGGATTGTGCTCCCACGTACCGTCGCGTATATATTGGGAGACCCCTATAGGCATAAAACCTTTATCCTTAGGAAGCCATGTCGGCCGCCCTACTGATCGCAATGCACTGAACACAGCATTCAGGAAGATCGACCGCCCGTACCCTAAAAAGTATTATGCGGTTTTGCGAAAAGTTTTGCACACCCTCTGCCTAGAACTCCAGAGCAGTTCCTTTTGGCCTTTTTCAGACTCTATAACGGAAAAATTCGATCCGAGCATTTGTCACTTCGGGCTCGTTAAAACATCGAAGGAGACTAGAGTCATCTTTAGCTTTTTCTCGACTCTTTAAAATTGAAAAAGCAAGTTGTGTCCAAGCGTCGTTAAAATTTATTTTAAACGGAATAATCATCACCTTTCCCTCATTGATCTTCGAAGTTAGTCTACCTTCATCAAAAAGTTCTTGTAGAATCGCTAGAAAATCTTTTGGATAGACTAAATATGTCTGAACAACCGTCGACATCCAGGACTGTGTCATCCGACACAGCAGCGGCAGAGCCTCCTGCCGCTACTCCAACGATGTTCTCTGGTATACCATCTGTCCCGGCAAATTGTCAACAACAAGTTGGAGTCCAATCAGAGACTGTTTCGACGAGATGGTTAGTTCCTATTTCTTCATCCAGATTATCAAATGGTATTTCTTATGTTAAAACTCAACAAATTGATCCAATGTGTCTTCAAAGGCCAATCTACCCTTTAAGTACTGGATTGCGACCATATGGAGGGCAGTATGCCTTTTCGTTGTTCCCCCCCGGAGAACAACCATATGGGAGTTTACAACAAAGTTCAGGTCAAACTGGAATTACATCCAGCAGATGGGTACCGATACTGCGTCAGCAACCAAGGGTTGCATATTCAATGCAACCACTCCACCCTGTGTTGAATGTTGCCACTATAACTGGTATGGTGATTGCGTCGCAAGTACAAGAGCTACCTGTTGTATGTCAACCCCAAGTTTCTCAGGTTGCCATGCAACAGCCTCTTGTCTCGACAACTCAATCACAACCTCTGGTTAGTACCTCCTTATCTCGAGCGACTCAGGCTCAAACAAGTACTATGACTCCTCATCTTGGTCAATCATCCAGTATTGGACAACAGCAACTGGTCCAACAACCAGAGCTGGTTCAAACTCATCAACCCCCATTCCAGCAATCATATCGAGGACCTAAGCAACAAGTCTTTGTAAGTAATGGGCAATCGCATTTACAAAGTGGTTACCAACAACCATATTATAATGGTTATGCCCATCAACCTTGTCAAAGTTGCCAGCATCAAATACATTATGCTGGTATGCAAAGACCCACTGCTCAGGCGATCCCATCTTATCCTGGGTATGCTTCGCCTAACCTGACTCAACAGTTGCCCTTTGTAGCAACTCTATAATTACCAAATCTAAACCGACTGACGAATGATCCAATTGCTTATGCCCCTTGGTGGCCAGCGATTCCGCATAAAATTTCGTTAGAGATTCCTAAATTTAATGGAAATCCGGGTGAAGATCCGTCGAATCATGTGATGACCTTTCATCTGTGGTGTTCATCAAACACCCTAAATGATTATTCGATTAGGCTTCATCTTTTTCAGAGGACGTTAACTGGTCCGGTAGCAAAATGGTATATCGAATTGCCTAGAGCTTCATTCGACAACTTCAGTACCCTAGCCACGACTTTCTTAACCCATTTTCAATTACCCATAAGGTATGAAACAGGAACGGAACTCCTAACCAACTTCAAACAGACAACGACCACTCACATATCTGATCATATACATGAGTTGCGACGTCGTCGTAGGATGGTAAAAACGTATGTTCCCGATCAGCTATTAGCTGAATGGTTTATCAAGTCATTACTTCCTGCCATCACGGAAGATGTGGCAAAGGGGGGAGTCGTAACGGAAGAGAAAGTCATCGCTCGTGCGCAATATCTGGACTTGGTTTACACTCAGTCCGACACGCTCTACGACAAAATACCTGATGCCCCTAGACCGGAATTCTCAATTCCTTCTCCTCCTAAATCAAACAATGACTCTCATGCCGGCGATGGCCTGATTGGCGCAACAGACATGAAATCTACAAAGGCTATATCTAAAAAGGCCCGTAAGATTTCCGGTCAAAATGCAAATGAGGAACTTCTTGCCTTGGAAGTAAGTGCCGTGTCGGACGACAAGGGTAAACAACTGAAGCAACCAGGGGGCAAGAAGAAAAAGAAAGGGAGAAAAAGGAAACCCCCTGCGGGGTGTCATATATGCGATGAGGATCATTGGACAGCAGATTGTCCATACAAAGCTGAGCTTAAAAGATTCTTTAAGAGTTCGAAAACCTCAGCTATGTTGACTGATCCGTTTCCAAGCCCGGGAACTGAACTGGTTGCTAATCAAAATGCTTCCCGATCCCAAGTGCTTATGTTGTCTGTATCAAAGCAGCAAAATGATGCTTTGACGAGGAATAAACATTACAGGAATCCAAAGCTGTTGAACAACAAGGTTGATGAACAACCTAGTAGTTCGACAACAACTTTGACCAAAGTTGTGACACCCATCATTCCTGAACAAATGATAAAGTCGCCAAAGGGAGTAGTACACAAGTCGACATTTAATCCTCATGCAAAAATAGCATAGAATTATAATATAATAGAGGACCTGGCCCAATCGCTGTCTGCTATGTCGACGCTTGAGGTACCGCAAAATTGCCTCTCCCAAGAGCAAGCTTTATTATCAGCAATAGGTGGGATTGACCCAATGGATTCCAATCTTGTGGCCTTTAATCATAAAGGATATAATCCTCAGTTACCAGCTCAACTAGCTTTCCTTATTCAAGTGAAAGCCCTCAACAAAACTGTTCATCGAACAATTATTGATGAGGGGGCATCTACATGCCTTATGTCGATGAGTTGTTGGAAAACTTTAGGATCTCCAACCTTGTCGCAATCTTCGACGACATTAAAAGCATTTGATGGACGGACATATACCCCATATGGTATTCTAAATAACTTGAAAGTTGAACTAGGAGGGAAAATAGTAGAAATTGATGTTGAAGTAATCGACAGAAACCTTGATTACAACATCCTATTGGGAAGACCCTGGATATATGCCATGGCAGTAGTTGTGTCGACCTACTTCAGGAAGATTGCATTTCCCTTCCAAGGAGGAATTACAATTGTTGACCAACAAACATTTCTCCCCAATAGTTCACAAGTTACGGGAAGCATTCCAATGATCCATGGAAGCAATCATTCGCTCCAAAATATCGGAGTAGGTCTCCTAAAAGACCCTCCCTTAATGGGTACTTTTGCCATACCGCCTCCGAGTAATCTGGAGGAAGTGGCCACAGTGGAATATGAAACCTTCTATATCTAATGGATTTGGACTCCGAGGACGGTTCTTATCTCGTGTCAACCTCGTTAAAAAATGAAACAAGGAGTCATGAGGATAGTTCTTTTACTATGTCAACCTCATTAAAAAATGAAAAAAATCCCCTGTTCAAATCTCAAAGGTAAACCTTCATTCCAACCACCGAGTTGAATGCAATGAAGCTTGGGGGGCATGCACCTCGATTTGCGTTGTTATGCTGGGGGCATGTAAACTTATCTCGAGCAGTTTTAGCACATAGTTCATGCTCGTTAAAAAATAAACATAAGTCCGAGCAGTTTTAGCGCATAGTTCATGCTCGTTAAAAAATAAACATAAGATTGATCAAATGTTTCCACCCGCGTTTAAGCTCGTTAAAAAATGAACTATCCCGGTAAATAACCACAGTGAATGTAATATCATCAGCCATTAAAGCCTTGGTTGTGTTTGCACCGTCACCTCCACTTTTCATTTGGCCGATCGTTCACCTCCATATGATTGTTTACCCATTTTGAGGAACAACTGCGAAGAGTGATTTCACCTAGCCATCCTTGTGACACTGCCGTGATTGGAAAATTCCAACCTGTACCTGGAATCAGCTGCTAACCCTGTTTATCACTCGTTCCTCAAAAGACGAGTCTTCTTTAAGCTCTTTTCAACTGACTCGTAAAATATGAAAAGATTGCCGAGTCCTCCCTCCTCTAGATTTTAATCTTTTTGGACCTGAGGGATTATTGCACAAAACGATCGAGCGCTTGTTTTGTTCGGCTCATTAAAACTATCGAAAACTTATCCCTTCTATATTGTTTTATACTTTTTTGGACTTAAGGGATAGATGACAAAAAAGGACTTTTGGAGTTAACTTTATGTACCTTTTCAGACTCTCTAAAAATGGAAAGGACCGAGTTATCCTTGTCGTTAGACTCGTTAAAATCATTAAATAGCGACAAACTTGTCTTTACACGAGAACGAGTTTCACTATCGCTAGGCTCGTTAAAACATAGTGATGGGCTTTCCCGAAGGGCAGGTTATAGAACAAGCATATGTTATCCTCCTCAAGCTTGACAAAAATAAAGAGGTACTGGTCAGCAATGACTGGGGAAAAATTGGGAGAAACTAAAGAAAACTTTGATGGTAGCAAGTCGCTCTTGAACATGACACTTTTCCTCCGTACCACAATCGGGTTGGGTTGTTTCATTCACCGGTCACATCCATGGTCTCGCCATACCATCCATATTTGGGGTAATGCTACCGATCCATCGCATCAGTGTCGCCACATGTTCAAGAGAAGTCGTTCAGAAAAGTCAACCGTGTCCCATCCACTGCCATACATTATCCTTCATCCTTTCATGACCGCCACCCTGAATCATATGTCACAGATCGTTTTCACCTCCATCAAAATCATTAGCTCCGTTCTGTGTCACTGATGTGGGATTCATTAAGGCCCTCCTTTGACAGATCGCTTCTTGTCGACATCAGCTCATTATCCAAGAAGTTGATCTAGGAACAACCCCTTCAGTACTTTGAAGCTTGCATGCCTCAATGGCAAGTTTCTCACTTCCGGCGACAGGTATACATCAATGGCCTTCAACTGAAAGATTTTGCGTGGTGTTCGACGCCAAGTCCTTTATTCACACCACGTGAATTGTACTGCAGTACCTTGAGGGTCATTATCATTATCGGTGATTCCTGTCGCGCTTGTTAACGGTTTACCTCATTGACCGGTAATCAAGCGATGTCTTTCCATGTTCGACTTCAGAACATTTCTCACATGGATCGACTTGTACTTAGAGTGAAGATCGAACGAGTTTGAAGACCCCGGATCTAGTTTCATCCATCCGGGCTGCGATATATATTCAGGAAAGATAAAGACATTGACATGTACATCATTGCAGCAGATAATCATCCTACTCAAAGGATGATAATTTCATCAAAATTATCAGTCTACCATCAGACGATTGTCTGTTCTATGTACAGAAAAATGAATTTATAAAGCTGAGCATGGGAATGCCCGCCTCATCTAGATCATGAAAGCAGTATGAAAAATAATGTATTGTATTGTATCTTATTACAGGTCTCCTCCCAGACTTGGATGAACTTTGGATCCCCCTGATAAAGCATTTCACCCGATAAACGGCCTCATACTTTAGGGGGCAACTGTTATAGACATTTTTGTGCCTTATAGCATTGAGCATGAAATGTCCATAATCTAAGGGATCCAAAGTCCCTAAACATGTTGTTCCTACCCCTAGAGGAACAAGGCTAACAAACCATAGCAATTCACAAAATTTCTCCACCAGAAACTGCTCAAAAACAAGTGAATTCAGGATCATTTCAGTGGCTCCACTAGCTGTTTGTGCTGAATGACAAAGCCAACACTGGCTACCTGCACTGAATGTCAAAAGCAACACTGGCTACCTGCGCTGAGCGAGAGTGGACATGTGGCAAGTTCATTTCTCAATGTGTCAGAACCCAGGAAGCTTCCAAAATGACACTTGCCTCAGGGAATTCGATTAGTGATGAGTAAGAGGTTCCAAATCTCCAAGTGGAAGCAAGAACCTCCAAGTGGAATCAAGAACTGACAGAGGGAGAGGACACTAGTCAAATCTCAAGCTGACTCATCCTCTCTCCAAACATCTATATATGGATCTCTCCTCCATGAGATCTAGGGGGCTGGAATTTTGTTATTGCAAAGAATTGCTGTTGGTTTGAGATTGGAATCATTGGGTGCTTAATGCTTTGAAGGGGGTGAAGATAGGAATTCCATTTGCTGGGAAGGAGATGCTGGATTGGAGCCCTCTGGGTTGTATCTCTTCCTGAACCTTGTTATTCATCAATAAAGCTATCTTGGTTTCTCCTATATACTGATGTATTCTTGATGTATGATTGCATTAGTATGTTTAGTTTATTTCTAATCCTGAACTAGTTATGAATATGAATCCATGTCTTGTGTAGTGTTCTCTTCTTGTGATCTTGCAGAAACCTCTTGAAGCTGGGTGAGCGAGAAGGCAAGTAGCTGGGAACTCACAAAGAGAAGAGAGACCGGATCGAGGGACAAACGGAAGACACCGGTTAGTCCATCTATCTTTCTTCATTCTTAATTCATAAATGAAGAATACTAGAATAGCTGTCTCTGTTTGCTGCTAAGGCACTGTCACACCTTAGGTGAATAGGATCGTCCTGCATAGGCATTTTTCCTCACAACAGCCTTGCAGGGAGGAGATTATTCTCCTTCCTAGATGGATTTAGTGGATACAATCAAATCCATATTAGCCCCAAAGACTAATATAAGACCACATTCACATGTCGTTGGGGTACCTTTGCTTATAGATTTCTTCCATTTGGTTTGTGAAATGCCCCTGCTACTTTCTAGAGGGAAGTTTCAAGTATTTTTTCTTAATTAGTTCATGACTCTGTTCAAATATACATGGATTATTTCACTCATTATGGATATAACTTCCATGAAGCTCTCTCCAATCTATCTAAGGTTTTAAAGAAATGCATTGAAATGAATCTCTCTCTAAGACTTGAGAAATGTGAGTTCTTGATGAATGCGGGGACTATCCTTGGATATTCCATATCCAAGGAAGGGATACAAGTAGACACAAACAAAATTGAAATCATCCAAAGGATCCCTAGCCCTCAGAATCAAAGAGATGGACCAACGGTTTTCAAGAGGCCCTCGAAGTGTTGAAAGAAAAGTTGACCATTGCACCCATCCTAAGAGGTCCCAATTGGCATTACATTACCATATCCATATTGATGCATCAGATAAAGTTGTGGGGGGAGCCTTGGGACAAGTAGAGGATAATTTTTCTTGTGCTATTTACTTCATTAGTAAGAATTTGTCTAAATTTGAGCTGAATTACATTGTCACTAAAAAAGAGCTATTAGTTGTAGTACATTATTTAAACAAATTTAGGGACTATATCACTCGGTACCTAACTTTTGGTCATACTGATCATGTAGCCATTAAATATTTTATGAAAAACCTTGGTGCTAATGCTATGATAATTCTATGGATTTATTGTTACAACAATTTGATTTGACTATTATTGACAAACCAAGGAAAGAAAATGTGGTTGCATTTTTTATGTCTAGGTTAACCTTGCCTGCAAGTAATGAAGAGATGGTCGATGATCAATTGCTAGATGAGCACCTCTTGCCCATCTTAGTGCTTTCTCCTTGATTTGCTGACATTTTGAACTACATGGTTGTTGGGAGGTTCCCTCCTAATCTATCATCCAGGGAGCAAAACAAGATTGCAAGGAAAACCTCTCTTTTCACTTAGATTGGGGGAAATATTTTTAGATTGGGACTAGATCAAATATTGAGGATATGTGTAATAGAAGAGGACGTATTTGACATCATCTTAGAATGCCATGATGGTATTTTTGGAGGTAATATTTATGCAAAAAGGAAAACATTAAAAATTTTATACGTTGGTTACTAGTGGCCCAATTTACATCAAGATGCAATGAGATATACCACTAGATGTGATCCATGCCAAAGGATGGTAGAACTCACACTGAGGGATGAAATTGCCCTACAGACTCAAGTGGCCTTAGACTCATTTGACAAGTGGGTCATGGATTTCATTGGGAAAATTGATCCACCATCAGGACAAAAAAGTACATCAATGTGTGCATTGATTACTTGACGAAGTGGGATGAGACAAAGGCAGTCAAAGAAGAAACCCAATAGAAAGTGCCATAATTTTTAAGAGAAAACATCTTCTACAATTTTGGGTATCCAAGGGAGGTAGTGACTAATCAAGGAGCAGAATTCATATCCAACTTGATTTAATATATCATGAGAAAGCACCATATCAAGCACAAGATATCCATTACCTATCATCTCCAAGAAGCTAGGAAATTAGAGGTCACAAACAGAGCATTGGAGAGCATACTTATCAAGGATGTTAGAAACAACATGAAAGATTAGGTATAGAGACTAGTAGAGGCCACTTGGGCCTATAATACCACTTGGAAAAGCACCACTCGATTCACTCCATTTTATTTGGTTTATGGGATGAAATCTCTGATTTCTATTGAGCTTGAATATAACACTTTGATAATGATAGATTAGTTAGACTTAGATTTCATCACAGCAGAACAAGAAAGGTTACTCTAACTTAATGGCTTATATGAGTTCAGAATGCAAGATATCTTACACACTAAAGTGATATATCTCCAAAGTAAGGTTTGGCATTACAAGGATATCAAGGAAAATCCTTTTCAAGTAAGTTAGGCCATGTTATATGATTCCAGGTTCAAATATTTTCAAATATGATATCAGCGGTATTGCATGAATTAGTTGTTATTTAAATTAAATTAATATTTTCCATCATAAGTCATTTCATCTTGCTAATGATAAATGGATGCATGCATGTGATTTATCACAGGGTTGGTTGACCTACAGGGAAGGGCATGTTCATCACTTCCATCTTAAGCTTCTTCACCTTCTCCTTCCACTTCCAAACTTTGTCCCAAAACAATTTTTTATAATCCATTTTGCCTAGGAAACTGAGAGAACTCATCCTAGTACAAGACAGGTCTCCGAGACGTCCTGATCTTGGCTAGGGGTTCAAACCTAGCTCCCTCCATTTTCTTCAACTTCCATCGACTTCTCCATTCCCTCAAGACAATATTTTCACATTCAAAAACCAATTGGATTCCCTCTTGTAGCATTACAGGCCTCCTTTATCAATCACATGTAGCAAACCTATAGCAACATTTTCCTCCATCAGTTTTGATCCCCATTGCAACTTTGACTTAGCATAGATGCATAATGACCCCGAGTTGTGATTTTATGATCAGGGAAAGCTCCTTGGCCTCTCCAACCCTTCCTTTTCTTCACTGCAAAAAACGAGTAGAGTTAGTTTCTTTATCATGCAAGTAGTTTATGGATTTATAATAAAGTGTGAACAAGGTATATGGTACATCAAATTGTGATTGGTTGTTTGATGAATTATGCAAGATAAATTAGCTTCCTTTATACAAGTAGATGTGGTAATTTGATGAACTTTGAAAGATAAAATAACTTTCTTTTTGCAAGTAGCCTTTTTCCTTTCATGAATTGATTAGTTATCATTTATAAGTTGAGTCAATGGAATTTCTATTTTCATAGCTAGAAGCAATTTCCAATTGTACCTTTATGATCAAGCATTCATTTTAATTCAGTAGGAGGAATGGTCTTTGAGCACTTTTGATATAATTTTATACCTGAGGGTGGCATGAGTGAAATCCTATCTACTGTGCATTAAGCACTGTCAACTTGAAGTTTGTATAAAACCTGGGTTGATAACTTGAGTTGAGGATCCCTTGGGAGTCACAACATTCTTGGTGTAATGCCAGGGCTCACCATATTGCACCTGGTGTTTTTGCATTACCCTTATGGATTTTCCCACTCTATTCTTAATGAGTGTTAAGAAGGCGATTAATTTCCCTTTGTTGGGTTATAAGAAGTGCCTTCTGAACAGGTTTAAAATTATAGGTTTTTAAACTGACATATTGGCACAACCAATATTAGCTCTTCACCACATACATTTGAGTATTTGGCTTATCATGTCCTTCACATCCTCTACGAAGACTCCCTTAGATGTCAGGTAGCCATTTCTCACATACATCTTGTAGGCGGTAGATACCATTATGTTATTCTACAGATTAACGTTTTGGATCATGGTTTCAATGTTGTTCATGGCAAGAACAAGATATGATATGAACTGAGAGCTAGGAAAAAATTTGTTTCCCACTGCAATGTATTTGATATTGGTGGTGGGATAGAAGTGCATAATGTTGTCCTTAAACCAATAATTTTCTAAGTCTTGGCTGGAAATTATGGACTCTAATTCGTCATTACGAACTCTTGCTATTACATTAATACCAGAATTCGCAAAAGCTTCTAGTACATATTTGTTTTCTTTTTTAAATCCTCATTTTCCCAATGTTGTTGGTATTCATCAGAGTTACCACGTCATCTGGGGATGGAATATTTTCTACATCCATGCCATAATCCACTCCTATTTTATCACCATTTTCACACCGAAGTGAATTTTGATCAGTTTAATAGAGTGGCCATGATAAATTTAAATATTTGGATAACAATTCAAATGTATTCTGCATTTATCAATGCAGGGAGGAAAATAATGCCAAGTAATGCTAATTTACCTTCGAAAATTAAACAAAATAAGGCATCACATCTGTTTAGGATGACCTAGGATTGGTCTTTAAAGGATGCCACTTTTCTCATAGGAAATGAGAGAATAGAGTAATGCATGTGAGGGCGTTCAACTTATAAGGAACTCAATTGGTGTGTGCATTGATTGAAAATTTAGAATTGACATGCCAGTGAGGATGTCGTATTGTATAGCTCTAGTTGTGTCTTGCCAACATTGATAATTTTATTTAGATGTGTAATATTATATCGACATATGTAAAATAAGGAGATTTGGGGCACACTTATTCGTTAATAAATGAAATATCTTCAATTATTTATGCTTACTTTTCTTCATTTGTTTGTGGTGCCCGAAAGTTAAACAAGAAAAAAAACATTTATATTATGATTAAAAAATATATATATTTTGAATAGAAATTAACAATAATAATTTTTTTATGCATAAGCAAATTAAAAAAAGAAAAGTAAAAGCAAATTATTTAACATTGACGATTCAAAATATTGGGAAAAATCATACGGGGTGACTAGGAGGGGATTCAATATGTGGGTGAAGTGGTCGTGGTCACGTCAAGCACTCCCCATGGGGGATGTGACCACCACCCCACCTTATGAATGTTTTGTGTAAGAATCAAGGACTATATTTATTAATTTATTCCATGATTATTAAACTGCAGCAAGCTCTTTGTGTGTGTATCATTTGTTGGAGTTAAGATTTTGGAAGATTCTAAGGCACACTATATTCTTTCATGATGTTTTCAACCCTACATAATGGTATTTTACATTCAATTTTGTTGTGTAAAATACATTATTTTCCATTCCTTTCCATTTCCTATTGCACTTTTTATATTTTTGTATTTGATGGATTTAGATTTTGTTAAATTTTTTTTTTTTGTATGACATATCAATTACTTTTGCCCAATTCAATACTTCAATTAAAAAACTTTCCAATAACAATAATTCTTTTCAATCATCAATAATAATTGAAGATAGAAAAGTAAATGCAATGACAAAGGAGACAATCAACACTGTTGGGTTGTGTTATATTCTTTCCACGACTAGCCAACGTAGTTAACCGGGGGGTAGAAGGGGGGCAAAGCCCCCCCTTTGTTTCACCAATTGCATAGCGGGGGGGTCATAGGGGGTTTGAGGGGTGCAGGTAACCTGATGGCGAGGGGGCAGGCGTTAGAGACAATCTCCCTAATCTGCCAGCAAGCTCTTCAATGTCTTGATCAACTTTCCTTTCTTCTGATCTGGGCGCATCAATCATTAAACTGATATTTCATTTCTTTTAAAAAAACCCACTATCAAGCTTTATTAACAAATAGTGGCTCTTCAGGGAATTCTTAAGAGAAATATCCCATTTGTGGACTTACGCACACAATATATATATATATATATATATATATATATATATATATATATATATATATATATATATATATATATCTACGTTATATATACCCATGGTATATTCTCCCCTTCCTCTTTGGCATCGGCGATGGTTATAGGCTAGACTTTACCATGGACAAAGGCTAGTATATTATGGACCAACGACTATATATATCTCTCCTCTCTATACTGTTTTCGGTTGGTTTCGGTCGATGTATATACAAGTCGGAAATCGCTCAAACATGATCTTCTTTCCTCCGAATAAACGAACCTGATACACTTATATGCAGCCTTTAATACTTCGGCAGTTCCGTTATTCGGTGGTCGATTCAATTAACAACTTCCCTACCTCCGAAATAACGGACTCGACGATATGTATATATCGCATTTTATATAATTTCAGATCCTAAATTCGGAACTCAGCCCTTGTTACGCTATGGCTCCTTTCGATCAGAAAGACTTTGTAAACTGAGCATACAACTAACAGTTCCAAGGATCTCCCTATGCCGATATAGTCTCGGAACCGAGACTGTAAGAACTTACAGTTGTAAAGTTTCAAATATGCCACAACCACTTAATGGGAGTTTGCAAGAGTTCTTAGGATAAACAGAGACATATGCGCAATTACAAAATCAAGCCTGTATAAACATAAAACGAAGGGAAAATGATTTCAATGATTAATATACAGTATTTGCAGCGTGATGAAATAGGAACCATTCAACACCGTCGACACTATCCAATAATATATGCATGCATATTATAGAGTCATTAATAAGAGACGCTGAGAGAATGGTTTTCTTTCTTTAAAATAATGCTAAGGCGCTCGCTCCTCTCCTCTCCTCTGAGAGCTTTGCTGCCTCTTTATTTATAACTAAGGGCAGGCGCTCCCAGTCCTTATCCGATACAAAGAAAAGCATGCTTTACATAATGATTTAAAGATTGAAGGCTTTGTTACAAATAACATGATTTATTGCTAGAATTTATTCTATTTTTAACTAAGAAAGCATAGAAATTGCAGGCTAAAGGACCCCACTCCCTTGCCTGTAGATTTTTGGGTTTTTGGAATAATTTGGAAGATTTTTACCCCCTGAGTCACATGCTCCCGCATCAGACTCCTGAGGAAAAAATTCTTCATGGGCTCCTGTCCATGAGCTTATCTACAGATTTGCCCAATTTCTGTATAATGTCTTCTCTAACCCAAGTAGCTTCAGCGATCGACTGTCCCTTCCATTTCACCAGATACAAGAAATATTCTCGTCCCCTTGTCTTTTTATACACTTTCTTATCTAGAATTCTTTCTGGCTGTAAATCCTTGGCTATGGGTAACTGTTTTACCCAGTCAATCTCTGGAGTCTCTTGATCTTGTGTTGTATCATATGCAGCTTCATTCTCATACTTGTACAAGTCTGCAACATTAAAAATTGGTGATATTCCTACACCAGGTGGTAATTCAATCTCATAAGCATTTGCAGAGAATTTCCTCAGTACCCTGCATGGTCCAATTTTCTTGGATTTTAACTTATTATACTCTCCCTTTGGAAATCTCTCCTTTCTGAGGTGTGCTAAAACCAAGTCTCCAACTTCAAAGTTCATTTCTCTTCTCCTCATGTCTCCTCTGGTTTTATATTGAATGTTGTTGTATTGTAGCTATTGTTTCACCTGTTCATGCATCGCGTGCATTCTTGAAGCAAAGTCTTCACCTTCTGCACTTCTCATTTCTTCTTTTCCCAAATTCCTTAATTCAGATATTCCCCTTGGGTGCATTCCATAAACAATATGGAATGGGCTCTGTCCTGTGCTCCTGTTTGGTGAGTCATTATATGCATATTCAACTTGTGGTAACACTTTATCCCATTGCTTTGGATGTTCTGCAGTAAAGCTCCTCAAAAGATAGCCTAAACTCCTATTCACAACTTCAGTCCGTCCATCAGTTTGTGGATGATAGGCAGAATTGAAACTTAATTTAGTTCCCAGCTTCTTCCATAGTGTTCTCCAGAAATGTCCAACGAACTTTGAATCCCTGTCTGAAACAATGCTTTTGGGCAATCCATGTAATATTACAATTTCTTTAAAAAACAAGTTAGCAATATGAGAAGCATCACTAGTTTTATAACATGGAATAAAGTGTGCCATTTTTTAAAATCTGTCCACTACAACAAAAATTGAATCATAGCCTCTTTGAGTCTTTGGCAATCCTAGCACAAAATCCATACTTACCATATCCCAAGGCCTATCTGGAATTGGCAATGGAATATACAACCCTGTGTTCTGGCTCCTTCCTTTTGCATACTGGCAGACTTTACAATTCCTTACATACTTCTCTACTTCAGATTTCATTTTCGGCCAGAA
Organism: Pinus tabuliformis; assembly: GCA_031772625.1. Lineage (NCBI taxonomy): Eukaryota > Viridiplantae > Streptophyta > Pinopsida > Pinales > Pinaceae > Pinus > Pinus tabuliformis. Next base: position 1,062,171,620 of record CM062811.1, read on the forward strand.
GTAAAATATGTTGAGCTGTTCAAAGGTCTTCTCTCTACCAAAATGTCCTGCAAGTCCTCCACTATGCTTCTCTTTGATTAAATTTTCTCTCATTGAACAGTTTGGTATGCACAACTGATTTTTCTTAAATAACAGTCCATATTGTATAAAATAATCCAGCCACTTGCTCCTGTCCGCCAAAACAGGATTTTTACAAGCCTCAAATGCCTCTTTAAAATCTGAATCGATCTCATATAATTCCTTAAGAAAATCAAACCCCAACACTTGGATTTGACTTTCTTGCAGCAATACACTTCTCCTACTTAAGGCATCTGCGACTTTGTTTGATTGTCCAGTTATATGCTTTAACACAAAATGGAAGCCTTGAAGATACTCTACCCATTTAGCATGTCTCTGACTGAGTTTTGGCTGCTGCATTATAAACTGCAATGCATGGTTATCTGTATAAAGAATAAATTCCTTCGACATTAAATAATGCCTCCACTTCTTTAGTGCCTGCACAACTGCGTAAAAATCCTTATCATAAGAAGAATACTTCCTTTTTGCATCATTTAGCTTTTCACTGAAATAAGCTATTGGTCTATCTTCTTGGCTTAAAACTCCTCCAATTGCTTTTTCACTGGCATCACACTTAACTTGAAAAGTTTTGTTAAAATGAGGAAGAACAAAAACAGGCTTTTCAGTTATTTTCCTCTTTAACAGCTGAAAATTTCTCTCTGCTTCAGCAGTCCACTTAAATGGTTGTTTATCTTTCTTTATGGTCTCAATAATAGGTCCATTAATCTTACTAAAATTCTTAATGAATTTTCTGTAAAAACTAGCAAGACCATGAAAACTCCTTACCTCAAAAATACTCTTGGGTGAAGGCCACTCCATAATTGCTTTGATCTTTTCTGGATCCATCTTCAATCCTTCAGATGAGATAACAAATCCCAAGTACACCAGCAACTCTTTCATAAATAAACACTTCTTCAGACTCAACAATAATTTTTCTTGCTGCAGCTTCTGTAAAACATAATTTAAATGCCTCAAGTGTTCCTCCTTGGATCTGCTATAAACTAATATGTCGTCCAGATATACTATTACAAATTTACCAATGAATTCTTTAAGAACTTCATTCATAAGCCTCATGAATGTATTTGGTGCATCGGACAACCCAAAAGGCACCACTCTCCACTCATATAATCCTTCATTGGTCTTAAAAGCAGTTTTCCATTCATCCCCTTCTCTTATCCTTATCTGATGATAGCCACTTTTAAGATCTAACTTTGAAAAAATTTTTGCACCAGACAAGAAATCCATTAAATCTTCAATTCCGGGTAATGGAAATCTGTACCTGATTGTAATCTTATTGATGGCTCTTGAATCTGTACACATTCTCCAGCCTCCATCTTTCTTCGGGCTCAGCACTGTTGGCACTGCACAAGGACTCAGGCTTTCTTTGATCAACCCCTTGTCAAGCAATTCTTGCACCTATTTCTTAACTTCTTCATTTTCTGCAGGAGTCATTCTATATGCTACTTTGTTAGGTAGGTTTGCTCCAGGAATCAAGTCTATATGATGACTGATTTTCTGAATTGGCGGTAATTCATTAGGCAAATCATCAACAATAATATCATAATAATTCTCCAGCATTTCTTGAATTTCAATGGGTAATGCAAAAATTTTAGTAGAAGTCAATATTACCTTGGGCTTGCAAATCACAACAAAATTTACCTCATTTTCTTCAATCTGCTTCAAGTATTCCTTCCCTCCAAGTAACAAAGTTTTTGGACCAGTGGTTTGTCCCGATGCATCTTCTTCTTGCAGAGGCAACCATGTATGATTAACACCATCTTTTCCAAACTTGTAGGTGTTTCTCTTCCCGTCATGTATGGCTCCTCTGTCATATTGCCAAGGCCTTCCAAGCAATATGTGACACACGTCCATAGGCATCACATCACAAACAATTTTATCTTTGTACTTGCCCACTTGAAATTCCACTTCACACTGTTCACTTACCAACAGTTGATGTCCCTTTTGTAACCATGAAACCTTATAAGGTGTTGGATGCTTCATTGTCTTCAGCTTCAATTTCTCCACTACTTCTGTAGAGACCAAATTATCAGTGCTTCCACCATCAATGATCATCTGGCAACATTTCCCTTGGACTTTGCACATTTTCCTGAATAAAGTTTTCCTTTGTGGCAGTTCAGCCACCTCTTTCATTGGCTTAAGTAAGACTTTATTAACCACCAGAGATTCTCCTCTTTCTGGTGTATTTTCTTCTTCTGCTACCGCCGCCGCTAGTGCTTCTTCTTCAGTTGGAGCAACAATTGCATTCCTCTGCTTTATGTCTACATTCTTTGGGCACTCAAAAGATCTGTGTCCCAGCTTGTTACATCTGTAACATCTTATTTCTCTACCTCTTCCTCTGCCTCCTCTTCCTCTGGAAAAACTCCCTGTGCCTCTTGCATCACCTTCTCTGGGTGCATGCTGGGTTGAGCTACTGCTAGCTCCATCTCTAGGTGCTGTAGATCTTCCTCTACCACCTTGAATTCCTTTCCCTCTGAAAGTCCCTCTCCCTTTGGCAGACTGCTTCCTTATGAGTTTTTCCTCAGCTTTCAGCACTATCTGATAAGCTTCCTCTACTGTTTTAGGAGACAACAGACTTATCTCATCCTGAATGTCCATCCTGAGGCCATTCATATATCTAGCCACCTTCTCATCTGTGTCTTGAGCTTCTCCTGCTCTTATGCTTACTTTATAAAACTCTTCTGTATATTCTTTTACTGTTAAAGCTCTCTGTCTAAGATTTTGCATTTGTCTAAACAATGTTTGCTGATAATTACTTGGCAAGAACTTACCTCTTAACTTTGCTACCATTCGGCTCCAGTTCTTGATTGGCTGCTTACCAAGTCTCTTCCTTTCTGCCTGCACACCATCCCACCAGAGTGCTGCGTGGCCTTTTAACTTGGTGACAACAAACTTTACTTTCTTCTCATCTTTTGTTTCCTCGTAATCGAAGAATTTCTCCATGCTGTTAATCCAGTCAATCAATTCTTCTGGATTCCGTCCTCCTTGATATACCGGTACTAATTGGTTCCATGGCCTGGCTGTGTATTTTAACACTGACTAAAAGAACCTCATCTCAGGAGTAACCTGTACAGCTTCCTCCTCTTCAGCAGCTTCAAATTCGGGCTCACTGACATCTCCATCATCTATATTTCTATCTGAAATTAATGCATCCACTCTAGCTCGCAGCTCTTCTACTGTTTCCATTAGTTCAGCATTTGCAGCAGGTCGTCCTCTTCCACCACGTCCTCGTCCTCTTCCAACTCTAAAAGCCATCCTTCTTCTTCTCTTGAGATTCAATTCAATATCAGTTGATGGCTCTGATACCACTAATGATGGCGAGGGGGCAGGCGTTAGAGACAATCTTCCTAATCTGCCAGCAAGCTCTTCAATGTCTTGATCAACTTTCCTTTCTTTTGATCGGGGCGCATCAATCATTAAACTGATATTTCATCTCTTTTAAAAAAACCCACTATCAGGCTTTATTAACAAACAGTGGCTCTTCAGGGAATTCTTAAAAGAAATATCCCATTGGTGGACTTACGCACACAATATATATATATCCACGTTATATATACCCACGGTATATTCTCCCCTTCCTCTTTGGCATCGGCGACGGTTATAGGCTAGACTTTACCATGGACAAAGGCTCGTATATTATGGACCGACGGCTATATATATATCTCTGCTCTCTATACTGTTTTCGGTTGGTTTCGGTCGATGTATATACAAGTCGACAATCTCTCAAACAATGATCTTCTTTCCTCTGAATCAACCGACCCGATACACTTATATGCAACCTTTAATACTTTGGCAGTTCCGCTATTCGGTGGTCGATTCAATTAATAACTTCCCTGCCTCCGAAATAACGGACTCAACGATATGTATATATCGCAGTTTATATCATTTCGGTTCCTAAATTCGGAACTTGGCCCTTGTTGTGCTATGGCTCCTTTCGATCAGAAAGACTTTGTAAACCGAGCATACAACTAACAGTTCCAAGGATCTCCCTATGCCGATATAGTCTCGGAACCAAGACTGTAAGAACTTACAGTTGTAAAGTTTCAAATCTGCTACAACCACTTAATGGGAATTTGCAAGAGTTCTTAGGATAAACAGAGACATATGCGCAATTATAAAATCAAGCCTGTATAAACATAAAACGAAAGGGAAAATGATTTCAATGATTAATATACAGTATTTGCAGCGTGATGAAATAGGAACCATTCAACACCGTCGGCACTATCCAATAATCTATGCATGCATATTACAGAGTCATTAATAAGAGACGCTGAGAGAATGGTTTTCTTTCTTTAAAATAATGCTAAGGCGCTCGCTCCTCTCCTCTCCTCTGAGAGCTTTGTTGCCTCTTTATTTATAACTAAGGATAGGCCCTCTCGGTCCTTATCCGATACAAAGAAAAGCATGCTTTACAGAATGATTTAAAGCTTGAAGGCTTTGTTACAAATAGCATGATTTATTGCTAGAATTTATTCTATTTTTAACTAAGAAAGCATAGAAATTGCAGGCTAAAGGACCCCACTCCCTTGACTGTAGATTTTTGGGTTTTTGGAATAATTTGGAAGATTTTTCCCCTCTAAGTCACATGCTCCCGCATCATAACCCCACTCTATGGGGTCTAGGGTAGCACCCTAGAAAATTTGTTTCTGGACCATATATTACGTTGGGCAGACTTACATATGGTTTTGTGAATGATTTTCGCATATGGTTTTGGACGCGATGGTTTTCGGTCCATGGTTTTGGACGCGATGATTTTCGGTCCATGGTTTTGGACGCGATGGTTTTCGGTCCATGGTATTGGATGCTTCAGCATGTATAAACATGTATTGTAACATTGAAAGGAAAATAATGAAAAATCAAGCTGGTAGTCCCAGTTTTGGGATCCATGGGAAAATCTGTGTATATGTGTTTTATGTGTTATGCTCTCGCATTGTTTATTTTCTGTGTTTTAGAATTCGTATGCAGGTATTTATCTATGGGGTTAAAACCTACATTTGGTATCAAAGTTGTTTTGGATTCAATGGGATGCCTTTGTTGTTGAGGGGTTTCGCTTGGGCATGTGGTAGACCATATTCAGTGGGAGATCTATGAGATTTATTATAGTGGTGAAAGAAGATGGTGAGTAGCAGAAGGATGGAGATCAAGAAATTTAATGGTCAGAGTTTTGAGTTGTGGAAAATCAAGATGGAGGATCTGTTGGCGGACAAAGATCAGTGGATTGTAGTAGATCTAGGTACTAACCAATAGGGGTGTCCGATGAAGAGTGGAATAATTTGGATCAGAAGGCAAAGAGCACAATACGATTGTGTGTCTCAGATTCAGTATTGCTAAATCTATCAAGGGAAGCTACCGCTAAGGATTTGTGGGACAAGTTAGGGACTTTGTACCAATCTAAGTCTCTGGTGAATAAACTATTCCTATGGAAAAAGCTATATAACCTGAGGATGAAAGATGGAGACTCAATGACAAAGCATCTGAACGCATTTACTACTATGGTATGTCAGTTATTATCTATTGATATTAAAATTTCAGATGAAGATAAGTGCATCAGTTTGTTGTGTTCTCTACTAGATTTGTGGGATAGTCTGGTTATATAGGTAGCAATAGAACTGCCTTGTATTTTGATGAAATACTCTCATCCTTGCTGATGGAGGAGATGAGACAAAAAAATATGGAGAGCTAGAATGGTGATGCCTTGTCTGTATGAGGATAGTCCCAGAACAGAAACAAAATAAGTCATCGAGTGGGAGATCTAAATCTCCAAGAAAACCTGTAAAGGTGGTGTGATTGAAATGTGGAAAGGAAGGGCACTACAAAATGGATTGTAAATCTAAAGCTCCTGACAAAGGAAAGGGATCAGATGATGCTCCTTCTGCAGAGGAAAAAACCACCTCAGATGAAGGTGGGGATGTGTACTTGGCTTCTTAAAGTACACTTGTAGATCATGAGGCATGGTTGATTGACTCATGTGCATCTTTTCACTTCACTCCCCATAGAGAGAGATTCTGCGAGTATGAGAAATATGATGGTGGTGATGTCTTCTTGGGGGATGATAGGAAGTCTAGAATCGTTGGTCACAAAAAAGTAAAGTTGAAGCTACAAGGTGGAAGGGTTAGAACACTTCCAGGTGTTCTGCATTCGTGCATTAGCCAGAAATCTGATTTCTATAATCAAGCTGGATGATGCAGGTGTAAAAATAGTGTTTGCGAAGGATACTTGAAAGATGGTTCACGAGGCACTAGTATTGATGTAGGGAGTTCGAATTGGAACTCTGTACAAGCTGCAAGGTAGCACTGTTTTTTATGGGTGCAACAGTTTTGTGGTTCCTGAAAGTGGAGTAGAAAATCTAGTGGTCTTTGGAGAGAATACCATGTTGTGGCATCAAAGGCTTGGACATATTGGAGAGAAGGGCCTTTGAATACTTCATGGTAAAGGCATGGTAGAAGGTATGAGTAATAGCTCTTTGGATTTTGATTTCTGTGAAAATTGTGTATACGGGAAGCAGAATCGGGTGATTTTCCCCTCTAGTGGTAAGAGGGTGAAACATATATTAGAACTTGTGTAAAACGATGTGTTTGGACCTACGAAGGTTCCATCACTGGGTAAGTCTATGTACTATGTATCATTTATAGATGACTTCTCAAGGAATACATGGATATATTTCCTTAAGAAGAAATCTGAAGTCTTTGATAGGTTTAAAGAATTTAAGGCTCTAGTGGAAAACCAGACAGAGAAGAAGATGAAGCTACTGAGGACATATAATGGTGGAGAGTTTTGCAGTAAGGAATTTGAAAAATTCTGTAAGAAGTGTGGTATAGCACGGAAGAAGACTACTCCATATACACCTCAGCAAAATGGAGTTACAAAAAGAATGAACAAGACGTTGATGGAAAGGGCAAGAATCATGCTCAGTGGTGTCGGGTTAGGAAAAGAATTCTAGGTAGAGGCGGTGGAGACTGCATGTTACCTGGTCAACAGATCACTTTCATTAGCGTTGGAGGATAAGAGTACACAAGAGTTATGGACTAGTTAGAAACCCTCTCTTTGACATCTAAGGGTATTTGGATGTGATGAATATGTACATGTTCTAATGAAGAAAAGAACAAAGTTGGATAGTAAATCTGAAAAGTGCATCTTTATTGGGTATAAGGATGGTTTAAAGGGTTATAAGCTTTGGAACCCAGTAACAAACAATGTTGTGTACAACTGAGATGTGGTGTTCAGAGAGGTTAAAAATGTTATTAAACACGAAGTCCAAACAAAAGAACCTGAGAAGATAGAGTTTGAGATAAAGGAGGAAGAATCAGACTCTACAACAGAGGAGGAATCAGAGGATGAAGAGCCACAAACTCCGGGTGTGATAAGATCAGTTCGAGAAAGAAGGCAACTAGAAAGGTATAGTCAATCTACTTTCTATTCAAATTTTTCTTTATCTATTACTGATTATGATCCTAGAACTGTGAAGGAAGCAGTATATATAGAGGATGGAGAGCTCTAGAAAGAGGCCATGGTTGATGAAATCGTATCTTTGCACAAAAATGAGGCTTGGGATCTGGTGGAGTTGTCGACTGGAAGGAAACCCATTAAAAGAAAAAGATTGTTCAAGAAGAAGACAAATGCAGAAGGAATGGTGGAGAAATAAAAAGCTCGGTTAGTAGCAAGGTTTTTCCCAGGTGTCGGGAATTGATTTTGGTGATATTTTTTCTCGTGTTTCCAAGGTAACTTCTATTAGATTACTTTTATGTGTTGTTGTTGCTTTTGATTTTGAGGTAGAACAGATGGATGTGAAGACAACATTTCTTCATGGGGATCTGGAAGAGGAGATCTACATGAAGAAACCTAAAGGCTTTGCGGTGAAGGGTAAGAAAGAAATGGTATGCAAGTTAAAGAAGTCTTTGTATGGGTTAAAATAGCCACCAAGGATGTGGTATCAGAAACTTGATACATTTATACAGGGACTTGGCTTCACCAGAAGCAAAGTAGATCACTGTGTGTATTTTAAATTATTTGGTGACCGTGTTATTTATCTGGTCTTGTATGTGGATGATATGTTGCTAGTTGGAAATGACAAAGAAATTATCCAAGATTTGAAGACCCATTTGTCCTCCAAATTCGACATGAAAGATCTTGGTGGTGCAAACTATATTTTGGGCATGGAATTTAAAAGAGATCAGACAAAAAGGAAGCTTTGGTTAAACCAGAGGAAGTATGTCGAGACAATATTGCAGAGGTTTATATTTAGGATAATAAACCAGTGAAGGTTCCTATTCCTATAGGTGTAAAGTTATCCGCTGAACAGTGTCCCAAGACACAAGAAGAGGAAGAGGACATGTCTCGTGTTCCATATGAAAGTGCAATCAGTAGCCTAATGTATGTGATGGTCTGTACTTGACCATACATTGCATATGTAGTGGGAGTATTGAGCAGGTTTATGTCAAAACTAGGGAAGGAGCATTAGACAGCAGTGAAGCAGGTTTTCAGGTATTTTCATGGTACTAGTGATTATGGCTTGTTCTACCAAGGAAGACCAGGATTGGACAGAGTGTTGGATATTCGTGGCTTTGTTGATGCAGACTGGGCTACAGATCTGGATCAGAGAAGATCTACAAGTGGGTATGTGTTTAACCTATTTGGAGGTGCAGTCAGTTGGATGAGTAAGAAACAATCTGTAGTGGAAATATCAACTAGAGAGGCAGAATACATGGAAACCACTCATGCAAGCAAGGAAGCAGTTTGGTTGTAGAGATTATGTCCAAGTATGGGGTTAGTATAGGGAGCTATAGGGATAGACTGTGACAACCAAAGTGCAATTTTCTTGGCAAATAACCCTGCATATCATTTAAAGACAAAGCACATTGATGTTATCACTTTGTGAGGGATATGATAGAAGAAAAAATGGTGTTGTTGGTAAAGGTGGACACTTTGAAGAATACTGCAGATTTATTAAAAAAATCTGCGAGCTTCAAGAAGTTCTCTTAGTGTAGAGAAACAATGGGCATTTCAGGGTTGGATAAATGAATAAGCTCTCTTGTGGCCCCCTGTGGAAAGAAAACAACAAGTGGGAGAATGTTGGGTTGTGTTATATTCTTTCCACGACTAGTTGATGTAGTTAACCAGGGGGTTAGAAGGGGGGCGATCCCCCCTTTGTTTCACCGATTGCATAGCAGGGGGGGTTCACAGTGGGTTTGAGGGGTGTAGGTAACCCGCTTTATGGGGTCTGGGGCAGCGCCTCAGAAAATTTTGTTTTTGGACCCTATATTAGGTTGGGAAGACCTACCTATGTTTTTGTGCATGATTTTCGCACATGGTTTTGGGTGTGATGATTTTCGGTCCATGGTTTTGGACGTGATGGTTTTCGATCGATGGTTTTGGACGTGATATTTTTTCAGTCCATGGTATTGGATGCTTTGGCATGTATAAATATGTATTGTAACATTGAAAGGAACATAATGAAAAATCAAGCTAGTAGTCCCGGTTTTGGGATCAGGGAAAAACCTTTGTGTATATGTGTTTTATGTGTTATGCTCTCGCATTGTTTATTTTATCTGTTTTAGAATTCGTATGCATGTAATATATGTACGGGGTTAAAACCTATAAACACATCAACAAGAGACACCAGGTTTGGTCAAAAACTAGGGAAAAGCCCCACAAGGGGGGAAACCCTTCAAAATTCTTCTTCTATTAGATTGTCATAAAATGTTTAGAAGAGAGTACAATGAGCCCAATAAAATATAATCCATAAAAAATAACCCAATAACATTAAAAAATGTTCTTCCAACATCAAAATATATCAAAGACAACTTTTCTTGTATGAGGTAAAATGGGGTCAACTTTAGTCAACAGTCAAATATCAGTCAAAATCCCTGGTCGCATGGAGGAGGAGTTGTATGAGAATTTGAAGGATTTCATTTGCTCCGTTAAGATTCAAAGCTAGAAACTTTGGTCAAATTTGTCCTGTGACAAGCCAGCGACGATAAATTAAAACTATAAAAATAGATGCGAGCCTTGGACCTTATAATTTCAAACTTTTGTGAACTTCTTTCGTTGCCCAAGCCTCAAACCCATGCGAACCAGTCAATGAAGAAGAGAAGAAGAATATTCTTGGTGATGTAAAAATGAGCTTGAGGTCACATGAATTTATAGGTTTCCAAGGGTGACCAATTTTCCATTATGGTTGACCTATTCAAATGTGCATATGTGGGATTTTATTCATATGTGCACTTTCCCTTGTCCAAATTTGATGATTTTTAGGTGGATTTTGGTCCTCTCAAAAATATGAATTCAATGAAATAATCATCTCCATTAAACGAGCTATCCATTGTGGAATTTGACCCTAGTTGAATAATTTAACACTCCCTCTCAACTAGGGAGAATTCCACCTGTCAATATTTAACCATCAATTAACATGTCATCGTGTCATCATATCATGTCCCATCTATGCTCAACTGTGTTTACTGAAACATTCTCGAATCTAAAGAAGAAGAATCATCAGGGAGCTAAAGATACAACCCTCTACATCGTAAGAGAGCATATCTCGATCTGAAACCTCATCGGGGAGTACATTTCAACCCAGAATCTAATGGGGGAGATAAATACCTCTGACCCCGTATCAAGAAATAGATTATATAAGGGAGCACATCTCAACCTATCCTATTTCCTACCAATATTCCCAATAATGACCCTCAAGAGTCATGTGGTAGAACACATGCATCGTAATTCGAGCTTGGGCTAGATACTTGACTTAACAAAATGTAAGGATCACATGCTCTAAGCCTCTGCAACCCATTGGCCAGAAGCGGAGGGACAATTCGAAAGCACCCGACTTGTGGAGATGATGCCAACTGTGGTATACTCTTCGAAGACCAAGATACTGGAGAAATATATCCAACCCTATGGGTAACATATGGGGGTGATACCCTATTGTCTAGAGGTCTCTCAACTCTAAGAACCTTCCATCTAGATTCAACAGCCTGGGAGCTCAAACATAGGGGAATAACTGGCTCGGTTTCCTCGATCAACGATTCCCTTTAGCAGGAGGGGTCATATCCATACTTGTCAAAGTTGATCTTTGAAGACCAAGAACTTCCCTTTCCACAAATCCTTGATGAGAATATCTACAATCTACTCATCTGTTGATACGTGATGGAGTCTAATGGCTCCTCTCTGCACCATGTCTTGAGTAAAGTGATATCGGATCTATATGTGCTTGGAAATGTCATGAAATACAAGATTCTCCTCCACATAGATCCCACTCTTTTTGTCGCAATATATCACTGTAGTATCTAGGACCTACTCAAATATCTCTCCAAAGAGCTTCCCCAACCAAACTGCTTCGTAGCTAGCCATGTTAGTGGAAATATATTCTGCCTCAACGATACTCAATGCTACAAACTTATGCCTCTTTCTCATCGAAGATACCACACCAAATCCAAGACTAAAAAAACCTCCCGATGTACTCTTTCTGTCGATAATGTTTCCTACCCAGTCATCATTAGTGTATCCATGAAGTCAAACATATTTGGTAGAATATCTTAGATAAAGTGTGATCATCCCATGCAAATATCTCAAAATGTGTGTGGAAAAGATCCAATGTGCATGGATAGGATCTATCATGAATTGAATATATGTATTCATTGTTTAGCTTATGTCTGGACGAGTGTTCACTAGGAAGATTAAAGACCTAATCAACTCTCTAGACTAATATGGATTCACCAAATTAGGTCCTGCAGATTCTTGACATAAGTTCTTGAAGTTCATTTCCATCGGTGTGGGTAGTGACTTGCATTCTATCATTCCAAATCTTTCCAAAAACTTCACAACATATTTTCCTTGCGAAAGGAAAATATGATTGGGCCTTTGCCACACCTCAAGGCCTAGAAAGTAGTGCATGAGTCCAAGGTACTTCATCTCTAATTTAGAGGCTAGCTCCCTCTTACACTCGATCATCAGGGGATAACTACCTATTCGTAATAGATCGTCAACATATAAAACCAAAATCAATTGCATACCTTAGACTACCTTGAAGTAGAAGTTGGATTCACCATTACTTCCTGTGAATCACAACTTCACCAAATAAATGTCTATGTGTGCATACCATTCTCTGGGTGCTTTCTTCAAACCATACAATGCCTTCTTCAACCTCAAAACATGTGTCTTTCGATCCTTTACTTCAAATCCATGTGGCTTGTCAGCGTACACTTCTAGTTACATTCCATGAAGGAATGCAGTATTCACGTCCATCTGATGAAAGGTCCATCCATAAATTGTGGCAAGGGACACTATTGAATGAATGGTTATATATCGAGTCATAGGTGCAAATATATCATCGTAATATTCTCCCTCTTTCTGGGAGAATCATCAAGCAACAAACCTTGCCTTCTATTTATCAATCCTACAATCAACTCCATGTTTGATAATGAATAGCCACTTTGAAGTCACCACAGATTTCCCCTCTAGTCTAAGTGCAATATCCCATGCATCATTCTTCATGATTGATTCATATTATTTAGCCATAAAATCTTTCCAAATGTTTTCTTTTATGGCTTCTTTGAATGTGGGAGGTTCAACTTGAATCATATTTCTCATGGCTACAACATATCCTTGGTACTTGCATGGATTCTTCCTTTCCCTAAATGATATTTGAATGAGAGCTCATCTCTCATCATCCTGTAATGTGTCTCAAAGCCAAAGTGGCCTCTTCCTAGTGGGAGGATCACATGGAGGAGGATCTAAGGGAGCCATATGCTCTATGGGATCGTCAATAATGTCTATCTTGGATTCAGGTACAGAAGGACCATTTAAAATATCCATATCATTATTCTTCTTAGGAGGTGGAGTAGGAGGAGGAAGGTCCCTTTCTTTTCCAAGGGCAACATATTCATTGAATGTAACATCCTTGCTAATTTCAACCTTCCCTTGACTATGAATATATATTCTAAATGCCTTATAATTTTCACAATATCCAACAAACATACCTTTTCTTATAGTGGTCTCCAACTCACTTCTTTTGTCCTTCAGCACATGAAAGTATACAAGGAAGCCAAAGATACAGAGATGACCACTATCAGACTTCACAGTTGTGAAGACTTTTTCGGGGGTATTTTTGCCCAATGCTTGATGAGGTACCCTATTTTGAACATATACCAAAACACTTCCAGACATCATACAAGTAACAAAAACATTTCCACACATCCTCAGCAGACTGTAGCTATTAACCAATAGAGCAAATAATGGGCTGAATCATATCAGATCACTTTTCTGAGCCTGTCCCCACTACTTTTCCTCAGACTGACATATACGCGACTTTGCAGTGTCGAACTCGCGTATATACGCGACTTCCCTTTAAGAAACTTGCGTATGAGATTCAGGATACTGAAGGTTTACACTTTCAGCTCCCCCTGAGTCTGATATGTCTGTGCTGTGTTGTGTCTCAGTACATTGTGCTGACTGTACTTCCTTCTTCCTCCATATCTTCAAGTGTGATGAGGTTTTCTCCTTTTGGTGTGATGTCCATCCTTTGTTCCTGCATTCCTTTGCTATATGTCCAAGCTTGTTACATGCATAACATCTTACATGTTTCATATTCCTCCTGTAGCAATCAGCAGCTTTGTGACCAAACATATTGCAAGCAAAGCAATATCCATTAAAGTACCTTGAGTGTGATGATCTTTCTGCATGATGGTCTTGAACCCTTCTTCTTCTACATCTAGCTGCAACATGTCCAAGATTATGACATACATAACATTCAACTTTATTCATAAGAGGAGTAAAAGATTTTCTTTGAGGAGTCTCTTTCCTTGATTTTTGATGGGATTGACCTTTCATCTCCTTGTTGATCATTTTAGTTTTCTCTTTAGAGTTCCTTGCCTCACCTTGTGAACTAGATTCACCTTCAACAGATTCATGAAAACCAAGACCAGTCTTGATAGCAGGAGACCTTTGACTACTAAGAATATCATCCAAGATTTTAGTACTATCTTGAAATCTCAACAGTTTATCCTTTTCTTCTAATTTACCTTTCAAGATATTTACCTCAACCTGAAGTTGTTCTTCCTTTTCTAGACATTGCTTCTTCATGTCTTCTTCAACTTTTCTTCCTTCTTCCATTTGTTGCCTTAGATTGAGTATCTCCTTTTCTTGCTTTTCATGCAGATCCTGCTGCATTTGACGAACTCTGAAGGCACATTCCAACAGTGATTTTAAGCTGATGACTTCGTTGTCTAGTTTTGCAATTGCTTGGAGTAGATCTGTATTCTGCTTCTTTGATTCTTCAAGATCTCCTTTTAGTGAGAGGATTGTAGCTTCAAGATTTTCATAGTAGCTGGATCTATCTTTGAGTTTCTTGATGGTTGTGCTTCTTTCGTTGACTTCTTTTCTTAATGATGTCACTTCATGCTGCAATTTTTGACATTGGTCTTCCTTGTCCTTGAGTAGCTTTCTTACCTTGTTTCCTTCTTCTAGTTGGGCCTTTAGTTTGGTAACTTCTTCTTTGAAAGCACATTCCCTTTTGTTCAATAGATCTTGTTGATCTTTAACTTTGTCTGCAAGCCTTCTAAATGCTGCCTCTATTTGACACTTTTCTTGCTCACATATACAAGCATATTCAGTAGTTTCACTATCACTTCCATCTCTTTCACAAGGAAATATAGCTGGAACATCAGAGGATAACACATTCATACCTGATAATGACTCTGAATCTGATTCTGAATCTGAAGAGCTTCTTATACCTAATCCCCAATCGACTCTCCCACTATCATAGATCTTCTGAGATGTCTTCTTCTTCTTATGAGCTTTCTTCTTAAGCTTCTTACCCATTGTTCCACGGATCTCCTTCAAGCGATCAAGCTTCTACCAAAGGACCTGCTCTGATACCAATTGTTGGAAATAATACTGAGAGGGGGGGGTGAATCAGTATTATCAGATCAATCAAACTTTTCAATTTCATACTCAGAAACATATACGCTACTTAAATTAAGTGAACCAGCGTGTACACGCTACTGTGTCTAATGAAACTCGCGTATATCCAGAGATCTTATAATTCAGTTAGCTTAATCTTCAGTAAATGCATCAGATCATTATTAAGCATATTAACAGTAAACAGGTGCAGAATAACATAACAGAACATCACACAAGAGCCACACACATGAACACAAAGATATAAGGTGGAAACCCAATGTGGGTGAAAACCACCTGCTGCAAGTCATCTCAATCTTCTTCTTAATAAGAAAATCCTTTTACAATATTTGTACTGGTGCAGTCTTATACCAGTACGGGAGCTACAACCCCCTTTGCTCTTGTACTAGCTGATCCATTTACTAGTACGCAGGCTGCTACCTGCTACAATGCTCCAAAGATCTCCTTTAGCTTTTGTACTAGCTTAGATACTAGTACGTAGGTGCTTGCCTACAATCTTCTCACCTCCAGGTACCACGTTTCATCAATTTTCAGACTGGATACACTGAAGCACAACACATAATCTGAAAGGCCACATTTCATCCAATTTTCATACTGGACCCATAACTATCATTGAAGATAAAAACCAATCATCAAACCCTGAATCACTGAAACCCTGTTAACAACACTGTCACCAGAACACAGAGCAGACACAGAACTCTGTAATAACCATCTGACCCATCTGCAACTTCAAATATCAAGCTTTACAATGTATACGCTACTTCGATGAATCAAACCCGCGTGTATACGCGCTTTCGACAAAGACAACCCGCGTACAGATCTAAAAATAGTTTCTCATAACTTACAGCTGTACCAGACATCAATCATACTCATAATACTTATAGAACAATACATGCGTCAGTATGTAGATCTAGAATAAGCATCATAAAGATAGTTCATTTCAAACCATTTGATCCCGATCTCTCCTTAGATCTTGCTCTCCATCAACCGATGAGATCTCTCCTTAGCTCAGATCAAGCAATGCATCATCAACCCATAACCAGCATACTGGATCTAATGCTTCATCAGATATTCAAGACATTTCAGATGCACTTGCCTAATGATTTCCTTCTCCTTATATAGCCTTAGGCCTTGTTCAATACCAAGAGCCAAAACCATAGTAACACAATACCATCAACTTCAAAACTAGGGATCAACACGTCCGCCGAGACGCCAAGGTCCAAAACCATAGGCACAACTTCCAAGGAATAACCGCCATGGACCAAAGGTACGTTTCCACATACACGCGCTTTTGCTGAAGCCAACCTGCGTGTACACGCGACTTGGGCTTAACGAACCTGCGTGTATGAACTTTCTCTTCTTCTTATAGTCTGATCATCAATTCCTTGCTGCTGACCTTCTGTACTATGATTTGTCATCAGTGAGGTTTGCCATCAAGGACAACACTTATCTCATAATGCCAACAATCTCCCCCTTTGGACTTGATGGCAAAGCTAACTTGTCACACTTAGAACTATCATCTGATTCCTTTGAGCTGTCCTCCATCAGTCACATCTGATATCTCTTCTGAAGATTCCTCATCTGATTCCTTTGAGCTGTCCTCCATCAGTCACACCTGATATCTCTTCTGAAGATTATACATAAGTGAGATATTCTTCTATGAGAGGGTTGCCATCAAGTACAACACATGCAACAATCTCCCCCTTTGGACTTGATGGCAACAACACCAAATCACTCTCCCCCTTTGACATCAAGGGCAAAGGGTGGACCAAGATAATCTCTTCCTTTGCTGAATCATTCCACTGTCCATACTCCCCCTGAGTACCTGCTGAAATCTCTGAATAATCTCCCCCTTTGTATATGCCAAGGTGTACCAGTCTGTCAATGCTCCCCCTGAGTACATGCCAAGTCTCTGTACTGCTGAAGTGTGCTGTTCATGCTCTTCCTGACTGTAGGCAAGATCTGCAAAAGATGTTCTTCAAGAAGAACATGACTCTATACATCATAAAAGACCTTCCTATCACCAAAGACTCATACATACATCCATCTCTCAACTAAGTGAGGATATACAAAAATTGACTCATCCACCCAACCAAGTGGGAATACATCAAAATTTTACATATGACAACCAATCACATTGCATCGATCATCCCAGGCATAGTGGGGAAACCAAAATAGGCCGTTACATGACCTTGACACCATGAAAGAGATACCACAAAAGAGATATATGACATAGAGATGAAATAACTAGACCAAGACTTATGAAAGTCACCAGCAGCATCTGATAATCACCATTCAGATCAGCAACCAAGAGATCCTTCTGTTTTCCTTTCGCCTTTGTTCCTTCTGAAATCAACACCAAATGTGAACTAGAACCAAAAGCTTTAGGATAATGCCAACAATGCATCATTGGAAGATTATCTGCTCCCCCTGAACCTGTACCAGATGATCTCTGTCAGACCTATACCAGACTTTCTGCAACCAACATCTGTCCCTGCTGATTTCCTTCAAATCTCCATATACGCGTCTGTATACACATAAACAAGCGTATATACGCATATATCCCTTACGAAACACGCGTACACCATATACGCGACTATCCCCTTGTAAAACGGCGTATGCACGCGGATATACTTTAAACAACACGCGTACACAAATTTCCATATCAGCAACCTGTAAATGTCCTGTAGAGAATAGGTCATCAACCTATAACAAGGTATGTCTGCATCAATTCATCCCTTTGAACAGAATTCAGAGTCATTCACATTGTATCATGTGTGAAACTACCATAGCCATTTCATCAAGCTCTACATGATCCAAGTATCATTACTTGGGAACTTCTGCATATATGTAAGGATCAACAATAGCAAGATATATCATTTAGCCATATAAGAATCATCACCAAGGATTATTAATCATAATGCCAACATTGAATTGCTAAAAGGCATATGCTCCCCCTCAACCTGTGCCATCTGTTAGATCTGATCATGCATATATCAGCAATAAGCATCAAAACATCATTATCCTCAAGTTAGGATCAAAACACTTCCAGACATCATACAAGTAACAAAAACGTTTCCACACATCCTCAGCAGACTGTAGCTATTAACCAATAGAGCAAATAATGGGCTGAATCATATCATATCCCTTTTCTGAGCCTGTCCCCACTGCTTTTCCTCAGACTGACATATACGCGACTTTGCAGTGTCGAACTCGCGTATATACGCGACTTCCCTTTAAGAAAATTGCGTATGAGATTCAGGATACTGAAGGTTTACACTTTCAGCTCCCCCTGAGTCTGATATGTCTGTGCTGTGTTGTGTCTCAGTACATTGTGCTGACTGTACTTCCTTCTTCCTCCATATCTTCAAGTGTGATGAGGTTTTCTCCTTTTGGTGTGATGTCCATCCTTTGTTCCTGCATTCCTTTGCTATATGTCCAAGCTTGTTACATGCATAACATCTTACATGTTTCATATTCCTCCTGTAGCAATCAGCAGCTTTGTGACCAAACATATTGCAAGCAAAGCAATATCCATTAAAGTACCTTGAGTGTGATGATCTTTCTGCATGATGGTCTTGAACCCTTCTTCTTCTACATCTAGCTGCAACATGTCCAAGATTATGACATACATAACATTCAACTTTATTCATAAGAGGAGTAAAAGATTTTCTTTGAGGAGTCTCTTTCCTTGATTTTTGATGGGATTGACCTTTCATCTCCTTGTTGATCATTTTAGTTTTCTCTTTAGAGTTCCTTGCCTCACCTTGTGAACTAGATTCACCTTCAACAGATTCATGAAAACCAAGACCAGTCTTGATAGCAGGAGACCTTTGACTACTAAGAATATCATCCAATATTTTAGTACTATCTTGAAATCTCAACAGTTTATCCTTTTCTTCTAATTTACCTTTCAAGATATTTACCTCAACCTGAAGTTGTTCTTCCTTTTCTAGACATTGCTTCTTCATGTCTTCTTCAACTTTTCTTCCTTCTTCCATTTGTTGCCTTAGATTGAGTATCTCCTTTTCTTGCTTTTCATGCAGATCCTGCTGCATTTGACGAACTCTGAAGGCACATTCCAACTGTGATTTTAAGCTGATGACTTCGTTGTCTAGTTTTGCAATTGCTTGGAGTAGATCTGTATTCTGCTTCTTTGATTCTTCAAGATCTCCTTTTAGTGAGAGGATTGTAGCTTCAAGATTTTCATAGTAGCTGGATCTATCTTTGAGTTTCTTGATGGTTGTGCTTCTTTCGTTGACTTCTTTTCTTAATGATGTCACTTCATGCTGCAATTTTTGACATTGGTCTTCCTTGTCCTTGAGTAGCTTTCTTACCTTGTTTCCTTCTTCTAGTTGGGCCTTTAGTTTGGTAACTTCTTCTTTGAAAGCACATTCCCTTTTGTTCAATAGATCTTGTTGATCTTTAACTTTGTCTGCAAGCCTTCTAAATGCTGCCTCTATTTGACACTTTTCTTGCTCACATATACAAGCATATTCAGTAGTTTCACTATCACTTCCATCTCTTTCACAAGGAAATATAGCTGGAACATCAGAGGATAACACATTCATACCTGATAATGACTCTGAATCTGATTCTGAATCTGAAGAGCTTCTTATACCTAATCCCCAATCGACTCTCCCACTATCATAGATCTTCTGAGATGTCTTCTTCTTCTTATGAGCTTTCTTCTTAAGCTTCTTACCCATTGTTCCACGGATCTCCTTCAAGCGATCAAGCTTCTACCAAAGGACCTGCTCTGATACCAATTGTTGGAAATAATACTGAGAGGGGGGGGTGAATCAGTATTATCAGATCAATCAAACTTTTCAATTTCATACTCAGAAACATATACGCTACTTAAATTAAGTGAACCAGCGTGTACACGCTACTGTGTCTAATGAAACTCGCGTATATCCAGAGATCTTATAATTCAGTTAGCTTAATCTTCAGTAAATGCATCAGATCATTATTAAGCATATTAACAGTAAACAGGTGCAGAATAACATAACAGAACATCACACAAGAGCCACACACATGAACACAAAGATATAAGGTGGAAACCCAATGTGGGTGAAAACCACCTGCTGCAAGTCATCTCAATCTTCTTCTTAATAAGAAAATCCTTTTACAATATTTGTACTGGTGCAGTCTTATACCAGTACGGGAGCTACAACCCCCTTTGCTCTTGTACTAGCCGATCCATTTACTAGTACGCAGGCTGCTACCTGCTACAATGCTCCAAAGATCTCCTTTAGCTTTTGTACTAGCTTAGATACTAGTACGTAGGTGCTTGCCTACAATCTTCTCACCTCCAGGTACCACGTTTCATCAATTTTTAGACTGGATACACTGAAGCACAACACATAATCTGAAAGGCCACATTTCATCCAATTTTCATACTGGACCCATAACTATCATTGAAGATAAAAACCAATCATCAAACCCTGAATCACTGAAACCCTGTTAACAACACTGTCACCAGAACACAGAGCAGACACAGAACTCTGTAATAACCATCTGACCCATCTGCAACTTCAAATATCAAGCTTTACAATGTATACGCTACTTCGATGAATCAAACCCGCGTGTATACGCGCTTTCGACAAAGACAACCCGCGTACAGATCTAAAAATAGTTTCTCATAACTTACAGCTGTACCAGACATCAATCATACTCATAATACTTATAGAACAATACATGCGTCAGTATGTAGATCTAGAATAAGCATCATAAAGATAGTTCATTTCAAACCATTTGATCCCGATCTCTCCTTAGATCTTGCTCTCCATCAACCGATGAGATCTCTCCTTAGCTCAGATCAAGCAATGCATCATCAACCCATAACCAGCATACTGGATCTAATGCTTCATCAGATATTCAAGACATTTCAGATGCACTTGC
Source organism: Pinus tabuliformis (assembly GCA_031772625.1). Classification (NCBI taxonomy): domain Eukaryota; kingdom Viridiplantae; phylum Streptophyta; class Pinopsida; order Pinales; family Pinaceae; genus Pinus; species Pinus tabuliformis. Next base: position 1,062,192,512 of record CM062811.1, read on the forward strand.
CTAATGATTTCCTTCTCCTTATATAGCC